>CM070840.1:21982489-22582489 GCA_036326025.1 Chrosomus eos
GTGTGGCGACAGGTTTGGTAAATAAAGGCCGGTCTCAAATAAGGCCGGGTCTGTTTTTTAGTTTCGGGTTGTATTTAATCTTCTAAAACCAGTCGGATCGTCCGCTTTTTGGTGGCCGTCAAAGCAAATTTGTGTCCCGCCAAAGCCTTTTTTGATCGGTGAGTGATGTAGAATAGAATGAGTGATGCGCTTGACAGGGCGCAAACGAGCAGAGAGAGAGAGAGAGAGAGAGGCCGCACTCTCACGTCTTCAAACAACACGCGCGCTGTCTTGCTCTTTCTCCCTCGCGCATATTAATCAAAATCATAGACACTGTAGGCGAGTACACTAGTGGTGCGTCTCAGCATAGACATCTAGTGGTAGGGATTTAAACACAACATAAACGCGAACCACGGTCTTACCATAAATATTTTTGCACGTAAACTAAAAAAAAAAAATATATATATATATATATAAAAAAAAAATCGATATTGCGGTTTTTGAAAATCGATACAGTATTGCAAAATAAAATATCGCGATACTCAAGTGTATTGATTTTTTCTTACACCCCTATTGGGTTAAGAAAGAGCGGCACTCGATGGGCTCACCAGCATAGCAGAGAGGATTGTTGACTCGGGGCTCATGAACGTCGGAAGTTCTTGATGGTGGCGGGTCCACACGAAGATAATGAAGCTGAATAAATCGGTAACCTGGGCGGCCAGAGTCTCCATGGTGTCACGGGCGGCGGAAAACTCCTCTTCATGTTCCCTGCATCTCAAAAGCATGCTCCTCTTCATGCTCCCTGCATCTCAAAAGCAACCTGAAAAGGATTCTCCTTCGCTGGGTCCATGTTGGCCAGATTATTCTGTCAGAGCTGAGAGAGAGGACCCAAAAGCGAAAGCAGGTAATAATGTCTTTAATAGAAATTAGGCAATTGGCCGCTTAGGCTGGCAAACAGAAAGTCTTTCAATAACAATAAACATAGACAGGAGATGGCCCAAGACCGGGAAATACAGGTCCGTAGATGACAACAGCGAAGGCAAACAGCAGCGGCCGTAGACAGGTGTACTCACGGGACCAATCTCAGTGTTCAGTAGCAGGTAAGCTGGGCAGAGCACAAGGTTAGCACAAACACACAAACGTAGGCAACGCAGACCAGATGGAGCAAGACAAGACTTAACAGAGAACGATCACGAACGTGTACAAAGTTAATAATCTGGTAGAGGACAAAGGAGAGAAGGGAACTAGAAGTAGAGAAGCTAATCAGAGAGAAAGAGAGGACAGGTGTGGAAATGAAGATTGCATGGGCAGATGAGGAACAGCTGAGTATGAAAGAAAGCGCGCGCATGCGTGTGTGTGTGTGTGTGTGTGTGTGTGTGTGTGTGTGTGTGTGTGTGTGTGTGTGTGACAGCGGGGAAGAAAGAGAGAGAGGAAGATACCAGGATCATGACAGGTAGATCCTTTTCCTATTTAGCACCAAAACTTTGGAACAATCTTCCTAACATGGTCCGGGAAGCAGACATAGTCTGTCAGTTTAAATCTAGACTAAAAACACACCTCTTTGACTTAGCATACACATAACACATTATAGATTTCTATAATTCAATGTTAGGCAGCATAGTTTAGATCAGCCGGAACCGGGAACACTTCCCATAATTCCTGATGTACTTTGTACATCATAAGAAGGATGGCACCGTCTACGCTAATATTAGTCTCTCTGTTTATTCTGATGTTTACCGCAAACCGCCGGATCCAGGCCATATCCGTATCTGATGAAGGACCATCGCATGGACATGGCGACAACGCATCCCTGAAGTGCCAGCCTTATCAACACTGTGAAGGCCTCATGGACACCTCAACAAACTCATCTCCAGACCGGCGCGATGACTCCGACCCCTAACCAGATGAACTGGATAAATATCGTGAAAGTTCTGATCCTATCTTACTTCTGACCTCCTATGCTGCCTAAATCAAAACCATACACTGTTTGTTCGTTGGCCAAAGGAGGACTTGCCCCCTGACTGAGCCTGTGTTCTGCCAAGGTTTTTTTCTCCATTCTGTCACCTGATGGAGTTTTGGTTCCTTGCCACTGTCGCCTTTTTCGCCATTGGCTTTTGGGTTTCGTTATCTACGATCTGCAAGTCTGAAATTGTAGGGTGGATATTCTTATTGAATTTAGACATAAATGCCAATTCGGAGCAGCGAAAGAAACCGAAGAAAGCTAGGAAGAACATTGCTTCTAGGGTGCAGGCGGTGTTGGAGGAATGGTAACCGAGATGGAGTGATGAAAAACACTTGAGTATATCAATAGCAAGGGGTTGTTTGGTAACCGGGCAAGTAGAAAGAGCTCTTTGAATTCCTTTAATGAGAAGGGACGTTTGAGAATCGTTTACGGCAGGGGCGGGCTTACCGTAGGCTAGTTTATGGGGGAAATTGAATGCTGCTTAGGTAGCTTTTTAATGGACCCGGCTGGGAGACCTTTAACTTGTTAAGGTGAGAAATGAAGGATGTAACGGCTAAAAGAGAGATCGGGAAGCAGCAGGTTGTGAATGGGTGAAAAGTTTTAAAAGATTTCCATGCGGTGTGATATGTTTGGAGAGTTCTCGGTGTGACTGCTTGGAGGATGGAATCGATAGAGGTATCCAGAAGGGGTTTTAGCGGATGGTTTATGGGAGGATTGGCTGAGAATAATGAGGGACTGGAGTTGGAATTGAATCCGCTTCTGGCGCCGGCGTCCTGAATTTCTGAAAAGATAAACGAGAGAGAGTCTGCAATTTGATTTTGTGCGCCTGGAACGTGCTTGGCAGTTATATAAACTGCTCGCATGCGGAAATCCAGATGAGGCGTCTGGGGGCCGGGGATACACGAACCAGCGACCTTGGTAAAAATCCCCCAAACTAGGGATGTCAAATTTCACAAATTCCCATGATCAATCATCATTTAAATCGTTTCGATTAACGATCAATTAATCGATTAATCGTTCGCCTTAATACTGCAATATGACTGCTGCAGTGGCATATGGCCAACAGCATGACAGGGTCTGCAAATGCTGCTTAAAGCACTATATTTGCTCAAAACAAAAGGCTGCGAATGCACACGCAAACTTATAGTCGTGATGAAGGTGTAAAATAGTCCCAAACATAACTCCGGTGTGTGTCATTCCGGAACTAATCGAGGGGGCTGCTGTAAAAAGCTTAATATCAAAAGGGAGAGAGAGGTAATCATCATAGAAAAAATGTTAAGCCATTCCACTTGAGGAAAATTATCCATAAACTTACCTCGTTTTTTCACTCACTAGGTAATATAATTTGGTCTTCCAGCGGATGACGCGAGAGCGAGGAGATGCGCGATGAAGGGCCGTATGGAAGTAAAATAATGACAAATGTTTTTGAAACAAAAAGCCTGTTGAATTGTACGACTTGAAATAAATATGCATTGCATTAACACATCTTGTATTTTAATGCATTGTATTTTTAGGGCTTGTATTTTTATGGGCTGAAATTTAGCGTGGTTGAATATTTAGGCTGTGAATAATTCAATTCAAAACATTTCAAACACATTTTCATTAGTAAAATTTCAATAATCCATTTTCACCTTTCATATTTCACTTCCAAAATATTCAAACTGATTAAAAATACAACCTATAATATTCAACAGGTGGTTTTCGGTCCATTTTATTTCGCTTTCAAATTCGCTTCCTCAAATTCAGTGGTTTAAATTCGACAGTAAATTCAACTTTGACATCCAGGAAAAGCAGGAGATCACCGAGCATAATCTCCATCTGCTGTTAGTCGACCTCACCAGCAGGGGGTGCAAACGGGTGTTGTTAATGAAGATAGAGTTAGCAAGCCATTCATTTATGAAAACTGTACAACAATTGAGCATGCATTACGTTTTTTGTGATGATTATCTGGGTCAGTATATATGCGGAAAAGATTATTAAGGCACAAAAGCTGTTTTTATGTTTCATTCATTAACTTCATTGTTACTTTCCCTGTGTAGCCTTACATGTTATCAGCTTTTTCTACCATGAACGGGATTATTATCGGTTTCCCTCAATACCTCATCATACTCAAAGATTCCCTTTCTGTCGGGACAAAACTGGCAATTCCTGTAATGGAATAATACAGTGATATAAAAGACAAAACTCGCACCTTTATTGAGGAAGTATACCAACATACATGTACTGCATTAGATTATACTGGGAAGGTTCATAGCACTTTCATATTGTTGTTCTATATTGTTAGTTTAACTGTAAATCGCTTTGGATGAAAGCGTCTGCTAAATGACTAAACGTAAAATTGTCTTGACATTCGCACATTTAGGGACCGTCTCTAAAGTAACATTGGTAGTCCTATTAGGCCTAAACCTTTCTAACTTCAATAGCAAACTTCAATTTATTTGAATAAATTGCGCATTATGCCTGACACCTACATGAACACTTTACAGTTAGTTTTATGACTGTAAGTCGTTCTCTTCAAATGCTAGTGAAGTTAGAAACGTGTATACCAATGTCTAATGTAACTTTAGAGACGGTCCCTAAATGTGCGAATGTCAAGCCAACTATGCCAGTATCACTGGGAAACGCTGAGCATTAAACTTTGCGCGTTAAGTTCATATTCTGAGTCCTTCTGCTTGCCTGCGTGTTTGGTCTTTTATATCACTGTATTAGTTCATTAAGCTATGTTAAGCGTTTTATATGTCCAGCATGGGAATCCTGAGGTATTGAGGGAAACCCTAGTAATGCATGCAGCACAATCGCCGCAACTAAACAACCAATAGAAATATATGTCAAACTCAAATGTAACATTGGACCTGTACATCTGCGTCGGGGGAATAACATTATAATCTCGTTCACGGTAGAGAAAGATGCTACCTACACAGGAAAAGTAATCGTGAAGACACTGAATTTCACATAAAACAGATGTCATAATAATCACAGATACACTTACATTGTTGTAAATTAGTTTTATGAATGAATTGGCTTGCTCTAACTGCTCTATCTTCGTCAACACGCGTTTGCACCCCCTGCTGGTGAGGTCGACTAACAGCAGATGGAGATTATGCTCGGTAATCTACTGCTTTTCCTGCAGTTCCTGGATGTCAACGTTGAATTTACTGTCGAATTTAAACCACTGAATTTGAGGAAGCGAATTTGAAAGCGAAATAAAATGGACCGAAAACCGCCTGTTGAATATTATAGGTTGTATTTTTAATCAGTTTGAATATTTTGGAAGTGAAATATGAAATGTGAATATAGATTATTGAAAATGTACTAATGAAAATGTGTTTGAAATGTTTTGAATTGAAATATTCACAGCCTAAATATTCAACCATGCTAAATTTCAGCCCATAAAAATACAAGCCCTAAAAATACAATGCAGTAAAATACAAGCAGGGTTAATGCAATGCATATTTTTTTTTCAATAAGTACATTTCAACAGGCTTTTTGTTTCAAAAACATTTGTCATTATTTTACTTCCATAGGGCCGGCCTTGCGGAATTATCAGCATACTTTAGGTGGCCGAGCAGCGAGAGGAGTTCGCGTTTTGGTACAATTAGAGCAATCTATGACTGACGTACTACGCCGGGTTTGAAACCATGTTTGGACCCGACAGCAGATAATTTGTAAAGTTAACATCGGGGTGATGGGATAATTCGTCGGTTATTCCGGAGTCGCGAGATTTTTTTACAGCTTTGTTGAATGACTTCTGTAGGCTACTGGACATACGATTCTAGCGTGTGCCCCTCCGCAGTGGTTGCAGACGTGGAGGAAGCGACAGCGTTGTCTAGGGCATTTCCCGTCGTCGAAATTATTATTAAATACTTGCCTGTAACTTGTCTTCCATTGAGAAATACGAACGGCGCGTTTAGCAGAAAATAATTTGTGGTACGTATGTGTAAAAGTGGCTACCCCCATACGGCGCGAGCTCCGCTGTGATGGAAAGACAATTGTTCAACCCGCGCCGTCTATAGGAAAAAAGCAGAACATATAATTTCAGTATTTTTACTGGAGAGAAGACATCACTGCTGTGGCAGTGGAGAAAAATAGCCAGAGAAACAGAACTCCTGCTGGAGCAGAGGAGACATCACTGCTGTGGCAGTGGAGAAAAATAGCCAGAGAAACAGAGCTCCTGCTGGAGCAGAGGAGACATCACTGCTGTGGCAGTGGAGAAAATTAGCCAGAGAAACAGAGCTCCTGCTGGAGCAGAGGATACATCACTGCTGTGGCAGTGGAGAAAATTAGCCAGAGAAACCGAGCTCCTGTGGGAGCAGAGACATCACTGCTGAGGCAGTGGAGAAAATTAGCAAGAGAAACCAGCTCCTGCGGGAGCAGAGGAGACCGATGTTTGTCTAGACGTTATCTAAGACGCGAGGAAGAAGAGGAGAGATTCAGACATCCGAAGTTTAAGTGGCCGAGCAAAGACAGCAGTTCACATTTAGTACAGTTTAGACTGTCTGGGAAAGTAGACGAGATGAAATATCCTATCGATTATTAAACGAACCCTCAATGTCTATGGCTAGGGTCACATTCCCTGCCGATTTGTTCGTTTTGAATCAGAAAAACCAGTGAGCTGTGGTTTAAATCGCTTCAAAAATTAAATGAAAATACATTTATGCTATAACTTTAAGTTTCTAAGCGATTTTTTGTAGATAAATTGCAAGACAGTGTTAACGATGTGTGCAATCTTCACGTAATGTGCGAACTATCGTTTACGTGTGAGTTTATCACAAGGAAGCATCACGTCAATGACGGCAAATCATTTGTACAGAACAGATTTAAAATGAGTGATTCCCGAGTGATTGTGGCATTGCCACATTGCCTTATCATTCTCTATGGCAGGAATTTTTGAATGCGGTCCGGTTTAAAGAAATACCCGGAAGTAGATAGCATAGCATGTTTTGCCGGCGGCGGTGGCAAGGACCCGTTTGTTTGGCCTGACGCCCACGAGATAACTCCAGAGGATTGCGACAAAGATTCCTGATTCTGAAGGACGAAAGATTCTTCATCGAACGGGAAGAGCTCAGTTCGGACGTGTTTAGGAAGGTACTGCGTGGTCAAATGCTGTTATGCTGCAAAAACTGCCAATGCAACGAGGGCCGGACTGGGACAAAATTTCAGGCCGGGAAATCCTACATCCATCCAGGCCATCCTATAGCCTGGCAAGCCAGACTACATCAAGATGTTAGGCCTGGGAACTCACAATTGTCATACCTCAATCCGAGGGGCGGGATAAATGGTTGTCTTTCAATATCCCTCGGCACGCAATAGGATAGGGCTACAACCAACCAGAGCAACGAACGGCTGTGGCTGAGTGAGTCCCATGCGTTTTCCCACCAGCGGAGCTAGTTGATATATTAAACTTTTGCCGTATCCGGTCGTCAAAACTCTGAACACATCTTCCTTTTTTAAGAATGACTTAAGTGACGTTCTCTTAACTCCAAGTCCTCCGGAGTCGCGGCCAAAGCCGATTCGAAAGACCGCTGTTTGCCAGCAGCATCTTCTTTGTTTTCAAGTAACGTTAGTAGGGAAATCACCTATGGAAATCACGCGGGGGAACCGTCACAACTCTGCCGTCATTATGTTAAGCCCGCCCACCAACTCTATACACGATGTGATTGGCCTGACCAGAGTTTGGTTTTTCCAGCTCGAAAAGCCAACGGAGAGTTGCTAGACCACACTGGCTGCAAAATAATTTTTGCTGCCGCTAGGGTGCGTCTAGATTTCTAGGCTTAGCCATCCTATGCACCCAAATAAAAAATTTGAAACATGGACAACCCTTTTTTTTCATTTGATGAAAAAAAAGGAAATTTGTATTACCTTATTAAATGTATGCATCATCTTTCATGTCAAATTCTTACATTTGATAAAAAAATTCAGTTATAATAATAAGACACTAGGGCTGTTACCCATCAAATTAAATAATGTGCACTGCAATTACAACTGCAATAAATAATGTTTTGAGATTGATGTTTTAAATAAATGTTTGAATATACAAATTTAAAAAATGCAATACTTAAACATTAAACTAAACCGCCAATAGGTGGCGGTAAGTGACCGTCTTAATTAGTGAGTCATTCATACAAAAGATTCGTTCAAAACGCTGAATCATTCAGTAACAGAACACCGCACTGTAGCTTTCCTTTGGAACTATTTTAGTCAGTGAAATAGAACAAAAACAGTAAATATGGTTTGTGTCTAAAATGTAAGTAGCCTAACTTAATAAAATATTTACTACGCTACTTTATTGAACAATAAATTCTATGTAACATTTTCAATCGTGATAATATTCAGCACAACAGTCCCCCTTAGTTGAGTTGTTAAACTAAATCATATGTTATAATAAAACATAAAAATAAAAAATAGAATTTTTACCTCAGTAGGGCCTACATTTATTTTTTGAGTTTTCTGTGTGCTGTTTCACTGATTTGTTTTGATTTCTCCACGAATGTAACATTAGACGGGCGCTTACATTTGCTACCAGTTCAATACTGTTAACGAAGAAAAAAGTACATTATTTACAGATGAAACTGACCTGCACTTGACGCCCTATATATGTCAGTAATTTTGCAACATTTTGCTGCTTCTTCTTGGAGTGCTTTATTTCTCTTTGTCCTTTCCCTCTCTGCTCCACCTGGCCGTTTTCTCTCCATCATCGGATGCTGCTCGCATTTTCTGTTTAACCGTTTGGCTGAGGCAGTAAAGCGAATCGTAGCCTTGCCAGTCAAGACTTAACAGATTCATGATTTTATTTTTTATTATTATTCATATTAATAATCATTTTATTGAATGACGAATTCGAAAATGATCACTGGTAAATGTAGTAATATAAAATAATAATAATACAAAAATTAAAAAACGCTGGCTGGCAGCAGGCCAAATTAGTAGCCAGGCCACCGGAAATAGGCTATATGCACGCATAAATTCCGCATTTGACGCAAGGATGCTCATCCGTTTCCGGTTGGGGAGATTAAAGCAGAGGAGAACTGAGGAAAACGGGATTATGGCAGAGTCTTCAAAATGTACTGTCCTCCCATCTTTGAAACGAAACTTTCATATGTTTAGATGTAATTTTATGTATAGTTATGTTTATTTCATATAATTTTTAAAAGAAGCATAAACACAACGAGGGGTGTCTGTTTTGTCTGTTTTTGTGACTAACGTTTCTTTAGTATAACCATGGAGTATAAAATTCAATATAAATTCTTGGTATTGCACTGGACTCTACGATCGGCGGAAGTTATCGAGCATCCTTAACCCTTCACCGGAAATACCGCCGTGCATAGAGCCCATCGTCCCGGTGCTGCCGATGGCCAGTCCGGGCTGAGACCGCTGGTATATTTGGCTCTCATCCTTGATTGCTGAGTGCTCTCCACCCGTGTTAATTATCTGCGCGTGCTCCTCCCGAACTTTGTTAAATAAAAACATCATTTATCTGAAATAGAAAGCTTTTGTAACATTTACTGTTGAAAAGTTTGGGGTCAGTAAGATTTTTTTGGAAATTAATGAAAGAAAGTAGGTAATATATAATTCAGCAAGGATGCATTAAATTGATCAAAAATTACAGTTAAGACATTTATAATGAGAGTATTCCTTTAAACACATGTAAAACAATCTTACTGATCTAAATCTTAAAAGTTTAAAGGTTAAAACGGAATATTTTTAATGGAACGTCGTAATATTATGACTGACCACCAGATGGCACTCTTCAAGCGCGCACAGTATCTGATGAATTGTCCGCTCAGATGTTAATCACACGCGCACAGCTGTGACGTTTGTCTGTTTAGCAAAACTGGTCTTGCAACATTGCTGGTTACCCTGAGAGGATTTAAAAACATCGTGATCTGCATTTTACTGATGCATTTTTCATCAAGATATACAGCGACCTTATGAGAAAACATATTGTTATGATCTTCCGTTTCGATGTTGCATTTTTCATGTAAACATGACATGTTGTTGAGAATGAAGCTGAAGAGGAGTATTGCTTCGAGCACGCTATAGGCGATTTTTCTTTCGCCAACAGATTTAACTCGTGTATCGTGTAGCCTACTATTGCAGTAATAAAACGGGTTCGTATAATGATCTCGATGCTTGGATCGAGTGGTAGATTAGCTGTGTCTCTGATTTTTGCTTTTGTCAGCGTGTTTGTATTGTGTGAATATGTGATCTATTATCCTGTAATTCTGCGTTGCTCATGGCCGCATATTGAAGCTGAAGATTCACATTCACCTTTGCGGGCGTTATTTCTCTCTGATACTCACCTATTAGGGGCCATCAGAGGACACTGGCTCGACAAACTCAGAAGGTAATTTATCTGGTGTCAGAATCTTACAATCTGCTTATCTAAACACGCTAGATTTTTTTTCCCATTTTAATAGGCCTGCCATATGTTTGAGACATTTTGTAAAGTAGCCTACTGTGTAAATGCTATAACGTTACATGAATATGATTCCATCACATATCATCACTGTACCATGGTGCTGCTGTAGGACATGTTTAGAGCATGACTGTAATAACCTAAACATTTAGCAGTACACTTCATCTAATTATAAATGGATCAAATATACGAGTTCAAAATCCATCTGAAAGTTTTGATTTATGAAGACAAAAAAAAGTACGGTATATATTTATTACATTAGGCAAAGTCATTTTAAAATATACTTTTTAAATTTTATTTAAAAAAGCTCTGCACATTTTTATTATGAGTATTATGATATTTTCACAGAGAATGGCAGATGGAAAGAGCGTTCCAGACATCTCTGTGGCTTCTAAATCCAGAGGTTGTCTTCATATTAGGAGACGTATTTGATGAGGGCAAGTGGAGCTCCAGTCAGGTATGGATGGTACAACATACAAACACAAAGCAGGAGACTGTTTGTCTTTACTAATTTGCAAAATATGATAATTAGCTGTGAGTCTAAAATAATTGCATGCATACTGCATTAGGCCTCTGCTTTATGTTTGTTTGTTGTTTGTTTGTTTGTTTGTTTTGTCTCATTTCTAATGAAATTTGGCTAACACTTTGCAATAAGGTCTAAGTTATTAACATTAATTAATGCATTAACTAACAATGAGCAATACATTTGTTACAGTATTTATTAATATTAGTTAATGTTAGTTAGAGCTGCAGTCCGTAGTTTTTCCTCTGTTGCCATCTCTGTTCGAAATCTGCAATTGCAGTTATTTGCAGAATTATCAACTTTACGTAGAGAGGGGGTATTAACATTAAGGGACATGGTATCTGACTCACAGAAGCCAATGGTACATGTCACTATTCGTATTGGCACATCCGGTCTTCATTGGCATGTGCCAGCCAGTGGATAGTGGCATGTGTCACTGACATTATCACGACACCTGACTGACACCGAGTCCCGGAACATGTCACCGTATGTTGTGACACCTCCAGTGACTGTCAAATTAATCGAGCACCTATACTGACGTAATTGTGACACAAAATCCTAAATAAATAGCCTAATTTTGTGATATTAATTTTTTTTTTTTTTAACCTTTATTTAACTAGGAAAGTCAGATTGAGGTTAAAACCTCTTTTAGAAGTGAAACCTAGTCAAGACAGGGTCGGAAAGCAGGATTAAACAAATTATAAGCAACAATAAGAAACCAATCACAACATCATTATCAGATACAATAAAAACACAGCAAAACAAATCTCCACGACAACATGTTATACAACACCATGACACAACACAAACAATTAGGTATTACATAATGCCCTACATAGGACTGTTTACAGAAACAAACAGTATTAGATCATAGGTTTAATAAGAAGTTAAGAGGTAATAGAATTGGCAGAGCAACTGCAATTAGTAGTGACGACCACCTCCTTTATTCTATGTTTAAAATCATTTAGAGAGATGAGGGATTGTAGTTTAAGTTTGGTCTGCAAATCATTCCAAGACCAAGGACCATAATAGAACAGGCTTAGCTTTCCAGCCTCTGCTCTGAGCAGGAACTTTGAACTAAAGCCATTTATGTGACCTGAGATTATGACGGCTTTGAAATTATAAAAATTTCCTGTTTAAATAATTTGGAAGTTTTCCTAAAATAACCATATAAATTAAAGTATACCAATGTTCGAGCCTGTGCAAATGAAGAGATGACCATCCTATCAATGTACAATGATGTGTCCTAAAGCTACAGTTAGTGACATATCTGAGAGCTGAGTGATAGAGGTGGTCAAGTTTGGACAAGGTGGACAGAGAGGCAAACCTGTAGATAGTATCTCCATAATCAATCTGTGACAAAAAAAGACTAGCAACTAAGCGTTTACGTGAAGCCAAGGAGAAACAGGACTTAAGCCTATATACAGATGTGAATTTTAATTTCTTTGCAAGATAATCAACATGGTATTTAAAATTTAGGCTTTTGTCCATCCACATTCCCAGATATTTGTAAATATCGATTAAACGCATTAAAGTCAGTAATATTTTTTCAAACGTAATACTTGTCACGTCTGTATTTTATTGGTATGTGCCACTGAATGTTTTGTAATATCAGTGCTACTTTATGTTCCCTGGTTTTTCTGACCAACTAAGGGAAAAAAAGCATTGGAGTAAATTGCGCTGATTAAATCTAACGATCGCTTATCATATCACTTCAATCCATGCAAATTATACTTTGTTCTCGAATTGTTAACTACATGACTACATTTAATGGCCTTTCAATATTTATACTTGTTTTCGCATGGGCCTGGTTGCAGTCTCTTTTTTTCTGTAGCAAGTCCGAACTCTTTTGCATCTTGCTACGGGTGATTGTCGTTTGAACCTTTCTGGATCAGCCATCAAATTGATAAGTTTAATTATATAAAGTGCTGTGAGAGAAGCCTTTCACGAGTTCACACTTACCAATGATTAGAGAATAAAAATGGTTATGCGTATTTGGCGTGCTGTCCGGGGGGAGGGCTCCGAGCTCGGAAATTGGGCCCGAACCCAGAGTACTCCCCCCGTATCTCTGTTTAGGAAGATAACTAGGCAAGTGTGAGGAGATGGGGTGGTGGAGGGATGCTGAAAACTGTCGAGGAATATGGGTGAGTTGACGGTGTGTATTTATAGGCTTTACTTGTGCTGATTGAGTGGACCAGTTGATTACTGATTGCTGACAGCTGGCTGACTTGATTGTTTGATCATTAGAACGTGTTCCTCCCGAACCTTGTTAATAAAACATCAATTCACGAGTTCACACTTACCAATGATTAGAGAATAAAAATGGTTATGCGTATTTGGCGTGCTGTCCGGGGGGAGGGCTCCGAGCTCGGAAATTGGGCCCGAACCCAGAGTACTCCCCAAAAAGCAAAGTGAGTAAAGGACAGCCGCCTGCTTAAAGACCCCCCGAAAAGAGCGCAGAGATTGGCGGGCTGGCATTTCAAGGAGAGCCTGGTAGTTTTGGCTGGGAGAGTTTGCGGTGTCCGACGAGAGTTCAATGCTTAGGGTATCGTACGGGTAAGTATGGATGTTCGAACGGGAGGGTTCTTGTGGCAATGGTCCCAGCATCAGAAAGGGTAAGCCTCACCAGTCCTAGGGAGCTCTCGCGGAGTCTGCTGGGAGATCAATACTTGCTGGACGCAGAAATAGGAGATATATATACTCGACCGGGAAGGCTGACTCTGGGTCCGCTGGGAGATCAATACTCGCTGGACGGAGAGAAGACAGAAACTCGACCAGGAAGGCTCTCGCAGTGTCCGCTGAGAGATCAATACTCGCTGGACGGAGAAAGAGGACGTATAAATACTCGACCGGGAAGGCCGTCTCTGGGTCCGCTGGGAGATCAATACTCGCTGGACGGAGAAAGAAAAGATATAAATGTTCGACCGGGAAGGCTCTCGCTGTGTCCGCTGGGAGATCAATACTCGCTGGACGGAGAAAGAGGAGATATAAATACTCGGCCGGGAAGGCTCTCGCTGTGTCCGCTGGGAGATCAATACTCGCTGGACGGAGAAAGAGGAGATATAAATACTCGGCCGGGAAGGCTCTCGCTGTGTCCGCTGGGAGATCAATACTCGCTGGACGGAGAAAGAGGGGATATAAATACTCGGCCGGGAAGGCTGTCTCTGGGTCCGCTGGGAGATCAATGCTCGCTGGAGGGAGAGAGAGAAGATATAGAAGCTCGACCGGGAAGGCTCTCGCTGTGTCTGCTGGGAGAGAAATAGAAGACACGGATACTCAAAAATGTTTTTTTTTTTTTTTTTTTTTAACCAATGAGGATTTGGTGGGCTTTTTTGATATGGAAACGATTAGATCTGATATAGGTTTGGAACGCGTCTGAAGACCATCTTCCAAGCGCTTGGATCTGTTGCTGAGAGAGGCCTTTTTGGGCTGCTGAGGTTGCTGCTCCGATGCGGAAGGAATGACTGGAGAAATTCTCTGCTGGGATGCCTGATAGTTGGAGAACAGATTTTAAGTGTTTTTGGAACCAAAAGCGTGTCACAGGTTTGTTAGAGTCGTCGATGAACAGGGGTTCGAGAGGGGATTTAGCATGAGAGTTTCTCAGTTGGAGGTAAGCTAGTATAGTTTGGAATGGTTGAATTGGTGACGAGAGGTTGAAAATATATATGAAGTGGCCTTTTTTGGTTTGATCTGTTTTGCTTTGTTTAATCAGAAAAGATATTGTATCGCAGTCAAGTACTGAAAGATCTGAGATGTTTGGGTGGATTTTTGTGTCGAATCTGGAAGTGATTGCCAGTTCAGAGCATCTTAGGAAACCAAAAAAGGCTAGAATGAACATGGCGTCGAGTGTGCGAGAGGTATTAAGGGATCGGTAGCCTGTGCGGAGGGTATGAATGCATTTAGTAAGAATATCTAACGTTATGGGTTGTCTGGTATCCGGGCGGGTGGGCTGGGATCGTTGGATGCCTTTAATTAAGAGGGAGGTTTGTGAATTATTTATTTCCGCCGAGGGGGCGGCGTGAATCAATTTGTGAAAAAATTGGATGCCGCTTAAGTAGCTTTTGATGGATCCGACTTGAAGGCTTTTAACACTGTTAAGGTAAGAGATGAAGGAGGTTATTGTAAGGAGGGAAAAATCAGGGAATGGCGTGTTATAAGAAAGGTGGAAGGCTTTAAAACATCTCCATGCGGTCACATAGGATTGGAGAGTTCTGGGGGAAATTGCTTGGAGAATGGTGTCGAGCGATATGTTGAGGAGGGATTTTTGCGGGTGGGTTATGGGAATATTAATTCCGAATAATGAGTTACTGGAGTTGGGAGCTTGTCTGCCTCCGGAGCAAGCATCCTGAATTTCTGAAACATAAAGCGAGACAAAGAGTCAGCAATTTGGTTTTTTGACCCAGGGATGTGTTTAGCAATTAAGATAAATTGATCACATGCAGAAATCCAGATTAGACGTCTTAAAAGTGGCATCAGTGCGGGTGAATGGGAACGGCCTTTATTAATGCACTGGACTGTAGCTTCATTGTCACAATGCACTACAATGCTGCTAGCAGTCCATTCTTTCCCCCACAGGAAGGCTGCTACTACGAGAGGGTAGAGCTCGAATAATGCAGAGGACTGTAGCGTGTCCTGTATTTGGGGGGCCACGTAGACGCGAACCAGCGTTCCTTGGTAGAACCCTCCAAAGCCAACAGAGGGGGCTGCATCTGTGAACAGCTGGATGTCGATGGGGGAGGAAATTAGATCCTTATAGAAAAAGGATAGGCCGTTCCACTGTTTAAGGAAAGTTATCCATAGCCCGAGTTCGTCGCGGCATGCTGGAGTTATGGAAATTAGATCCTCTAGTGCGTGGACTGAAGACGCGAGAGAGAGGAGATGAGAAATGAAAGGGCGGCCTTGTGGAATAATGCGCATGGCGAAGTTTAAGTGGCCGAGCATGGATAGGAGTTCGCGTTTGGAACACTTTGGACTGTCCACGAGGGTAGATGAGATGAGGATTATTCTATCAATTTTTTCCTTGGGCAGGGAGGCCTGGAATCGAACTGAATCTAGATTAATGCCAAGGAACTCGATGGATGTGGTGGGACCCATGGTTTTTTCCTGGGCGATGGGGATT
This sequence comes from Chrosomus eos, assembly GCA_036326025.1. Classification (NCBI taxonomy): domain Eukaryota; kingdom Metazoa; phylum Chordata; class Actinopteri; order Cypriniformes; family Leuciscidae; genus Chrosomus; species Chrosomus eos. Next base: position 21,998,490 of record CM070840.1, read on the forward strand.
CCGAGCTCGGAAAATACTTTTTTAACTGTGAGGATCTGGGCTGCTGGAATGGCGCCGGGAGGCGAAATTATTAGAAAATCGTCCAGCAGGTGAATGAGGTGAGGAATTGCGTAATTGTTTGACAAGATCCAGCAAACGGCTTCAGATAGCATGTCAAAAATTTTGGGGCTGCTTTTGCATCCAAAAGTTAAGCGTACAGCGAAATAGAATTTCCCATGCCAGCGCACGCCGAATAAGTGCCATGAATCCGGGTGGATGGGCATTACTTTAAAAGCCGAAGTGATGTCAATTTTAGCGAGCCAGGCACCCCGACCCACGATTTTTATCAGGTCGACTGCATGATCTACGTCGTGGTATTTGAGAGAAAATTCGTCGAGTGGGATCAGGCTGTTAATGCTTGGGAACAGAGATTTATGTGGAGCTGACAGATCGACTATGAGGCGTTTCTTACCTGAAAACTTTCTCGTAGCCACTCCAATGGGGCTAATGCGAAAAATTTTGAAAGGAGGCTCGTCAAAAGGGCCAATCATGAAGCCTGACTCGACTTCTTTTTTAATCAGGTTGTCTACCACGTCAGGCTCGGCGAGAGCCGATTGGAGATTATCGCAGATGATGTTTTGGGAGAGCGGACAAACCACTCCAGGTTTAAAACCGTGTTGTAGGCCAGACAGCAGATATTCGGTGAAGTCAGAGTCTGGGTGGTGAGCTAGTTCGATGGAAAGGCGAGAAATATTCACAGGAGTCGATAAATAATTTTTAGATCTTTTATTGACATCTTTATACACAGGGCATACGGGACGGGCATGAGCACCGCCGCAGAAGCTGCATATGTGTAAGTACCGACAACGCTGCCTGGTGCATTTGCCAATGTTAAAATTGTTGCATGGCTGTTTGTTGTCTGTAAGTGCTCTGGAGCTGAATTTAGTCTCGTGTAGGTTGCTAGTCGCCGGTCTTGGTGTGTAGCTGGTGGATTTGACTGGTGCTGTTTCAGGGCATGGGGGAACGAAGGGGTTAACCTGTTAAGCTTCACCCCCAATTTTGAAAAATCCCAGAAATGGCATACCCAAACTGAAACAGATACAGTTCATGAACCATTTGTTCTAAAAGCACAAGTATGATCTCATTTGAAAGCTGACACCTGGCAGTTTATTGCAAATGTAGAATTAATTATTGTCATAAAGAAAAATAAATGTTATAAATAGCTTCAAAGTTTTGTCAAGTTATTAGAAATTTATTTTTATGAAATATTTTCATGAATATAAAATTGAAGTTGGCCCTGTAGCAATCTAGAAATGCACTGCAGCTAAAGCCACATGTCTGACCATGTTATATTTAAAATCTGAAGATGATATGTCTAAAACTCTTTATTTAGTTAAATGTTTTTCAAGATCATGTCAAACGATTTTATTTTGATTAGACTCTAAAATGCAAACTGATGTTTATTGTCATTTTCTAAGCATCTATTCAGTCTATTTTCTCTATTGTGTTGTGGTCTAAACGATCTCCATTCAGTGTCAGTCTCCCCTGCACACATTCACACCTCTCCAGCCTCTGGTTATTGCTCTAAATATGCTTTCTTTTGTCTGCATTATAATTACTAACGACTGGCTATTCTGTTTCAACCCTAATCTCTTTTAGGGAAAGTTCTCAAAGTTCTCACCTTACATTTGAAACTATATAAAATGACCTTCTTGAAAAAAGAAACATTTCAGCAAGCAGTCCTATTTAGAAATATTCATAAATATAACAGCTAGGTAGCAGGTGCACCAAGGGCTAGCTAGCATGTTAGCTTAGCACACCATCAATACACGACAATTTATGAGATTAAAACCATGTTTGTGCTCTAAAACTTACTTTATAGCACAAGTCGAGTGTTTTAAATAACCTTCTGTGCTCTGATTTGGCTTCAGATAAAAAAATCGGACAGAAAATATAGTATTTTATAGTATTCTTCACGATTATAAAGTCTATATCGATTAGCATTACATTATAAATATAATCTATTATTATGAAAATACCTGACATGGCTCGAAGAACACAGGTAAACCAAATATCATTGCAATCATGTTTATTGTCTTCAAAACATCTTTATCTGCATGTTACAGCGATCTCTGTTAGTGTTTACGTCGTGATGGACTTCCTGAAATGTCACATGATATGATTCTTCTTCGTGTTCCAAATTTGGAGTCCATAAGTGTACAGGGCGCCCTCAGGCTGCCAGTATGTATTGAAAACACAGTACATCAGAGTCTCCAGCGCTCATAATGATTAAATCGACGCATTTGGGTAGATATTCAATAAATATGATTCCTGTCTATATAAATCTGATGTAAACCTATGAGAATCTATCAATATTTCTCCAAATCTGTACACTTTTGAGCTAAAAGCCCTGATGGACGTTGTTTTGTCAAGCTCTGTCGTGACGATCTCACTGGAGTTTTTTTCTGAATGGAAGCGGCTGATGCTCATTATTCATATCAAAGGTATCGACTCATTTTTTGATTACATAACTCCAGACACAAATTAAGACATAACTGTCACTATAAGATTCTCAGAATACAATAGTGGTCAAATACTAAACCTTCAGTCTTATATCTTTTTAATGATGTATAGTTTGTCAAGGTATTAACATTGAATCTGATAGTAACTTTGAACGATTTAAAAAAAAAAAACGCTCAGAGCGCCCTCGCTCTGGCGAAGGTTAAGAGGTTAACTTGGGGGCACGATGTTGTGGAATGTGTCACTGACCTGCAGACCGCGCAAGAAATATTCCTGCAGCCAAGGAAAACTCTGCTGTGTAAGTCAGTGTCTAGTGCTCCCCAGTAAGGGCATTGGTTCCACTGAGAAACCCTAACGGCGCATTTTGCTGAAAAGAGTTTGTGGTATGTGTAAAAGTGCCCTCCCCCGTAGGACAACGCGAGCTCGGCTATCAGCGCTAAATAGTCATTCAGTTCGCGTCGCCTATGAGGGAAGGCTGAGCAAATGATGTCTGTGAAGTGGCTGAAAGCAATTGAAAACTCTGAAAAAGAAAGTAAACGTGACGTATGTGTATTTTGATTTTTTAAGGTGACTGAAAAATCCCCGCAGTTTAACTGACGGTTGGAATCGGATACGGGAAGCAGAGAAAGTAAATGTGAGAGATCTACATCCGCACCTGCCAGAATCTGTGCTCGGATGTTTTGAGTCACCGGGGGAGGCTCCAGAGCGACGGCGTTTGGTGGAACTGGCATCGGGGTAGCTGTGAAGAGAGAATATTGAGATTTGGCATTTAGAAGAGAGCTGTAAGGGGGAGAGGCCTGGGCTGCGACTATCGGCGGAGGCAGCCTCACGCTTAGGTCGGCCTGTGGGGTTTGAGAAGGAAAATTAAGAAAAGCACCAGGGGGGAAAAGGAGGAAATGGATGAGATGCCTGAGCCCGTGTTGCAAGCGGAGGTGGTCTTGCACTTGCTTGGGCTGCAGGCCACTGAAAAGGGGAGGGGTTAGCAGTAGTCGCTGGAAAATGGTGGAAAGTTTGAGCCTCTGCCGCTAGCGGAGGCAACCTCACGCTAGCGTCTGCTACAGGAGCCGGAGGCCACTGCAGAGGAAAAGGGTTAGAAACAGCAGGAGGAAAAAACTGGGAAGCGGAATGTGAGCCGGCGAGCCCAGCTGTGTATGGCGCTGCGGCGGGAAGCGCCGTGTTGAAAAGCTGAGTTGAGGCGGGAGGCGAGCGAGGTCTCGTGGCAGTGGAATCTGGAGCGCGACCCAGGCTCGCAGAAATCCTGGCGCCCCGGGCTGAAGCGCGCGGCAAACCGGACCTTGCACGGGAAGGTGGCGGAGTCGGGCGTGGCGAATTCGGGGCCTCGCGAGAATTTCCCGGCCTGCTGGCCGCCTTGGAACCTGGGGTGGATTTAGGAGAGATATTTGAAGATTGTAAGGTAACATACAGGTTGTAAAGTTGCGCTTTAGTCATCCTGCGCGATGGCTGGATATCAGAATTCATCAGTGCTTGTCTCAGACTCAAGACTGTCCACTTTCCAATAGGCGGAATTGTTGGCACGGCCGAACGATAGGAGGATGCTGGGGAGGAAGCTGGAGTCCTCGCCGGTGGAGGTGAGGGTAAACCTCGACGTCTTGGCGTGCGAGGAGTTGTTTGTACTGACCGGCGCCCACGAGATGAAACGTGGGGCTCGGAGGCGGTATCAAGTGGAGAGGTTGTCCTGGGGCCAGCTGATGGCGGCGGAGCATGGTTGAGCTCGTCGTCAGACGGTGAAAGTTGCATTTGGGACATCTTTTAGCAGAGCAGTACACCAAATGCTGAAAACTGTCGAGGAATATGGGTGAGTTGACGGTGTGTCTTTATAGGCTTTACTTGTGCTGATTGAGTGGACCAGTTGATTACTGATTGCTGACAGCTGGCTGACTTGATTGTTTGATCATTAGAACGTGTTCCTCCCGAACCTTGTTAATAAAACATCAATTAGATCTCCACCTCCTACATCCTCACACAATATATATCCTACTAGCGGAGACAACTTCTTTATGTGTACAGATGTGACGTAATGACCAGGGTTCCCGCGGATCCTTAAAAATTCTTAAAGTCTTAAATTAGATTTTTAAAATTTAAGGCCATAAAAAGTTTTATAAAGTCTTATTTTTACTTTATGAAAGGTCTTAAATTTTAGATGACACTTCGACATAGACATATCTAAATGTTTTCCAAATTAAAACTAATTAGCGTAGTATTTTTTATTCTATCTTTGTGGATTTGCTTGTTCACGTGACAATTCGCATCACATTCGCGGCAGAATAACGTCTTAATGTCTATTTCAGATATCTAAAATGGCTTTCTTACTAGAGGTCGACCGATAGTGGATTTTACCGATAACGATATTTAGGTTTGACCGTACATACCGATAACCGATAATTCGACCGATATTTTTTTAAATGGATGCTGGATTAAAAACAAACCTAATACTCACAATAAAACAGCGCTGAACTGAAATGTGCTAAATTAAATAAATATATAAATATTAATATATAAAAACTTTATACAGAAAATAATTGAAACATTAAAATATTACAGATTTCGGAGCTATAACCTAGAAACATACCTACATTTCATAGGTAACACATTGCAAGTCTCATTTGTAAACAAGGATGTATTAGCTAGCTTTCATGAACTATGCACTATGCAATATACGTTTTTACTGCATGTATTAATATGAGCAATACAATTGTACCTTTATCATTCATGTTAGTTAGTACATTAAGGTAATAAATAAAATAAGAATTAAAACTCCATTTCAAATGCATTAGTAAATGTTGAAATAAACTAACAATGAATAATTCTTCTGCAACTTGTATTAATCTTAGTTAATGCTAAAAATGGAATGTTATTGTAAAGTGTTACCATTTCATATAATCCCAAAGAGTCGTGCTTAAAGATAGCCATTAAAATGTAATAAATGTCACGTTTTGATGTGTTATGTTTTGAGATCTTGTGACAATAAAGACCTGTATAACGTATACGTAATTTAGCTTATATAGTCTCTCACTTTATTTGCTTCTATTTTAGAACACTTGATAATTATCTAATCAAAATAACAAGATGTATTGTAGTGACTAAAACGATCTTAAATCGAACACGTTTATGATTTGTTTACGTTTCTGTCGGCTGCATGAACATATTAATGTTGAGAAAGCAATCACGTCACTAGTTTTAAATATGCAACTTCGTCGGCTAATGAATGCATAAAAGTAACCAGCCGGATATATAATAATGCAAATAGATAACAATTGCGCCATAAAACATTTGGGTCAGGTCTGCGTGTGTTTTTGTCACATTGTTGAAACCGCTTGACTGAGGTACTAATGTTAGAGTCCTCTCAGCCTCGACGGCAAACTACAGTTCTTTCTCTGCTGATGCAGCATCTAGTCAACAAATGAATTACTTTATAATGATATGGCAATATATACTTTAGTGTTATGTATTCATACCGTTTCGCTGACTGTGTTTTAAATGCGAGTCTGAAGTGTCAGCGGCGCTCTCTCTGCTGCGTGTTCTCTCCGTGGTCTGTGCTGCGCGAGCCTCACGTGTTAATGTAAACAAAGCCAGTGATAGTTTATTATTTGTCCTCTAGAGGCCGCTCTCGCTCTGTATAATGCCAGCAGTCTCTTCAGCGCTCTAGTGCTGTGTAATGACCGCGCGCACTTCTCAGCCGCTCCAGCAACGGATGCAACCCGAAAAAACTATCGGTGTGGATTTTTGCCGATAACGATAGTTCCACCAATCAACTATCGGTGCCGATTAATCGGCAAAATCGATGAATCGGTCGACCTCTATTTCTTACTAGTAACAATTACATTCATGATATCAGAAATGAACATTTCAGCTAGTGACAATTTAATTATTGATATCAAAAATAAAGGTTTTTACTAGTAAGAATTGTATTTCTGATATGTGAAATTGGAATTTCAACTAGTAAGAAATAAATTCTTGATATCAAGAATTATGAATGGCAGCCTATGGTGACCAAAAAAGTTTAGAATGGCCAAAGTGGCAAAAATACAATAATAACAAAATTAGTGCTCCATGGTTCTAAAGGCTCAGTCCTTCTCAGCTGGCCTAAAAAGAAAGAAACAAAAGTTTGATATGTCATACTAAGAATGAACGCGTTTACAAAAGCAAGACAAATTGCTTTACTAACAACCCTGTTTTTTATGATAACAGATATTGATAGTTTACCCATTCCATTGATTATTATGAACATCACATAGAAGAATTTCAATTTACCGTCTGTGTGGGGCAAACTTTAGCACTTGCCCAATCAAGTCCTCCGCGTCTGCTGCAGCGTGGGGAAGTTTTTCTGGGGAGCCGCTAGTCAAAATGAAGCATAGTTACAAGTCAAATTAAAACCTTCAAGCTAAGAATAATACTGATGTGAACAATAAAATAACACCTACCTGTAATAACCCTGCAGATTTTCAGGTCCTGGAAGGCCTTCTTTGCCTTTCTGCCCCGCAGATTATACTGTTTTAGCACATCATTGGTTGCCACTCGCCGTAGCATGCGACGGATGGCAGTACCTCTGGTCGAACCTCCAAGGGTTGTCAGGAAAAGTTGCTGTAAAACATATAGAAATACAAATTATACACGTAGAACAAAGTGGAGAGTTTGTACAATCTCATTTTGTAAGAGCCGTCAGTTCAGTTATGATGATATTTAAAGTTATGCACTTATATAGTGTTAATCTTAGGGCAGGACTATGGCCACTTAATTACCATGTTGTCCCTTCTCTCCTGTTGACCGAGACTCCTGTCAAACTCTGTGACTGTTGAGCAGGGCGACAGCAACATGTCATCGATTGGAGCAGAGGGAGGTGACTGGGAGCTCCTTAAGAGCATGAGCACCTCATCCATCTTCTCCTCAAATGCGTCCATCTGCTGTGCCATGCGGGTAATGGATGTCCTCACGGCTATGGAAAAATTATTGGTGTTAGTTTTAGTTGTTCTACATTATATACATATGTGAACAACTTAAGTGAGTCTTCTTACCTCTCATTTCCGTCTCCATTGCTGAGCCACCTCCCTCTGTGTGATGAGTTCTGCTGTTTACAACAACAACAAAAAAGTCAAGTTACTCTCAAGTTCCTTGTCATGAAATTGTATTTAATTGGAAATGGAAAATTCAAAGCCACTGTACCTTCAGGCTGAGCTTGCGTCACAATAGACCCATTCAATTCTGGGTGACTGGCTGGTTTTCTGTGTGGTTTTGACTCATCTAAAAATAAAGTAGATATGAATATTGGTCAGTTCATTTGGCAAAAAAAAAAAAAAAAACTTACATGCAGGTGGTGGAGGCATCTGCAGGCCTGTAAAAAGGCAGAAAGAGACAAACACATAAGAACAGTCACATGATATGCACCAAGTTGAATGTCAGTACTCAGTAGTTCCATGGTAGGAAATATGACTCTGGTTTCTTAAATGCATGCAGAAATGTTAAAGGGTACCTATTATGGCATTTAAAATAATTATTGTTTACTAATTACTAATATTGTTCTGGGAGTCCCCAACAACAGTTTTACAAGCATGCAATGACAAAAAACACTTTTGTTGTCTTATAATATGCATTTATTTTTACCTGATTTGCTCACCGACTCCCATATGAATCGTTTAGCGAGTCATTTTTCCAAACCCCGCCTTTGCGTGACGCTAATCTGTGGTGATATGTTAGACACCCAGCCGACGGGGTGTCATTGGTTGTTGCGCTAGATCTTACCCAGATACAACAGTGCTATTTTCTGATTGGCTAACAACACCAGACGAACAACACCAGAGGAGACCAGGGTTGCCAGGTCTGCACAACAAAACCAGCCCAATTGCTCATCAAACTAACCCAATCACGGCCAAAAATATTCAAATAGCTTTCCCGGGTGTTTCCTCAATAACAATCATGTTCCAGTGGATAAAACAATCGCGTCAACCAGCGTGCACTACACAAACAACCCGCGGAAACAGTGCAGGCATACAGACCTGGCAACACTGGAGGAGACGCGCTTGAATCCTGCCGGTTCCACAGTGAGTGAGTTTTGGGCACTGCGGCATATTAAATATATTACAAATAGTTTATCAGCGTGAGAAATACAATGTGTGGCCGGAGAGCGTGACAAAAGACCGAAATGAGTGACTGTCACGCTCAATGCGTGATGCGTGACACTCGAGAGCCTTGTGACAACTCCATTAACAACGACAAACACTTCACATATTTCAATACAATTGACATTGAAGACCTAAGTTAGCTGCTAGAAGCTGCGCTGTGCCTGTGCGTACACAACACACAAAATAATTATAGAACATGATACAAACATAAACATAAAAGCAACAGCCTACATACAGATTGTGATTCGGAGAAGGAAGCTGATCCAAATAAACTCGGTACTGAACCTCCCTCCTTCAGTATCAGCTGGCTCGCAAATTCATACTTTATAGCATTTAGGTTTGTGAAGCAATCATCTTCAAAATGACGCGAACACAGAACGAGTTCGGGCTATAATACTTCTGTGGTATAGTTATGAACTGTAGCCACTGTCTTCAAATGCTCCTCACTGGGCAGATGAAATAAGTTTGCTTTTGCGTCGCACTTCAAAACACAGCAGCGTCTCGTCGACATGATGTTTTCCCTGGTGTCTCCTAATGCAATGAGTGGGCGTATCTTATTCAAATAACTTGGACAAGTGACGTACGGAAGTGCATCGTTCGTCTATTGATTCATATCAACGACTCAGAGTCGACTCTTACTTTTGAGAGATAATAACTTTGTATACGGTGAACTTTCATATTTAAAACTTTGCAGGATGTTTTCGTTCACTTAGATCTATGTTACACACTACATGAAAGGTAATTTTCAAAATTCCATGATAGGTACCCGTTAACTTACGGACAGGGCTTCCAGACACACACACTGTCCTGGAATGCTTTCTTGCTTGTGGAACAGTTTAATCTGAAATAAAAGACTAAACAATTTGTACAGATTACAAAAAGAAAATCTGAATGGTCTAAATAATTCCTTCTGTACTTTTTTGAGAGCCAGTAGCAGAACAAAGCAGTATTTCCATACAGAGAAAACTATTATTTATTTATATATAGTTAGCAGCAATAGGTCACCTGTACAGAGCCAGATTTTCTTGACTGTATATTTGACCCAGAAGTACCTGAGTGAACCTTATGGGTGGTGTTCCTCGCTGCAGGAGTCACTGGTCTCATCCATAGGTTTGTCCATGGGCATCCAGAGACTTTCTAATGGGGAGACACAGCAGCCATAGAAATGCTAATTAATTAAAAGAACCGGTATATCTTATTTGTAACAAGAACGCAAGCAGGTTAACATGATGACACAAAACATACAATGTGGCAAAGCATACACGTCGTGCACAGCCGCATACAAAGCCCAATATATATACATTTTATATACATTACAGCCATTAGCTGGAGCTATATCCATTATTACAGCTACAGGACCAAAACAGTCAAATGAGCATGCGCAGTGACGGAATATAACAAAGCCCTACGAGGGAAAGGCTTAAGGTTAAACCCCAAACACTTGCATTACAACCACAACATCATGAAACTGTAGCGTATTACACTTACTTTTTCGTGAGAATGTGAAGTTGTGTAGGTCGTTGGTTGTTTTTCCAAGACTTCCTGATAGTGAACGCGGTTCTACGTATACGTATCCATTTCTCCCAGCCAATCTGGGACGTCCGTGTTGCGTCACACGCCTTGACGTCAGGCAACCTGGCCAATCAGCATTTTAGAGGGTAATTTTAAACTAAAATGGAGTGTGTTGCTCTCTCCGACACAGTGGTACTACCCACTTATAGTTTTTATTATCTCTTTCCTGCACTTAACCATTAGAGTTTTTTTTAATTATTTGTTTACTGTTTAAACGTAAAAGTGTAATGCTAACGTTAACATCACACACCCTTATTTGCTCGACGGCACAGGGATGCCAACGGTACAGGAATAAATGAAACATGTTCTGAATGTATTCTAACAGTGATAGCAGAAAACTATTATACACATATTTTACCGAACTATTATTTGTTTGTTCCTACATGAAACTCACAAACTGTGTGCGTTATATGTATGGCATATTGGTCTTTGTGTGTTGTTGCTGGTTTTGCGTTATATGTATGGCATATTGGTATTTGTGTGTTGTTGCTGGTATACGTTTCAAATAGAGGGGCAGCACAATTGTTTTTCGCCTAGAGCGGCAGAAGTGCATTCGCCGGTCCTGGGGGTGAGTTTCCATAAACATTAAAGTTTGTCGTTTTGTGTTCATTCTAAGAACACGTACACGTTATCTCATGTTTAGTCTGTTTAGACCTTCCCATACCTACTAATGTTATTAGCTAGCAGGAAAGAAAAAAAAAGCTGTAAAGCACAGGGGGGTACTTTACAGAGGGTATGGCTTATCTAAATGAGATGTAAATGAGCCCTATTGTCACTCCCAGCAGCAGAGAGAGGTGAGAACTGCAGATCTTTAAAAGGCTGTTATCTCAACTTTTAGTTATTTTGAGTGGCTACCTTCAAATGGAAACAACTTCTCCAAATATTATCAGATTTCCATGTTACACATCGTTGGAAAGCTTGGAGACTACACTTTCAGAATCTATGAATAACTCAAAATGCCCCAGAACCGACTTGTGTCCCTACTTTCCATGTTTGGTCACAAATGACATTAAAATGACATTCTCTTTTCAGCACAAATACTGCATGATGCAACATAACACTGCACTCTAAGTACTTCAAGTAACAACAAAATATGGTTGTGAGCTTTAAACTGTCCTGTAAAATAAATTATATTAGTTTAGATAAGTTAAAATAAAAGACACACTCTAGCTGCGTCCCAATGTGCATACTATGCCCTAAATAGTATTGACAATTACTAAGACCCGCCTACTTTGATTTGATTGGTCATCTCAAATATTCTGACATTGACGAGCAGTGACAGACCAATGAGGCTCAGATGAACACCCATACATAGAAACACACACACACACACATCTGTTTCTGACGTGCTCTAGCTCTGCTCGGCGCCGCTGCGGATTGAAGATGAAGATCGCGCTGAATCTGATTATAACTGGCCATAACTTTTAATTTGTTGCTGCAAACTGGGGTGGCAGCAGGGGTGGCAAGGCTTTATTTTAGGGTGGCACTTGCCACCCTATGCCACCCCGGTAGATCCGCCCCTGCTTGGATGGCTGAAAAATCTCCCGAGCGCTGTCACTGCCTTCCGCCATGTCTTCTCGCGCAAAAAACGACGTTACATGCGCGGCGCGCGCCTGCGTCAGACTGATTCTGGCTGGACAGGATTTACCGCGAGTTTTCAAAATCACGATAATCACACACAGTTTTTATGATAATTAAATTTTAAACGATAATACTAACCGCCAGGACATTTTATCGTGGTTTATCGTGAAACCGGTTATCGTCCCATCCCTACACTATACAGTCCCCTCCAAAAGTATTGGAACGGTAAGGCAAATTCCTTTGTTTTTGTTTTTCGCTAAAGACCTTTGGGTTTAAGATCAAAAGATGAATATGAGACAAGAGTTCAGAATTTCAGCTTTTATTTGATGGTATTCACATCTTGATGTGTTAAACAATTCACGACATACCACCCTTTGTTTGAACCCACCCATTTTTCAAGTGAGCAAAAGTATTGAACATATGACTGAAAGATGTTTATTGTTGCCCAGGTGTTGCCTTTTAGGTTGATTGTACAAACATTAAATAGCTCTGCTTGACTAGTCTAAGTTTTCATCCTTGTTTCAAACCTATAAAGACTATATTTCATGTTAAAGAGGATAAACCAACATGAAGACCAAAGAGCTGTCTATAGGAGAAAAGCAAGCCATTGTCAAGCTGAGAAAAAAAGGAAAGTCGACCAGAGCCATTGGACAAACATTGGGCATAGCAAGCACAACAATTTGGAATGTCCTGAAAAAGAAAGAAACTACTGGTGTACTGAGTAACAGACATCGAACAGGTCGGCCAAGGAAAACAACAGTAGTTGATGACAGAAATATCGTGAGAGCTTTGAAGAAAACCCCCAAAACATCAGTAAGTGACATCACCAACGACCTCCACAGTGCAGGGGTGAAGGTATCACAATCCACTGTTCGAAGAAGACTCCGAGAGCAGAAATATAGAGGCCACACCACAAGTTGCAAACCACTCATCAGCAGTAAGAATCGGAAGGCCAGATTGAAATTTGCAAAGACTTGGACTGATGAGACCAAGATTAATCTTTACCAAAGTGATGGAAAGGCCAAAGTGTGAAGAAAGAAAGGAACTGCTTATGATCCGAAGCATACAAGCTCATCTGTGAAGCATGGTGGAGGTAATGTCATGGCTTGAGCGTGCATGGCTGCTTCTGGAACAGGCTCATTAATATTTATTGATGGTGTAACTGATGATGGTACCAGCAGAATGAATTCAGAAGTGTACAGAAACATTTTGTCTGCCAATTTACGGAGAAATGCATTGCAACTAATCAAGAGGAAGTTTATCATGCAGCAGGACAATGACCCAAAGCAGACTGCCAACAAAACAAAGGACTTCATCAGGGGGTAAAAAGTATAAGGTTTTAGACTTGCCAAGTCAATCACCTGACCTTAACCCAATAGTGCATGCATTTCACCTCCTTAAGAGGAGACTGAAGGGTGAAACACCCCAAAACAAACAAGAACTGAAAGAAGCTGCGGTAAAAGCCTGGAATAGCATCACAAATGAAGAATGCAACTGTTTGGTAATGTCGATGGGTCGCAGGCTTGAGGCAGTTATTGCAAGCAAGGGTTATGCCTCCAAATATTAAATGTTATTTACTTTAAGATTATTTGTTCCAATACTTTTGCTCACTTGAAAAATGGGTTGGTTCAAACAAAGGGTGGTATGTCATGAGTTGTTTAAAAGGTTAGTTCACCCAAAAATGAAAATTCTATCATCGTTTACTTACCTCAAAACAGATCTCATTCCCCATTGACTACCATAGTAGGTATTTTTTCCTACTATGGTAGTCAATGGGGAATGAGATCTGTTTTCTTCCAAATATCTTCCTTTGTGTTCAGCAGAACAAATAAACACATAGAGGTTTGGAACAACTTGAGGGTAAGTAAACGATGATAGAATTTTCATTTTTGGGTGAACTAACCCTTTAACACATCTAGATGTGAATGCCATCAAATAAAAGCTGAAATTCTGAGCTCTTGTCTCATATTTATCTTTTGATCTTAAACCCAAAGGTCTTCAGTGAACAACAAAAAGAAAGGAATTTGCCTTACCGTTCCAATACTTTTGGAGGGGACTGTATATTTTTACATTAAAGGCACAAAATGTGATTTTTCTGCTTTAAAAATAGCAAAAATAACAATGTTATATAAATTTTTTTAGTTGTGTACTTCCATAATCCCAACAGTTTCCACCAACTTTCAAATCCGGAGAAATTTATAGTTTAATTCAAAGACACATCACGTTTCTTTATTTCCGTTTCGTCGCCCGTCTATGGCGTCATATAACCTTTGACTCCTAGTTTCTCTAACTTCCTGCGGAATCCGGCGAAACCGCCAAACACAAAGGGGAACACCGGACACCCGCCAATAAAAGCAAAGACGACAAAGAAGAAAAAGTAGTAGCATCATTACGCCACTGCACCGAACCTGACCGAGTTTATTATATTTAATATTTAAATATAGCTCGAGCTAGAACTACAGAGAGATGCCGATCTCGCTTGCATTCTAATAAACAGGTAGCACCCATTTCAGCTAACTACATCTATCCGTATATTTTGTGAAACGATGATGTCATGTGTAAAACGCAGACGGACTAGCTCTCATGTATAGTATAATGTATGGTAATGAGGGGGGCGTGTTTTACCTCCGACATAGCAATCGAGCTCAGAGTGGCAGTGTTAAAGCTTTGAGGCCACAATCAAACCTATAAATAGTCATTTATTTTTGTTTTTTTTACATTGCTTCACATATTTATTTTATTTATTCATTTTTTTATTTTAAGAGGTTTGGTCCTCCATAGTATTTAGTAGTATAAACAACTAGAAATGATGGTTCAAAACCGAAAGAAATACAAAGCTAATACGAGGCTTAGACGAAGCTTACAGCCTTGAAGCAAACAAATCCATGTCGAGGCAGACAGGAGCAATCAAGTTGTACAGTAGGTCAAGGGGCCAAAGTCAAGCACAAAAGATAAACTTCTTATGTATAACTTTTTTTTTTTTTTTTTTTTTTTTTAAATAATGCATGGCAGTTATCAGATCTCTTTTCAGGACTGAGAGATATATGGGATTAATATCCTGCCAGGATTCAAAACTGAAAATAAAGTTTTGAAAGGTTGAAACTAAGTGTTCAAAATCTTACAAAAAAAGTTTTGCAAGATCGAAAAATAAGATTAGCAAGCTTGCAAAATGTAAAAAAATTAAAAATATTTCTGCAAACATTGTTGTTTTTGAGATTTCCCTCTTCAGAACTGCAACATTTTTTTTTTACGATGTTGTGCAAACAATTTTTCAGAGTTTCAAATTTGTCAGTGTTCTCCCACTGTATTAGTTTGTTTTCCAGGTTTGAAACCTTGTAAATGGTGATCTGAAAACTGGTGTGCGAATGTGTGAAAAAACGTTTTGAAACTCTGAAAACCGAGTTTTGCAGGCTTGCAAAGTGGTTAAAAAAATTAAATCTCTGCAAACATAATTTTGTTTTTGAGTTTTCCTTCTTCAGAAGTGCAACACTCTTTTTTAGTGTGTTGTGCAATCATTTTTTCAGAGTTTCGAATTTGTCACTGTTCTGCCAGTGTATAGTTTGTTTTCCAGATTTGAAACCTTGTAAATGGTGATCTGAAAACTGGTGTGCGAATAGGTGAAGAAAAGTTTTGAAACTCTGAAAACTGAGGTTCGAAAGGGCGAAACTTATTACATTACATTACATGTGCACTCTTATTGCAGACTATTTTTTCAGAGCCGAGTTTACAACACCCACTTTGCGGAGATACGCCCACACAGTTGCGAGCTTGCGACTTACGTGATTGGTGGCAGCGTTGTCACGCAGCTCTGCTCTGAAACTCTGAAACTCAGACTGAGCGAAAATGAAGCTTCGCAACCTCGCAACCTAAAAAAAAAAAGCCTGGAGGGAGGGCCTTCTGCTCTTGGCCAATGATTTGCTGTCTGCTGACGTACAGTCCAATCACAAGTATTTACTGGAAAGGTGGGATTGACCGACTGCTCCGCTATGACGAAAGCGTATGGGATGAATATAGTCAGTCAGTCAGTCATATTTATGTATAGAGAATATTTAAAAACAACAGCTGCTGGCCGAAGTGCTGTATCAAAATATAGTATCAAAATGATTAACACGTGCAAGCACAATTATCAATGAACTTGATTAATGTTGCAGAAATGTTTTACTATCCACAACAGGCCTTTCAACAGGGGTGGCGCCAGATAATTTTTAACGCAGGTGCTGAGGGGGTGGTAGATCATTGACAGGGGGAGCTGCGCAATTTTTTTTTTATATATATATATATATATATATATATATATATATATATATATATATATATATATATATATTTTATATATATATAGGCTATACACACACACACACACACACACACACACACACACACACACACACACACACACTATTATTTAAATGAGCAAAATTTATTATGAGCTGTGCTCCAGTTCACGTGCAATGCAATCGCGCCCGAGCCTCCATGATCATTGTCTGCTATTTGCTTCTTATTTATTATATCCAGGCAATTGGTTGATGAAAAATTGATTTAAAAATAAGATACAATTTATACAAAACGAAATTCACTTTAAAGAAAGGCTTTCTACATAACAAAACTTAATTTAGTGTTCATGTCTGACCCATCATATCTTCCGATATATTGCGCATCTTACTCATGCTGTTCAATTTTCATAATCAGCATATATGTAGGCTAAAAAAAAAAACATTATAATATTTTAACAAAAATGAAACTAAATGCGCATATTTAATGGATACAACACATATAGTGGGCCTATACAGACTCTCAAATATTGACATTAACATTAACAATGCTGTAGAAGTGCAGTTTGTTAATAGTAAATGTTAACTAATCTATAAGTGTTACCGATTTTTTATAGGCCTACACCGATTCAGAGGTCTCGTGCAGTTCAGTGTTGGACAGGTCAGTTGTTTTAACTGTTCATTAAAGTGAATAGTTAAAATGAGCCATTCGCTTGTGTGATTATCTCGGCAGTTTAGGACATCACACAAGATTTGCAATTTGTACAAATAGAGACATTTTTGTGAATACAAATGTTTTCTTTTGTATTAGTGTATCATAATTTGCGCATGCAACAAAGAAGACTTGCATGTGTGGATCAGGTGACGCGCATGGATTCATTGACGTCTTTTTTTGAGTCAATATCATTTGATTCATTTGGATTTTGAGACTTTCTTTTTGCGGTTTTTAAGCATTTCACAACCCACA
Organism: Chrosomus eos; assembly: GCA_036326025.1. Classification (NCBI taxonomy): domain Eukaryota; kingdom Metazoa; phylum Chordata; class Actinopteri; order Cypriniformes; family Leuciscidae; genus Chrosomus; species Chrosomus eos. The sequence goes on from CM070840.1 coordinate 22,015,517, forward strand.
CACAAACAACTACAAATGAATAGGCCTGGTGCTAGTTATTAATGTGGGCACAACTACACATCTATTTGACAAATTCATAAATGTGCATCACTAAACTAATAGGCTACAACTTGTGTGTGCAAAATCCAGAATCACATGAATGTGCAGCATTTTGTACAACTAGAACCATAGTTGTTAATACAAAACCTCGATTTTGTATTAATGTATCTCAGAATTTGCGCATGCAACAAGATGTGCAATTGTAATGCGCAAGCTCGCAACTGTGTGGGCGTATCTCCGCAAAGTGGGTGTTGTAAACTCGGCTCTGAAAAAATAGTCTGCAATAAGAGTGCACATGTAATGTAAAAAATTATGTTTGCAGAGATTTAATTTTTTTACCACTTTGCAAGCCTGCAAAACTCGGTTTTCAGAGTTTCAAAACGTTTTTTCACACATTCGCACACCAGTTTTCAGATCACCATTTACAAGGTTTCAAACCTGGAAAACAAACTAATACAGTGGGAGAACACTGACAAATTTGAAACTCTGAAAAATTGTTTGCACAACATCGTAAAAAAAATGTTGCAGTTCTGAAGAAGGAAATCACAAAAACAATATAATATTTGCAGAAATATTTTTAATTATTTTACATTTTGCAAGCTTGCAAATCTTATTTTTCGATCTTGCAAAACTTTTTTTGTAAGATTGAGTTTTTGAACACTTAGTTTCAACCTTTCAAAACTTTATTTTCAGTTTTGAATCCTGGCAGGATATTAATCCCATAGAGATACTTCATTTCAGAAGTCAAATACATAAAAATGTAGGAAAAAAGCATTAAAAAATCACTTCAAAAGAGAATCAGCTACCAATTTGTTGGTTCATATTTTAAACAGAGAAGTGTCTTAAGCATAGTTTCAAATTAAAATTGTCCACTGCCATCAGCTATTATGACTGTGCTCTGCTCTCCACTCAGGACTGGGATGATGATGTCAGACGTTTTAAATGGATCTTCCGTCATCCTAGTGACACAAAGCTTGTGGTTCTTATAGGAAATCATGACATCGGCTTCCATAACGAGTGAGTTTAAGGGTTTTCACTTACCCATATTGTCTATTAGAGCTTCTGAGTCAGAGTAAAATGTTTTCATTGTATAATATTTCAGTAAGGATTGCAGTAAATTGGAAAATGTATTAAAAAAATATACTTTTTGACCAAATCGCATAGTCCTACTTTGAAGTGATGTTAACTTGACTTGCATGTTATCTTTTTTGAGAAATGTTAAAGGATTAGTTCACTTTAAAAAAAAAAACTTTTGCTGATAATTTACTCACCCCCATCTCATCCAAGATGTCCATGTCTTTCTTTCTTCAGTCGAAAAGAAATTAAGGTTTTTGATGAAAACATTACAGGATTTTTCTCCATATATTGGACTTCAACGGGACCCAAACAGTTCAAGGTCCAAATGACAGTTTCAGTACAGCTTCAAAGTAGGCCTGGGCGAAAAATCGATTAAATGAATTAATTCGAATTTTTTGTTGCGGGCGATTTTAAAAATAAATAAATCGAGTTTTTGAATAATGGCGCATTTTTGGCCCCTCGGAGTTTCCGTAGCGTTAGTTTCACTCACGTAGCAGTATGGCAAGCGACGACAACAACATCATAGCACACACGAAACTGCAACAGCATACAGCAAGCGACATGGCTACCGGTGAGAGTGGGAAGTTTGTTCCTTAGCATAGGAGTGAACTCAAGTGTATTCTGCTCGAGCGGGTCGGGCCGATATTTCCCGTCACTATCCTCGGATCGGGCCTTTGAGAGACGTGCACTGCCAACGCAATAGAGTGCGGCGCGGGACTAGATTTGATGACCGAGCGTGGGCGCGGGCGCGGGCGGTAATGCACTCACTCTGTGTGTGCGGTTTGCGGGAGAATAAAACGATTCGCGGGACTCCCGCAAACTAGAAATATCTATGATTAAAACATAAAAACTAATACATTTTTATTAATCTGTTGCAGAAAAGCAACAAGAACAACTAAAACAAAATAGAAACGATTTACAGGCCAGAGTTTCTATTTCTAATATGTTTGCAGCATTGAGCGATGTAGCCAATCACAGACATACCAGTGTTGATTTCTTGAACGCAATGGCCAATTTAAGCATTTAAAACAGACTCCCCTTACCGCTCAAAACATACTTTTTGTTCAGTGCTGAATTCTGTATGCTGGCAAATCCTCGAATTATAACAATTTTCCTCAGATTTGAATGTATTGGTAATGCTTTAGAAAATGGTGCTATACTCTCAAGGTGAATGTTTGTCTTTTTTTAGTCTAGACAAACACAGTTGGGACTTTGATTCCAAGAGGGTGTTCATTTATTTATTATTCATTCCAGAAATGGGGGTTACATTTGTCTTGCTTTTGATTAAATAAAAGCAAAATTTGCTTAAGTTGTCTGCCGTTTGTAGTTATTGCTTTCCTTAATAAGTAGGAGGGAAAATCGTAAAAAAATCGTAAATCGAATTAAAAAAATAAAATCGGAGATTTTATTTTTAGGCCATATCGCCCAGCCCTACTTCAAAGGGCTTTAAACGATACCAGACGATGATAAGGGTCTTATCTAGCGAAATGATCGGTCATTTAAAAAAAAAAAAAAAAAAGTTTAAGTTTAATAAGCACAAATGCTCACCTTGCTCTGTTCTGTGGTGCGCGTTCATGTGATGTCACGTGATACACAATTACGTTGAAAAGGTCACGAACGAACGTCACGAACGCGAATCACAGAACACAGCAAGGCGAGCATTTGTGCTTATAAAACAACCTTTTTTATTTATTTTGAAAATCCTGGAATGTTTTCATCAAAAACCTTAATTTCTTTTCGACTGAAGAAAGAAAGACATGGACATCTTAGATGACATGGGGGTGAGTAAATTATCAGCAACATGTTTTTTTAAAAGTGAACTAATCCTTTTATACATTTTGACTCAAGAATGTGGATTTGAAAATTAAATGTTTATTGTAGCATGCTGTCAACATCATCTCAGGTTAGTATTTACCAGTAAGACTGACAGGGTGTTTGAAAAAAGCCACTTCCAATCCCTTTTAAAAAAAATAGTATTGTGGTATTGAATGAAGCTTTGAAACATCTTTGACAAATTTTACAATTATTACAATTTACCCCTATTTGGGGAAAAAAAAAATCTTTACGCCAAGGACACATGATGCTGGTTTTAAAATCTGGGCATCAAAAGGTTTAAAGGTGGCAGTTTTATTTAGCAATGAAACTATGCTCAGTTTTCAGGAATTAAGACAAAAGTTTAATTTACCTAAAACCCTTTTATTTTATTTTATTTTATTTTATTATAAAATAACTTAAAATTAGGAATTTTATCAATAACACAGTGGAGGATTACAAATTTAAGAATATGTTTAAGATCTATTTCCAATACTATAGTATATAGAAGTTTATTAGTGTGATTTTTGTAACTAAGGTAAATGTCACAAACCTGCCTGTTCCTGTCTGTCCTGATCTTACTATTGCAAGTGAGATTGTTATCAACACCATTTGTCTTGGGGGTCCCTCTCAATGCAAGAAGGCCCTGGGATCTCTGTTCCCGGGTCACATTGTTTGGGAGAGAGTCATGACCTGATCTTTATCATCACCATTTGTCTTGGGGGGTTCCTCTCAGTGCGGGAAGCCCTGTTGAGCAGGTGTGAACCTGTATACCTCATTTCAGAATGTCTCCCCCCCCCCCGCCCCCTCGCCTTTTGTCCTGTCTCAGTGCAGGAACGGAATGTAACCCCTCCCCTTGAAAGAATATATAAACTACAATTGTATTATGTTTTAGTTAGACGAGATTGAGATGCTACAGCGATGAAATAAAGAACTTCTGCCTTAAAAGATACCTCTCCGTCTCCTGGTCTGGCCTTCTGACTTTTCTACACTTTAAGAAGAAAAAGTTCACAACAATTTGGTGCCCTGTGACCCGGATAGAGAATGCTCAACTGAATCCAGAACTGAATCTTGAAACTTAAAGCTCAACAAAGAATTTCAACAAAGAATTAACTTCTGACTGAATTCCAGACTGAATCTTGAAACTTCAAGCAACAAAGATCTCAAAGCGAACTGAGTTCCAGAACTGAATCAACAAGAATTCACCTTTCTGACTGAAGTTCCAGACGGAATTTTTTCAGTACAAACAACAATTCGGTGAGTTTCACTCTATTCAAAGAACCGCTGAATGACCAGTATAAATCTCTGTGCCGCCAGAGAGAAAAGTTAACAGACTGCTGTAGAGTTTTTTAACTAAAGTTATCCTTTAAAAGTTGCCTTTTAGAGATGAAAGTTTGATCCTCTGTTCAGGCAGGGAAGTTTTAACATTACATGTTAAAAAGTATATCCTCTGTTCTTGCAGGCAGGGAAGATTAACATTGAATGTTAATGTTTGGGATCCTCTGAATAGTCAGGGAAGTTGTTTTTATCCTCTGTCTAATCAGGGAAGGTTTGTTTAATTATCCTCTACATTGCTAGAGAAGGTTTACCCTCTAAAAAGTCTTTTAGAGATGAAAGTTTGATCCTCTGTTTCAGGCAGGGAAGATTAGCATAAAGTGCTAGTATTATTGTGTTATCCTTTGCTATGTCAAGAAAGGTTAACAATAGTTGAGCTGTGTTAGCAAGAGTACCATCTATTGATCACAGAAGTTTAGTGTTTGTTTGTGTGAGAACAAAGAAATCCACAAAATGATTAAGAAAAGTGCTAGACTAATCTCCACAACAGAAAAAGGTGGTCTCGCTACTCCTTTGTGGTCAGATAGCAAATTCAAAACACTGCTAGGAGAACAAATGAACCTAATAGTCACTGAAAAAGTTAGACAAGAACTAACACAGAAATTTGATATTGATTCAGACAAAGTCTATTGAAGAATGCAAGAAGGTGTTAGGTACATGTATCAGAAAGAAAAACATGAAAGGCATAATATGTTGCCATAGAGAATATAGCTTATCCATTGCACAAGAACAAGCTAGGTGTATTAAATGAAGTTAAATGAACAGAACAAACAATTGCTCACTCAAGTGTCCTGTTTCAAGACAAAGGTGAGCCATAACCAGGCCTCAACCAAATGTGACTCTGAAGACCAACAGTCAGATGAAAACTATCCTGATTTACAGTCTTTCTGTAGACTAGAAAACACTAGAAATTCTGGTTTGATAGATAAAGATGTAAATGCATTTGAAGTGTGTGGAGCAAGACAAAAGGCTCAGACTAGGGCAAAAGGGATTGACTCTGTTCAATCTGTAACCCCCATACTGCAGCTACAAGCAGTCAAATTATCTTTAGGTCCTAAAGAAATCGAGAGAATCGCTGAAAATTTGCCATCAGTGCAAAGACATTTTTCTGAGTTTAGGAGAGAATTGTCCAGAAAGATGCGGCTGTACGATATGTCTCTAGCTGAAGTCACCCAGCTAATATCACAGATCTTGACTGAGTCAGAATTCAATGATTTTGAAAATGCCGTAAACAATTCTGAGTTTCAAAATGCCAGAAAAGATGACTTGAGAGAGGGAGTTCTGAGAGTGTTAAAAAGCATTGTTGGACCTAAAGTGGACTGGTCAAAGATCACTAATTGTGCACAGAAGAAGGATGAAACTGTTAGTGAATTCACAGAAAGATTCTGTCAGACAGCTGCAGCTTACAGTGGAATATCAGACACATCAGAGAAGGTGTTAAATGATAATGGCCCTTTAGCTCGTACATGGTTTCATGAGCCGCGTTTCCACTGCCGAACCAGGGCCGAGCCGTGCTAGTGCGTGCCAGGGCCAGTCGCGTTTCCACTGTCACTTCCGGGGCTTGAGCGGGGCTTACTCGGGGCCAACGGCCAGGATTTCTGGCCCGTCGAATACCTTGGGCCAAAGCGGGCCAGCTCAGGCTAGAGGTGTGCTCAAGGTAAAAGGCGGAGCTTATCTATGTTGTGGAACGTTATGATCTGAAGCAAGATGCACATTTCACCTTTTTATATCGCGCAAAATAATCGCTGCTCGAAATGGAGAATCGCCTGTCTGTCAAAGATACCAAAGCTCTTCTGAGCATTTGGGCAGAAGAAAGGGTAAAACGTCAATTTGACGGCGTGTGAAGAAACGAGGACGTTATAAAATACATCGATGCTGAACTTTCTAAGCTAAGCATTCAGCGAGCAACGCTTCAAGTTCAGGAAAAAATAAAAAAGTTGCGGGCGCAGTATTGTACAAGGCGATTAAAAATGCACAATGGACAAAGCGGAGCTCAGAGAAGGAACTTTCCATGGTTCGACTTGATGGACGGTGTGCTGGGTCGCGAGACAATCGGGACACTATTGCAGCCACGGCCGGTGAGTTAATATACATGCTATCTTCTTAAATTATCTTCTTAATTATCCTAACTTAAAAAATAAATAAATTCATAATAGCTACCCGCTGAAATGGGTTGGGTTGTATGACGTTTGATCCAGAAAGGCGTTTTAAGGGCGGGGTTTAGGGCAGCGCTACGGGGCTACTGGCCCGGCAGTGGAAACGCAAGCCCGGTGCTTGAGGCCCGAGGCCACTGGCTCGGCTCGGCTCGCTCTTAGCTCTGGCCCGGCTCTAGCCCGGCAGTGGAAACACGGCTATGGTCTTTTGTCAGAGCATAAAAATGCATTGCCTTTCTTAGACGTCACATGGGCCACTAGAACTCTGCAAAATAACCTAGACAAGTAAAAATTGCAGCAGCTTCCTTTAAGGTCAACCCAGAGAAGCAACAAAAACGCAAATGTCCTAAGAGAGAGGGCAGCAGTTGTTGTTATTGTGGTAAACATGGACATTGGGGAAAAGAATGTAGAAAAAAACAAAAAGAATGTTAGAGAAATTAACAATGTAACTCAGCTTCTGCTGAATCTCCTGGCTGCTCTGAAGCAGCCCCTACCCTCGCTCTATTAAGCTCGTTGGGCAGCTGTTTTAGTTGTTACAGCACAGGCCTTAATGTTAGGTCAGACTGTAAACGTAAAATGCCCTCATGCAGTGTCCACAATAATGTTAGAGGATGGAGAAATAACTCAGATGAAGATTACACACGTCACAGGACAGGTAGTCAAAGAAATCTCTAGAATGTTGCAAGCCATTAGAGCCTAAGTGGTACATCAAGTGATGTTAATTAAAGTAGTTGCAGTGTCACACTGTAAAAGTTGCTGCCCCACCTACAGGGACAGAATAGGACACAGAACAGTGAGGAGCCCAGGGAAGAACCGATTGCAACAGGCAATCGGGGGGCAACCCTTGCGGTGAAGACTCCATCATAGGCCGCCCCCGTCCATTAGTCCATTCCCCACCTCACTGGTTCTATTTAGGTGTCAAAATAATTAAGAGTTAGGGAAAGAAGTAACAACAATATCAGACTCGGAAAATTTACCACCCTAGTGTTTGAACCAATACAGCAGACTCAGAAAAGTTACAACCCTAGAACAAATACTGCTCTCCTGTCTTTTGTTTTCTTTCTTACTCTGTGCAGATACCACTGATGACTGTCCGGAGACCCATACGCACCGACCTCCTCATCTGCGCATGAAGACACAAACTGAAGAAATCAACTAGACCTACTTCAGAGCTAACTATCACAAAAGGATAAAGAAAGAAAAAAAATACACAACGCAGAAACGACAAAACCTCAGTCATCCATCGACATGATCAAGATTGTCCTACTACTACACATCATGAAGATCGCACAAAGTTCGGACTCCAGAAACATCATATTCTTAGAGCTGATGAATATGTCAAAAACGCCTTGTTTGCTGGAAAGAAGGTTTGCATGTCACATCCGAAGATGACTGCATTCCAGGACTCACTTGTGCACAAACATGATGGTCCAACAAGACATTATTGATCTTTCAGCGAAATTAAACCAAGATGACTGAAGATATTTCTTCATGGTTCAGAAACTTGATTGATCACGAGAAAAATCAGTTCCAACGAGAAAAGACTCACAGACCCTAATTGCATGTTTTGTTTCTGTGTCAGCATGCAATTGCAGAAACACCAACACAGAACATGCTCAATGCGCCTGTAATGATCACACGTTACAAGAATGAATTTTGAAGTGTCTAAATTTGTATTTTGTGAGTTTTTAAGAACTCTCAAACAGGGGACTGAAGGATTACAAATTCAAGAATATGTTTAAGATCTATTTCCAATACTATAGTATATAGAAGTTTATTAGTGTGAATTTTGTAACTAAGGTAAATGTCACAAACCTGCCTGTTCCTGTCTGTCCTGATCTTACTATTGCAAGTGAGATTATCAACATCATTTGTCTTGGGAGTCACTCTCAATGCGAGAAGGCCCTGGGATCTCTGTTCCCGGGTCACATTGTTTGGGAGAGAGTCATGACCTGATCTTTATCATCACCATTTGTCTTGGGGGGTTCCTCTCAGTGCGGGAAGCCCTGTTGAGCAGGTGTGAAAACCTGTATACCTAGGGCTGGGTATCGTTCAAAATCTCGATACAGGTTCCTTACGATACTTTTTTCGATACCAATTTTATGAAATCCATTTTAACAAGATTACATAACACATTACCTCAGAAAAACTTTGGTTTTATTTTTTTTTTCAGTTTGACTCATGCTCATTAGCCAGTGCACAAAGGAACAAAAAATGTTTTATAATGAGCTCATGCTCACCAAAGCTGAATTTTTTAAAATAAAAAATACAGTAAAACTTGTAATATTGTGAAATAGTATTACAATTTAAAATCTTTTTTGAATATATTTCAAAATGAAACTTATTGAAATTAATTGAATTCAAAGCTGAATTTTCAAAATCATTTCTTCAGTGTCACATGACCCTTCAGACATATGAAAACAGTTTGCTGCTTAATATTTTGGAATATATGATACATTTTTTCATGATTCTTTGATGAATAAAAAATTCAAAAGAACAATTTATTTAAAAACGAAATATCTTGTAACATTACACATGTTTTTTTTTTTTTTTAACTTTTTTTTATTGGAACAAAGAACAAAGTTATCATGGATGTTACAATACCAGACAGTATCACAAAATAATTCCAACATCTTGATATACAATATCACACTTTCCTCAATGGTTTACATACATAATCCATTTTTCCCAAAACTTGTTACATTTGTCGAATTTGAGCCTTAATATAAATGTAAGCCTCTCCATACTGTATATTTCATTTACGATCCCTAGCCATCGATCCTTAGTTGGAGGGTCCACCTGCAACCATTTACGGGTTATTGCTTTCCTACTGCTTGCTAACAATATTTTTAATAAATATTTATCCTTGTCTAAAACATTTCCTGGTATTTTACCTAAATATATAGTCTTGAACGAAAAATCCATCTCTACTCCTATAATTTTCCCAATCTCTGCCACTACTTCTTGCCAAAACGATTTTATTTTCGGGCATGCCCAGAAAACATGATAATGATTAGCCATCGAGGTTTCACATTGCCTCCAGCAAAAGCCACGGCTCTGTGAACCGGTATGAAGTGCTGTTAATTTGTGAGTTATAAAAAATCTTACTAAATTCTTCCATCCAAATTCCCTCCAGGATCTTGAGTTTGTGGTATTTGCCTGTATCACACATATATCTGTCCAGTCTTCATCTGTTATTTGTAAGTCAGACTCTTTCTCCCATTTTTGTTTAATGTATATTGATGAATGGTTCTTGGATGCTTGTATACTTCCATACAATCTAGAAACCAGCTTTTTGTTATCTCCTAATGTGTACGCATTTGAGAATAATGTAATTAAATTATGATCTTCCATCAATGTACTTTTAATTGTTTTGTTAAAATAATCTCTGACCTGCAAATATCTATAAAAATCCTGCTTTTCTAGTCCAAATGTTTTTGAAAGTGCCTGATAATTCTGTAACTTCCCACTAGAGATGATTGAACAGTAAGATGTGATACCTCTCCAAACCCATTGTTTAAATCTCTCGTCTACCCTAGCCGGCTCAAAACATGGGTCAAATGCTATCCAACTTAAAACTCCAGTTTGATCCTCTAATTGCAATTTCTTCACTACTCTGAACCATACCCTCAATGAAAATACAGTCCAAGTACTCAATCTGTTATAACTCTTTTCAGCTAGATTTTTATTTCCAAGTATCGACTGTATAGGTGTATCTATCTGTGAAACTTCTAGGGTTTTCCATCTTTATTCATAGCTTGGTATACACCAATTTACTAAGGGTTTCAATTGAGCAGCATAATAATAGTCCTGAAGACATGGTAGAGCTCTCCCTACCTTTTCTTTTGTCAACTGCAAAGTTTTAAACTTTATTCTAGGTTTTCTGCCATTCCAGACAAACCTTGAAATCATACCATCCCATTCATTAAATTGTTTTTGCAATTCTTCCAGAGGCAGTGATTGAAAAAGATAAAGTATCCGTGGTAGCATGTTCATTTTAATTATTTCTATTCGATTGCTCATATCTAATGGGAGCAGGGTCCATTTAGAAATATCAGATTTTACCTCTTTATTAATAGGACCATAATTACTTTCAAAGAGTTTCGATATATCTTTTGTTAGAGTTATCCCCAAATATTTTATTGACCGAGATTTCCACTTGAAATCATATTGTCTTCTTGTATGCAGGTTGGGTCTAAAATTATAAGTAAGGGTTTGAGTTTTTTGTATATTTATTTTATACCCAGAATATAAATTATGTTTTTAAAAGGGTAATCAATTTAGGAATACTCGACTTTATATTAGTCAGAGACAATAGAACATCATCTGCATACATACAGTACAGATCTTATGTTCATCTCCTCTAATCAAAATCCCCTTTATCTCTGAATCCTCTCTTATTGCTTGGGCCAAAGGCTCAATGAACACAGCAAACAGAGCCGGACTTAAGGGGCAGCCCTGACGTGTTCCTCTTTCCAAATGGATTGTTTCAGACAAGTGACCATTAATTTTTATCCTAGCTACTGGTGAAGTGTATAATGCTTTAATGCATTGAATAAAATTATCTTTAAACCCGATTCTTGCCAATACTTGATACAAGTAATCCCATCCAACAGAGTCGAATGCTTTCTCAGCATCTAGACTCAGCAACATTGCGCTTATATTTTCTTTTACAACATGACTCATTACTTGCAATGCTCTCCTTATATTATCCTGGGTTTGCCTGTTTTGTATAAAGCCAGTTTGATCAAGATCCACTAACTCAGGGATAATAACCTCTAATCTCTTAGATAAGATTGAAGCAAATAATTTATAGTCCACATTTAGGACTGATATCGGTCTATACGAACTGCATTCCTTCTTATCTTTCCCTTCCTTAGGAATAACTGAAATTACCGCTTCTCTCCATGACCGAGGGGTTTCACCTATTCTTAATATATGATTAAAGCAGTTAAGCAATATAGGTGTTACTTTGGATCTAAATATTTTGTACCATTCAGATGGATAACCATCTGTGCCTGGTGCCTTGTTTGCTTTCAGCTTTGATATGGCCCAATTTAATTCTTCTATTGTAATTTCAGCCCGCAGATTTTTATTCTGTTGTTCCCCTGATGGAAGATCTAAAGAATCCAAAAATCTTTTTATAGTTGGAATATCGACCCTATTTGTTTGAGTATATAGATCCTTGTAGTATAATTCAAAAGATTTTTGAATATCTTTTAATCTGTTACATACCTTTTGGGTTTTAGTGTTTCTAATTTTATAAATTGTATTTTTTGCCTGTTGTTTCTTTATCCTCCAGGATAGAAGTTTCATTGCTTTAGGGCCTGTTTCATAATACCTTTGTTTAGCAAATTTAATCTGTCTCTCTATTTCCTCATCATAAATCCCATTTAGGTCTTGTTTAACTTTTCTTAACCGAGTCAGTATCTGTGGATCTTTCTGTTTGCTGTGTTTGATCTCCAAATTTTTCATTTCCTCCTGTAAAGCTAATATTTTTTTTGTTTCTCTTTTTTACGAAAAGCAGTTAGAGCAATAATTCTGCCTCGAATTACAGCCTTTGCGGCATCCCACAGGGTACTTGGAGATACTTCCCCATTATCATTGCATTGGAGATACATTTCAAATTCATTTTCAATCTGCTTCTGTATCACTGTATCATTCAAGATACTCGTATTAAGTCTCCAAAGTTTATCTTTCTGTTGATTGTCTAAATGTAGAGTAAGGTATACCCCTGAGTGATCTGATACATCCCTAGTACCAATATTACAATTTCTAATTTTATGTCTATCTGAGTTATACATAAATAATCAATTCTTGAGTACATAGAATGACTTGCAGAATAAAATGTAAATTGTTTCTCCCTTGGGTGTAATTCTCTCCATATATCCATCAGACCCAGTTCTTTGATCATTCTTTGAACCATTTTAGTATTTGAGTTTTTTCTTTTTGGAAGGGTTAGTTGTATCCAGTCCAGGCTGAAGTTGCACATTTAAATCTCCCCCAAATATAAGGGTTCCATAGGATTCTGTAGCTATTAAATCAAATATTTTCTTAAAAAGGGATTTAGTGACTCCTGGTGGAGCATATATATTAAGTAATGTTACTTCTTTATTATCTAATTTCCCTTTAACTAAAATATATCTTCCCTCTTTATTTATAATTTCAGACTTAAATTCAAAATTCACTGCATTAGAAATCAAGATAGCCACTCCCCTCCTTCGTCCTGATTTATGGGATGAATAATAAGTATTTTGAAAACCCAGTTTCTTTAGTTTCTCATGTTCTGGTGGAGATAAATGGGTCTCTTGCCAAAAAATTACCTGCATTCTTTCTCGTTTCATTTTTGCAATAACTCTACTCCTTTTAATCGGATTATGTAGCCCATTGACATTAAGTGTAATTATTTTGTATTCCTGACCATGCATTTACTTGTTTCAATTTGTAAAACTTTGCATAACATATCCCATGACAACCTAATAAACAGAACGAACAATGTACGAACAATCATAACAAAGAGAATAGTAAAATAAAATAAAAATAAAAGACTTCCAAGTCCGAGGTTTAAAGTAGATCCTCAATTTGAGAGGAAATCCTTGTGTCCGTCAAGGGCCTCTCGTCAGTGCAAAAGAAGATACGCTTAGGATATTCGATGCACCGGCAATTTCTAAGTTGTTCCCACTTAACCGTTTAAAGATTCAACTTAGGCAGGCTCCAAAAAAATAAATAAAAAAATAAATAAATAAATAAACCAATTTAAAGAAAAAAAAAAGAAAAAAAAGGGGGAAAAGGGGGGGATAATATTTTTTAACCTATATTACACTAGAAAGAAGATACATTAACTGAATATTAACCCTTTTATTTAAGACTCGTAATAGTTTCTCGGGATTAGGTGGTCTAAAAGAGCTTTAGGAACTAGGCTACTTAATAGGCATAAGCTACTGCACAATATCGCTCATCTGGATGTGCTGTTAGACGTTTATGACTCCTGCAGACATCCTAGTTAGACAATCAAATCCCGTTGATTTTATGTGATTATCACGCCTCAATATTATCATCCGTTAATCCTGTAGTGACACGGTGAAAACTTCGTAACTTCTCCCGTATCCGTTCTTGATTTACGACTGCTTGGCGACGTCGGTTTGCACCTGCTCTTTCCCACGTTGCGAGTCTCCGTTGTTTTGGTTCAGGCTCCTTGAAGTTATCAAAAGAAAATCCTTTCTTCTTCAAGTCTTTAACTGCCTCAGCTACATTCTTGTAGATTTGGGTACCATTTTCAAAGAACACTCAGCTTTGCTGGGTATGGCGTTTGGAAACGAAACCCCTTGGATTTGAGCTCCTTTAAAATCACCGCATATTCCGTCCTCTTTTTCAATATCTCTGGTGGGTAGTCCGAGTCGAAATAGATCCTCTTTCCTTCGAATCGAACTTCTTTCTTTTTCCATGCTGTGTGCAGTACTTGTTCTTTCACTCTAAACTCTTGGAAGCACAGAACCAGCGATCTGGGTGGAGCGTCACGAGGAGGCTTTGGTGCGAGTGCTCTGTGGCAGCGCTGTATTCCAATCTCTGTTTCCGTGGACAACAGGCCAAGCTCCGACTTTATAAGCCTCGTCACAAACTCTAGTAGGTTGCTTCCCTTGGATCCCTCTGGGACTCCGTAAATACGGAGGTTGTTCCGTCTAGAGCGAGCTTCTATGTCGGTTAACTTTGTTTGCAGAGCATCTTGATTCTCCAACACTTCAAGGAGTGCGTCACTTGCCGCTACATTCCATTCTTCCATGTCGGCGACGCGTTGTTCTGCTTCCCTCACTCTGCTGTTCGTGGTTTGCAGTTCGCCTGAGAAGTCTTTAAATTTCTGATTAATTTCTCTCTAAACTCGTTCCAGCTCATTCGCTATCATCCGTAGTGAGAGTCGAAATGCACCCATATCATTTTTGAAGTCCGTTCTAAACGCTCCTATGGTCTTTGTCTCGAATGGTCTGTATACCAGAACTAGCTACTGCTTCGCTTGCTTTCCCAGCTCGCCATTATTCCATTACCGCTTCGCCGCCGTCCTACTTCGGTTGTTTCTCCTTTTTCCCGTTTGGAGCCCGCTTTATTTTTAACCTTTTTGCTTCGTCCCCTTCCATGTTATCTTCTGCTTGTTTTAACTTCCCAAGTGTATTTTCCAAGGATTACAATCGACCGTCTGGAGACTTTATTTCAAGCAGCCATCTGCTTCAGCGCTCAACACGGAAGTCAACATTACACATGTTTAATGTCACCTTTGATAACTTTAATGCATCTTGCTGAAAAGAAATTCTGACTAACCAACACATTTTTGGACGGCAGTGTACATTCAGTTGGTTATTATTTATTGCAATATAAACACTGTCAGAGTGATCAACAAGGTATCCTTCATTTACCAATTGAAGAGAGCAACTTTTATGTTTACTCTGTCACTGTCAAGGTCTTCATGTCGTGTACCGTTCTTGCAATTATTTTACCGCAAATACTGCATCGCCCGCTGTTGGCATCGAGCCTGAGAAACATACCCACACTTTTGATCGACTTTTACACATCTTTAAGGTATTATGTGTGTGTGCTTGCGTCTCATATGAATATGTGCGCGGAGAATTTGTGTGTGTGTGCTTGCGTGTCAGTGCTCGCGTGAGTCGCGTCTCATATGATGTAGGTGCGCGGAAGTCTTGCGCGTCTTGTGTGTAGAGTTTTGCGTGTATGTGCATTTCATATGTATTTGTTGAGCACTGACGTTGACGAGTTAACCCCGTAGGTATCGAAATCTGGAACCGAACAACGTATCATTTTTCGATACTCGATAGTACCGAGGCAATTCGATCGATACTAAAAAGTATCGAAACTCGTACCCAGCCCTATTTATACCATTTCAGAATGTTCTCCCCACGGCCTTTTTGTCCTGTCTCAGTGCAGGAACGGAATGTTTACCCCTCCCTTGAAAGAATATATAAACTACAATTGTATATGTTTTAGTTAGACGAGATTTGAGATGCTACAGCGATGAAATAAAGAACTTCTGCTTAAAAGATACCTCTCCGTCTCCTGGTCTGCGCTTCTGACTTTTCTACACTTGAAGAAGAAAAAGTTCACAACAGCATCATTCTGTCTCTTACCAGATCTGTCCTTTAGAAAATATACTTTAAACCAGTGGTTGAATGTCTTGTGTTATAGTATAGTATAGTATATTGTGTTTAATAACTGCAGGGGAAATACAGACAATATACAGAATATGAATGCAGAGGGTCTACTTAAAGGCCCGAACCCAGACAATTAATACTGGTTTAAACTCTGCAGTACAAGTTATGAGAGTAACATACTCTCCAGAATGACTACATAAATTGAATACCAACATTTCCCAATCAATGTATAAAATGTAACCTTGAGATAGAACTTGTCATGCTTATGGGAGTGTCTTTTTGGGAAAAGGTTTTAGATTTTTTATCACTTGTGGTGAAACAGAATGTCCCCAAATGTCCTGAACTTTGTATATTAATATTGTCCCTGTAACGTTGCACTTTAACTTACTTGGTAAGAAAATGTTGATCTTCTGTTTTTATTATAAGCAAAATTTCATTGTCAGATGTCTTTGAATAACTCAGAAAGCTCTCATTTATCTCTATATTGTTAAGGGAAAGCCTAAAACTTGGAAAAACTTGTGGAATCCTTATATGATTTTTCGGAGCCCGGGAGTCACCTGTGTGAAAAAACAAACATCCTGGCGACGTTTTGCAATCCATTCCCTCAGTTTCCCAACTGGTAACGCTTTATGGGGTGTGCATAAGACTGACATGACACTGTCAAAAAACTATGACATAACACCTGTAATGAACATGGAGTCTTTATGAATGTTTATGACTGTTGTCATTAAGTGTCATTCGGTAAATTATGACACTTTTAATGCAAAGTTTGACATTTGTTTAAAATGTCTTTATTACAACTTGACATTAACAAAGACAAAAATGTCTTTGACAACTTGACAATAACCAGACAAAAATGTCTTGATTATGACAACTTGAAAATTAACAAAGATAGAAATGTCTTGATTATGACAACTTGACATTACCAAGAATCATAACCTGTCAACCTGTCACAAATATGTCATAACAGGTCTAATTATCAAACTTAAAGATGTTATTTAGCATTTGCGTTGACATTACATTACCCTGTCTATGTGGTTGGTTTTGACTTTGGCCGTCATGACACCATTATAACTGTGTCATGAATATTTTACTTGTCCTCAATCTTTATAACTAGTCCAACGTGTTCCACTTTACTTGAGGTAGGAGGAAATATTAATGACACTGTTGTTAAAGCATTTGACAGTGTAATAACCCCTAATGACATCTTTATAACTAGTACAATATGTTCCAGTCACTTGAGGACAAGTAAAATATTGATTTCTTGATTTCTTGGTTAATGTCAAGTTGTCACAATCAAGACATTTTTTTTGTCTTGGTTAATGTCAAGTTTTCATAACAAAGACATTTTTTGTCTTTAAGGTCAAGTTGTCATAACAGTCATTTTTGTCTTTGGTAATGTCAAGTTGTCATAAAGACATTTTAAACAATGTCAACTTTGCATCATTTACCAAATGACACTTAATGACAACAGTCATAAACACTCATAAAGACTCCTTTATGTTCATGACAGGTGTTATGTCATGTTTATGACAGTGCCATGTCAGTCTTATGCACACCCCTTCAAATAAAGTGTTACCATAAAGGGTACTCACAAATTCTTAATCTGTTCACTCGGTTTAACAAATCGTGCACATGGATTAATAGTCAAATCACCTTTATTTATATAGCGCTTTTTACAATAGAGATTGTTTCAAAGCAGCTTTACAGAGATAACAGGAAAAATAATGTTGTAATAGTATTGTTAAATTTAAAATTAAATGTCCCCAACTAAGCAAGCCAAAAGCCAATGGCGAAGAAAGGCAAAAAAGGTGACACTGGCAAGGAACCAAAACTCCATGTGACCGAATGGAGAAAAAAAACCTTGGGAGAACCCAGGCTCAGTCAGGGTGCCAGTACTCCTCTGGCCAACGAACGAACAGTGTATGTTTATGATTTATGCAGCATAATAGGTCAGAAGTCAGATGGGATCAGAACTTTCACAATATTTATCCAGTTAATCTGGTTAGGGGTCGGAGTCATCACGCCGGTGTGGAGATGAGTTTGTTGTGGTGTCCATGAGGCCTTCACAGTGTTGATGAGGCTGGCACTTCAGGACTGCATTGTCGTTGTGTCCATGTGATGGTCCTTTCCTCAGATCTGGATATGGCCTGGATCTGGCGGTTTGCGGTAAACCTCGGGATAAACAGAGAGACTAATATAAGCGTAGGCGCCATCCTTCTTATGATGTACAAAGTACATCAGGATTTATGGGAAGTGTTCCTGGTTCCGGCTGATCTAAACTGTGGAGCCTAACATTGAATTATAGAAATCTATAATGTGTTATGTGTATGCTAAGCCAAAGAGATGTGTTTTTAGTCTAGATTTAAACTGACAGACTGTATCTGCTTCCTGGACCATGTTAGGAAGATTGTTCCAAAGTTGTGGTGCTAAATAGGAAAAGGATCTACCGCCAGCAGTCGATTTTGATATTCTAGTTTTTGCAATCTGTACCCACAAATTTATAAACTGTGCCCATGCTTTACAACGTGGGCACAATCTGTTTCCACGGGTTTGTAAACTGTACTCACGGATTTGTCGGATAGGCTACTTGTTTCTTTAAAGTCCATTTTTTGGGCGGAACAAGCTCAGCGTTATAGAATAAGTAAAAAAATTTATAAAATTTATAAATTATTTTATGATTAACATATTGCTGTCTTAAGTTAACTCGCAAATACATAATAATAATTAGGTGTTCAAGCACTTTAGTGCTGAAAACCTATTGTATTTGCTATTTGAAAAAAAAAAAAAAACTAAAACGCATCGTGCAGCCCAAACCGTAAGGCCTAGAGACTTGAAACTTGCCCAGATGGTAGGCCTCAAATATGGGGACAACCTAACAATAACAAATACATTGTTATTAGGTGTTCAAGCACTTTAGTGTGTGTGTGTGTGTGTGTGTGTGTGTGTGTGTTGTGTGTGTGTGTGTGTGTGTGTGTGTGTGGTGTGTGTGTGTGTGTGTGTGTGTGTTGTGTGTGTGTGTGTGTGTGTGTGTGTGTGTGTGTGTGTGTGTGTGTGTGTGTGTGTGTGTGTTGTGTGAGCGAGCATGCATTATGGAGTTAACATGAGAAAACTGGTTTGCTTTAGTGCAGAATACTGGTGAAACCAAGTGGTTCAAAATGAAAGTGAGCCCGTAAGTGGTCTTCTACTGCCCCCTGCTGGCCATTCTACTTATCAACAATCACATGTGCTTTTGCATTCATATATTTAGACACTAAAAAATCCCTTATATAACAATTACTATTATAACACAATCATATTTTGTCAGAGTTTATCACTTTATTTGTTCTGATGCTTCACATAATTGCTAGCAATACGCCTTATTCACGGCAGCGCCATCTTTGATTTTTAATGAGAATGAAAGCGAGGCTGTGAGGGATATACATGCATCTAGCAGCTTTAATTATCATTATAATTATTACATTTAGGCTACATATTTAGAAGATGCTTTTATCCAAAAAAGGAACAAAGAAATTCATCAAATGTCAGTCATAATACAGTTAGACAATAATACAGGGCTAAGATTATCACAAATAAAAAAGATTTTGACACATATCCAAGTGTTTGTGCGGAGTGCACTTGCGGCATGGCACTGAGGCGCCGACGCGAACACTTGCATTTTCCTATCAACAGTGGAAACAACTTAAAAAATTCAATAATTTCTGGTCATACAGAAAAGAATAGTAAATCATTCGCAACTACTTTTATTTGTGTAAAACACAATAACAAGAAAACGTTGGGCTTTTGTAAAATAAAAGAAAACAATCAGGCGCTCTTTCATGATCTCTGTGAACTGGAGCACGTCTCATAAACTCATAAATGAACTGAAACAAAATATAGCCTACCTATAAAGCTTGAAATGTGCACTTTTAAACGAACAAATTCGAATCGAAAGCAAATACCGTCTGATTATGAAATCCGTATGAAAAGTGCATTTCTCTCTAAAGGCGCATCCGCTTTACAGTGGAGATGGAGATATGTTTGCAGCCGACACTGATTTAAAAAAACACTAGTTTATTAAAGGAACACTCAGACTTTTTGGGACTTTAGCCTATTCACCTTATCCCCCACAGTTAGATAAGTCCATACATACCTTTTTCATCTCCGTGCGTGCTATAAGTCTGTTTGACGCACCCACCGCTAGCCTAGCTTAGCACAAAGACTCGATGTAAATGGTTGCAGCTAGCATACCGCTCCCAATAAGTGACAAAATAACGCAAACATTTTCCTAAACCTGTTATGATTTGTATAATCACAGAGTGTACAAAAAACAAAGTCACATGAGACACAGACATATTTTAACCGTATAAATACTGGGAACTATATTCTCTGAAGGCGAAGCACTGCTACTTGGGCGGAGTGATAACCGCAGCACCTGAGACGCGCCGTGGTGAAGAGCAGAGAGCGCGTCTCAGGTGCTGCGGTTATCACTCCGCTGTGACTCTCTGTGACTATACAAATCACAACATGTAAATAGGAAAATGTTTGCATTATTTTGTCACTTAATTTGGATTAGTATGCTAGCTGCAACCATTTACATCTAGTCTTTGTGTTAAGCTAGGCTAGCGGTGGGTGCGTCAAACAGACTTATAGCATGCACGGAGATGAAAAGGTATGTACGGACTTATCTAACTTCTGGGGGATAAGGTGAATAGGCTAAAGTCCCAAAAAGTCGGAGTGTTCCTTTAATAAACAATTAAAATGCCTCGTTATTTTTTCAGACACTTTTATAATCATTAGCCTATAAATCAGCTCTCTGGATGGTTCCATAGACATGGCTCTTCTCATTCAGCACTGCGGGAAAAATATAATTTCCAGGTTCTAATTTGGCCCTAGAAAACCAGTAAAATCGATTTTTTTTCCATATTAATTTGTGAATATTTTAAATGTTTAATAAAGGGGAAAAAGGTCATAAACAAAAATCTGAAAATACGTCAATATTTATTTTTCACGTAGCATTAGGTGTGTGTATTCCAAATTCAAATTTTTGTGTTCAACTTTGCGTTTTAAAAATAGGCTATAACAACCGTTCATTTTTCGTTTTTCAAATTTGGGTTAAAAAAAGAAAAAGAATGGACGGAAAAGTACACAGACCTTATATTATTAAATATTTAAAATAATGTATTTGTAGAATCCATGTATCTTTTGGTCATTTGATTTTCCTTTCAGAAACGGGTAGAAAAATGAGAAGTTGCTTTTTCGTTTTTTATTTTTTTCCAAAAAAATGAAAAACACGAATTCAGCTTGATTTTAATTTTTCGTTCTGAGGTAGAAAAATGAATAAACAGCTTGAATATTAAATTTCTACACGTGGGCGAGAATGAAACGCCTCTTTCCTCAGATTTGTCAGCCGAAGATCAAATTGTTCCGTCATCAGTCCTTCCTCTGTTCCGCACAACAGGCTTAACACATTATAGTCCTTCACGTCTATTGCGATCTCAAAATTACGGCCAGTTAATAATACCTAGAAGTAGAACATCAAAATTAGGGCTGCACGATATTGGTAAAAAATCACATTGCGATATTTTATTTTTCTGTGATATATATTGCGATAAAAACAATTTAACCAGATGACTTAAAGGGCACCTATTATGGAATTTTGAAAATTACCTTTCTTGTAGTGTGTAACATAGAACTAAGTGAATGAAAACATCCTGCAAAGTTTTAAATATGAAAGTTCACCGTATACAAAGTTATTGTCTCTCAAAAGTAAGAGTCGACTCTGAGACGCTGATATGAATTGATAGACAAACGATGCTTTTTCTCGAACTATATGACGTCACCTCGACAAGTTATTTGAATAAGATACAGCCACTCATTGCGCGCGCCGCAGACACCAGTGAAACTTGACAACATCATGTCGACGAGACGCTGTGTTCTGAAGTGCGAATCAAAAGCGAACTTTTTTTTTTCACTGCCCAGGGATGAGCATGTGAAGAATCAGTGGCTTGAGTTTATATTTGCAACTGTACCCGAACCTTGTGCTGTGTTTGCGTCATTTTAATGACGATTCCTTTACAAACATAAATGCTTTCAAGTGTGGATTCGGGAGCCGGTTAATACTGAAGGTAGGTTCAGTACCAAGTTTATTTGGATCAGCTTCCTCCTCTGAATCGCAACCTGTAAGTATTATTAAAAATTGTTGCTTTTATGGGTTTTGTAGCATGCTCAATAAGTATGTGTGTGTGTTGTGTAAGTTACGCTCAGAGCAGCTTCTAGGTCTCGTCTCCAATGTCATATTTTTTTTGTTGAAATGAAATGTTTGTCGCTGTTATTGGTGTTGTCATAAAGAATAGAGCGTATTGTAGTAGTGCAGTGCTTTATCAATATGTTTAAGCTTTGGGTTAATGCAAACAATAACTGACTGGGTCATCTGACCAATCACCGCAGATTAGTGTCACACAAAGGAGGGTTTGTAAAAATGAGTCATTAAACGAATCATTAGGGAGTCGGTGAGCAAATCAGGTAAAAATAAATGCATATTATAAGACAACAAAAGTGTTTTTTTGTCATTGCATGCATGTAAAACTGTTGTTGGGGACTCCCAGAACAATATTAGGAACATTTTAAATGCCAAAATAGGTGCCCTTTAAATAGCTCTATTTGGAAAGAATGAAGCTAGAATGACTGGGGTGGTTTTGTCATGGAGTAAATAAATCCGCATAGAAACTAATATTAATATAATGTTAACTAATGTAGTTAACTAGACTTTAATAAATGGAACCTTATTTTAAAGTGTTTCCGAGGGAGGGAGGAGCGAGAAAGACAGTTTGAGGACGGTGATAGTGCGCGGGCGCGCGACCGGAGCTTTCACTCTCTCTGCTCGTTCTCTGTTAAACGAGCGCAGCAGTCTGTCATCTACTGTAGATGACAGACTGCTGCGCTCGTTTAACGGAGAGTGAGTGATGTAGATGATCTACATCACTCACCGGTCAAACTTTGGCGGGACAAAAATACGCCTTAGGCCTCATCCACACTACTGCGTTTTAGTTTAGAAACGGAGAATTAAAACGAATACGATCTCCGTCCACACCAGCGTTTTAGCTGCGTATCAGAATTGATCTCCGTCCACATTAAAACGACTGAAAACGCGGATCACGGGACCATTCAACTACACTGGGCATGCGCGTGCCGGTGTAAACACAACTTCATTGATAAAATTATCCCACCATGCGCTGGTTCTTCCCGGCTTAACCCAAAACCGACGCTGTACGGTCGATAACGGCGCTGCACACGGCACGGGAATTGCCACAGATCGCTGGAATAATAGCTTGCCTCCTGCGCATGTAGGCAGTTAACGTCAGAGGTGGGAGTAAGTCACACATGTGCAAGTCACAAGCAAGTCTCAAGTCTTAACCTTCGAGTCTCAAGCAAGTCCAAGTCAATTTTTTATAAAAGCAAGCAAGTCAAGTCACTGCCTTATGTCAAGCAAGTCAAGTCAAGTCGTAGCTTGGGTCACAAGTCACTGGCAAGTCATACAAACGTTTGATGATTTCACTGAATTTATATATTAAAATAAGTTAAAACTACAGAAGTTGTGGACTATGGTTTTATTTGCAATATATATATATATATATATATATATATATATATATATATATATATATATATATATATATATATATTATATATTTTTTTTTTTTTTTTTTTTTTTTTTAATATACATTTCCACATACAGCTGAGTGGTAAATACAATAAAAATGTAAAAAAATAAATACAATTTCAAACTACATAGCCTACAATGTAAAAGTTACTGAAATTAGGCCAACATTAAAGCATGAAAAAATAAATATGCCTCAAACATTGCAGAAGACCATTAAAAGCTATAACAATTCACAATTCAAGTATAATGGCCACCAAATGGCATTCTTCAAACTGACATCCCCTTTATATAAGTTATATATTTTTAATTATGAAGTTAAAACCGCCAATAGGTGGCGCCAAATCACCGTCTTAATGTACTAGTCACAGAAGCATTCATTTAACTTATGTTCAAAACGGCAGATTCGTTCTGGAACTAATCAACTAGGTCACAGATTCACAAAAACGCATAACTCTTTCTGTGGCTTGTTTGGAACTATTGCCATTGGAGAAATAGAGCAAAAACAGAGAATATTTGGAATATTATGTCTAAAATGTCACATCACAATATTCACTCTTTGTTTACTGAACTGTTTTATAAAAATCACATTTGCAATCGCGCCAATATTCTGGAAATATTTTTTAATATCGTATGTTATAATTATAAAAAATAACTAGGGCAATTTTTCCACCATTTGAATATTGGGTGCATATTCTGCTGGCATTTGAATAGGCTATCGACAACATTAAGCTACATTTAAAAAACGTGTATAAAGAGCCATGCTAGTTTGAGGAATATTCTCTCTAAATTTAAAGATAGTCAAATTAACAAACAGGTTAAACCAGCCATAGCTTACTTTTAGACGTGGTGAATGAAGTTCGACTGTTCGAGGTTGTGATGGTCGTCCGATATCCCTTGCCAGTTATTATGCGTACAGCAAATCTTCTTGTATGAATATGGTCAATTTCTAGTGTTTATATCCAAAAAGAAACGATGCTGGGAGATGTTTTTGTATTTAGCGCGCTCCAGGGGCGATTCTAGGATTTTCATTTTAGGGGTGCTCAGCCCCCAATGAGGGTATGAAAAAAAAAAGGTTTGTTTATGGTCTAATGCTCATTATTAACTAGTTACATTCATTCATCCAGTAACATGCATATGGCATGGTTTTATAATCACCGAGGTGCTGAATGTGAGGTATAGGGGGGTTTGGGGGCATGCTCCCCCGAGAAAATTTAGATTTCTCTGATCTACATATGTGCATTTTAAGATGTTTTGAAGGCCAAAAAAATTGGATAACAATAGCTTTAAAACCATGTGCGGGCAGCTGTTTTTTTTCTCACCTCATCAGTATCACACTCTTTTTTTCTTTGTTTTTATCTTGCTCTGTCTTTCCCCTCCTAAAAATGAGCTTTGACTGATATAGGCTTTTCATTTTTGTCTGTCAGTGAAGAAAGTAAACATAGTGTCAACTGATTTGTACTAATTTATGAATCATTTTCTCAGACAAAGCTACCAGGAAAGCTAGGTAACTCTATGGCCGTAGGGCTTTATAATCCAAGAGGTCATAAATTTGAAGTTGTTATGGGGTTAAACATTTTTATTTCTCTGATATGTGCATTTCAAGACGTTTGAAGGCCAAAAAAGGATAAGAAATAGATTTAAAACCTGCTCTCTCCTCATCTCCATCACTCTGTCTTTTTCTCTCAGTCTCTTGATCTTGCACTGTCTCTTCCCCTCCTAAAGCTGAACTTCTTTAATTTACTGAAAGCTACAAATTGTATTATATTAATTCTCAACATGTACGCATGCATTATTAATCTTGTGCCTATGAAAACGGCTTTGTTAATGTTTCTTGTCCCCTCACAATGACATAATTACACGTTATATAGGCCTATTTTCAGCTTTAAATGGCGAAATTGGACAAAAGTTTATTAGTTTTCTAATTATTTTTGTCATTCGTTTAACATTTATGACCTAAAAAAACTGTCAAATATAAATTAAGTTTAGCTACTTACATTTTCGTAACTCGCACTTGATCGTAAACTGAAGCATCAGTCGTGCTGCTAAAATTCGCGCTCAGCAGCTTCTGTGAACATAAAGCCCGCCTTCTTTGATTTGATTGGTCATCTCAAATATTCTGACATTGACGAGCAATGAAAGACCAATGAGGCTCGAACACACACACACACACACACACACACACACACACACACAATCATGACGTGCAGAGCGCTTGGCGCTGCTGCGGATTGTAGATGAAGAACACTCTGAATCTGATTATAACAAGACTGAAGCGAATACGAATGTGTGTAGGCCTAGGCTACACTTATCACAAATGTTTAGGGGGGCTAGGCAGAAGTTTAAAAAGGGCCTAGTGACGCCTATGGTTCTATGGAGCTTATAATATGACAAAATGATTTGAATTTGAATTTGTACATTTGAATTATTTGCAAGTGTAACCTAACAAAACTGAATTTTAAATAGTTCTGAATTTGAATTTTTTTGGAATGAATATTGAACATCTGAAATTTAACAAACTGAAAGGTTTTTATGGCTGAATTTTATAGACATGTATTTTCAAACAGCTAGTTTTTGTGTTCTGAATTCAAATACTGCAAATATTCAGTTTAAAAAAATACGGATTCAAGTTTTCAAGATGCTGAAATTCGGAACTTTAAATTCAGTTTTCTAAAATTCAATATCAAAAATTCAATGTCAAAAATTCAGGTCGTACAGAAAGTAGGTCACAGGGAAGAGTAGATGATCTCAGAAAAGTCGAACAGAGTATTTTGGCGAATTAGGGACTGCAGAAGTTTTCCAGCGAACGTGGTGGTGGTTCAAGAGGTTGCCACTCTCTGACAACGGTCTCTGGTGTTTGTTTTAAAGTATATTTTGTGTCATATTTTTGTTTTCAGTCTAGACCGGACGCAAGCGTTGCCACCAGGGTGCGTACGCGACCCGTAAAAACCCCAACAGCACACGGATCTAGTCCCAGCTCCTGGCAACAGCCGCTTTAAGCATTGTGTTTCAGAGCGCTCACGTCCGTAACATTGTTTTTTCCTCATATGCGAACTGAAATGAATATCAGTTCATGGTTTGTGTGCGGATGCTATAAGAGAGAAAGAGAAAATGCCAGTATTTCATTGAGACTTGAGATTAAATAAACTGCTTAAGTATTGATCTTGTAGGCAATTTCCACATGCAGTTACACATTGTCGATTAAAAACAAGAAAGTGGCTGGTAAAAACATTGAGTGGTAGTAGATTTTGAAATCCACCAGCCGTGGCCAGTGGACAAAAAAGTTAATTTCCATCCCTGCGTTGTAGCGTCGCGCCGCTCGCGTCCGGCCTAGGCTATAGTCTTTATTTTATTTATTTATAAGTTTATTTGTATAGGGAGGGACAGTACAAAAAAAAACATGATCCCAGTCAAAACTGGAAAATATGTATTGCACATAGAGAGTATAGCAAGAGCTAATGTGCATCTCAGGTCCCAGAAAGGCTTTTCTAATAAATAAATAAAATACAATAAAAAGAATTACTACTCATAGAATAAAACTACCACAATGTGTCACTCACAGACAATCAAATACCTACCTACCTAAAATTATACATAGCAGAAATGAGCTTTCAACTCAAGCATAAAACTTTAACGTCACAATACACTTTTATGTTACATTAAACTCTTACATTACAGTTTAATAAAATAAAATAAAACTTTTACATTACATTACACTTTTACATACTAAAATTATTACATTTAAATATGAGTGCAGTTCTGGTTTATTTTAAACCACCGTTTTAGCTTCAGTGTAAAGGACTTTATTTCAGATATTAGCCTACCTTAAACTCATTTGGTAGCAGGTTCCAGAGTTTGGAGCCCTCTAGAAAAGGCTCTTTGCCCTTGTGTAGTCTTACGAAAATTAATCCTACAATTCCCACCTGCCGAACTCCTAGTGATTCTATTTGTATCATCCTGTCTCTTTATCAATTTACATAAGACTGATGGTGCCTTATTGTGCAAACATTTAAAGATCAATTTTATATATGACAGGTTCTTAAAACTTGCAAAACGTAGCATATTATTTTTTTTAAAACATTGCAGTGATGCCATTGATTTGGCTTTTTATCCATTATTTTTAGAGCTCGATTATATAACATTTAAATTTTTTTTATTAAGGAGTCACTTGTTTGAGTCCAAACTGTAATACAGTATAGAAATGCGGGACAAAATCATCGCATGCATAAACAAATGTGCTGCCTCAATTGAGATATAATTTCTAATAAGTCTGAAACTATTTAGATTAATCCTTACCATTTTTGAGAGCTTTTTTTATATGTTTACCAAATTTAAGTTGTGAGTCAAAAACAACACCTAAAAAATTAAACTCATCTACCTCCCTCCTCTATTTCTACACGGTGGCGTTCTAATCAATTTTACAAAAAATATACTTTAAAACAAACACCAGAGACCACTTAGACAAATGTCTCACGTGCTGAGAACGTTAACCTTTAAACACAAAATCATTCATGTTTAAGAATCCTTAAATCAAGTCAAGTCAAGTCAAGTTTATTTGTATAGCGCTTTTCACAATACACATTGTCTCAAAGCAGCTTTACAGAAAGTGCATTTCAGAAATGTACAAAGAAAAATACAGTTTGTTAATCATGTATAAATTTAGGCATAACATATCGCCGGCGTTGAGTCGTCTCTTCACAGGCGTCGAGTCGTCTCTCCACAGGCGTTTAGTCGTCTCATCACAGGTGTTGGGGCATCTGAAGTCTCCGTGAGAGGCTGGATACAAACTGGAGCTGACGAACGCTATTTACCTCGGGACTAGCGTCCCGAGATAACAGCAGAAAGACAGATGGGAAATAATTAGCATAGCTGATGTTCATAATATTAATGCATTCGAACTGATTCAGAAGTAGTATAAAAGGTAAGCATTAAGTGAATGCCTGGTTAAAGAGATGCGTCTTTAATCTAGTTTTAAACTGGGACAGCGAGTCTGAGTCTCGAACAATATCAGGAAGGCTATTCCAGAGTTTAGGAGATAAATGTGAGAATGCCCTCCCTCCTTTAGTAGACTTAGATATCCTAGGAACGACCAGAAGCCTCGAATTTTGTGATCTTAAAGAGCGCGATGGATTGTAGGGCGATAGAAGGTCTGTTAAATACACAGGAGCTAAACCATTTAGAGCTTTATAAGTCAATAGTAATACTTTGTAATTGATACGGAACTTAATAGGTAACCAGTGTAGAGATGATAAAATTGGTGTTATATGATCATATTTTCTTGATCTAGTAAGAACTCTAGCGGCTGCATTTTGCACTAACTGTAGCTTGTTTATTGAGGATGCAGGACAACCAGCTAATAAAGCATTACAGTAATCTAGTCTCGAGGTCATGAATGCATGAACTAACTTTTCTGCATCTGAAACAGATAGCATGTTACGTAGCTTAGCAATGTTTCTAAGGTGGAAAAGGGCTGTTCTTGTAACATATGAAATATGATTTTCGAAAGTCAAGTTGCGGTCTAGCATAACACCCAGGTCTTTTACTGTAGTGGATAGAGTAACAGGACATCCTTCTAAATTAAAGTTGTATTGTAAGGGATTTTGTGGGTAGTTTTTTAGACCAATAAGTAATACCTCCGTTTTATCTGAATTTAATAGCAGGAAATTACACGTCATCCAGCATTTTATATCTTTTAGACACTCTGTCAAGTTAGATAAGTTAGTGTTTTCATCTGGTCGTGATGAGATATATAATTGAGTGTCATCAGCATAACAGTGAAAATTAATTCCATGTTTTCTTATAATATTACCAAGTGGCAGCATATATATTGAGAATAGCAGAGGGCCTAGGACAGATCCTTGCGGCACTCCATAGTCTACTGATGTTATCTTTGATTTTTCCCCATTTAAACAGACGAAATGGTAACGGTCTGATAAGTACGATCTAAACCAGCTTAATGCCTGTCCCTGAACACCAGTGTAGTTTTGTAGTCGATCTAAGAGTATTTTATGATCTATAGTGTCGAACGCAGCACTAAGATCAAGTAGAACTAGTATTGAGATACAGCCTTGGTCAGAGGCTAGGAGTAAATCATTTGTAATTTTAACTAGCGCAGTTTCTGTGCTATGATGCGGTCTGAATCCCGACTGAAATTTTTCATAGATATCATTTTCTTGCAAGAAAGAGCACAATTGAGCGGACACAATTTTTTCTAGTATTTTAGACATAAATGGAAGATTTGAGATGGGTCTGTAATTTGCTAGGTTATTTGGATCTAATTGTGGTTTCTTAATGAGAGGTTTTATTACTGCCAGCTTGAATATTTTTGGAACGTGACCTAAAAATAAAGACGAGTTAATAATATTGAGAAGAGGCTCTTCCACTACAGGTAACACTTCTTTAAGTAGTTTAGTGGGTATTGGATCTAATAAACATGTTGTTGGTTTAGATGCAATGATAAGTTTATTTAGCTCTTCCTGTCCTATAGTTGTAAAGCGGTTTAGTTGTTCTAGAGGGGCCATAATTGAGGCCGAGTCATAAGACACCATAGAGGATTGTACATTTACAATAGTGTTTCGGATGCTTTCTATTTTCTCATTGAAGTAATTCATAAAATCATTACTACTATATTGTAACGGAATATTTTGCTCTGGAGATGTCTGATTATTTGTTAGTCTTGCCACGGTGTTAAATAAAAACCTTGGATTGTTTTGGTTATTTTCAATTAGTTTGCGGATATGCTCAGCCCTGGCTGATTTTAGAGCCCTTTTATAACGTGACATACTGTCTTTCCACGCGATTCTGAAGACCTCTAAATTAGTTCGTTTCCATTTACGCTCTAAGTTACGAGTTTCTCTCTTGATAGCATGCGTAGCACTGTTGTACCATGGTGTTTTAGTTTTCTCTCTAACCTTTTTTAATCTAATTGGTGCAACAATATCTAGTGTACTAGAGAAAATGTTGCTCATACTGCTAGTCATTTCCTCTAGTTCATCTGTTTGTTTGGGTTTACTGTGCAGCTGAGATAGATCAGGTAAGCTATTTGAGAATCTATCTATAGTGGTTGGAAGGATTGTTCTGCCTGGTCTATAACGTGGTGCAACATCACAAATTTCAGCAGTGCGTATTATGCAAGTTACCATGTAATGATCAGTGAGATCGTCACTTTGCGGTATAATATCTATATCGGTTGGATCGGTTCCATATGATATAATTAAATCTAGTGTATGATTTAGACGATGAGTGGGACCACTGACGTTTTGCTTCACCCCAAAAGAGTTTAATAAATCTGTAAACGCAGCCCCTAACGCATCATTTGTATTATCTACGTGTATGTTAAAGTCGCCAATAATTATTGCTTTATCGACATTGACCAATAGATCTGAGAGAAAGTCTGCAAAATCTTTTAGGAAATCAGCATATGGCCCTGGAGGTCTATATACGGTAGCCAATGCTAGAGATAATAAGGATTTCTTTCTTACATCTAAGAGCGTAACATTTAGCACAAGTACTTCAAACGAATTAAACCTATGACAAGTTTTCTGAGTAACATTAAGAATATCTCTATAGATTGTTGCAACACCGCCGCCACGACCGATCAGACGGGGCTCATGCTTATAACAGTATCCTGGTGGAGTAGACTCATTTAGACCGAAATAATCATTTGGTTTAAGCCAGGTTTCAGTAAGGCACAGAACATCGAAATTATTATCTGTGACCATTTCATTTACAATAACCGCCTTGGGTGTGAGCGATCTAATGTTTAGAAGACCTAGCTTTAGAAATTGTTTTTGTTCACTGATATTTAGATTTTCTGGTTTAATTACAATAATATTCTTGCTAGATCTTACAGTAGATTTGTTGTTTGGCTTCACTAAGCGAGGAATAGACACAGTTTCTATATAATGTTCTACATTGGTACTTATATCAATTAAGTTGGGACAGCAAAGACTGTGATTTGGACTTTGACTTACTAGTCAGATGGTCTGTAGCGTCTTGGAGATGTTGTCCGACAGAACAGCCGCTCCGACTCTGCTGGGGTGCAGACCATCAGGACGGAAGAGCCTAGGTCGCTCCCAAAACAGATTCCAATTATTTACAAAGAGCAGTTTCTGTTCATTACACCATGACATTAACCATTCATTTAAAGCAAATAATCTACTGAACCTTTCTTGTCCAAGTCGGTAAGTGGGAAGCGGTCCAGACACGACGATCGTTGCTCTAGGCGATGTGCTGCGAACCGTCTCGATCAGGCTCCTGTAGTCCTTCTTCAGAACCTCCGTCTGCCGCAGCCTGATGTCATTCGTCCCCGCGTGCAGCACGACAGCTCCGACGCGCTCGTCACCGTTCAGGATCTCGGGAACCTGCGCAGCGACATCAAGAACACGAGCACCAGGAAAGCAGTGAGTGCGCACCTTACCTTTACCCGAGGTAGCACGGACATGGCGGACCATGGAAGTGCCGATGATCACGGCGTCGTCGCGTTCCGACTCGCGAAGAGGGGAGAAGCGGTTCCGGGTGGAGATCTCGAAGACCGGGAGGGGCGGAGAGGTTCTTGCTTTGGTCCTGACCGTCCTGGCTCGTGTCGTGACCCAGGGTGCAGGAGTGATTGAAGGCAGAGATGATCGCGTCCTCCTGGGCAGAGAAACGCACGGAGTAAATCACTTAAACTTAAGAATCACTAACAGTTCCCGATGGACAAAATCAAGTCCCGCCCTACAATTTTTTCACGTTTACAGACAGAGACGTAATTTTCATTAATTGCATATATGTTTTATTCATATCTGGCTCATTCACTGCACGATAAGCTAAACGAGCCCTGAACCGCAACGCAACGCAAAAAATAAATAAAATTCTAGCATCGGAAAATCACGGTATATACATATATATATATATATATATATATATATATATATATCTGAGGAAAATCACGGTATATATATATGGGTGTAAACATGAAACCGCCTCATTCATTGATTCAAAAAGATATCTTTACAGGTAAAGTCTCCGTCGCAGTATATTTTGTAACATCCTAAAAGAAATGGCAGGCTAATATGTCATAGCACCTATAATTTCCTTTTGTTGAAAGCAGCTACAAGTAAAACGTCCGAGGCAGTTAGACTTTACGAACGCATTTCTTTACACACACATAAAAACTCGCTCTGCGCCAGTGAACTGCGTTATGAATGCATGTGAAACAACGGCAAGCACACACGCAACTTCAACGAAGACTGTATTCTCGTAATGTTTTGACTTAATTATCGTAATGTTTCGACTTTAATCTCAAAATGCTAGATTTATTTTTATCTTTTTGCGCTGCGTTGCGGTTCAGGGCTCGTTTAGCTTATCGTGCAGTGAATGAGCCAGATATGAATAAAAGATATATGCAATTAATGAAATTTACATCTCTGTCTGTAAACGTGAAAAAATTGTAGGGCGGGACTTGATTTTGTCCATCGGGAACTGTTAGTGATTCTTAAGTTTAAGTGATTTAAGGATTCTTAAACATGAATGATTTTGTGTTTAAAGGTTAACGTTCTCAGCACGTGAGACATTTGTCTAAGTGGTCTCTGGTGTTTGTTTTAATAAAGTAGGCTATATTTTGTGTAAACAATGTTACGGACGTGAGCGCTCTGAAACACAATGCTTAAAGCGGCTGTTGCCAGGAGCTGGGACTAGATCCGTGTGCTGTTGGGGATTTCACGGGTCGCGTACGCACCCTGGTGGCAACGCTCGCGTCCGGTCTAGACTGAAAACAAAAATATGACACAAAATATACTTTAAAACAAACACCAGAGACCGTTGTCAGAGAGTGGCAACCTCTTGAACCACCACCACGTTCGCTGGAAAACTTCTGCAGTCCCTAATTCGCCAAAATACTCTGTTCGACTTTTCTGAGATCATCTACTCTTCCCTGTGACCTACTTTCTGTACGACCTGAATTTTTGACATTGAATTTTTGACATTGAATTTTAGAAAACTGAATTTAAAGTTCCGAATTTCAGCATCTTGAAAACTTGAATCCGTATTTTTTTAAACTGAATATTTGCAGTATTTGAATTCAGAACACAAAAACTAGCTGTTTGAAAATACATGTCTATAAAATTCAGCCATAAAAACCTTTCAGTTTGTTAAATTTCAGATGTTCAATATTCATTCCAAAAAAATTTAAATTCAGAACTATTTAAAATTCAGTTTTGTTAGATTACACTTGCAAATAATTCAAATGTACAAATTCAAATTCAAATCATTTTGTCATATTATAAGCTCCATATTGGTTCTCACTCTGCGTGTGTTTCGCGCTGGATGACGGTCGTGCTGAGCGAGCGTTGCTTTGCTGCCCGGTATAGAGGAGAAGTAGAAGAAGAGAAGAGGATGACACCATTTGCTAAGCGGGGATGTTTTCATTTTCATCCTAACACATACATACAACACATACAGAGTATGTTTTGGACATTATTTAACCTTCTCAAAGACGAACAATTTTTTTTAATAACATTTCTTACTCCAAGTTGTAGGGGTGCTGAGCTCCTTTTTAGGGGTGCTGAAGCACCCCTAAAAAGGGGCTAGCCTCGCCCATGGCGCGCTCACCGCGATGTATGTTTTTTATGGGCTCGTGCAGCGTCAAGCAATCGCGCAGAATCTGATGACTGACGTCAATGGTTCCGTTGCTTTCATTTTGTTCATCAATTGATATTGCGATGATTTATATAAAAATGTATATCGAGTCATTCTCGAGTCATACAGTTCAAGTCAAGTCAAGTCTGAAGTTTGGATCTCAAGTCAAAGTCAAGTCGAGTCATTTTCCTAATTTAGTCAAGCAAGTCTCAAGTCCTTAAATTTGCGACTGGAGTCTGACTCGAGTCAAGTCACGTGACTCGAGTCCCCCATCTCTGGTTAACGTTACAGCATCAGGTAAGGATAGGCCATGACTGATGACACCCAATCAGAGAGCCGAGCGTGAGCCTCTGCATCATCGTTTCTAAAGTCCTCCGTTTTGACCTGTCTTCACTAAAACGCCCTCCGGAGATTCAAAACGCAAAACGGGTCTACAGCGTTTCTAAACTTCTCCATTTAGGTCTTCGTTTTTGCCGTTTTAGTCTGGACGGGAGGTGCAAACGTAGCAAAAGGTCTCCGTTTCTAAACGAAAACGTAGTAGTGTGGATGGGGCCTTATTAAGGCTGACAGAAAACGGCGCTTAGTTTAAACTGACAGGACTTGCAAATTGATAAACTCTCACACTATGATGGTTAAACTTTGCAATTAATCCGCGAATCACAAGCGTTATGGGCCGGGGAGCTGCTGGCACGTAGCCTACTGATCATGAATCACATCGCACATATCTGCAATGTGACTATCGTGGATGCGCACATTTAACATTTATCGATGTTAAAATGATACATCGTGCAGCCCTAATCAAAATCGACTGCTGGCAGGAGATCCTTTTCCTATTTAGCACCAAAACTTTGGAACAGTCTTCCTACTGTCCGGGAAGCAGACACACTCTGTCAGTTCAAAGCTAGATTAAAGACAAAGCTCTTTGACCTAGCATTCACATAATAGGCTACATTTTCGACTTCTATAACTTAATGTTAGGCTGCATAAATTAGGTCAGCCGGAACTGGGAACACTTCCCTTAAAGGGACACTCCACTTTTTTTGGAAATAGGCTCATTTTACAACTCCCCCAGAGTTAAACAGTTGAGTTTTACCGTTTTCGAATCCATTCAGCCGATTTTCTGATATTTAGAAGAATATCAGTAAGCAGACAGTTTCTGGTCTCATTGACTTCCATAGTAGGAAAAAATATATACTATGGGAGTTAATGATACCAGAAACTGTCTGGTTTCTGATATTCTTCTAAATATCAGAAAATCGGCTGAATGGATTCGAAAACGGTAAAACTCAACTGTTTAACTCTGGGGGAGTTGTAAAATGAGCCTATTTCCAAAAAAAGTGGAGTATCCCTTTAAATCCTGATGTACTCGTTACATCATAAGAAGAATGGCATCTACGCTAATTTTAGTGTCTTTGAGAGCCCTGTCTAGGCTCTTCCCCGGTATGGGTTGTGTCGAGCCATTCGTTAGTCTGGTTGTTTGATGTGAAAAAGATAAAATGTAGTTGCAATAAACGAGGTAAGAATCCAACACAAACATTGAATGTGTGTGAGCTGTTGCGGTGTAAATATAAATCTAAATATAAAATATAACCAATCGTAAGAATGCAGCTCTCCATCATAAAAATGCACCACTCCATCATAAAAAATCTGTCCATCATCGTGTTAGGTACACATGGTAAAAAAAAGCTATTGGTAAGAATTTTTTTGCAGATTGGCAATAAAAATGCCTAACTTTCCCTAACTAAATTCAGATGCACTTTTATGATGGATAGATGCACTTTTATGATGGACAGATGCATTTTTATGATGGACAGATGCACTTTTATGATGGACAGATGCATTTTTATGATGGACTGAAGCACTTTTATGATGGACAGATGCACAGATGCATTTTTATGATGGACAGATGCACTTTTATGATGGACAGATGCACTTTTATTTTGTCAGATGCACTTTTATGATGGACAGATGCACTTTTATGATGGATAGATGCACTTTTATGATGGACAGATGCACTTTTATGATGGTTAGATGCTCTTATATGATGGACAGATGCACTTTTATGATGGATAGATGCTCTTTTATGATGGATAGATGCACTTTTATGATGGACAGATGCACTCATGATGGACAGATGCACTTTCATGATGGACAGATGCACTTTCATGATGGACAGATGCACTTTCATGATGGACAGATACACTTTTATGATGGACAGATGCACTTTTATGATGGACAGATGCACTTTGTTGATGGACAGATGCACTTATGATGGATAGATGCACTTTTATGATTGACAGATGCACTTTTATGATGGACAGATGCATGTTTATGATGGATAGATTCATTTTTATGATGGATAGATGCACTTTTATGATGGACAGATGCACTTTTATGATGGACAGATGCATGTTTATGATGGATAGATGCATTTTTATGATGGATAGATACATTTTTATGATGTATAGATGCACTTTTATGATGGACAGATGCACTTTTATGATGGACAGATGCGTGTTTATGATGGACAGATGCACTTTTATGATGATAGATGCATTTTTATGATGGATAGATGCATTTTTATGATGGACAGGTGCACTTTTATGATGGACAGATGCACTTTTATGATGTCAGATGCACTTTTATGATGGACAGATACACTTTTATGATGGACAGATGCACTTTTATGATGGATCGATGCTCTTATATGATGGACAGATGCACTTTTATGATGGATAGATGCTCTTTTATGATGGATAGATGCACTTTTATGATGGACAGATGCACTTTTATGATGGACAGATGCACTTTCATGATGGACAGATGCACTTTCATGATGGACAGATGCACTTTGTTGATGGACAGATGCACTTATGATGGATAGATGCACTTTTATGATTGACAGATGCATTTTTATGATGGACAGATGCATTTTTATGATGGACAGATGCACATTTATGATGGACAGATGCACTTTTATGATGGACAGATGCACTTTTTTGATGACAGATGCACTTTTTTGATGGACAGATACACTTTTATGATGGATAGATGCACTTTTATGATGGACAGATGCACTTTTATGATGGATAGATGCACATTTATGATGGATAGATGCACTTTTATGATGGATAGATGCACTTTTATGATGGACAGATGCACTTTTATGATGGACAGATGCACTTTCATGATGGACAGATGCACTTTCATGATGGACAGATGCACTTTCATGATGGACAGATGCACTTTCATGATGGACAGATGCACTTTTATGATGGACAGATGCACTTTTATGATGGACAGATGCACTTTGTTGATGGACAGATGCACTTATGATGGATAGATGCATGTTTATGATGGACAGATGCATGTTTATGATGGACAGATGCATGTTTATGATGGACAGATGCATGTTTATGATTGATAGATGCACTTTTATGATAGATAGATGCACTTTTATGATGGATAGTTGCATTTTTATGATGGACAGATGCATGTTTATGATGGATAGATGCACTTTTATGATGATAGATGCATTTTTATGATGGATAGATGCATTTTTATGACGGACAGGTGCACTTTTATGATGGACAGGTGCACTTATGATGGACAGGTGCACTTTTATGATGGACAGATGCATGTTTATGATGGATAGATGCATTTTTATGATGGATAGATGCACTTTTATGATGGATAGATGCACTTTTATGATGGATAGATGCATTTTTATGATGGAAAGATCCAATTTGATGATGGACAGATGCATGTTTATGATAGATAGATGCACTTTTATGATGGATAGATGCATTTTTATGATGGATAGATGCATTTTATGATGGATAGATGCATTTTTATAGAGGTGTGAACCTACACTGGTCTCACGGTTCGGTTCTATTACGATGTCATCGATTCAGTTCAATTCGATATCACGATGCATTGCGATGCACCGCATCCTCAATTTTCAATTTTACTTCAAAAGTGATGTATGCGTGCTCGCGCGCCTGCGTGAGTGTTCGCCTGTTCAGGAAGTCGCAGTGACAAAAACAGAGGCATTCCAGTTTAAGTTTCATGGGACTAAAGCCTGTTTATGCCATTAAAGGGATAGTTCACTTTGAAATTAATTTTTGATATGTTTTAGCTTACCTCAAGGGCATCCAAGATGTAGGTGTCTTTGTGGCCACAGTATTTTCAATTTTGATATTTTTAGGTCAAACCGTTCTTGTCTGTCAGTCATATAATGCAGGCAATAGGGGTCCACCTCAAAGAGCATACACAGAGAAGTCCAAATTGAACATGATTTAATGACTCGTAAACGTAAGTACACATTGATGACCTAAGACACGAAACGAGTGGTTTTTGTGAGAAAACGAACAGTATTTATATAGTTTTTACCTCTTGTAAACACAGCCATGTCCAAGTGATCTGAGAGGTCGCGCGCGCTTCGGTCTTTTCCGGAAAGCACCGGAAGTGAAACATTGCGCGTGTACGTCACTCATTGTTTACACAGAACAGAGATTGTAGGTAAGACGGCTAATTAAAAGGGTACACGCGCGAGGATTTACTTCCGGTGCTTTCCGGAAAAGAACGAAGCGCTCACGATCTCAGATCACTTGGACGTGGCTGTGTTTACAAGAGGTAAAAACTATATAAATACTGTTCGTTTTCTCACAAAAAACACTCGTTTCGTGTCTTAGGTCATCAATGTGTACTTACGTTTACGAGTCATTAAATCATGTTCAATTTGGACTTCTCTGTGTATGCTCTTTGAGGTGGACCCCTATTCCCTGCATTATATGACTGACAGACAAGAACGGTTTGACCTAAAAATATCAAAATTGAAAATACTGTGGCCACAAAGACACCTACATCTTGGGATGCCCTTGAGGTAAGCTAAAACATATAAAAAATTTATTTTCAAAGTGAACTATCCCTTTAAGAAAATGAAATTCTTTCAAAATCAATTTTGTTTTAAAGAAATGTTCATTTAAAAGCAGTGCTCATTCATCAGTGTGTATGTTACCCTGGAGACGCGCACATCAACCGTCACCGAGTCCGCTGTTGAAGACGAACATCCATTTATAATCACGCGTAACAAAACAGAATAATTGTAATTTGACCATCGGGTGCGAAAGGGTTGCCATCTGTCCCGGTTTGTCCCGATTCACGGGACACTGAACGTCCCGGTTTTCGAAAGGCTACGTGAATGTATGTTCAAACCGTGTAGCGCGTGCCGCGTGCACGGCAGAGAGCGAGAGAGCGAGACCTTGCGTGTGTGTGTGAATGTTCCTCAAGAAGTGCATGTAACTTGCATCCACATATAAGAAGCGTATGTAAGAATGTTTAATAGTTCACACTCGCGTCTCGCCTCCCTCTGCCATTGTATGCTACCGCGACAAAGCACATACGCGATAAATGACGTCAGAAAAGCCAGTTATGGTCTATTACTGAACCGATACCGAATCGTCCTCGTCTGCATCGCGGTGCCCTCTGGGCACCCCAAATTTGATAGCCTCTCCAGGCGTTTCCCCGAGGATTTGGCCGTGGATAAATTGGGAGGTGTTACTAGACACCTATAGGAACACATGGTAAAATCCATTTGTGTACTTTTGCGTCCATTCGTTTTTTTTTTCTTTTTTAACCCGTAATTGAAAAGCGAAAAATGAACGGTGGTTGTATTTATAAAACGCAAAGTTGAACACCAAAATTTGAATTTGAGCTGTAGTACACACCAAATGCTGCGCAAAAAAATATTGACGTATTTTCATTTTTGTGTTTAAGACTTTTTTGCCCCTTCAGTCAAGTCATCCTCATTTATATAGCGCTTTTAACAATGTACACATACCTAAAGGATTATTAAGAACACCATACTAATACTGTGTTTGACCCCCTTTCTGCCTTAACTGTCTTAATTCTACGTGGCATTGATTCAACAGGGTGCTGAAAGCATTCTTTAGAAGTGTTGGCCCAAATTGATAGGATACCATCTTGCAGTTGATGGAGATTTGCAAAGATGCTCTATTGGGTTGAGGATCTCGTGGCCATTTTACTACAGTGAACTCATTGTCATGTTCAAGAAACCAATTTGAAATGATTCAAGCTTTGTGACATGGTGCATTATCCTGCTGGAAGTAGTCATCAGAGGATGGGTACATGGTGGCCATAAAGGGAAGGACATGGTCAGAAACTGCTCAGGTAGGCCGTGGCATTTAAACGATGCCCAATTGGCACTGAGGGGCCTAAAGTGTACCAAGAAAACATCATTACACCACCACCACTAGCCTGCACAGTGGTAACAAGGCATGATGGATCCATGTTCTCATTCTGTTTACGCCAAATTCTGACTCTACCATCTTAATGTCTCAACAGAAATCGAGACTCATCAGACCAGGCAACATTTTTCTAGTCTTCAACTGTCCAATTTTTGTGAGCTTTTGCAAATTGTAGCCTCTTTTTTCTATTTGTAGTGGAGATGAGTGGTACCCGGTGGGGTCTTCTGCTGTTGTAGCCCATCCGCCTCAAGGTTGTCCGTGTTGTGGCTTCACAAATGCTTTGCTGCATACCTTGGTTGTAATGAGTGGTTATTTCAGTCAAGTTGCTCTTCTATCAGCTTGAATCAGTGGCCCATTCTCCTCTGACCTCTATCATCAACCAGGGATTTTTGCCCACAGGACTGCTGCATACTGGATGTTTTTCCCTTTTCACACCATTCTTTGTAAACCCTAGAAATGGTTGTGCGTGAAAATCCCAGTAACTGAGCAGATTGTGAAATACTCAGACCGGCCCGTCTGGCACCAACAACCATGCCACGCTCAAAATTGCTTAAATCACCTTTCTTTTCCATTCTGACATTCAGTTTGGAGTTCAGGAGATTGTCTTGACCAGGACCACACCCCTAAATGCATTGAAGCAACTGCCATGTGATTGGTTGATTAGATAATTGCATTAATGAGAAATTGAATGGGTGTTCCTAATAATCCTTTAGGTGAGTGTAGATTGTTTCAAAGCAGCTTTACAGAGATAAACATATAATTTAAGGCATGGGTCACCAACCTTGGTCCTGGAGGGCCGGTGTCCTGCAGAGTTTAGCTCCAACCCCAATTAAACACACCTGAACCAGCTAATCAAGGTCTCACTAGGCATATTAGAAACTGTCAGGCAGGTGTGTTGGACCTGGTTGGAGCTAAACTCTGCAGGACATCGTCCCTCCAGGACCAAGGTTGGTGACCACTGATTTAATAATAATAATAATAATAATAATTCATTACATTTATATAGCGCTTTTCTGGACACTCAAAGCGCTTTACATAGAAGGGGGGGAATCTTCTCAACCACCACCAGTGTGCAGCATCCAACCTGGATGATGCGACGGCAGCCATACTGCGCCAGAACGCTCACCACACACCAGCTTACTGGTGGAGTGGAGACAGTGATGAAGCCAATCAGTATATAGGGATGATTAGGAGGCCATGATGGACAGAGGCCAATGGGCAAATTTGGCCAGGATGCCGGGGTTACACCCCTACTCTTTCGAAAGACATCCTGGGATTTTTTTGTGACCACAGAGAGTCAGGGCCTCGGTTTAACGTCTCATCCGAAGGACGGTGCTATTTTGACAGTATAGTGTCCCCTTCACTATACCGGGGTGTTAGGACCCACACAGACCACAGGGATAGCACCCCCTGCTGGCCTCACTAACACCTCTTCCAGCAGCAACTTGGTTTTCTCAGGAGGTCTCCCATCCAGGTACTAACCAGGCTCAGCCCTGCTTAGCTTCAGTGGGCAACCAGTCTTGGGCTACAGGGTGACATGGCTGCTGGCCATTTAAGGTAACGGAGATTGGTTTGGTTTTATAGCGGTTCTTGAATAATGTTATTTCCAGCTAAAGTTAGTTTTGATTGATTCACTTCCGTCAAAATGATCATTTGTTATTAAATTAGGGGCCGCTAAGACGACACCGTTCTCTCTAAACAGACTTTAAACCCGAACCTTTGATAGACTCTGATGGTGTTCACATGTGCATTAAAGGAATACTCCACTTTTTTTGGAAATAGGCTCATTTTACAACTCCCCCAGAGTTAAAAAGTTGAGTTTTACCGTTTTCGAATCCATTCAGCCGATTTTCTGATATTTTGAAGAATATCAGTAACCAGACAGTTTCTGGTCTCATTGACTTCCATAGTAGGAAAAAATATATACTATGTGAGTCAATGAGACCAGAAACTGTCTGCTTACTGATATTCTGTATACGATGTTTAAAGGGTACCTATTATGGCATTTAAAATGTTCCTAATAATGTTCTGGGAGTCCCCAACAACAGTTTTACATGCATGCAATGACAAAAAACACTTTTGTTGTCTTATAATATGCATTTATTTTTACCTGATTTGCTCACCGACTCCCTAATGATTCGTTTGACGACTCATTTGTCCAAACCCCTCCTTTGCGTGACGCTAATCGGCGGTGATTGGTCAGATGACGCAGTCAGTTATATTTTGCGTTAGCCCAAAGCTTAAACATATTGATAAAGCACTGCAGTACTACAATACGCTTCACATAATTTCACATATTTCAAAAAACAAAAAAAATGACATTGGAGACCTAGAAGCTGCTGAGCGTAACTCTCACTCTCTCACACACACACACGCACACACACACACACACACACACACACACACACACACACACACACACACACACACACACACACACACACACACACACACACACACACACACACACACGCACACACACGCAACAATTATTAATAGTACTTACAGGTTGTGATTCGGAGGAGGAAGCTGATCCAAATAAACTTGGTATTGAACGTTCCTTCAGTATCAGGTGACTCGCGAATCCACACTTGAAAGCATTTGTGTTTGTGAAGCGATCGTCATTAAAATAATGCGAACACAGCTCAAGGTGGCTATACTTGTGTGGTATAGTTGTAAATATAAACTCTAGCCACTGAGTCTTCACATGCTTGTCCCTGGGCAGTGAAAAAAAAAGATTTGCTTTTGATTCGCACTTCAGAACAGAGTCTCGTCGACATGTTGTTGTCAGGTTTCTGTGTCTGCTCGGCGCGCGCACTGAGTGGGCGTGTCGAATTCAAATAACTTGTACAAGTGACGTACAAAAGTAGAGAAAATGCATCGTTTGTCTATCGATTCATATCAGCGACTCAGAGTCGACTCTTACTTTTGAGAGACAATAACTTTGTATACGGTGAACTTTCATATTTAAAACTTTGCAGGATGTTTTTGTTTTACTTAGATCTATGTTACACACTACATGAAAGGTAATTTTCAAAATTCCATGATAGGTACCCTTTAATAGGCAGCCAATGCAGTGTTGACAGAACCGGGCTAATATGGTCATACTTCCTGGTTCTGGTAAGAACTCTAGCGGCTGCGTTTTGAACTAGCTGTAGTTTGTTTATTAAGCGTGCAGGGCAACCACCCAGTAGAGCATTACAATAATCTAGCCTTGAGGTCATGGACACATGAACTAATTGTTCCGCATTTGTCAATGCGAGCATATGATGTCATTTAGATATATTTTTAAGATGGAAAAATGCTGTTTTACAGATACTAGACACGTGACTTTCAAATGAAAGATTGGTATCAAAGAGCACACCCAGGTTCCTAACCAACGAGAGAGAGAAAGATCTTCATTCTCGCGATCAACAGACTGTCATCTGCTTGCTCAATGCTCATCACGGCAACATTTTATGTGATGGAAATAGATTTAAATACTTTAAAAACATCTCACGATTCGTTAATCTCGATAGCTTTAATAGTAAAAACGTATAATAGCTATAGTAAAAGTATTCGAGAGAGTTTCACATGTAATATGTAGCTATTTCATATGCAAGCATGTTAGCCAATCACAGCAGTGGCTGGTTACACTGAATCCCACAGCAGACACGCCCCTTCAAAAAGAGTATTCAAATCAGAGGTTAAAATCAGGCTAGGAAAATGCCTTTTATTTCTAAATTATGACTATTTTTGATCTAAAAAAATACTAACATTATAAAGGCAACCCAGAAAACATTATAAAATAATAAAATAACCCCATTCTAGGGCACCTTTAACAGAGCAGCCATCAAGTGTTAAACAGTATTCTAGGTTATTACGTGTGGAAGTTTTTGTCCAATAATTAGAATCTCTGTTTTTTCAGAATTTAGTAGTAGGAAATTACTAGTCATCCAATTTATTACATTTTTTTATTAATTTTTTATTCACAAATTAAAATGGAAAATGTTGTTTTACTGGTTTTCTATATTTTTCCCGCATGTGAGATGAGAAGAGCCATGTCTCTGGAACCATACAGAGAGCTTGTTTATTATAAACTAGTGTTTTCAAATCATGTCAGCTGCAACTATCTCCATCTCCGCTGTAAAGCGGATGCACTTTAGAGAGAAATGCACCTTTCATACGGATTACATAATTTGTTCATTTAAAAGTGCACATTCCAAGCTTTATAGGTAGGCTA
Source organism: Chrosomus eos (assembly GCA_036326025.1). Classification (NCBI taxonomy): domain Eukaryota; kingdom Metazoa; phylum Chordata; class Actinopteri; order Cypriniformes; family Leuciscidae; genus Chrosomus; species Chrosomus eos. The sequence continues at coordinate 22,059,835 of CM070840.1, forward strand.
TATTTAGAGAGAGAGAGAGAGAGGAGAGCGAGCGAGAGAGAGAGAGAGAGAGAGAGAGAGAGAGAGAATAAAAAACAAAAAGTTTGGTTCCGGTAGGTGGTCTTGAGGTCATGGTTCGGTAGGGATTTTTTTTTTTTTTTTTTCATGTGCTTGTCCTCCGGACAAGTAAATCTGTCATTCACTTGTCTGAGAAAAAAGTTGCTTGTCCGGATTTATTTATTTATTTTATTTATTCTGAAGCAATATTCTCATCAGTGTTCAATCAGCTTTGATATTTAAATCGGCATATTGTAATATCTGCATTGAATGTTGTGGATATTGACTAAGAATATTGAATATTATGTATGCTATCAATCACCCTAAATGCAATACGGTGTTAGCTATATATCTTAAAGTGCGATACTGTCGCATAATAGTGTCCCATGAAGGGCATCCCCTCCCCCAATATTATTAAATGTCCTATTAGTGTCTTATTATTCTAAATAATTGAATTTATTGATCAAATTTAGGAATTTAAAATGAAAGATGAAGCATAGGCTACTGTTACCCTAGGTAGGGCTGATCAAATTAAATCATTTACACTGAAAAATTACAATTGCATAAAATAATGTTATGAAATTGATTTAAATGTACAAATAAGAAACAGTGGAAAGTATACTAGGCTACTTATAAACATAACACTAAATTGCCAATAGGTGGCGGCAGGCGGCCGTATTAATGAGTGAGTCATTTATTCATTCATTCAAACGATTCGTTTAAACGGTTGATTCATTTAAGAATGAGACAGATGTTTAAGAATGGGTCATTGAATCTTTGACTCAACCGAACCGATTCGGGTCAAAATGCTGAATCATTCAGTAATGAAAACAATGAGTGTTCCTGTGAGATGCGTCGTGGTTCTGCTGTGATTTTTGTTTGGAACTATTTTCGCTGCTGGAACAGAAGAAAAACAGCGAGTATTACATCTAAAATGTAAGTGACTAAATTTTAACTGTTTATTGAACTGTTGTAGGAAATCAATGTCACATTTTGATATGGTATTCAGGAAAAATAATTGAGGCTGCTTAACACATATGTTAAAATATAGAAACTCCACATTTAGATTTTTAGAGGCAGTTGTTAACTGAGTGTGTGTGTGTGCTGCACTCATATAGATTTCTCCTCTAGATGCTGCGCGAGCGTCAACAGCGCAACCTATTTATTATCTACAATCGATCGCAACAACATACAATAAATGTAATACAATCAGAATCATTCGCTCGGTTTAGTGATTCCCTAGTTATGTATTTTGTTTGTTATTGATGTTCTAATCAGGCTACTGACTGTCGTTCGAAGTAATCTCTTTTACTTGTCCTTCAAAAATCCATTTGTCCCGGACAAGCGGACAAGTTAGACGGGCTCTGGAGATACGAAGTCTCTATTTTCATGCTACTAGTACTTATTTTTTAGATATTAGTATCTATTCCATTAAGTACTAGTACTTATTCATTAACGGACTAGTGCTTATTCTGTTTAGAATATTCAAAGTGCTTATTCAATGTTTATGCTTATTTATATTTTCAGAGCAGAAAATTCGATTTTTCTGCTTATTCAATATTGCATCTAAAATGTAAGTGACTTGACGTGTGTGTGTGTGTGTGTGAGAGAGAGAGAGATTGTGTCTGTTACAGTGACAAGAGTTTTTAAGCCTTGTCTTTTTGGATATATATATATATATTATTGTGCATACAACCCATGTATTTTAAATGTATTGTTTGCTTTAAATTAAGACTGTATGTTTGGTAATTGAACCTAAATAAATGTAAAATGAATGTGCTATATTTCAGATCAATATATTTGTTTTCCTTCATTTTAATCAACACTAACTTTCTCATCTGAATTATAAATAACTTATTTCTGTATAAAATAATAAATCCTGAATAATCCAGACCAACCAGAGCACACTATTTCTACAACATCATAAGTGCTGAAGCGGAACTACCAGAGCCGTTCGGCAGATAGCGAGCAGATATTTTGTCACGTCGTGTACAATAACCCTAAAGGCCCCCAGGGTGGCGGTGCCACCGGCTTATATTTATATATATATATATATATATATATATAATATATATATATATATATATATATATATATATATATATATATATATATATATATAAATATAGCTGCGAGCAGCGATGAGGGCCAAAGCCAGCGGTACCGCCACCCTGGTGCACCAGGGTTGCGGTGGCACCGGCTTGGGCCCGTGATCGCTGCTCGCAGCTATATTTTATCTGTTCATTTTTGAGACACGCTCCAGTTCACTGAGATCATGAAAGCGCACCTGATCGTTTACTTTTATTTTACAAAAGCACGTTTTCTTGTTATTGTGAGTTTACACAAATAAAAGTAGTTGCGAAGGATGTATTATTCTTTTCTGTATGAACAGAAATGATAGAGCATTTTAAGTTGTATCCACTGTTGATAGGAAAATGCAAGTGTTCGCACTGGCGCCTCCATGCAATACCGAAAGCGCACTCCACACTCCTCACAAATATGGATATGCGTCAAAATCTTGCATTTATTTGTGATAATCTTAGCTGTATTATTATTGTCTAACTTTTATTATGACTGACATTTGACAAATTGCTCCCCACAGGTTACTTCCCGGGCTCCGTAGATTTTTGATAGAAGCTGAACAAAATTATTTATTTTCTGTGTAACCTGGCTTAGCATGCACCACGTCATGATATTAATGTACCATTGTTTTGACATGTATAGTATAATTGCTGTTGTTTTGTAGTTTTTTTGTTTTGTTTTTTGTTTTCCCATTTCATCTTTTATGTTTTATTGTTAATGTTTCTAAAATCAAAAAAGAGAGTGTTGAAAAAAAGACAGGATGTAGAAGGTCATTTTATATTCAAGCCATTTTCAGAAGGTGTGTCTACAGGTGCCTGATTTGACTAAGATCTGGTTACATTCTTATCTTTCTCTTACTTTGGCAGAATGACTAAGCAGAAGTTGGAGCGGTTTGAGCAAGTATTTAATGTGACATCAGCAAGGATCCTCACCATTAAAGGAGTCAAGTAAGTTTCTAAGCATTTCCATCAATTCCTCCACCAAGATTTATAATAGTTTGTCTCTGTATTACTTGTTTATTTTCACAGTTTCTTGCTGGTGAATAGTGTTGCACTACATGGTGATCACTGCCCCATCTGCCAACGTGTTGAGGAGGAGTTATACAAACTCTCACATGCTCTTAACTGCTCTTTTCAGGTAATAAAGTTTCTAGATATAATAGTTTCATCAGTAACTGTAATTATTGAATTTCTCTTCCTTACTATAACCAGCTGTTTTTTTTCTTTTTGCAGTATTGATGCTATTTCTGCATTCTGTGATTGGTTACATTTCTTTTCTAGGATGCACACTTACCACAACCGGTATTGTTTGTTTTAAACCCAGGGGGTTTCATACCCCTTGGGGGTAGGCCTGTCGTGATGATTAAATTACCATCTGATTGTGATTATTTGATCTAACCGCGATTGTTTCAGACAACAGCGATTATTGCGCTCTTTTATAGGCCTATGGCACAAGGGGGAGTCATGGACCAAAAGAAATAGACAAGCACTAATTAAGCAATATATTCAAAGTCATCTGAAGCCATTCCATAGCTTATTGTGAGGGACAAAAGTCTATTCACATCCTTAAATTAAAGTTCACGGAAACTCGTCTTCCCTCCTCTGCGGCTGTCAATAATTCTCCATTCAGTATTCAAACAGCGCTCGTGCGCCTCATCCGGTTACGGACGGTTAAAACTCTCTCCAATATGATATATTCACATTATAATACTTGATCTATTGATAAAGGGCTGTGGATTTGCATAAAATGACTTTATTTTGCTGGAGTTTATGGCTGTTTTTAAACGACTCGCTACCGTGTGCCTGTTAGATCACACACACCACAAAAAACTATGAATTGGCATCAAACGCACAATAACTGGAATTTAAAACTGTGAAGAAACAAATGATCAATAAACTGTTGGACAGATATAGGATTTGTGTGCTCGACATTTCCATTAAAAAGCTGCACAATACATTTAAAATAAGCATAATTTAATTGTATATTATTTTTGTGTAGTGTATATAAATACATACACTTCTGAATTCTTTACATTCATATATAAATATAAAATTGTTAAATGTATGAAAACCTGAATGAATTTTATAAGAGTACTAATAGTAATTTGTTTTTATTAGCATGTTTAGATTTTATAAAATTACTGTGCAGATTATATCAAGAATTACTTTTTGCTGCTGATTTATACACACTAAGTTTAATAAAACAAATTGTCATGGCCATTAAATACATTTATTTAATATTTAACAGTGTTAACTGTAATCTTACACTGCAAAATAACTTGCAAAGGATTAAATTCATCACAATTATTTAATGAATGTCAAAATTTATGACAAAGCCCTAAAACAGAAAATTAATCTGCATAATCGTCAAAGCCCTAAAACTGGCAATTAATCGGCATAACCACAATATATTTTTGACAATTAATTGTCAGCCAAATTTCATAATCATGACATGCCTACTTGAGGGGCTTGTAATGGAACTGCAGGGGGTTTGTGAGTTGATGAAAACCTAATAATTAATTAAAGGGGTCCTATTATGCTATTTTTCAACTTTCCTTAGTGTGTAATGAAGTGTTTTTCGATTAATTGGCACCAGAGCATGTGAGCAAGTGGATAATGGAGTGGTTCGGACATGATTTTGACCACTTCATTACAGTAGGTACTCAACCTACTGTAGGTTGATAAAATAAACCATGCGTTTATTTTCTCAAGATTGGACTTTGGTAATGCACTGTACTATGGTGTTCAACACAAAAGTTTAAATAGACTGCAGCTAGTCCAAAATGCGGCCGCAAGACTCTTGACAGGCACTCGAAGAAATAAGCATATTACTCCTGTATTAAGAGAACTACACTGGCTGCCGGTTTTCTACAGGATCAACTTTAAGATACTCTTATTTGTTTTTAAAGCACTACATGGCATTGCTCCTACATATAGAGCTGATTTAGTTCAGGTGAATAAACCAAAGAGAGCACTGCGCTCCGAATCACTAAATCTCTTGGTAGTCCCGCACACGTACAGGAAAATGAGAGGAGATCGCTCCTTTGCAGCGGTTGCTCCCAGGCTGTGGAATAGTTTACCCCACTATATCAGGGAATGTTCTTCTTTTATTGAGTTTAAAAGACATTTAAAAACTTATTTTTTCAGTCTGGCGTTTGATCATTCATGAGTGCTGTGCTAGTGGAGTAATAGGTCATTATTGAAGCCACTTAGATTTTGAGGTATCTGTGGCAATGCTTAGAATTTAAATTGTGATTTTATGAATGTTATTTTATCCTTTGTACAGCACTGTGGTCAACTTCTGTTGTATTATTAAGTGCTTTATAAATAAATTGAACATTGAACATTGAACCAGAATGCCTATTACCGCCGCGACTCGTGCCGCGGCAAATCCACCGCGGCAAAAATAACCTAGTCGCATTTCAAAGTCGTTCGCGAAATGACCGCCAGGTGGCATTTAGCAAAACAGCCCCTTGTCAATTAACAGTAAGGATGAAATACTACAACTATGGCAATTTCCAAATAAGCAACAAACATGAAAAATTAAAACAAGAGCTATTTGCATTTTCTGTACAATAATGAAACAAACAAAGATTTGGTGAAGTTGAAACTGCATGTTAAAGTATTAATTGTATTATTAATTAAAGACAGACAATTTTGTTAGTTATTTAAACAAACGATCATACAATTTATAGCATACATTAGTAGTAGCCTATACATATAGACATTTATTTGTACAAACTATTAGGCTATATATATCTTGTTTGTATCTGTTTATTAAAAAAACACAGCACAAGGTCTTGTAAAAAAAACAAGAATGAGACTGATTGAATATGTAAAAAAAAAATAAACAAACGAAACAGAATAGAACAAACTTTTAGAACAAAAAATAATTTAGCCTACAACAGATTCGGTTAAATTTAACGAAAGCAAAACTTAAGTAAAAGTACATTTAAACAGAATATAACAAACTTTTAGAGCAGAACATTTTATGAATCAAAAGTTAAAATAGGCCTCTCTCGCAGTCAGTGGAAATAAATTAGGTGCAATAACGCTAAACTATTGAGGATTGAGAGGATTGAAGAGCTCTTCTCTCGTGTGCGCGCACACTGACTGATGGACAACCGAAGTTCTGGGCAATTCTCAGTGAGAAAAGTCGTGGTCGAGTGGTAGAACTTAAAGGCACACTATGTAACAATTGCACCTTAATATAACAGCTTCAAAGTAATTTCTGTGGTAAATAAACTCATAGTAGGACGAATCATCCTGGTAGTAAAGCTTGGGGGGGTCGTCGCTGGAAAAACCGGCTATGTAAGTTTGAGAGGAGCGCCCCAACAAATCTCGCGAGAATCACGACTTGCTTTACGGCAACGACGTCACACACAACAACAACAATGGAAGCACGAATATTTGCGCGCAATTCAGATGTGATACCTATGCGTGATACGCGACGATGGAAAAAGCAAAGAAAACGCTGTCGGAAGAGACTAGGAAAAGGAAAAGAGTATCTGACCGCGTGAGGAACCAGACAAGAGTCCCACTCTGTCAGGCTTTTCCATAGATGGGGCTTTTCACTCGTTGGCGCGAGCTAAAATGCAGCACTGGGTGCAACAGTGATGCTGACCTGGCGATCTTGTTGATGAACTAGTAAGTAAATCTCTTATTTGTAAACTTGTTTGCGTTCTATGTTGTATTATGATGTGCTTGCTTGTAGTATGCCATTTTTTTACGGTGCTGTTCATTCATTCATGTTTGCGATTATCATGAAGACAGTTGTCAATATCACACATAGCCTAATTATCAGGACATATATAAGCCTAGAGGTTGTAAATAGTGTAAACGAGCACAATTTGCAAACTATTATGATAAATTGCAATAATCGTGTCTAATGACATCATAACGGCCAATGTTATGAAATAATGCGACGTACATTTAGCTTTATTGATGTCATCTGGCATTTTGTAATGTTTACATTACAATCAAAAAACACAAATGAAATTATACAGTAGGCCTAGACTATAGGCTATTTAATTGTGATTTAGCAGCAATCGTATAAAACGTTATAAGCCAGCAAATGCGGTAGAGTACTGTATTATTATAAAGTAGTCTAACACTTGACATATAGTTAATTTTTATCCTATTACCATCATCAGTAGTTCAGTAAACTATGCAGTAGCCTAATATTTGTATGAAATCGTGAAACATTACCTGGTCAATATCTTCAATATCTATCAGAGTATATCTGTGTCTGTTGCATGGCCGACACTTCTATACCATGTTCTATAGCCACGGGTATAAGGCTATTTACGACAGTGCAAGTATTCCACAGCGATTCTAGGGTCGCTGTTTGACAAACACAAATGCTCCATAGTGTGCCTTTAAGTGGTTTCTATAATTTAGATGACACGGGTTCAAATCCCGAATAAACACGGGCTATTTTTTAGATCTCCGTATACCCACTTTAAAAAGCGTGAGGATTCATAACAACATCGTTTTGTGAAAGAATTTTCATTCATAAATTCACCCCGCCCTGACATCTGTGTTTGCGCAGCGACACGGATCGAATCGCGGAATCCAGCAACAAATGTAACTTAGCCTACTGTAAAGCGGAACGTCACCAATCTGGTCATTTTTGAATCGATAAATCAAAAGTAATGATACAATGCATCAAATCTCGATATATATTAAGCGTCTATGAATATTAAAGCTCAAAAAGACTGCTATTGAAATAAATGACACTCGGTTACTAACGTAACCTCGGTTTCCTAGGAGAGGAACGAGTGTTGCGTAAGCTAGCTTACGCTACGGAAATCCCTTCTTGAGAATACTGAAGCAAAAAATTATCCTTTAATTTTCACATATTTAAAACGCATGCTTGCACAGAGCAGACCTAGAATAAGCAGCTCATGCGCCTATTGGCTGCTCTGCGGCAAGATGCTGCAACCTATTGGTGGACTGATAGTGACGTCAGCACCAATAGGAGCGCGGGTGCCCAAGTGCGTCACGTCCCGCCAGACTAGGCGTGGCTTACCTTTATATAAGCCAGGTCCAGATAGGGTGTTGTTTGGTTTTTCACACTGAAGCGAAATAAGAACGCAGCATTAACACGGCCGGGTTACGCAACACTCGTTCCCTCTTCTAGAGAGAACCGAGGTTACATTAGTAACCGAGTGTCGTTCTCTTAAGAGAGTACTCTCGTGTTGCGTAAGCTAGCTTACGCTACGGGAACCCAGTTTAAAGCGCTGTGTATGCTGAGACCATTCACATTAAGTCCAAGGGCCAGTGCCCGGGGAACACATAATAGTGAAGAAATGTGGGCCGACACAAAGTGAGCCCTAACACATATTGACCATATGACGCCTCATATGTATAAGGGAGTGCTTAACACAGTATAACAGTCAGCGTGTATGACAATCTCAAACAGATAACACTTTGGCCTGCAAAGCAGGGACCTCCAGGTTATAAAACCTTATAAATGTAGACAGAGAGGCCCAGCCTGCCGCTCTACAAATATCATGGAGTGAAACACCACTAGTCCAAGCCCATGATGAGGCCATACTTCTAGTGGAATGGGCTCGAACACCTAAAGGGCATTGAAGGCCTTTAGACTTGTAAGCCAAGGTGATAGCATCCACTATCCATCTGGAAATGCTCTGTTTCGAGGTAGCTAGCCCCTTAGTGCGGCCACCAAACGAAACGAACAGCTGTTCCGACTGCCTGAAAGCAGTCGTAAACTCTTAAAGCCCTGACCGGGCAAAGGAAGTTTACATCGTTGTCACTGTCGGTTCCCGGGAGGGCCGACAGGGAAATGACTTGCGCTCTGAACGGAGTAGAGAGCACTTTGGGGACATAACCGTGTCTTGGTTTGAGCGTAACTTTAGAATCATTAGGCCCAAATTCCAAACATGACGCACTCACAGAGAGCGCGTGTAAGTCACCCACTCGCTTCACCGAAGCGAGAGCCAAGAGAAAAATGGTTTTGAACGAGAGACACCGTAAGTCCACAGACTGCAGTGGCTCAAAAGGACCACTTTTCATGGCCTCTAGGACCGTGGAGAGGTCCCAGGCCGGAACCATGGGAGGTCGCGGAGGGTTCAACCTCCTAGCTCCTCTAAGAAAACGAATAATAAGGTCGTTTTTCCCCAGAGGCTGACCATGCAGAGGTTCTGAGAACGCTGTTATGGCTGCAACATACACCTTGAGCGTGGATGGGGACCTTCCCTCATCCAAAAGTTTTTGGAGGAAGGAAAGAACTTCCGCAACGCTACAGCGCAATGGGTCTAGGTTTCGGGCCAAACACCAGCCAGAAAATACTGACCATTTAGACGCATAGAGCCGTCTCGTAGAGGGCGCTCTTGCTTGTGTAAGTGTACTCAGCACTCCAGCTGGGAGGTCAGTGGGTATCCGTTGACCGCCCAAACATGCAGTGCCCATAAGTCGGGGCGCGGGTGCCAAATCGTGCCTCTGGCCTGAGAGAGGAGATCCTTTCTCAAAGGAATCGGCCACGGAGCTGTGCGCGTGAGCTGCATCAGTTCTGAGAACCAAGCGTGGTTCCAGAATGGCGCCACTAGGAGCACAGAGCACTTGCACTCCCTCACTCGCTTGATCACCTGTGGTAATAGTGCGATCGGCGGAAACGCATACAGTGGGCCGCTGGGCCAGTCGCGGGCCAGCGCGTCCGTGCTCTTCGTGAAGAATACTTGACAGTGCGCGTTCTCTGCTGATGCAAAGAGATCGATCTTCGCTCTGCCGAACATGTCCCACAGTAACTGGACTGTTTGGGGGTGCAAAGACCATTCCCCTGGGGGAACGTTGTCTCTTGACAGCCTGTCTGGGCCCACGTTCTGGAGTCCCGGCACATGCGCTGCTGCGAGGGACCGTAGATTGAGATGGGACCAAACCAGAAGGCGTTCCGCCAGCGCATGCAGGCGTCGCGATCTGAGACCACCCTGGCGATATATGTAGGACACCACGGCCATGTTGTCCGTACGGACTAGAACGTCTTGGCCCTTAAATAAAGGGAGAAAATGTTCTAGGGCGTTCACGACTGCTATCATCTCTAGACAGTTTATGTGTAGATGGCCCTCCCGAGCCGTCCAGCGGCCGAAAACCGGCCTGCCCTCGTATAGGGCGCCCCAACCTGAGTTGGAGGCATCTGTCGAGATAACCTTCCGTGACGAAGTCGCTCCTAGATCGGTGCCTGACTGGTACAAGTCTGACACCTTCCATGGTCCCAGTGCTGTGACGCAAGCCTGGGTCACCCTGAGGCGAAAACGACCGGAAGTCCGTGCTCGTCGCGGGACTCGTATTTTCAGCCAGCGCTGGAGGGGGCGCATGCGCAGCAGACCCAACCGAAGCACTGCCGAGGCTGAGGCCATAAGACCTAGCATCCTCTGAAAATCTTTCAGAGGAAAAACACAGCCGACTTTGAAGGACGCCGCTGAGCGCTGTATCTGCAGCGCGCGCTGCGACGTCAGCCGTGCTGTCATAGACACGGAGTCTAAATCTGTCCCCAGGAAGGAGATCTTCTGACTGGGAGACAGCGAGCTCTTGGTCCAGTTGACTTGGAGAACCAAATCTCGCAAGTGACTGAGCAATAAAGCCCGGTGGGCTATCAGTTCTGATTCTGACTGGGCTAATATAAGCCAGTCGTCCAGATAGTTCAGTATGCGCATCCCCCGTAATCTCAGGGGGGCGAGTGCCTCGTCTATGCACTTCGTGAAAGTACGGGGTGCTAGAGACAGGCCGAACGGCAGGACGGTATACTGATAGCTCTGACCCTCGAAAGCGAATCGTAAGAAAGGCCTGTGACGGGGCGCTATTTGAATCTGAAAATAAGCATCTTTTAGATCCAGAGAAATAAACCAGTCCCTCGGGCGAATCTGCGCAAGGATCTGTCTGGTCGTGAGCATTTTGAACGATCTCCTCATCAGCGCTTTTTTCAGACGCCTGAGATCTAGGATGGGTCTGAGACCGCCATCCTTTTTGGGGACAAGGAAATACCTGCTGTAAAAACCGGACTGGCTGTGATTGAGGAACGGTTTCTACAGCCCCTTTCTGTAGCAGTTTCGCTATTTCGGCACGAAGCAGATGTGGTACATCGCTTTGTACTGTAGTTTCGACCCTGGTTGTGAAACACGGGGGTCTGCAAGCGAACTGTAGTAAATAACCCCGCTTTATGGTGCTTAGCACCCATTCGGACACATTCGGGATCATCTCCCATGCTTTTAACCGCAAAGCTAGAGGGAGGATGACACCCCGGCTCTGGACGGTGCATGCATGTAACACACAGCTCGCAGCGCCTGTCAGAGGTCGCGCGCTTATAGAGGCGCGCACGCTCTCTACACACAGAGCACAATCTGTGTTTATTAGAGACAACTCTGAGTGAGTGTGTGCGGCGGGGCAAACAGTGTTTAACGGTAGTGGTGAGCACTGGAGGGTGAGCACATGCACTACCTTTGAAACACGGGAGGCGTGAGCCTTTAATGATGTGGGGCGTGTATGAGTGAGTGTCACTGGACGGGCCGTGCTTATGTGTAGGGGTGGGCACTGAGAAGTGGGGACTTTTTCTACATTTAAAACACCTTCGGCGTGAGCCGGAAAAACAGACATATTGCTCTCTTTGAGATTTATCTGGGTAGCCGTAAAAACAGCTTTTGTGTGCAGGCGAGCGGGTAACGTAACAGGCTCGTTGGCTGCGAAGTACACTACTCCAGCCGCCTCAGTCGAGGGAGCTGTGAGAGCGATGCGTTCTGTTTTCCATGGCAGTCCGGCCACGGTGAGACTCGCGCATCGTCGCCTCCCTAGCGTGCGCGCTGTCGGCTGACTGCAGGCAGGCGCTGAAAGCCGGGCTGAGGAGGCGGCGGCGCTGAGCTTCGTGCAGGCGGCTGTTTCGGACGACCTGCAGCGGAACTAGAGCGCCTTGGAATGAAGTGTCGCATGGCTTGTGATGTCTTCTGCACCTCCGTGAAGCGCTCTGTGAAGCCCTTGACTGCTGGGCCGAAGAGGCCGTCAGAGGACACTGGTGCGTCGAGGAAAACAGCTCTGTCAGCCTCCATGTCGGACAGAGTTAGCCACAGATGTCTCTCGATCACGGTAAGAGACGCCATGTTGCGACCGACGGCCTGGGCAGCGGACTTAGTAGCTCGCAAGGCTAAATCCGTAGCACTTCTCTGGTCTCTGAAGTTCGGGCCCCCCTCTCCATGGTGCGGAGAAGGTTGGCCTGAATCACCTGTAGCACGGCCATACAGTCAGTGCTGAGCGGCTGAACCGCGGCAGTAGGCGACCGTCAGCGAGAGACCTGCGGGGCTTCGAAGGCAGCATGCTTCGACGCCATCAGAGACGGTGGGCAGAGGTGCGTGGCCACCGCTTCCTCGACCGGTGGGATGTTCAGATAACCCTTTTCCTCCGCGCCGTCGACAACAGAGAGCGCGGAGGAGGTGGTGGAGCGAAGCCTCGCAGAGAAAGGCGCCTTCCAGCTCTTAACTAGCTCCTCGTGGAGCTCCGGCAGGAAGGGGATGGGCCTAGTGAGAGGAGACGAGCGGCGGCCCGTGAGGAAGCAGCCATCCAGCCGGCTGCGTGCGGGCTCCTCGGGTGTAGACCACTCGAGGCCGAGGTCCTCTACGGCCCTGGTAGTGAGGCGGAGAAGTTCAGTATCCAGGCTCGTCCGCACCTCGCTGGGTTCAAGCACGGAAGGGGCGGGGCCGGTTTCGGGGCCCGACCACCCTTCACTACCCGAAGCGGCAAGCGAACAGATGTCTTCGTCCGCGTCGTCCCCCTCAGAGTCCGGATGCACGACGGGGGCGCTAGGCTGACCGGCCGTGATCGGGAAGGGGGAGTCGGAGAGCGACGCACACGGGGAAAGCGCCGGCGTGCAGTCGCTCACGGTGGTAACCTCAGGCATCCTCTGTGAACGGCGCTTTTTACGGCGCGGCCCAGAAGAGAGGAGCGGAGGTGCAGGATCCACATTGAAGGTGGCGAGTCGAGCCCGCAGGGTCGACACAGCCATGCCGTCGCATTCCGGGCAGCTGCCCAAGGAAAGCGGGTGGTCCGCGTGGTTCCGTCCCAGGCAGGAAACGCACAAGATGTGGCGGTCCCCGACGCTGAGAGGGGCTCGACACGAGCCGCATTTGGAAACTCGAGGCATTTGGAACAACGCCTCTTGCTCTTTTAGAATACTAGAGAAGGTATATGAAAAGGATATGGGCGCCGGATAGCGCAGCAGGTACGGCGATGAAGCGGCGAAGGCGGCTTCCAACTGCAGTGCAGAGGGCTCGTCCCGCTGAGGTGCTTGCTTCGACGGCGCAGGCTTCTCCGGAGAATCAGCGATGTAGAGTGAACACTGCGCTGAAGAGGTGAAAAATCAAAGAACACCCTATCTGGACCTGGCTTATATAAAGTTAAGCCACGCCTATTCTGGCGGGACGTGACGCACTTGGGCACCCGCGCTCCTATTGGCGCTGACGTCACTATCAGTCCACCGATAGGTTGCAGCATCTTGCCGCAGAGCAGCCAATAGTGCAAGCATGCGTTTTAAATATGTGAAAATGAAAGGATAATTTTTTGGCTTCAGTATTCTCGAGAAAAGGGGTTTTCCCGAAGCGTAAGCTAGCTTACGCAACACGAGAGTACTCTCGTAAGAGAACTCTGAATGTTCTGCGTGTTTCTGTGAATGAGCGCCTGTCAAAATCAAAGTTTTGTATAAGTTGAAGAAAATATAACAGAAATATATTACTATTGCACAGTAGAGTATACTTCAAGTAGGCCTAATAATAATAATAATAGTTTATTAAAACACACAGAAGCTCAAATGTCTTTAATTTACAACCCACCAAAATAAAAGTTTGTAAAGGTAAATATAGTAACTCGAGGGAATTATTAAAGAAATTGCATAGTAAGATATACTTTTTAAAATAATAATAATCAAATCTATTAAAGGGGTGATGAACTGAGAAATCAAATTTTCCTTGAGCTTTTGACATCTAAGAGGTCATCATATTAGAATATCCTGTAAGTTTCAGAACTGAAAACGTCCTTGTTAGTCCAATAAAAGCTTTTATTGACACCAGGCTCAGCAAACTACTCGTTTTTCAAAGTGGGGAACTATGACGTCAAAGAGGATAAAACACCACCCCCGCAGAAGATGATCAACGCCTACTTCAACATGGCCGGTTTAGCCCCGCCCACCGATTCGCGCATTACACGCAAAATAACATAGGCCTCCCTCGTGATGACAAACCGGATCAAGCTACCGAGCAATAAGCATGCAGTTTACAAAATATTGTGCAGTGCCTGGTTGTGGAAGAAGACAGTCGCTGCATAAGCTTCCTCTGGATTCCAATAGGAATGCTTAAACTTTATTTTTAATGATGTTCCAGCTGATGTGGGTCCGTTTGTTCGCTTCGTTTCACTGAGGATTGTTTTGTAAACAAGACACAGATTAGACTGCAGACCGATTAAGATTAAAAAACGGTGCTGTGCCTTCAATATTGGATCCGACAAGAATGGTGCAACACACTTATGTGAGAATTTTTTATTTAAAAAATGATAATAATCTGATAGGCTAGTATTGCATTGTTACAGATCGTTTGATATCTAATAATTATGTGTACGTGTCTAATCAGTCACAGAAGAGTCCAACTATGAAGGATGTAGCTTGTCAAACAGAATTTAATTTAACATCACAGGCTGAAGTATCCGTTGTATTTGAGGTGTTGTTGGTTCATTGTCCTGCGATTCGGGATCGGACTCTTGGTCGAACATGTATGGACGATTTATTCCGGTTGCCATTTTACAACATTGGAAGTTTTCAAAACAATTTCCCCCACGTGCACTGACGAGTGAAACTCATTATAATATGCAAAACTGTTATCCACTCACAGCAGTGGGCGTTTACTTCCAAGTCTTCAATGCGAGACGCCCATAAAAACCGAGCGTTTTTGAGCTAGGCTCAAAACTAGGGTAGAAAATAGCCTATTACTTATTCATTTTGATGTTTTTGAATGTAAAAACCAAGCGAACGTCATAAGTTGACCTCAGACAACAATATAATTTTTTTTAAAAAGCCAGTTCATGACCCATTTAAAACATAATTTTAAAGAAATATCACAAATTTTTAAAAAGTAAATTTTTATTTGTGCTTATGTTTAAGTCTTTTAATTGTCAGCTGATAAAACCTGGTGTGTGTGTGGGGGGGGGGGGGGGTATATCACAGTATACTCACTACAAAAAAACTAGACTACACCACTGAGAAAGAGTTTTTAAAAACATGGTTGTGTAACAAGGTGTGATTTGCTGGTGGGGGATTTCCCCCCTCCACAGTAATCAATGCTATAGCCTAATTCACCAATAGACCATATCAAATATATTATATATATTTAAAAATATGCAACACGCACGTTTAAATAACAAACAATACAATCTGAACCGGCGCTTCTGCTCCTGTATTGAGAGATAACATGCAGCGCGTTTCAGTTACGATCCTGGTTCCAGTGGCCTTAATACATTCACGGCTTTTCAAAATGTCACAAAGCGTTTTGAGCTGTTTTTGAACGAAATATTGATGTTTATAATTAAAGGATTAGTTCACTTTTTAAAAAACGTTTGCTGATAATTCACTCACCCCCATGTCATCCAAGATGTCCATGTCTTTCTTTCTTCAGTCGAAAAGAAATTAATGATTTTGATGAAAACATTCCAGGATTTTTCTCCATATAATGGACTTCAATAGTGGCCAAAACGGTTCAAGGTCCAAATGAGTTTTCAGTGCAGCTTCAAATGACTTCAAATGACAAATGACGCGATGAATAAAGCCGCCTTTCCACTGCACACGACAAACGACAGCCGTCAAACCGGAAGTCATTCATTTCCAATGGTGAGTCGTACGGGAGCTGCGTGGATGTCCGATCATATGCGTATGCGGAAAATTCGGATCCGATTTGAGCTTTGGATCCGTTGAAATATCTGAACTTCTGCGAATAGACCGTATGCGACCAGCCTACCGGATGTGATGTATTCTAATCAAAACTATGAGCGCGAGGCAAGAATTACCAATTTTTTAACTCTTTAATGTTATTCTCTAAACGCTATATCTGTAAAATCCCGGTTATTAATAATTATGGCAGAAAAAAATAGTTTATAATTATTAAATCAATATTTATATTGATTAGCTCTATAAAATCTATCTGTTTTTATTTTAGATGTATTGAGGGTCATTTGTTTTGCGTGGATATATTCATGCATGCATTACATTTATTATAATCATTCATTTTACCATTGTACGGTTGCTTCACGACCAATTTCAAAGTTCCGTGCGACAGACACTAGGGGGCGAAATGCGACAATCGTATGCGAATGTCGTGTGCAGTGGAAAGGCGGCTTAAGGGTCTTATCCATAGACATAATATAATACATAGACGCCCTATTGGCCGCTGGAGCGCACGTCAACGGCGCCGCCATATTGGGGATGGCAACCTTCCCATACCTCTCATACTGGGAATTGAGAAAAATGCCTGTTTTGTGCGCTGCTTGGGGCTGTACAAGTCGCCACACAATTGAAAACAACTTTCGAGGAATTATCTTTCACAGGCAACACTGAACGTTTGTTTTTGGTTGTATTTGGTCATTATTTAATTAGTAATAGTAACGTTCAGAGGAAAAATTAAAAATACTACTGTTATTGTGTCACGAAATGTAGTTTTAATAGTTTTTCAGTCGACAATGTAGTTGTTTAAAGCTTAAATATGTGGTTTGTTTATAAAGATAGCGCCTATTTAAAAATTTGATCTGACGGTTTCGGAGTTGTAAGATACGATCACCGGGCGCTCAGCACTAGTCTACCCCGCATGCGACATCCTTACCTCGGCCATGTGCTTCTGAATCTGAAGTGTGCCGCCGGCTCGGATGTCTCTAGTCTAGTGGTTAAACACGAGATATAATTCGTCTTGTGTATATCTAACGGGCGATCTTTGGTCTCATTAATCTATAAATGGTTCCCTGGTAAATCGTTTTGGCTGAGGGCAAAGTGAAGTTTCATAACTTTATATTTAGGCTTTTTTAACGTTGTATCCTGTATGTTTGACTATACTTCTGTTATAATGGCTAAGTATTACTGATCAATAAAACTGAAATTTAACAAAAAGAGTTAAATATTAAATATAAGTCACTATTTTACTTATTTTTTATTGTGTATATTCTGTAATTGATATTTCTTATTCTATTGCTATTATTATAGTATTATTAATAAACCATATGCTATTATCAATATTTTTATGATTGTATTATTGTATGATATTATATAGGTATGTAACGATTCACTCGCAACCGGTTGAAAATCGATACAAATGTGTGACGATTCAAATCGGTTGCAATGTTAAACGAATCGCGATACACATTTTAAACAACAGGGGCGTTTACTGTAGCCTATTGTGAAGTTGTGAACCTCGCTTGCGCGAAACTAGCGAGTGTTTTCACTTCATTCATGGAACTTGAGCTTGTGTGAGCCAAGCTCAACTTCCATAGGAATGAACTGAAAACGCTCGGTTTGCTCCGCTCGCGCCGCGCCAGTGTGCGCCAAAATAGACTGTTGTGCACGCGCCGTCAAACACACGGCGACGGCAAGCGTAGATGTTGACGTTGACTCATTCAAATCGGAGGTGTGGCGGCATTTTGACTTTCCATAGACTAATAATAATCACCACCGTGAGAAGCACAAGTCACCTCCGTTTTCATGCCGGGGCGGCAGTGGCTCAGTGGTTCATGTAGATTGTCTACAAATCGAAAGGTTGGTGGTTCAATCCCCGGTTCCACCTGACCAAGTGTCGAGGTGTCCATGAGCAAGACACCTAACCCCAGCTGCTCCCGACGAGCTGGATGGCGCCTTGTACGGCTGACACCGCCGTCGGTGTATGAATGTGTGAGTGAATGGGTGAATGAGAGGCAACATGTAAAGCGCTTTGGTGGCCATTGGGTCTATGAAAGCGCTATATAAATGCATTCCATTTACCATTTACCATAAAAGGCATTAATAAGACAAGTGCGAGAGCCACGGAGATCACAAGGTGCATCAGTGTTTCCGTGGCAACCAGGTGTTGTATTTATTTTACTAGCTATCTCTTTCTCTAAATGTGTACATGGATATATATTTTTTATATGTATAATTTGTTGATGGTTATGGCATATTTTTCTAAATGTGTTTTTTCTTTTTACTCTTGCTAGTGTGTGTAATGATACAAATTATAACAAAATTAAAACCCCTCTAAATGTGGTACTAATTTTACATAGTCTTTTACTGAGTGTGTGAAGGTACCAGTGTCCACCCTCTTGACCAGACAGACACAAAGACTGAGTTGAAACAACCTTGAAGGGATTTTTTTTAATTTCAGTGTAGTTTTTTTATTTGACAAATATATTTTAAAATTAAAAAGAAATGTGCAGCATTTTGTCTGAGAAATAATAAAAGGGACACTTTTTCATTTATAATTTCTTAAATTAATCACTTGTTAAAAAAAATCGTGAGAAAATCGTATCGTGAAACCAGTATCGTGAATCGTATCGCATCGTGAGTTGAGTGAATCGTTACATCCCTAATATTATATAATTATACTATTCATTACTATTTTATTTTCTGTATACTATTTGTTTATTTTATTGACTAAACTATTTACTATTACTTCTCACAAATGTTATATTTACTGCATTGCACAGTAGTTGTACCATAACATGTATTAGCATAAAGGATCCATCAGTTAGCTTTGTTATTGCTCAAATCTGGTCAATCACAGAAAATGCTCTTTCCACAATAAGAAAACTTAAATTATATCTCAGTTTTTGTTTTTATCCAGAAAAAACGCAGCTCACCCTTTATTACAGCATGGATTACAGTGGAGTCTTGCCCTCCGCAAAATGGCGGACCCGTTGACGTATCGCAGCAACGTTCCAAAGCGGCCAATAGGGCGTCTATGTATTATATTATGTCTATGGTCTTATCTAGCGAAACGATGCGCCATTTCGAAAATAAACAAAACAGTTAAAGTATTATTAGCACAAATGCTCGCCTTGTTCTGTCCTGAGATGCACGTTCGTGATTCTCCTGTTCGAACTCGTTCATTAAAATGAACAAATCTTTTTTCCCAGTCATTTCGTTCGTTGAATGCATAGATATAATATAATACATAGACGCCCTATTGGCAGCTTTGGAACGTTGCTGCGATACGTCAATGGGTCCGCCATTTTGCGGAGGGCAAGACTGCACTGTAATCAAGGATGAGCTGCGTTTTTTCTGTATAAAAACAAAAACTGTTTTTATATTTATCAACCGATTTCAGTGGTTTGTATGTGGTGTACAAAAAGTTCCATCTCTAGTTATTTAAAATCTTAATAGTTACACTTGTAAAATATTTGTTTTAATAAAGAATGGTCAAAGCTCAGGCTTGTCATGTATCTGGCTTTTTATTCTTGGATAAGAATGATGAAGACCCCCATACTGAGATATAATTTAAGTTTTCTTATTGTGGAAAAAGCATTTTCTGTGATTGACCAGATTTGAGCAATAACAAAGATAACTGATGGATCCTTTATGATAATACATATGTTATGGTACAACTACTGTGCAATGCAGTTATAACATTTGTGAGAAGTAATATCAAATAGTTTAGTCAATAAAATAAACAAATAGTATACAGCAAATAAAATAGTAATGAATAGTATAATTATATAATATCATACAATAATACAATCATAAAAATATTGATAATAGCATATGGTTTATTAATAATACTATAATAATAGCAATAGAATAAGAAATATCAATTACAGAATATACACAATAAAAATAAGTTAAATAGTGACTTATATTTAACTCTTTTCGTTAAATTTCAGTTGTATTGATCAGTAATAGCCATTATAACAGAAGTAGCTTCAGTCAAACATACAGCAGGATACAACGTTAAATAGCCTAAATATAAAGTTATGAAACTTCACTTTGCCCTCAGCCAAAACGATTTACCAGGGAACCATTTATAGATTAAAGCTGCAAGCAGCGATGGGCGGGCCCTCGCACATGTAGCACGTTGGGAAGTGATGCGGCCGCATATTCTGTTGCATATTCTGGAGCTCTGCCAGTGCGGCTGTGAATTTGCTACGCTTTTCAGACACTGCATGAAGGTGTTATACGTCACTTCCTGTTGCCAGCAGGTTGCGCTATGACTGTGGGTGAATGTGGGCATGTACATGAGTTCAGGGCGGGACTCTTATCCTACATGTAAAGTTTGGTGCAGCTGTGAGCATGTACACTGAAGTTACAACCACTTCCTGTGTCATGGCGATGAGTTGATCTTTGATTCCATGCCACGGACACACCGATTGACAAACTCGCAGATAGCACAACTTTTCATCGTCAATGCCTTTAGAAGGCACAGCAGAAATTTCAAGTCGATCGGACTAAATCCCTAGGAGGAGTTCGTTAAAGTACGGAGTGTGTAAATCGTCCCAAAATGGCCACCAAATTCAAAATGGCGTACTTCCTGTTGGGTTTAGGGCATTGTTCCAAGAGGCTTTTTTGTGCGTCTGGACATGGTTGATGTGCCACAGATTTTGTACATGTAGGTCAAACGTGAGGCGGGGGCTGCTTCGTTAAAGGTCACTTCCTGTTGCCAGCAGGTGGCGCTATGACTAGGGGTGAATGTCGGCATGTACATGTGTTCAGGACGGGACTCTTGTCAAGCGTGCAAAATTTGGTGCAGATCTGAGCATGTACAGCAAAGTTACTCCAACTTCCTGTTTCATGGCGAATCATCGATGCCACGGACACGGCCATTGACAAACACGCAGAGAGCACAACTTTTCATCATCAATGCCTTTAGAAGGCACAGCAGAAATTTCAAGTCGATCCGACTAAATCCCTAGGAGGAGTTCGTCAAAGTACGGAGTGTGTAAATCATCCCAAAATGGCCACCAAATTCAAAATGGCGGACTTCCTGTTGGGTTTAGGGCATCGCTCCAAGAGGCTTTTTTGTGCGTCTGGACATGGTTGATGTGCCACAGAAATTCCGTACATGTAGGTCAAACGTGCGGCGGGGGCTGCTTCGTTAAAGGTCACTTCCTGTTGCCAGCAGGTGGCGCTATGACTGGGGGTGAATGTCGGCATGTACATGTGTTCAGGGCGGGACTCTTGTCAAGCGTGCAAAATTTGGTGCAGATCTGAGCATGTACAGCAAAGTTACTCCAACTTCCTGTTTCATGGCGAAGCATCGATGCCACGGACATGCCCATTGACGAAAACGCGCAGAGAGCACAACTTTTCATCGTCAATGCCTTTAGAAGGCACAGCAGAAATTTCAAGTCGATCCGACTAAATCCCTAGGAGGAGTTCGTCAAAGTACGGAGTGTGTAAATCTTCCCAAAATGGCCGCCAAATTCAAAATGACGGACTTCATGTCGAGTTTAGGGTATGGGTTCTTGAGGCTTTTTTGTGTGTCTTGATATGATACACGTCCCCACCAAATTTCGTGCATGTAGGTCGAACATGGACGAGGGGCTAATTTTTTCTAATTTTCTAGGTGGCGCTAGCGAGCCATTTTGCCACGCCCATCCGCGAAACTCACAAAATACAAAATTTTTCACCAGTCCTGACATGTGTGCAAAATTTGGTGACTTTTCGAGCATGTTGCGGCCTCGAAAATGGGGCTTACTTTGCAGAAAAAAAGAAAAAAATAATAATAATAATAATAATTATTAAAGCTGCAAGCAGCGATGGGCGGGCCCTCGCACATGTAGCGCGTCGGGGAGTGATGCGGCCGCATATTCTGTTGCATATTCTGGAGCTCTGCCAGTGCGGCTGTGAATTTGCTACGCTTTTCAGACACTGCATGAAGGTGTTATACGTCACTTCCTGTTGCCAGCAGGTGGCGCTATGACTGTGGGTGAATGTGGGCATGTACATGAGTTCAGGGCGGGACTCTTATCCTACATGTAAAGTTTGGTGCAGCTGTGAGCATGTACACTGAAGTTACAACCACTTCCTGTGTCATGGCGATGAGTTGATCTTTGAGGGCATGCCACGGACACACCGATTGACGAAAACTCGCAGATAGCACAACTTTTCATCGACAATGCTTTTAGAAGGCACAGCAGAAATTTCAAGTCGATCGGACGAAATCCCTAGGAGGAGTTTGTTAAAGTACGGAGTGTGTAAATCAGCCAAAATTGACGAAAATTTCAAAATGGCCGACTTCCTGTTGTGTTTAGGGCATCGCTCCAAGAGGCTTTTTTGTGCATCAGGACATGGTTGATGTGCCACAGAAATTTCGTACATGTAGGTCAAACGTGCGGCGGGAGCTGCTTCGTTAAAGGTCACTTCCTGTTGCCAGCAGGTGGCGCTATGACTGGGGGTGAATGTCGGCATGTACATGTGTTTAGGGCGGGACTCTTGTCAAGCGTGCAAAATTTGGTGCAGATCTGAGCATGTACAGCAAAGTTACTCCAACTTCATGTTTCATGGCGAATCATCGATGCCACGGACACGCCCATTGACGAAAACTCGCAGATAGCACAACTTTTCATCGTCAATGCCTTTAGAAGGCACAGCAGAAATTTCAAGTCGATCGGACTAAATCCCTAGGAGGAGTTCGTCAAAGTACGGAGTGTGTAAATCGTCCCAAAATGGCCGCCAAATTCAAAATGGCGGACTTCCTGTCGAGTTTAGGGTATGGGTTCTTGAGGCTTTTTTGTGCGTCTTGATAGGATACACGTCCCCACCGAATTTCGTGCATGTAGGTCGAACATGGACGAGGGGCTAATTTGTTCTAATTTTCTAGGTGGCGCTAGCGAGCCATTTTGCCACGCCCATCTGCGAAACCCACAAAATACAAAATTTTTCACCAGTCCTGACATTTGTGCAAAATTTGGTGACTTTTCGAGCATGTTGCGGCCTCGAAAATGGGGCTTACTTTGCAGAAAAAAAAAGAAAAAAAAAAAGAAAAAAAAAAAGAAAAATTAAAGCTGCAAGCAGCGATGGGCGGGCCCTCGCACATGTAGCGCGTTGGGGAGTGATGCGGCCGCATATTCTGTTGCATATTCTGGAGCTCTGCCAGTGCAGCTGTGAATTTGCTACGCTTTTCAGACACTGCATGAAGGTGTTATACGTCACTTCCTGTTGCCAGCAGGTGGCGCTATGACTGTGGGTGAATGTGGGCATGTACATGAGTTCAGGGCGGGACTCTTATCCTACATGTAAAGTTTGGTGCAGCTGTGAGCATGTACACTGAAGTTATAACCACTTCCTGTGTCATGGCGATGAGTTGATCTTTGACGCCACGCCACGGACACACCGATTGACGAAAACTCGCAGATAGCACAACTTTTCATCGTCAATCCCTTTAGAAGGCACATCAGAAATTTCAAGTCGATCGGACTAAATCCCTAGGAGGAGTTTGTTAAAGTACGGAGTGTGTAAATCAGCCAAAATTTGATGAAAAATTCAAAATGGCCGACTTCCTGTTGGGTTTAGGGCATCGCTCCAAGAGGCTTTTTTGTGGCTCAGGACATGGTTATGTGCCACAGAAATTTCATACATGTAGGTCAATCGTGAGGCGGGGCTGCTTCGTTAAAAGTCACTTCCTGTTGCCAGCAGGTGGCGCTATGACTGGGGGTGAATGTCGGCATGTACATGTGTTTCAGGGCAGGACTCTTGTCAAGCGTGCAAAATTTGGTGCAGATCTGAGCATGTACAGCAAAGTTACTCCAACTTCCTGTTTCATGGCGAATCATCGATGCCACGGACACGCCCATTGACGAAAACGCGCAGAGAGCACAACTTTTCATCGTCAATGCCTTTAGAAGGCACAGCAGAAATTTGAAGTCGATTCGACTAAATCCCTAGGAGGAGTTCGTCAAAGTACGGAGTGTGTAAATCGTCCCAAAATGGCCGCCAAATTCAAAATGGCGGACTTCCTGTTGAGTTTAGGGTATGGGTTCTTGAGGCTTTTTTGTGCGTCTTGATAGGATACACGTCCCCACCAAATTTCGTGCATGTAGGTCGAACATGGACGAGGGGCCAATTTTTTCTAATTTTCTAGGTGGCGCTAGCGAGCAATTTTGCCACGCCCATCCGCGAAACCCACAAAATACAAAATTTTTCACCAGTCCAGACAAGTGTGCAAAATTTGGTGACTTTTCGAGCATGTTACGGCCTCGAAAATGGGGCTTACTTTGCAGAAAAAAAAAGAAAAAAAAAAAGAAAAAAAAAATAATAATAATCCTAACAGTTTCAAGAGGGACCTCGCACCTTAGTGCTCGGCGCCTAAAAATAATAATCCTAACAGTTTCAAGAGGGACCTCGCACCTTAGTGCTCGGGCCCTAATTAATTTTAGTGTTCTTTTACATTTTCATTTGTTTTTATATTGAAAGTAATATTATTAGTTAGTCTGTCAAGTCAACAAAATCAGTCTTTTCTGATTTGTTCAATGTATGGATCTGTTTGAAAAATTTCTCCGTTGCTATGGCCAGGTATAACTGTCAGTCAACTCAGTTTCGTGAATGATTCACAAAACAATAATTTAGCAGATTAAAGACGAGCATCATTATTTTCATTTTCTAACCCGATCAGTTTTCTTTTTAAAATTTATTTTCATTTCCCTCATCAGTTTTGTCGTTCAGCGGCTCTACATGAATGTAGCAAATTTACGTTAATGTTGCATTGATAATTAAACAAACGCTTGACATTTAATAAATAAACAGTTAATGAACTCGCTAATAAACAGTTACTATTTAAGCATCAGAACGGTAAAACATAAATGAAGTCGGCCAACAGAATGTTGGCTACTTGAGATTCGATCTCGATTGCTTGAAGCGCAGTGAGACTCATGTTGTTGCGTTAACCACTGAGCTACCATCTGAACACTATTAAAATAAACTATAAATAGCTTTTTCGTCTTATGCTCTTCCAGAGCCTCACAGATAGCCTATTATATTTCTGTTGCAATGTTTTATGTTGTAATGTTTTCAGTATATATTCAATTTAATTTCAGTATTGTGATTATGAATTCGTCTAACTACAATGTCTCACTTGAATTCATCTGTTACCAGCTTTCAATCGCTCTGAATGAGCCGCGGCGCGGCGTTAGATTACGCAATAGAGAGAATAAACGGACACCTTTCAAAGTCTGTGATTGTAGCGCCTCTTAGCGGTAAAAGGCAGCAAATACACATCCGAATTTTACCGCCGCGGCGGTAAAAGTATTATTCTGGTTGAGTACCAACTGTAAGTCTTGTTTTGTAGAAAGCTTTTCTTTAAAGTGAATTTTGTTGTGTATAAATTGTATAGTTATGATATTTGGCTCAAACTTTAAAAAAATGTAGGCATACAAGCAGAAACTTTAGGGGCACACCTTAAATAAACCTGCCATCCCCCCATTTTGACTTTATTACTGACAAACACCTTGGTAATAAATAGCTTTTTCAAGTTGATTGTACTGAAATGTGTGTTGGCAGTGCCTGTACACATCCATCATATAATGATAAAAATCCATCCAGTGTTTTTGTTTTAATCTCCTTATATGTTTTCCCCTGCCTCAAATTGAGCCGTTCGACCGTGTGACGCCCCTCCCACGATTGTTGATTGACAGCAGCGTTTCAACACAGACCCGCCCTGAGCGAGCTATCCTCATAGTCCGTCATTGTTGATACGCTGGAGCAGAATGGAGTCTAAGCGAAGTGGTGTTTCTGTTCTTGGGTGTAATAACGAACACAGCAGTCATTTTAATGTTCCTAAATCCGAACCGCTGAAGACCCAGTGGCTGAGTTTTGTTTCGATGGGAATATTCCCCACGATCAACGTCAATGTTCATGTTTGCGGTAATCATTTCTCACCAGACTGCTATATAAATGAGGATTAGTAGCTGGATTTGCTAAGAAACTGCTCCTGAAAAAAGAATCGGTAACATTTATGTCCCTGCTGCACCTCCAGAAGAAGTGAGTGTAAAATTGTATTAACCTTTATATTAATCTTTGCAAATCGCTTGCACACTTCACATAGCCTGACTACGTCAGACTTCCTACTTCCGCTAATTTCATTTTGCTCCTGTAGTCAGTCTGAGATAGCAGCCTATCTTTCTGTTTTCCACCGGCCTGAAAACAGCCGGGCCAATCACTGAACAGAAGGCGGGCTGAGAGCCGTGACGTAGTCGCTAAGCGCCGAGTTTAAGAGTTAGGTCAGAGAAATCGAAAATGTTGTGGCCCTACTCCCTTTGAGAAAAGTTTAATTTATCAACTATTGCCGATCGTCAGCGAGAAACTGGGGAGCCTTTTGACAGGTCAGTGTCTCCTTTCTTTTCCAGGTCTTAAATACCGTAAAACTTCAAATAATAGCCCAGAATTTTATTTGCCCAAATCGTCTAACTGCACCAGCTTGTATTTAAGACAAGCTTTTATAGTGTTGAGATGTTGTTCATTGAGATGTTGTTCCTAGAGTCTCTAATCTCTAAAAATCTCCAAATACTCCACGTGAAACTGCGGTCTTCCGATCTTTTACTATCTTGTCGATTGATTTTGATTAATATTTGCGAGATAGAAAGCAAGATAGCGCTCGTGTTGTTTGAAGACCTGAGAGTGCGCGCGGCTCTCTCTCTCTCTCTCGCTTTCTCTCTCTCTCTCTCTCTTTGCGCCCTGTCAAGCGCAGAAGACATCATTCACCGATCAGAAAAGTCGTTCACAGCCATGTTCACTCCGGTATTTCGCTCGCATCATCAACTGTTTACAGCAGTTTTACAGTGGAAGTTCGATCATAGATTTGAGTTCGATGCATGATGTCTGTGGTTCGATGCAGCTGTGTCAGCGCATAACGTACTCGGTTACTAACGTAACCTCGGTTCTCTCTAGAGAGGGAACGAGTACTGCGTAATATCTTACGCTATGGGGAAAACTCTTTTCCACAAGATATTGAAGCCAAAAATTATCCTTAATTTTTTACTAATGTAAAACGCTTTGCAGCAGCAAGCAGACCTAGGCGAGACAGCTCGCGCGCCTATTGGCTGCTCTGCGGCAATAGCAGCAGCCTATCGAGAGAGGCTCTGCGTGACGTCACGACGAATGGGGGCCCTTCGCGTCCATATCGTCACGTCCCGCCAGAAAGGGCGTGGTCTCGCCCTATATCTAGGCTCGATAGCTGCTCTTACGTCGGTTTTCATCGCCGAAGCGAACCAGAGCGTATTCCAAGCACGGCAAGATACGCAGTACTCGTTCCCTCTCTAGAGAGAACCGAGGTTACGTTAGTAACCGAGTACGTTCTCTTACGAGAGTATCTCTCGTACTGCGTAATATCTTACGCTATGGGGAACACAATGCAACACGCCGTGCTGGTAGGGATCCAACACCAAAGACCCAGGGGCCGAAGCCCGGGGCGCATATAGTGCATAATCACCATAAACTCACAGAGAGTGAGGGAAGAGAGGCTAGAAGCATCATTCCCTGTAAATAGCCTCCGAAAGGGGCCAATCATATGACAATAACCAAACCGTCAGGGTGAACATTCAGCCTGAACTGGGTGGCCACAAGTGTGTCAATTTTTAAATGAGCTGCTGTACCGGTCAGTGAGCGATACGCAGGCCAAACTCAGTATCCGAGCCGCACAGCGGGCAGATAGCACTGAATTCTATACCGCCAAAAGCTTAGCTTGTAAGGCGGGGACCTCCAGATTATAGTATTTTATAAATGTAGACGGCGAGGCCCAGCCCGCGGCCATACAAATATCTTGCAGGGTAACCCCGCTAGACCATGCCCACGAGGAGGCCATGCCTCTCGTGGAGTGCGCTCTAACACCCAAAGGGCACTGAAGGCCCTTAGAAGTGTAAGCCAGCGCTATGGCACCAACTATCCATCTGGATAAGCTCTGTTTCGACGCGGCAAGTCCCTTAGTACGGCCGCCAAACGAAACAAAAAGCTGCTCAGTCTGTCTGAAACCAGACGAGCGGGACACATAAGCCCTTAGTGCCCTGACAGGGCAAAGGAGACTCACGTCCTTCTCCTCATTGAGAACCGGAAGGGCAGACAGGGAAATCACCTGGGCCCTGAACGGTGTGTTGAGGGATTTCGGCACGTAACCGTTAGGGGTGGTGAAAAAATCGATTATTGATTAATCGCGATTATGTAATGAACGAGTATGAATCGATTATTAAATTTTCAAAAATCGATTTTTTTTTTTTTTTTTTTTAAATGTTATACCGAAAGTTGAACGTCACGAACGCGCCCAGTTCGTTAGCAAGCGCGTGTAAAGGCGCCCGTGGCTCGCCTTCTCTCCTCTCTCTCTCTCTCTCACACACACACACACACACACACACACACACACACACAGTTTGTTTGACCGCGCCCGCAACTCGCTCTCACTCTCACTCTCACTCTCTCTCACACTCACACACACAAAGAGTTTGATCGCGCTCGCGTCTCCCTCTCTCTCTCACACACACACATACAGTTTGATCGCGCTCGAAACTAGGCGCTCCCTCTCGCGCTAGATCGCGCTCCCTCTCTCTCTCACACACACAACGAGTTTGATCGCGCTCGCGTCTCTCTCTCTCTCTCTCTCTCTCTCTCTCTCTCTCTCTCACACACACACACACACACACACACACACACACACACACACACACACACACACACACACAGTTTGTTTGACCGCGCCCGCAACTCGCTCTCACTCTCACTCTCACTCTCACTCTCTCTCTCTCTCACACACACAAAGAGTTTGATCGCGCTCGCGTCTCCCTCTCTCTCTCACACACACACACATACAGTTTGATCGCGCTCGAAACTAGGCGCTCCCTCTCGCGCTAGATCGCGCTCCCTCTCTCTCTCACACACACAACGAGTTTGATCGTGCTCGCGTCTCTCTCTCTCTCTCTCTCTCTCTCTCTCTCTCTCTCTCTCTCTCTCTCTCTCTCTCTCTCTCTCTCTCTCTCTCTCTCTCTCTCTCTCTCTCAGTACAACTTGATTACTCACAAGATAGTGTGTTGCATTTTGTCACTGTGTTCTACAGTACATAAGCTGAAGCTACAGTAAGTTGTTCAAAAATGTTCATTTTTGTCTTCTTAATGATTAAATTGGACAATTTTCTTCTAGAAAGATAAGGTGTTCAGGTGGAGAAAAACTTTTTCTTTACCTTGACATGTTTCGACTGCAACCTGCAGTCTTCCTCCACCTGAACAACACCTAGAAGAAAATTGTCCAATTTCTACAGTATGTTGGTTCTGATCTACTTCCTAAAGGAAATAAGCCTTTCATTTGTTTGTTATTGTTTAGTTCAACTTGATGACTCACAATGTGATGTATTAATTTCTGTGTTCTACAGAACATAAGCTACATATAAATAATTCTGAAGTTATAACTACACGACACAGAAAGTGCTTTGAGTTGTTGTTACTCAACAAAAGAGTTAAGTAATTCAGCAGCTGACTTTTTTTAATACTGCAATCACTTTGTAGTGTATTTTCGTTTACTGTTGTGAAATGGAAAATCAATAATCGCTAATCGAGAATCGAGAATCGTTAATAATCGGAAATCGTCTGTAATCGAATCGGGACTTCAATAATCGTAATCGAATCGAATCGGGAAATCAGACCAATTAACCACCCCTAGTAACCGTGCTTTGGTTTGAGTATGACCTTAGAGTCGTTAGGTCCAAACTCCATGCATGACGCGCTTACTGAGAGCGCTTGCAAGTCCCCTACGCGCTTCACTGAAGCGAGAGCCATAAGAAACGCTGTCTTGAAAGACAAGTGTTTCATGTCTGACGACTGGATTGGCTCGAATGGGGCGCCTTTCATGGCCTCCAAGACCGTGGAAAGGTCCCATGTCGGGACTGAAGGGGGCCTGGGAGGGTTTAGCCTCCGAGCTCCTCTAAGGAAACGCACGACTAAGTCGCTCTTTCCTAGTGACTGGCCAGACACCGGTTTTGCAAACGTTGCTATGGCCGCCACGTATACTTTGAGCGTGGAGGGGGACCTGCCCTTATCCAGTAGCTCCTGAAGGAAGGAAAGCACTTCCGTAACCCCGCAGTCTACAGGTGAAAAGCCCTGCGCTTGACACCAAGCAGAGAACACAGACCACTTCGAGGAGTAGAGCCGTCTGGTAGACGGGGCTCTAGCCTGCGCGATCGTGTTTAGCACTCCCTCTGGGAGGTCAGCGGGTACCCGTTGATGGCCCATGCGTGCAGGGACCACAGATCCGGGCGAGGATGCCAAATCGAGCCTTCCGCCTGAGAGAGGAGGTCTCTCCTCAGCGGTAACGGCCATGGAGCAGCGCTGGTCAGCTGCATCAGGACAGGGAACCACGACTGGTTTGTCCAGAGCGGAGCTATGAGTAGCACTGGGCATCCCTCCCTCCTGATTCGCTCCAACACCTGAGGCAGGAGTGAGACAGGGGGAAAAGCATAAAGGGGGCGGCGGGGCCAAACATGGGCCAGCGCGTCCCGGCTTTTCGAGAAGAATCTCGGGCAGTGAGCGTTTTCTTGGGACGCGAACAGGTCCACCTGCGCTCTGCCAAACGTTTCCCACAGCAGCTGGATCGTCTGCGGGTGCAGAGACCATTCTCCTGCTGGAACGTTGTTTCTGGACAGCCTGTCTGGTCCCACATTCAGGTGACCAGGCACATGCACCGCTCTCAGCGAGAGCAGGTTGTGCTGAGCCCAGACCAGGAGGCGTTCCGTCAGCCTGTAAAGGTTTCGGGACCTGACGCCGCCCTGGCGATTTATGTATGCCACCACTGACATGTTGTCCGACCGGACCAATACGTGGTGGCCTGTTATCTGGGGACAGAAGCGCCTTAGCGCTTTGTCGACTGCTATCAATTCCAAGCAGTTTATGTGTAGGAGCTTCTCCCGCACTGACCACA
This sequence comes from Chrosomus eos, assembly GCA_036326025.1. Classification (NCBI taxonomy): domain Eukaryota; kingdom Metazoa; phylum Chordata; class Actinopteri; order Cypriniformes; family Leuciscidae; genus Chrosomus; species Chrosomus eos. The sequence continues at coordinate 22,090,831 of CM070840.1, forward strand.
GGCCAGCCAGCGGTCTGCCCTCGAGCAGCGCTCCCCACCCCGAAGTGGAGGCGTCCGTAGATACCACCTTCACACTTGAGGGGATCCCCAGACTCACGCCCGACTGATACCAGTCGGTCGCTTTCCATGGTTTCAGAGCCGAAATGCACTGATGGTCGACCCTGAGGCGAAACAGACCTGCGGTCCATGCCCTGGGGGGAACTCGTGCTTTTAGCCATAGCTGCAGTGGGCGCATGCGGAGCAGGCCCAACTGGAGTACAGAGGCTGCTGAGGCCATGAGACCCAGCATTTTCTGAAACCTTCTGAGCGGGACTATAGAGCCGTGGCGGAAGGATTTCGCGACGTGCTGGATATTCAATCCGCGCTCTGGTGACAGGCGTGCCGTCATGCATAGCGAGGCTAACACTGTTCCCAGAAAGGAAATCCTCCGACTGGGGAGCAGTGAGCTTTTCGCCCAATTGACTGTAAGGCCCAGCTCCTCGAGGTGCTCGAGTAATGCGGCCCTGTGTTCTAAGAGCTCCGTTCGTGAACGAGCTAGAATCAGCCAATCGTCCAAGTAGTTCAAAACTCGCATGCCCCGAAGTCTCAGGGGAGCGAGGGCCGCGTCCATGCACTTCGTGAACGTACGGGGTGCTAGGGACAGGCCGAATGGCAGGACTGTGTATTGATATGCCTGGCCCTCGAAGGCGAATCTCAAGAATCGCCTGTGATGGGACGCTATTTGTATTTGGAAATACGCGTCTTTCAGATCTATTGACATGAACCAGTCTCCTTGGCGCACTTGCGCGAGGATTTTCCTGGTCGTAAGCATCCTGAACTGGCGTTTCACGAGCGCTCTGTTCAGCAGCCTCAGATCTAGAATGGGTCTGAGCCCACCATCTTTCTTCGGTACCAGAAAATATCTGCTGTATAAGCCCCCTTCGCTCTGAGCCTGAGATAAAGGTTCTATAGCCCCCTTTCTCAGTAGTTTCGCTATCTCGGCTCGAAGTAGATGAGATACTTCGCTTTTCACCGTGGTTTCGACGCGCGCCGCGTAGCGGCGAGGGCGTCGAGCGAATTGTAGCGAATAGCCTCTCTTTATAGTGTTCATCACCCACTCTGATACCCCGGGAAGCCTTGACCACGCATCCGCGTGAATAGCTAGGGGCAGAATGAAATCTGGGCTCTGGCCGCGGGAAAGCGGCGGCACAAGAGCCCGCGTGTGCTGGGAACACAGCGCCGTGTTTACGGCGTTCGAGGCGGGGGCGGCGCTGATCACAGCGGGCAGCCTGGCCGCGCTCATCTCTGAGGCGGGTAGCGCCGAGAGAGAGAGCGGGGCGAATCCCGTGGGATTCGGCGTGTCTGTGAGGAAATGTGGGCGCGGGACCACGGGCACATTTGCTACACTGAAAACACTGTCGTTTAGGGCCGACTGAATGTGTGTTGGTTTCGTTTTTACAGAAACCGAGGGACACGCAGCGTGTAGTGTAAGCGGGCATGGGGATATGGGCGCGTTCACTACAGTGTTTGCACAATCGACCGGAGTCGATTTTATTTGTGCGAGCCCTGCACCGTGGCGGGCTGTGTCTGGGTGTGGGAATGGGCACTGGGGCGTGGGCATTCTTACAACACTCATAACACCATCGGCCGAGGCCGGAACACCAGAAAATACACTCTTTATTGGATTTATCTGGGTAGCCGTAAAAAACAGCTTTTGTGTGCAGGCAAGCGGGCTGAGACACCGGCTGCTTCACTGCAAAATACACTGGTACAGTCACAACGCATGGGGCTGAACGAGCGAGAAGTTTTGGTGGAAATCCGGCCGCAGCGGGATCTGAACACCGTCGTTTTCCTAGAGCGGCTAGGAAGACTTTGGGGCCTCGGGCTTGATCTCAATCCTCGGCCGGGGCCCGCGGTGAGGGGGGCGGCGTCCGGCGGAGCGAGACCGCGGTCTCTGATCCCGGGCCTGGCGGCGCTGTGAGGTGGCGGCGGCGGCGGAGGGCGGTGCAGGCTGGGGCTGAGAGCTGCGAGCAGGCGGCTTGGTGCGGCCTGTAGCGGAGCTCGAGCGCTTCGGCAGGAAGTGCTTCATAGCCTGAGAAGTCTTCTGCACCTCAACAAACCTGTCCGCGAAGTCCTTGACGGCCGTTCCGAACAGGCCCTCCGGGGAAATGGGCGCGTCGAGGAACACAGAGCGCTCGGCTTCCGTCATCTCGGACAGCGTCAACCATAAGTGTCTCTCGGCGACGGCGAGAGAGGCCATGTTCCGCCCCATGGCTTGCGCAGCGGCTTTAGAAGCGCGTAGAGCGAGGTCCGTAGCGCTCCTCAGGTCCGCCACACAGATAGCACCGGGTCCCTCCTCGTCCAGCTTGAGGAGGAGGTCTGCCTGGTAGATCTGCAGAATAGACATCGTGTGCAGCGCTGAGACTGCTTGCCCGGCGGCGGTGTAAGCGCGTCCGTGCAGCGATGATGTCACTCGGCAGGCTTTGGACGGGAGCGTCGTCTGAACCCGCCGTCCCGCAGAGGGCGGGCAGAGATGCGACGCGACAGCCGTCTCCACCGGAGGAATGGCGAGGTAGCCTCTACTTCCCGCACCGTCGACAGCGGAGAATGCCGCGGAGGTAGAGGTACGCATCCTGGCGGAAAAGGGGGCCTTCCACGACTTTGCAACCTCCTCGTGAAGTTCCGGGAGGAAGGGCGCGGGCCTAGATTTTGACGGAGCCTCGTCTTTGCCGAGAAAGCGCCCGTCTAATCTGTTGCGCGGCGGCAGCGTGGGTGCCTCCCAATCGAGGCCGATGCTTTCTACGGCCTTGGTGAGCAGACGCATCAGCTCAGACTCAATGCCGGCTCTCTTCCCAGAGGGTTGGCGGGGAGCGTTAGCGGAGGGGAGGTCCACAGAGCTCGCCCAATCCTCGCTATCCGAAGCCAAGAGAGAACACGCCTCGGTGTTGTCGTCCAACTCGATGGCGGACGCGGCGGCGGACGGCGGCCGCTGTCCGTCGGTGAGCGACTCGAGCGAAGCCGGCGAAGCTGGCGGGCGAACCGGCGAGCTTTGGCGGGCTGGAGATAGCTCGGGAGCGCGCTGGGCGCGGCGCTTCTTGCGACGCGGCGTCACGGCAGGCTGGGATACGGGCTCGGAGAACGAAGCCAGGCGAGTCCGCAGAGTCACCATAGGCAAACGTTCGCAGTGATGGCATCCGCCGTCAGCGAGCGCGATGGCCGCGTGATCCTCACCCAGGCAGGACACGCAGATGACATGTCGGTCCTTGTCGCTGAGTGGGGCTCGGCAAGAACCGCAGGAAGGCATCTTTAAAAAGACGCCGCTCTTTTAGAGGGGGTGGAAAAAAGCAGATATGCAACACACACACACACTCTATGCAGAGGAAAGGATATAACGCCGGAAAGCACAGCAGGTACGGCGGCTGAAGGCGGCGAGGCCAGCGACTCCAGACTCAATGGCACGTCCCGCTGAAGGCTACAGGTCGACGGCGCGGCTTCTCACTCTGGATCCAGCGATGCGTGAGGCTTCGCTGAAGAGATGAAAATCGACGTAAGAGCAGCTATCGAGCCTAGATATAGGGCGAGACCACGCCCTTTCTGGCGGGACGTGACGATATGGGCGCGAAGGGCCCCCATTCGTCGTGACGTCACGCAGAGCCTCTCTCGATAGGCTGCTGCTATTGCCGCAGAGCAGCCAATAGGCGCGCGAGCTGTCTCGCCTAGGTCTGCTTGCTGCTGCAAAGCGTTTTACATTAGTAAAAAATTAAGGATAATTTTTGGCTTCAATATCTCGTGGAAAAGAGTTTTCCCCATAGCGTAAGATATTACGCAGTACGAGAGATACTCTCGTAAGAGAACATACGTCATGAATAAACTTATCTGATTGGCTTACGGTTAACCAATGATTTTAAACTTCAGAAATCGCCCCCTAGCGAGAGAGAAAACACTTCTCTATTATGCTATGCCAGACTCTGTCTACGAAGCAAAGTGAAGTAGCAGAGTCTGGTATTACCAGGCTACACTTCACAATGAATGCGGCTAAGATTTACACTCAGGGTACATTAAAACATGTTTTCCATGTACGACGTTCTCAATATAATTCCCACGTTTATAATGAACAACGCGTTATGATTATTGTGTTATTACAAACTGAGTACGTATACATCAGTAAACACATAGCGTTTGTACATCTCACTAAGTTACTCTAATGTTACCCTGCCAGTACATAAAAAAATAGATCAAAGTGACCATTACGTTAACCAACCATTCAAAAACGTCCTGTTCGAGCCTTAATTGTCGAACTTCTTTGCGGCCGTCATCATCTTGTTCCGGGTCCGACTTCGGTTCCAACTGATACGGTTGCACAGATGTGTCTTCAGAGAGAATCCCGCTGCCATTCTTTCTCCAAATATATATATACCCTCAACTGTTGTCAAGTGTGATGGATTTTCTTTCCTTAAATCTGACTGATTTTATTAGGAGTGGAATACCACCAAATCCGAACGGTAACAACTTTTACGACAGAAGCTACTGAACGTAGACACACTGTGGCATTCCCCTTGCGACAGTGTCTAAACGTTAGGATATTAATTCTCAATCGTCCGATGCAGTCAAAATATGATTGAGTTTAACACAGTGAACGTAAACCTCAAAATCAAATAGATTAAACACTTTAAAATAATAATCATATAGACCTTCGGTTGCAGTTGAGAGATTCAGCTTCAATCCCTCAAATGCAATTTGTCATTAATTACACAATTACACAAAACTTTTTGTTGTTGCTCCTAAGCTATTTAAAAGAAGATTTGGAAATCTTCACACAATCTCGAATCCATGGACAAAAATAAAAACATTTCTATCTCGTACCCTGGTGAGGACAGCATGTGATTTCAAAAGTTTATAATTAGAAACATTGTTCTTATTAAATCCAGAAAATTACCTTTAAATGAAATGGAGTGACCAATATTTTTGCTTTTCTAGCCATAATGTCTCTTTTTGGACACTTTGTGCCCTATATTTAGTATTTAGCCCTATATTTATATATATAATCTATTCTCAACAAATACATGCTTTTACCACTATTGGTTAAGTAATAAGCCTCACTTATCCAAATCCAGTGTTTTTTACTGATTGGTGAGTCAATCTCTCACTTCTGCTATTGAACTTCCTGTAGTAGGGCTGCTGGACTGGTCCTATTGGAAAGCAGATTCAAAGTGTTAGTTGAAGAAATATGAAGAATTGCTGAAACCAGTGGATAATCAAAAACAATAATCAAGTCAATATGATAATTAACTAAATTTGAAACGTTCTCTGTAGTGATCCTTGAAAATTCAGCACCAGGGGCCTGTTTCAGAAAGGAGGTTAAGTGAAAACTCTGAGTATGTTAATTTAATTTAATTTAATCATTTTATTTGATTGGGACAATGCATATTAAAGGTGCATAACGCAGGTTTCTGAGTTTTTGCAGAACTACGGCCCCTCTGGCGACAAGTGAAACAGCAACCAGAGATGTGGACGCTCATGGAGCACACGCACACGCACGCTTGCACGAGCACGAGCTGTTCATAACCAAAGCAGCATCAGCCGCACACATCTTTTGTTTACAGTCATAATGTCTTCAGATTTAATAAAGTTATAAATCTGCAAGTCATTTTAAATATATGAAAGGAAAGGCATTTGAGTAAATTACACACTTGTGTGTGAGGGGAAAACGGGGGTAAAAGAAAACTTCGGTTTTTGTTTCCATCTATCTCCATGTTGAACTGTTTTATGTGTTTACTGTATCCACTTATGATTGTATTATTATGGAAACACGTTCATGAACAATATAAGTTATTACTTTGTAAAAGCTCAAAATAATAATCATGCCATATACAGTTGGTCAACAAAGTAGCCTACACTCAAATGTCTCCAGGTAATAAACAATCAAATGACACTATAGCCGCTTTCCGACCAAGTAGTTACAGGAGATTAGTTATAGGAACTGTCCACTTCTAAACAGTTCTAAGAACGACTCTCCCCCAAACTCGGTTTTGCTGTTTGCGGTCGCACTGGCCAGTGGCCATGGGAACCGAGGGGTAAGAGAGTGACGCAAGCACGGCGGCGGCGGCGCCACATACAACAACAAACCAGCATGGAGGAGGCTATCGCAATGTTCCTGTTCTGCCTCGCCGGGACCTTAATAACGGAGTACGAACGGCGGCGTTTAAAGACACTGCTTGAGTTCTGTTCAGAGAAACACAGAAGACGAAGGCTCCAGCGTAATATAATCTTAAGTAATATGCTGGAAGAAGAAGAGCAGAGCGCAGGCAAAGGACACACGGCTAACGTTACCGGTAGGCCATACACAAAACATAGTTATATCTTTTATGGGACATGTTTTATGTTTCATGTTGTATGATTCTTCCAAAGACAATTCCTAGTTTATGAACCTGTTCACTGACAATGGTAGTAACATCAATTCTGATTGTACATTTATCTAGCTTACGCTAAAGCATTAGCTGCTACAATAAAGCATTTACGTATCGTCATTTGTTGTCATAGATTTGCCGTATCAGACATTAGAGACTGGGGTATATCTTACCGTTTTATCAAGAAAAAAGCCAACTGAGGGTCCAGTTTGAGCCCTAGAGCACACCGGAGATCTATCCATTTGTTGAAAGCCTTCCCGATGCTGACTCGTCTTATTCCGACGCCTGTCTGACTCCAATTTTGCCCTTTTGGTCAATAACTAGACAAAAGTTTTCTTTGTCTTACGTGGAGTTTGCGTTGGGGTTTGGAATGAACTACAAGCCGGTCTCTTTGAATCCATCTTCTACTTTTGAAGTAGTTTAAAGTTGACTAAAGTTTTGTCCCTCAGTTGTCTTCGCTGATACGAGAATGGCGGCTAACAATAACAAACCTGCTGCAAGACATCGCCTGGTGAGCGTGAACGCGCATGACGTCACGCCCAGTCTCAGATTTGAGCCCGAATCCCTCTTATATATTTTACTGTACAGGATTATAGAGGCAATCTCAGTGAGCAGAGAAGAGCTCATTCATCCCATCAGGCAGTTCTTTAAGCATGTATACGATAGAAAACGGGTATTTTTAACATGAAAAGTTGCGCATTGCACCTTTAATGGACAAACATGTGATACATGCATGTAAATATGCCGGATTGTAGCTATAAGCTAGTTTCCATCCGTAGTCCCAAAGGCTAAAACACAAGAATCATAAGATATTACAGAATAAAATTTACATCTACATCATTCATCATAAAATTATCAAAAATTCTATATACAATTCTATATACAATATTATATATATATATATATATATATATATATATATATATATATATATATATATATATATATATATATATATATATTCTGCCCCAAAATTGCCCAAATAAGCGTAAGAAAAATCTAGAAAATAACTTTCCAAACAACCCATAATAACCGACTTCCTGTTGGGCTGACGTAAAACTTAGAGCGCGAAAGTTGTTCAGCCCGATGAGATCTATAAGTGTACCGAGTTTCAGATTATTACATGCAAGCGTGTTGACTTGGACAAGTGTTCAAACAGCGTTCCAGGGGGCGCTGTCGAGCCCCCCTGCCACGCCCGGGTACCAGCTTCAGCCCGGCCCTGATGGCCGCGGGTTCTGACGTGTGCAAAGTTTCAAGAGTTTTTGAGCACGTTAAGGCCCCCAAAAGTGCCCAAAAGGTAGTAAAATAATAATAAATATAGCTGCGAGCAGCGATTACGGGCCCAAGCCGGTAACCCAGTGCCTTTAGTTACCTATATATATATATATATATATATATATATATATATATATATATATATATATATATATATATATATATATATATATATATATATATATATATATATATAAAGCCGGTGGCACCGCCACCCTGGTGACTTTAGGGTTATTGTGCACGACGTGACACAAAATATCTGCTCGCTATCTGCCGAACGGCTCTGGTAGTTCCGCTTCAGTACTGATGATGTTGTACAAATAGTGCGCTCTGGTTGGTCTGGATAATTCTGGATTTTTTATTTTATACAGAAATAAGTTATTTATAATTCAGATGAGAATAAAGTTAGTGTTGATTAAAATGAAGGAAAACAAACATATTGATCTGAAATATAGCACATTAATTTAAAATTCATGTAGGTTCAATTACCAAACATCGATAAAATTATCACTTTAAAAAAAAACGGTATTACTCAGTCATTTATTCAGTTATATTAAATGTTTAATCAGGAGAAAATCGTATCTCAAAAGCTAACAAGCAGCAGTAGCATTTTCAAGTAACTGAATATCTATTAGTGCTCCCAGCTTAAGCTGTAAAAGCAACAATGGATAATTCACCTCAGATCTTGAAATTAAACAAATGGAACAAGAAATTTGAACAAGAACGTTCAAACTGTGAACAAACAAGTGTGTTCTTTGACATAGATTGTTTTAGTAACTCAGTAGCCTATGTATTTTTAATAATGTTTAAACGGTGTAATATTTGTGAATTTGATTATGTAGCCAACTTATCCATTTTCTTGCGATTGCCGTCAAGATGACTCTCTGGTGCTGTGCACTTGCCGCGAGACTCCGCCCACATGATGTTCTAATTGGCTGAGTTTTGATTGTTTTCGCAGTCGCGTCGCATCGTGTCTAGTGTAGACAGGCAAATTATTTGTCGCTGGAATCTTATCGCATCGCGTCTGGTTGGTACACTGTGATGCTACCACCACCATGTTTGGTAAGACACAATTCTCTTGCTACTCCTCACCAGGGTTTCGCCACACAAGCTGGACACCATCTGAGCCAAACAAGTTTATCTTAGTCTCATCAGACCACAGGATATGGTTCCAATAATTCATGCTCTTTGAACTGTTGCTTTCAGCAATCTGTTTGCGGGCTTTCTTGAGAGCCAACTTCAGAAGAGGCTTCCTTCTGGGACGACTGCCATACAAACCGACTTGTGTGTGTGTGTGTGGTGTATGGTCTGAGCACTGACAAGCTGACCTTCCGCTTCTGCAACCTCTGAAGCAATGCTGGCAGCACTCATGCGTCCGTTTTTTTTAAGCCAGCTTCTCCACCTAACGCACAGCACGAGGACTCAACTTCTTTGATTGATCCTTGTGAGGCCTGTTCCGAGTGGAACCCGTTTTGGAAAACCTCTGTATGACCCTAGCCACTGTTCTGTAACTCAGTTTAGGGTGTTACCGATCTTCTTATAGCCTAGGCCATCTTTGTGGAGAGCAACAATTCTTAATTCTTAAACCCTTATAGAGTTATTTGCCATGAGGTGCCATGTTGAACATTCAGTGGTCAGTATGAGAGAATTGTACTCAAAGCACAAATTTTAACTGCTCTAATACAAGATACACAAATTTGTATGGTCCTGTCAAGCAGACAAAAACATAAACATGATGAATAGGTTATGCTACTTACAACTATTATGACCTAGGGTGTACTCACTTTTGTTGCCAGCTATTTTGACAATAATGTCTGTATGTGGATTTATTTTCAGGGGACAGTAAATCTATACTGCTATACAAGGACCACATTGACTACTCTAAAATATATCCAAGTTTATTTTCTATAGTATTGGCCCTTGAGAAGATATACTAAAATGTTTGCTGAAATGTGAGGGGTGTACTCAGTTTTGTGAGATGCTGTATATGTAAATATTGTGTGTGTGTGTGTGTGTGTGTGTGTGTGTGTGTGTGTGTGTGTGTGTGTGTGTGTGTGTGTGTGTGTGTGTGTGTGTTATATATATATATATATATATATATATATATATATATATATATATATATATATATAATATATATTCTGTGTGTGTGTGTAAAATTATTATTATAATTATTATCGAAGAGTTTAATGTTATCCCATAACATTTTTATGCTATTTCTCTGTTCCTTATTAACATAAGCAGAATAAGAGATTATCTGTCCTCTTAAACCTTCAAAGTTTGCCAAAGTAAAGAATAAGAGATTGAATCGGTCATATTAGTAAGGAGGAGAAAATCATCTATTGAAGTAGCTGGCATAGCTACTATTAACATAAGAAATTACATTATCAATAGAAAAAGGCACAGTCTTAATCAAAATAGATTCCAGTGCACTCACCACACACCAGTTTAGGGGGAGAGAGAGAGAGAGTGATTGAGGCAATTCAGTTGATGGGAATTAGGTGGCCATGATTGATAAGGGCTAATGGAGGGAATGTGGCCAGGACACCGTGGTTACACCCCTACTCTTTACTAGAAGTGCCATGGGATTTTTAATGACCACAGGGAGTCAATACCTCGGTTTTAATGTGTCATCCGAAGGACGGTGCTTGTTACAGTATAGTGTCTCTGTCACTATACTGGGGCAGTAGGACCCACACAGACCACAGGTTGAGCACTCTCTGCTGGGCTCACTAACACCTTTTCTAACAGCAACCTAGTTTTCCCAGGAGGTCTCCCATTCTGATACTGACCAGGCTCAACCCTGTTTAGCTTCAGTGGGCAGCCAGTCTTGGGCTACAGGCTGATAATCCGATCCAAGGTTGTTAATCGATAGTCTATCCGTTTGTTAAATTCATCAATTTGCATTATTCAAATTTGCTTATTTACTTGTAATATATATAATTTTATTTATTATACTTATTTATTTTAATTACATTTTACTTTTTATTTTTTATAATTGACTACTAATATGAAGTATGTAGTCGCTCCTCCCTCAACTCAAACATCACTAATACAGCTCATATGGTTGATTGTGAAGGCATGTCTCAACAGGTAAATGTAGGCTACTTTCAATAAAAAGTCCAACATATTAGGAATACTTTTAGCTATTTTGCTATTTGAGCTGATGATATATTTATTAAAGTGATTACTTGATTGTAGTTTGAGCTTTTACAAAACTTTGCTCATTCGAGTTTACACACAACAGTCCACAAAAATACACAGGTTAAAAGGTTAGTAGGCCACACATTTATTATAGAAATAAATACGAATGAAAAAGGGCATTATGATAAATACTTGTTGACTTGCAAACAAAACTTTACACTTATTTGAATTGACCTGTGACATCCTATGACATGCAGTAAATCTAAATAGAAATGTCTATCATAAACCACATCTTATGATCACATATAAAATAATAATAATTTTTGGACTTCTCTGTGAGTCTAACAGTAAGAGGGAATTTCCTTTTGAAAGCTAGTTCCTTTTGGCACGATTATGCACTGTTGTAACCTGTAATCTGTCAACCTGTAGCTATCAGTGAAGATTTAAGATGGACTTTGCTATGAAAACCACATCAGGCGCTGTATTTAAAAAGAAAAGCTATCTTGCCACTATCTTAGCTAGGAGTTTTAGCTTAAAGCCTATTCGCAAAACTCATAAGATCAAGTGTTACTAAGCAACTCTTAATATAAGAGTAAGTAAAAAATAAGGCAGGGTTGACACTGTTACTATAGAAATTCTACTTTTTCTGAGCACGCTCCTATGGCTTATTCTATTCAGTTTCCCTCACTCAATTAAACTAGCATATAGCAATGAATAATACAGGACCGCCAAAGATACAACAAAAAACGCCAAACTAGAGTAACTGCACTTAAAATTGCCTTGCGATACCTTTTTAAAAGGTCAATGTCATTGTAATTTTCCAGTATACTTATTTGGTTGTGACATGTATTGACAACAGCAGCCATGCTACGTATTGTTTCTGAGATTCTCTTAGGGATTTAGAAGTCCTCATGAAGACTTAAGCTGTCTTAGGTTTAGGAACTACTTTTAGCGTTAAAATGCCTGTGAATTTCTATTTAAAGACAAATGTACAAGTCCTAAAAATTTAAGAGCGACACACCTCTAATTATTAAGGCTTGCCCCTAAATTTCCACATTAGCATCAACTTTTAGATTTTTTTGTGAATATGTTATGAATATGTGAAAATGTTCTGATACAGATGTTGACTGATTCTATTGCGGTTGTTCTTGTGTACTTTTAACTCTATTAGGGTGCACAGCATGATGGCCAGTGCAGAGACACAGAGAATTTTGCCCCAACAGCGCCTGTTCTACTACAGGTGAGATAGTGTGCATTTTTCTGTACATATCGCGATAACTAAAATAATTATTATTTACATGTAGTTGTAGTAAGGTGTTGTATTTTATGGTATTTCTAATAAGTGCATTTCTTTAGAAATTCCAGTATTATTTTCTTCACTGTAATAATGGCATTGATGTTTCCTAGCATTACCCTCTGTATAGAGTGAGTGATGCCATGTGTACAGGTGTAGACGCAGCGCCTCTGGATGAACGGTACCAGCTGTTTCGGGAACGTTATGATGTTATATCTAAGAATGCCTCCAAAAAGGTAAAAACAAGATGCTCAGTGAACACAAACACAAGCAGTGTTGGTAGTGTTACTTTTAAAAGTAATGCGTTACAATATGGTGTTACTCCCAAAAAAAACAAAACAATTAGTTACTTTTTTATGGAGAGTAATGCACTACATTTGCATTACTTTCTCACCTTAGCTAGCTGTGGCTCTCACTTATCTCTTTTAGACCAATATAGTGTTATATAGCAATATAGCTTGCTTGTTAAAGACTATATCAGACTTAAGCACGTAATTAAATATGATTGTCACTCCTGAAACCTTGTAGTATACATAGCTGTTGGTCTTCTTAGCAGCATGAAAAACAAAACTTTTTATGAAATTGTGAATCGAATATATACAGCAAAACATGCTTGGCTGTCAATTGCAAAAATAGTAATAATCAAAGAAACAGACTACACTGCACAGTGAATATCTTATTTACTGTGTCTACACTTTGTTCATCATTACAACATTTGTGAGCGTGTAGAACTTGGCCAGTGAGCCGGATATGGAGACGATATAGTAACGTGACGTTAACCAGATTAGCTACTTTTAATCGAGGTGTGCTGTGCTCTCGTCCTCAGTCTTTACTCTCTGACAAGCTTTCCAAAATCATGTTTTATCTGATTGTTTGACATCTATGCAATTTCTGGGAGTCAGTGTGCCCATGTTTATATAAAACCATGTGGAAACGAATGATTGCTTCTGAGGAATAATATATTCTGATGTCTGTTGATTTTAGGGACTTCAAGTGCACTCTATATCAAGTTCTTGACCAGAATAAGCCAAAAACATTATATACAATATATGAATAATAAAAGCAGACAATCTTCTTCAATAACAGCTCTTGTGGTGGTTCAAGCCGCGCCTCATTCTGAGTGGCCACACTCACAATGGCTGTGAGGTACTGCATGAGAAACTCTACTCTGAGATCAGTGTCCCATCCTTCAGTTGGAGGAACCGCAACAACCCCAGCTTCATCCTGGTAATTAAAGCATGAGTTTTAATTTTGTTCATCCTCATGTCGCTTCAAAGCTGTCTTATTTTCTTCCATGGAACACAAACAGAGATGTCCACATTGCACTGACCACATAACGGTTATGTTAAAGTAAACCCCAGTATGGTAGCAGCCAATAAAAAAGAATGAATAATTAATCAGTCATTTCATTTCATCTGTCAGAGCAGAGGCAGAGCATGACCATATCAACACCCATTGACATAGTGAAAGGTTAAACCCTGCTAGACCAGATAGATAAGAAAAAAATGCATCAAAAATCGGGCAATATGGCTCTATATCAGCATGGTGGTGATCACCTACATTCTCAAAAGAGAACTGAATCTCAGGGCGCTTTCACACTTGGTTTGATTGCCTAGTCTGAACCCAAATTCGATTGCTCCCCCTCCCCTGCTGGATTGTGTTCACACTGTATTTGTTTAGCAGCTGAGGGTGAGCAGAAATTAGGGTAACACTTTATTTTAAGGTGACGTAGTTACACATTACTACATAGTACTTACTAAAGCATGGGTCACCAACCTCGGTCCTGGAGGGCCGGTGTCCTGCAGAGTTTAGCTCCAACCCCAATTAAACACACCTGAACCAGCTAATCAAGGTCTCACTAGGCATAATAGAAACTGTCAGGCAGGTGTGTTGGACCTGGTTGAGCTAAACTCTGCAGGACACCGGCCCTCCAGGACCGAGGTTGGTGACCACTGTACTAAAGTAATACCTGTAAATTATGATTAATTACAAGTAACAACCCTAAACCAAACCTAAACACTAACCATAACCATATTGTAAGTACCTGTAGTTAATTAATATTACTTAGTACTTATTTGAGTAATTACAATATAACTACGTCACCTTAAAATAAAGTGTAACCAAATGTAGAAATAGGTAGGCAACCAAAATGCCTAATACCGCTGCATTTATCGCTGGGCAATTCTGATTTGTACCAATTTAAATAGAAATGTTTAAATGTATCATTTATTTCTGTTGATATGAGATATGAGCCTGCTTCAGTTTGAATGGCGTTGATACTCCTAGTGTTTTCCTCTGCCTTCAGTTGCCAGGACAAGATTTTGTGTTCTTTTTCTCCCAATTCATAATAGCTCTTTTTAGTTCTTAAAATAGCTCTTTCAATTTTGTAGGTATTTTAATGTATTGTATTGAAGTTTTTCTGGACTAAAGATATGTGTCTGAAGAACCACTTCTTTGATAATCTTTTCCAAGAGTAAAATTTCTTTTTCCAACTTATCAATATCCTCTGTGTATTCCTTTTTCAGACCTTTTGTATAGGAGATTATCTCTCCCCTCAGATAGGCCTTTACCGTATCCCATAAAATAAATCTGTTGGGAAAGGAGGCACAGTTTGTTTCACAAAACAACTTAATCCGGTCCCTTATGAATGTGCAGAAATCAGCTCTCTGAAGGAGAGTGGGATTAAGGCGCCACCTATAGGGTGTTTTAGGTATATCTGGGAACAAAATGGACAAGGTCAATGGTGAGTGTTCAAATAAAATTCTAGATAAATATTCAGCATCTAATACTCTATGAAATAGCTGGGTGGACAATAAGAACAAATCAATTCTAATGTGGGATTTATGAGGGCATGAGTAAAAGTAATGCGTTACAATATGGTGTTACTCCCAAAATAACAAAAGTTACTTTTTTTATGGAAAGTAATGCACTACTTTCAACTCTAATGTGGGATTTATGAGGGCATGAGTAAAATTAATAATCCAGAGTCTGAGGGTGCATCTGCCTCCAAATGTCTATTCAATTAAGATATTTAATATATGTTTGAGTTGTATTGGGTGCTTTTGACTTGGAGAGGGTCTTAGTCGATTTGTCCAGAGTAGGATCTAAACAGAAATTGAAATCGCCTCCTATAAGTATATTTTGCTGCCCCCCTGCAACTTTTAGAAATATATCTTGCATGAACAACTCATCATAATTAGGTGCATATAAATTTAGGAGTGACCATTGTTCCGGGAATATTTTACAATTAATAGACATAACGTCCTGTGGGACCCCTGTCAAGACCCCATTTTCTTTTAATTGGCCCATTCAATAAATTAACATTTAAAACTGACAAATTTCAAATACTCCATAAAAAATATCCATAAAAATTCTGTTTTGTTCACAAACTTCCCCTGACCTCTCATAATATTACAGTAAACAAAGCACTTGAAAGATAGTATACTATGTAACATATAAGTGGAGCATCCAAACAAAAAAGAAAACAAAAAAGTAAAATACCCCAAAAACAGTACATAGAACCCCACAGTGCCAGACCCAAAACATGTGGCACACCTCCCTTCATCTAGAAAGTTCTTGTATTCATGAAGAACAAATCTAACTCCCATCTAAGGTCTCCTGCCCCCAGGGGCTCTCCGGTATAATAGTTTTAGTAGTACTTTATTGTGTGGCACAATGAAATTACTCTTGTGACAACCCCAAAGGTGCATTTAAAAAGAAAAGGAGAGGTAAATCCTATTTAAAATAGACAAACAAATTGTTAACAATACATGTACTAAGATATAAAGAACATAATACATTTGAGATGAGATACTTAATATAATAATTACCATAAAAATATAATAAATAAATACAATATAAAAGTTAAAAAAGAGACTAGCTCATAGTACAACATATTTCAAGATTATTCAGATTATTGTTAAAGATGCCATATCCATTATTATTACAGGTGTACCAGTACTATTGGTACTATTGTACCAGTACCCGTCCTTTGGATGACACGTTAAACCGAGGTCCTGACTCTCTGTGGTCACAAAAAATCCTGGCATCCTGGCCAAATTTGCCCCTCGGCCTCTGTCCATCATGGCCTCCTAATAATCCCCATGTATACTGATTGGCTTCATCACTGTTTCCTCTCCACCAGTAAGCTGGTGTGTGGTGAGCTTTCTGGCGCAATATGGCTGCCGTCGCATCATCCAAGTGGATGCTGCACATTGATGGTGGTTGAGGAGATTCCCCCTTCTATGTAAAGCGCTTTGAGTGTCCAGAAAAGCGCTATATAAATGTAATGAATTATTATTATTATTATTATTTCACAGGTGTATAGCAGCATAATTAATTTTTGCACTTTAAAACAGTAAGTCGCACATTGCCAACAACCGTACTATACATGGTCGGACAGGGAGATATCATAATTAAACATAGTTATTGCTGTTGGAAAAAAACTGTTTTTTAGTTTATTTGTGCGTACGCGGATTGACCGAAAACATCTGCCGGAAGGAAGTAGCTGAAACAAGTTATGACGGGTGAGTGATGTCCTTGATGATGGTGTTGGCCCTTCTCAAACAGCGAGTGTTATGGAGGTGGTCAAGTGATGGCAGATCAATGCCTCCAATGTTCTGTGCTATTTTTATAACCTGCTGCAGGGCTTTTTTGGCAGATTTTGTACAGCTGCTATACCAAGCTGTCATACAATTTGTCAAGATTCTCTCTATAGTACATCTGTAGAAATTTAACAACAGCTTCTGGGGAAGGCTGGCACTTCTTAGCTTTCTCAGAAAAAAGAGGCGTTGTTGTGCTTTTCCTGCTATACTTGCAGTATTTTTCCCCATGTGAAATCCTCTGTGATGGTAACTCCTAGAAACTTGTGGCTAGGAACTCTCGCCACGACGTCATCTTTTATAGTTACTGGACTGTGGGTGGTCTTTTTAGTGGTCCTAAAATCCATATCATTTCTTTGGTCTTTTTGATGTTAACCCTCTGGGGTCTGAGCTGTTTTCGGGCTCTTTCTGTGTTTTGGTATGCCCTGACATTTGTGCTTATTTCAGCTACTTAAAACATACCATTTGCCAACATATAAATTTGCTGTATTCAGCACAAACTCTGCTACAATAATATGTGAGCAAAATGGATGTACATGTTTGCATTTTATAGAAAAAAAATAATATGCGTGGTTAGTACGTTTTGGGAAAAAAAATGTCACCGCAATAAGGCCATTTAACACATACTGAATAGTTGAAAACAATACTTTTGAGTTACTATTCTTGTAGGCTAGAACTTTTACTTCAAAATGAAGTGAAAATCATTCTGACCACTCTTTCAGAAAGATCAATATAACGATTTGAATTTCTTAAAAAAAATTAAGCAGCATAACTGTTTACAACATTGATTTTAAAAAAAAATTATATCAGAATGATTTCTGAAGGCTGATGGTGACAATGTAAACACAACAAAACAAAAGCAAAAAACTGTTAGCACATTATCCAAAGTAAACTAATGGACTATTATGATTATAGATGCACAATGTATTTGTTGATGGACAGAGAAACATCTATTGATTGGTAGACTGCGTAACCGCGAGTATCTGTTTATGGCTCATCGACCGCACGCATTTACTGATACACTCAATGAACGGCTGTACCTAATACAAATAAAACATCTCTAGTTAACTAGTAGATCATTCATTTAGTCCGCTCTTAAATAAGAGATCTAGAGCTAAAATGTTTTGTTTTTGAACTCAAGCTGAGCGCTCGTGTCCTGCTATCAGTGTCATGGATACAGTGAGTCTCTTGTGGCGGCGCGCGCACAGAACGTGCTTTTCAATCTATTGCCATTGCGGACACTATTCATTCCGGTGAAATCACAAAATAAAATGCACTCAAACGTGTGTCCTATATACGTGTGTGTTTGATATAGACTGTAACCACTGATGAACATATTCGGTTTTGATGAGAGAAAAAAAATATGCTAGTGGTGGATTCGAACCTGTAACCTCTAACACGCTTGGCAATTCATCTAACCACTAGACCACAGGAGAACTCAAACAAAACTTGCAGATCAATATATTTCACTAAATCATTACAAACTAAGCAGTTATTTAAAAAGTTTACACGAGCGTATAGGCCTACACGAACGTTGTGAGTTAATATTTACTATAGTCTGAAAATGCATTTGAGCTCTATGATCAGAAAAGGAATTATAAAACACTAAACTTACTCCGAACTTGTATCCTCGGGGTCAATCCGTTCTTCAAAATGCAACCGCTCGTCTGAGTTTCAAATTCCACTGAGGAAAAGGTTAATTATTCCCAGCTGTCCATAATCCTCTGAAGGAGTAACGTTAGCGTGCTTCCATCCCTAAAACGCGATGAACTATCAGTGAATCTCTGATGAAGAATCTTCATGTTGTTATGCAGTGATCGGGGGCGTGCCGCGTGTGGGATGCATATCGCCTATTTACCATGTCAAAAGCGCTGGGGGTGTGGCGGGCTCACCTAATTATTTTTAATGAAGGGAGAGCGAAAAAACTGTAACTCTCCTTGGTTTCAAACGGATTACATAAACTGGAAATATTTAAAAAAAAATAAAAAAAATACTTCATTTGAAAGAAGAGAATCTCAGCTTCATAAAGAGACATCTCTCGTATCTCTGTGACAAGTATTGACAGAGTTAAAGTGAATGTTTCGGACGCGTTTCAGAACGGACCTCAAAGACAGAGAGAAGGGAAAACGCGCATCATGTTTATTTTTCTTTGTTTGACGAAAAGCACAACACTTTGTTTTTATTGTGAGTATCCACAAAAAAAATAGAAACTTAACAGGATCTAATGATGTACAACACTTATATTTAAGATCAAAATTAACAGAGTAATTTGATTCTCTTTTGCACTGATAAGGAAAAAATCCAGCAAAACGCGGGCACGCGGTTTTCGACCCCAGAGGGCAGAGAGACCAGGTTGTTGATATCACACCACGCTATCAGGTTCGGAACCTCGTCCCTATAAGCATCTTCATTGTTGTTTGATATGAGCCCAATGACGGTCGTGTCATCTGCAAATTTGACCAGAACATTAGACTCATAAGTGGCTTGACAGTGGTGGGTGAAAAGTGCATAAGGGGGCTTAGCACACATCCTTGTGGCCAGGGTGGGAAATTAACTTTTTTGCCCACCAGCCACAGTGGCTGGTGGATGCCCAATTTTACCAGCCACTTATATTTTTTACCAGCCACTTTTCCCGGAATTCAAATTTACAAAGTATTATTATACACAGTAAGTACAGTGCATGGACTGTTCGACGGGAAGGTAGGCTAACCATTCCCTCTTTTCCCTTTGTCATTAATGTGCCACTTTTTCGAAAAGTACCTTCTCTTTTTATTTACTTCGCCCTCAACAGTTTGTACATTCATAGCTACTGCTGACTCCACGGCGGGCCTCTTAAAGGGATAGTTCACCCAAAAATGAAAATTCTGTCAGTAATTACTCACCCTCATGTCGTTCCAACCCCTAAGACCTTCGTTCATCTTCGGAACACAAATTAAGATATTTGTGATTAAATCTGAGAGCTGGATCACTCCTCCATAGGCTTCTAAATGATTGAAACTTGACAGCCCCGAAAAGTTCTTAAAGAAATCGTCAAAAGAGTCCAAGTGACTACAGTGGCGAGATCTTAAGTTTATAAAACGACGAGAATACTTTTTGCGTGCAAAAAAAACACAAACATAACGACTTTATTGAACCATCTCTTCTCTTACATGTTTTTCTCCTAAGCTGTTGACGTAGTGTAACTGCGCAGCGCTTCTGTGTTATACGTCACACGTAGGCTCACTATTGGCCGACGCTGGTTATGTGTGATTCAACCAGAAGTGTTGCACAATAACACTCCGTGAAATCTCCAGGCCCAAAGAGAATTCTTGAATAAAGTCGCTATTTTTTGTTTTGTTTTTTTTTTGCGCTCAAAAAGTATTCTCATAGCTCGATAAACTTAAGATCTAGCCACTGTAGTTACTTCGACTCTTTTAACGATTTCTTTAATAACTTTTCGGGCAAGTTTCAATCCCTTAGAAGCCTATGGAGGAGTGATCCAGCTCTCAGATTTAATCACAAATATCTTAATTTGTGTTCCGAAGATGAAGATCTTCCGAAGTAAAACGTTAGAGATCTTACGGGGTTGGAACGACATGAGGGTGAGTAATTACTGACAGAATTTTCATTTTTGGGTGAACTATCCCTTTAACACCGGGTATATGTCGCCACATTTTTAAAATTTTCCTTTCGTCTGTACCTCAGCTCAGCTATATGTGTCACGGTCCATTGAAAAACCAATCAAATTAGTTACTCGACAAAAGTGCATTATTGTTACTTAGCAACAGCATTCTTTGACAAAAGACGTCCAATCTGTTACAAGGAATGTTTTAAAGGATAATTCCGGTATTTAACACTTTGAGTCTATTTTCTAGTTTGTTTTGGATGAACTAGAGTGGTGGACTTAGAAATGTTGACGATGGGTCCTGTCTCGAGTTTTTGACTATTTTAGGATCGCCTCTGAGCGCTTCAGAGTGGCTGTCTACGAGCATACTGAAACATGTGCTTAAAACAACACTTAACATTAGCTCTCAAAACTGTGCAACTCACCGAGTGGTTAGTGGTGTTCGTTGATGATTAAAAACAAATATATCGGCGCAATGTATGCTTTCAATCCGTGTTATTTACTATAGTAGAACTATATTTTCAGATACCTCACAACCGCGTATAAACTTCCGCTCGATATTTGAGTCTGAAGCGTTAGCACACTCCCGACCACTTGATGGTGATCAGTTGCTCTGCTCACGCTAGCCTTCTGAGAGACGGAGAACAGAGCGAAAAGACTACAACCAGAGAATGTCTAATAAAGAGACTTATGCCATAGTCAAAAACTCGAGACAGGACCCATCGTCAAAATTTCTAAGTCCACCACTCTAGTTCATCCAAAACAAACTAGAAAATAGACTCAAAGTGTTAAATACCGGAGTTATCCTTTAAGTAGTAACCAATAAAAATATGTTTTACAATCTACCAGCCACTGTGGCTGGTATACAAGGCAAAGTCACCAGCCACTTTGAAAAAGTACCAGCCATTGGCTGGTGGCTGGTGCTAATTTCCCACCCTGCTTGTGGCACACCAGTACTCAAGGTTAAGGTAGAGGATGTATGCTTATCCAACCGCACTGACTGGGGGCGGTTGGTGAGAAAGTTCAGTAATCAGCTGCATATAGAGGGAGGTTAGTCCTAATGTGTGAAGTTTGTTGATCAGCTGGCTTGGTACGACGGTGTTAAATGCCGAGCTGAAGTCAACGAAGAGCATCCTGATGTATGTGTTGGGCTTTTCCAGATGTGAGAGGGCAGCTTGCATAGCTACACAGATGGCATCCTCAGTCGATCTATTTGCCCGATAGGCAAACTGATATTGGTCTAGATCAGCTGGTACAGTCTTTGATGTGTGTAATTACTAGTCGTTCAAAACATTTAGCAATAACAGGAGTGAGGGCAATCGGACGATAGTCATTTAGACATGTTATCATGTTGTTGTTTTTTTGGAACAGGCACAATGGTTGTAGATTTCAGGCATGTCAGGACTATACACAAGGAGAGGGAGAGGTTGAAAATGTTTGTAAACGCCTTGTACATGTTTGTAGAATACATCCCTGCACACCATCAGGACCAGCTGCTTTTCTTGTGTTGATGTTATTTAGTCTCGCCGTACCTCATGGGTATGTAAGACTAGGGGCTGTGAGTCCCCTGACAAGTTAACTGGTAATTGATTATGTTTATCAAACCGGTCAAAGAAGTTATTCAGTTCCTCTGCAAGGAGGAACTAAACAATTGTTATTGTGTGTCATATGTAGTCTGTGATTGATCGGATGCCTTGCCACATTCTCCGTGGATTGGAAATAATTGCCAAAATCCTCTTCAATTTGCTGTTTGTACTTTAATTTTGCAGACCTGATACCTCTCTTGAGATTAGCTCTGGAAACTCTGTAGGCAGAGGTATCTCCTGATTTAAATGCTATGTCCCTTGCTCTGAGCAGCAATTTGACTTCATTGTCCATCCTAGGTTTCTCGTTTGGATACACTCTGATCTTTGTTTATAGTGATGATCTACACAGTAACTAATATATGACAGTAGTACAGATGAAGTAAATGTCTCTAAGTCTGACTGATGGGAAAATGTTCCACTCTGTGTTCAAAGCAGTCCTGGAGTTGGTTCATGGCAACTGCAGGCCAAGTTTTGACAATCCTGCTGGTTTAGCACTGTTAACAAGGGCTTTGTATGCAGGGATGAGATACAAGGAGATATGGTATATTGTAATTGTATTGTAACACTATTGTAACAATATTGTATAACAGTGGTATCTTACATTTTACGCGATGACTACAAAAGTATACGTCAGATGACTTGTTTACAGCTCTCTTTAATTGGTCCCACTTTATATTAAGTGGCCCTAATACCTGTGAACTTACATGGTTACTAGATATGTACTTAGTATGTAACTACAGTGTAAATACACATTGGTACATAGTATTTACAACTGTAATATTTGTGTAACAACCCACAGAAGGGTATGTGTAACAGGACATTGGTAACAACACTTTTTCCACTACAGTAAGTACACATGTGTAACAGGCATTATGTAACTACATTTTGTAAAAACAATATGTATTCACACAAGTTGTTCCACTTCCACACGCAGTCTTCAATACTGTAGTTACCAGTTAAGAACACACTGAAACCATGATGATTCATATGTGTATACCATGTATTTACTATATGACCGGCAGGACTTACAGGGGTTGGACAATGAAACTGAAACGCCTCTCATTTTAGTGTGGGAGGTTTCATGGCTAAATTGGACCAGCCTGGTGGCCAATCTTCATTAATTGCACATTGAACCAATAAGAGCAGACTGTGAAGGTCCAATTAGCAGGGTAAGAGCACAGTTTTGTGCCGTGTATCAGGATGACAATGCACCAATACACACAGCAAGACTGGTGAAAGATTGGTTTGATGAACATGAAAGTGAAGTTGAACATCTCCCATGGCCTGCACAGTCACCAGATCTAAATATTATTGAGCCACTTTGGGGTGTTTTGGAGGAGCGAGTCAGGAAACATTTTCCTCCACCAGCATCACTTCGCTGGCCACTATCCTGCAAGAAGAATGGCTTAAAATCCCTCTGACCACTGTGCAGGACTTGTATATGTCATTCCCAAGACGAATTGACGCTGTATTGGCCGCAAAAGGAGGCCCTACACCATACTAATAAATTATTTTGGTCTAAAACCAGGTGTTTCAGTTTCATTGTCCAACCCCTGTATGTTGAATTACAGCTAAAGTTTTCCCTTGTGGTACCAGTGTACTTACATGGTAACTCCTCAGGAACTCTGCACTTGATACAACGTGTTAAATTGTCATAACTTACTGTTTATTATGCAAAACCCAAACCTCTGTGCAGCAATATTAACAGTGTACTTACATGGTAACTCCTCAGGAACTGTCCACTTAATATAAAGTGTAAAATGGTCATAACTTACTCTGTAATATGCAAAACCCAAACCTCTGTGCAACACTGTATTAACAGTGTACTTACATGGTAACTCCTCAGGAACTGTCCACTTAATATAAAGTGTAAAATGGTCATAACTTACTCTGTAATATGCAAAACCCAAACCTCTGTGCAACACTGTATTAACAGTGTACTTACATGGTAACTCCTCAGGAACTGTCCACTTAATATAAAGTGTAAAATGGTCATAACTTACTCTGTAATATGCAAAACCCAAACCTCTGTGCAACACTGTATTAACAGTGTACTTACATGGTAACTCCTCAGGAACTGTCCACTTAATATAAAGTGTAAAACGGTCATAACTTACTCTGTAATATGCAAAACCCAAACCTCTCATAGTTTTATTAACAATAGCATTAAAATATATTTTGAGCCACTAATCCTACTCATACCCCTAAACTTACCCATAACCATTCCTTAAAACTACGTAGGCTACACTTATGAAGAAAAAACCCCCATAACAGACAGACAAGTAAAATAATTTGTTTATTGCGAAAATGTCAAAACCGGTACCAAAAGTGGTTCACACGATTATGCGTTGCAGCCGCATTCCTCTCTGGCAGTATTAAAATAGGTGTGTATGAGGTACAGATCAGAATATAAATTATTATTCCATGAAAATGTTAATCCGGTTTCGGTTCGCTCTGTGAAGGCGCGCGCGCTTCTCCATTTCAAATGTAGCCTACTACACCGACTGAAACACACGGCATGTCGCAATCTGTGACGAAGCAGGCGAGAGCATAGACATAATATATACATAGACCCCCTATTGGCATACCTGTCAACACTCCCGTTTTTCCCGGGTTTCTCCCGTTTTTTAGACCCCTCCCGGACCCCTCCCGGTTTGTTATTTCTCCCGGGAAACTGTTGCCAGATTGTACTAAATGCATTATATTGACACAATCCACCACACACTATTTACAATTTCAACCAGTTTTTCACCTCAACCTGGCAACCTATAAACCAGTTGCGCACTGCGCAGTCGCGGAAAGTTTAACTAACCCAAAAGCGAGCCGATAGACATGATGGCAGATGAAGGCGGTGTTCCCGCAAAGAGGGAATAAATAAATAATGACTTTAAAAAGACTTTAAAGAGTTTAAATAATACACTTAAACTGTTATTAAACTGTTGGTTACAACGCGACCAATAAATCCTTATTTTTAAGGACTTGGTTTAACAGGGATATTAATTATGAATATGTTTGATAATTATGGAAATATTTTAACATACAATTTATGCGAATCCATAGTTTTCCTGTGCATTTTAAAGAATTTAATTCTGTCATTAAAGCTATTTCCCCTACTCATATTCTATTTAACTCCACATTAATGATAAATCCAAAATTACTTTTAAATGGCATTGAATTGATTGATAAAAAATGCAATAATAAACATATTTGTACAATCATTCAAATACAAAATAAAATAGCACCTAGAGGATTATTTTTGGAACTCTATTATTGATAATATTAATTGGAAGACTGTTTGGTTAATCCCCTTTAAATATTGCATTAATAATAAAACCAAAGAAATACATTTTAAAATGTTGCATATCATTTATCCTGTTAAATCATTAATTGACCCTTCGCAAAGACCCGCCCTCCTTAGTTACTGTCGCTATGTTCCGACAAGCTACGCCACTCTCATGCTCTCACCATGTTCTCACGCAGTGAAAAATACATCGCGGAGCAGAGAGGAGATTGACAACACGCAGACAGACAGGACAGACCAGGTTACTTTTCGGTTACTTTTGATATTAAACATATTAAACAAAGTCTCAGCTTTCAAATGTGGTCATTTTTTGAAAGAAATTTAAACAATAAATACCGTTTTGGGGCTCTTTAATGTGCCGTGACAGATCGCTGTAGAGCATCCGTCAAAGCTGCTCGTGATCCGATCATCTCTTCCTTCTAGTTCATTTATAGCATCAAATAAACATGAACGAACATAAGAAGTTATGTTGTTTTAACCGCGGAAAGGCGTCAGTATATTCATTTTACCAAGTTCAAATCCTCCCAACTCTACTGGCTGCTTTTTCGGACAAAATGGCGGATGGCGAAGTATGATTGGTTAGAACACCTGTCAATCAAGCTCCACGCGAAGGGTCAATTGCAAGATACTCTGATATTGGAGATTTATGTTCCTTTTGTAAAAGTGGGAAAGAGGTGTTGACTCGTTTGTTTTTTGAATGCAAAATTATCGAACATTTCTGGAAGGAATTGAAAGAATTTATCTTTAATTTAGTAAAAATTAAATACTATTTTACTTTAAAGGATATTATAGTTAGGATTATATATATATATATAGTATAGGTCAGGATATATATATATATATATATATATATATATATATATATATATATATATATATATATATATATATATATATATATATATATATATATTATAATGATATAAATTGACGATTTATGTTCCTTTTGTAAAAGTGTATACAGCTTATGGAAACCCAAATTCAAATTTAGAATATTGTGAAAAGGTTGCTGTATAAGCCATAATCATACAATTATAACAAATAAAGGCTTGAAATATCTCACTTTGCAATTAATGAGTCTATATTATTAGTTTAACCTTTTAAGTTGGGGATGAATTTAAATATTTTTGCTTATATAGTTTTCTTATATTTTGCTTATATTTTTGCCAACAGTATGAATAAATTAAAATATATTTAAGATTTTTGTTAACATTGTTTTCATAATATACAATAATATCCTTTAAAGTAAAATAGTATTTAATTTTTACTAAATTAAAGATAAATTCTGTCAATTCCTTCCAGAAATGTTGGATAATTTTGCATTCAAAAAACAAATGAGTCAACACCTCTTTCCCACTTTTACAAAAGGAACATAAATCGTCAATATCTTGCAATTAATGATTTAACAGGATAAATGATATGCAACATTTTAAAATGTATTTCTTTGGTTTTATTATTAATGCAATATTTAAAGGGGATTAACCAAACAGTCTTCCAATTAATATTATTAATAATAGAGTTCCAAAAAAAAATCATCTAGGTGCTATTTTATTTTGTATTTGAAATATTGTACAAATATGTTTATTATTGCATTTTTTATCAATCAATTCAATGCCATTTAAAAAAGTAATTTTGGATTTATCATTAATGACTTTGATAAGATGAATCAAAGAATTTAATTCTGTCATTAAAGCTATTTCCCCTACTCTAAAATGCACAGGAAAACTAATGGATTCGCATAAATTGTTTGTATGTTAAAATATTTCCATAATTATCAAACATATTGATAAGATGATTAATATCCCTGTTAAACCAATTCCTTAAAAATAAGGATTTATTGGTCGCTGTAACCAACAGTTTAATAACACTTTGGTCTTTTTTTTATCTAGAGGATAAGTTTAAACTTTGACATCCATGCTCTTGTTTTCCTCATAGTAATGACAATGATGCAAATTGCACGCAAACCGGAAATTGTAATGCGTGCGCACGAGAAACGTATCGCGTGCGCGCGAGAAACTATCGAGTGCGCGCGAGAAATGTATCGCGTGCGCGCACTGGACATACATTTCGCGTGCGCACGCAATAGTCTTTATTAGGGATGGCCCGATACCGATACTGGCATCGGGGATCGGGCCGATACTGTCCTCATATACTCGTACTCGTACTCATAAAAAATTGCCGATACCACGCACCGATACCACGTACATTCGAAACGAAACTGGCCGCCGCGAGTGCTTTGTCAAGGTGAACTGAGGCATTAGTAGCCTATAATGTCAGCAGTTTGGGCTCAGTAAGTTATGTTCAGCTAAGGTGTCGAGACAGAGGGAAGCAATCTAATTAAACATCTGAAAACATCTGAATACACACAGTTTAGCAAAGCTAAAGAAACTCACCAGCCAACATTAACAGGTTTTACAGCAGCGCGAGAAGTTTTCCAGAGATATTCCACGGGCACATAACAATAACAGAAGGAATTGCTAGGCCTGTAAATCAATAGTCATAGTCTATTTCTCTATTCGCAAAAAAGGCCTTTTTTCCGGCCGCGATCATTTCCATTTGCATGCTTGTTTGACGAGCCTGGATGACAACTCTCGATTCCTTAGCGTAGGAGGCTTAGATTCTTAACCTAGAGCTTAGATTCTCTGCCCGAGCCCGTTATTTCCCGACACTATCCTCGGGCCGGGCCGGACCCTTGAGAGACGTGCACTCCCAACGCAATAGAGTGCGGCGCGGCACTAGATCTAATGGCCGAGCGCGAGCGCGGGCGGTATGCACTCACTCTGTGTGTGCGGGTTGTGGGAGAGAAAAACGATTCGCGGGACTCCCGCAAACTAGAAACATCTATGAATAAAACATATAAAAACGAATAGATTTGTATTCATCCGTTGCAGAAAAGCAAAAAGAACAACTAAAACAAAATAGAAACGATTTACAGGCCAGAGTTTCTATTTCTAAAATGTCTGCAGCGGTGAGCGATGTAGCCAATTACAGACATATGTGTTGATTTCTTGAACGCAATGGCCAATCAGAAGCATTTAAGATAGACTTCCCTCACCGCTCAAAACGGACTTTTGTTCAGTGCTGAATTCTGTATGCTGGCAAATTATAATTATAATAATGTTATAATTATAGAATTCTAACAAACAAATTGTGGATATTATGAAAGATTCATTGTGCAGTCCGCTTCATTGATAATTATAGAGATGTGTAATCGCGATGATCTGTCAGCTTTTTAGGAATTATTAAGGGAGCGCACTTTGCGCGCATTCAGTCATGCCAGACCATGCACGCAGTAGCCTGCTTGCTTTTATGTTAAATTAACAGTGGTTTGTGTGCTAATACATTTATTATTTTTACTCATTATTATTTATTTTTAGACTAGTTAAAACAAGTAGGAGAAGAAAATAAAAACAGTCTCTAACCTGTGTTCTGAAATAGTCTTCTGTCTTCTTTTCTGGGAGCCTATAGTTCCTTTTTCTGTAGAGATATCGGTATCGGTACTCGGTATCGGCAAGTACACAAATGTAAATACTCGTACTCGTATCGTTTGAAAAAAAATGGTATCGGGCCATCCCTAGTCTTTAATTTTTTATTTTTGCAACCATATATGTCCTGCACGTGCTTGCCCATTTGTGACTTTAACTTTTTAAATCGGATTTCAAATGTCATAATATAATCCTACCCGTCCTTCGGATGAGATGAGACGTTAAACCGAGGCCCTGACTCTCTGTGGTCACAAAAAATCCCAGGATGTCCTTCGATAAAGAGTAGGGGTGTAACCCCGGCATCCTGGCCAAATTTGCCCCTTGGCCTCTGTCCATCATGGCCTCCTAATCATCCCCATATACTGATTGGCTTCATCACTGTCTCCTCTCCACCAGTAAGCTGGTGTGTGGTGGGCGTACTGGCGCAATCTGGCTGCCGTCGCATCATCCAAGTGGATGCTGCTCATTGGTGGTGGTTGAGGAGATTCCCCCCCTTCTATGTAAAGCGCTTTGAGTGTCCAGAAAAGCGCTATATAAGTGTAATGAATATTTATTAATTATTATTATTATGCAACTCGTACTGTATATTCCAAGAGTTCTGAAGGTATATTGTAGGGTTTCGTGGCTAGCAAAATGGAATGGCAAGTTATTACATTAATGAAAATCTTGCTCTGCAGACCTGTGTGTGAGTGTGCAGCAGCTCGCACAAGGCAGTGCATTCTTTTGAGATACAATTATAATAAATTTTAATAAAACACCAGACCTACATTATTGAACCTCAGAAGAGTATGCATGTATTTGAATATCTTTTTTGGCTCCGGGTGTCAGACAGTCAGAATGACAGTTCTTGTGAGAATGCTAATGTAAAACATTTATGTTGCCGTTGGCATTTTTGATCAGTGAGTACTTGATTAAATATATAATTGTCCATGTCTGATATGGCTGATCTTACTAAATCTCCTGCGGGGTCGAAAGTTAGATTTGTTAGCTGGAATGTCAAAGGCCTAAATAGCCCAATCAAAAGAGGCAAAATTTTTGCATATTTAAAAAAATTAAAATCTAAAATAATATTTTTACAGGAAACCCATTTGCGCATTGTCGATCATCTCAGAATTAGGAAACCATGGGTGGGGCAAGTTTTCCACTCTAACTTTAATTCTAAGGCAAGGGGAACTGCCATTTTGATACACAAAAGCATTCAATTTACTGCATCTGATTCTATTGCAGGGGAAGATATGTTGTAGTCTCGGGGGTATTATATAATGTTCCTGTCGTATTAGTTAATGTTTATGCGCCTAATTGGGATGATGTGAGTTTTATTAACAAGCTAATTTCTCTATTGCCAGACCTAAACTCCCATCGTATGATTTTTGGTGGTGATTTAAATTGTGTAATGGATCCGTCCCTTGACCGTTCCAATCCCAAATCTTTATCCTGTTCCAAGATGGCCCAAGCCTTATCTACATTCATGGATCAAGTTGGGGCGGTTGATCCTTGGCGATTTCTTTATCCACAAAGCAGAGAATATTCCTATTTTTCACATGTTCATCACTCCTATTCAAGAATTGATTATTTCTTTATTGATAAATCGCTCCTGCCTTCTGTTGGACAAACTGAGTATTTACCTATTGTGGAATCAGACCATGCTCCCTTGCAATTAGACCTTATTTGCAATTTGAGGTATAACAAGCGGCCTTTGTGGAGACTAAACACGGCCTTGTTGTCAGATCCTGCATTTTGTACATTTGTATCAACAGCTATAGACAATTTCCATTACACAACAGGTCAGAATCTACTACAGCATCTACACTGTGGGAGACACTTAAAGTAGTTATCAGAGGAGAAATAATTTCATATACTTCAACTCTCAATAAAAAACGTAAACAAAAATTGGATGATTTAATTGATTCTATAAGAAGGGTAGATCACCTCAATTCCATGTCTCCATCACCAGAACTTTATAAAGAAAGATTGAACCTTCAAGTTCAGTACAACCTGTAATCAACAAATAAAACTGAATGGTACCTATCACGTTCTAAAGGTTATATATATGAACATGGAGAAAAAGCCGGACGACTTCTAGCCCACCAGTTAAAATCTAAAGCTGCCTCTCAACTTATACCTCAAATTTGTAACAGTAATAATGGTTTAATAGTCAATCCAAATGAAATTAATACCACTTTTAAGAACTACTTCTCAAATTTGTATACTTCTGAATGCCCTGACTCTAACTCTGAAATTTTTGAATTTTTAAACAATATAAGCATACCCACCCTCAATTCTGCCCAGAAAACTTCTTTAGATCAGCCCATACAAATAGAAGAAATTTTAAACGCAATCACTCTAATGCAGAGCAAAAAAACTCCTGGCCCTGATGGCTATCCAATAGACTTCTACAAAAAATTTGCAGATAAATTAGGCCCCATTCTTCTTGATATGTTTGTGGACTCATTGGAAAAGGGTAGTTTGCCACAAACCTTGAATGAAGCAAACATTATACTTTTACTAAAACCTGGAAAGGATCCCCTGAAATGTAACTCTTACAGGCCAATATCTCTTTTAAACTCTGATGTTAAAATTTTGGCAAAAATCCTTGCTTTACGATTAGACACAGTAATAGAGAACTTGATTTCAAAAGACCAAACCGGTTTTGTCAGAGGTCGACATTCTTTTAGTAATATCCGGAGATTGTTAGGGGTAATACACTCGTCTAAACTTTCTCAGGACCCTGTCCCTCAGGTAGTCATCTCGTTAGATGCTGAAAAAGCATTCGACAGGGTAGAGTGGAAATACTTATTCTTTGTGCTGGAAAGATTTGGTTTTGGTACATCTCTTCTCTCATTGATTAAGTTATTATACTTTTCCCCTAAAGCATCTGTAATTTCAAATAGAGTACGTTCAAAGTATTTTCCCCTATCACGGGGTACAAGACAAGGATGCCCTCTTAGCCCTTTACTTTTTACTTTAGCCATCGAGCCCCTATCCATAGCATTAAGACATTCACAGCATTTTACTGGCATTAGCAGTATGGGCATAGAACATAGAGTATCCTTATATGCCGATGATATGCTGTTGTATATTTCAGATCCGACCTTGGGTATTCCACAGGTAGTTAAAATATTGAAACAATTTGGAACTTTCTCAGGCTATAAATTGAATTTTTCAAAAAGTATTTGTTTCCCCATAAATAATAAGGGCCTCCATATTTCGAATACCGATATACCTTTTCAATTGTCTATATCGGGTTTTAGATATCTTGGGATAAACATCACTCAGGGATTCCCTAACCTTTACAAAGAGAACTTTCCTCCTCTAATCGAGAAGTTAAAGCTAGACCTTAAAAAATGGAATTTGCTATTTCTCTCTCTTGCAGGTAGAATTAACTGTGTAAAAATGAACATCTTACCAAGGTTCTTGTACTTGTTTCAATGCATTCCAATATTCTTAACAAAATCCTTTTTTCAGAACTTAGACAGACTTATTTCATCATTTATATGGGGTGGAAAAACAGCTAGGATTAGAAAGGAATTTCTCCAAAGACCGAAATCTCAAGGTGGATTAGCGCTTCCTATTTTAGGTATTATTATTGGGCTGCAAATATCTCAAAAGTACTTTATTGGCTTCAGAACCCCCAAGATGTCTGGTGTATCTCAGAGGCAAGCTCCTGTACTTCATCATCTCTTCCTGCTTTAGCTTTATCTAAATTGCCCCTTTGTATTTCACTGTATACCCAATGTCCAGTCGTCACAAATACTCTTAAGATTTGGTTTCAATTTAGACAATGTTTTGCTTTCAAAGACTTCTCCATAGCCAGTCCTTTATGCAAGAATCACTTATTCCTTCCAGCTCAATTGGACTCTGTCTTTAGTCAATGGCAACAGGCTGGTCTTGTCAAATTTAGCGATCTTTTTATTGATGATTTTTTCGCCCCTTTTTCAAATCTATCCTCAAAATATAATCTGCCAAGATCACATTTGTTTAGATATTTTCAGGTTCGTCATCTAATCCAAAACCATTGTCCCACATACCCATCCATTCCTCCCAGTACAGGATTGGATGCAATTTTAAACATTCCCTTGCATTTGAAAGGTGTAATTTCTAATGTATATAATACTTTAATGTCAATAAAAAATATTAATCTAGACAAAATCCGTGCAGAATGGACAAAGGATTTGGCAGTGGATATATCAGAGGAAACATGGACTAATGCATTATTTAGAGTGAATGGAACAACCTCCTGTACTCGTTTGGGCTTAATCCAGTTCAAGATCCTCCACAGACTTCATTACAGCAAGGTTAGGCTGTCCAAGATATACGCAAATGTAGATGATACTTGTGAGCGCTGTCGTTCTGCTAAAGCAGACCTTGCTCATATGTTTTGGGCTTGTCCCAGACTGCTGGATTACTGGACAGCTATATTTAAAATTTTGTCTGAGGCATATGTTAAGGATATCAGGCCTAGTTTTGAGATGGCTATCTTTGGAGTTCCTGTACAAGGTGTGGTCATATCCAAAAATTGTCAAGACGCATGCGCTTTTGCATGTCTTTTGGCTCGTAGAAGAATATTACTTGATTGGAAATCAAGCAAACCACCTTTAGTTTCACTCTGGCTTAGTGATGTGATGCTGTTTTTGAAACTGGAGAAAATTAAATATTCTCTTAGAGGATCCACCAAACGTTTTTACACAGTATGGACCCCAATGATTTCATATTTTGAAAAGGATGTAACTCTTCCCAAAAACTAAAACTAATATTGTTATTAAAAGGCCCGTGAACAGTGATATTAAAAGGCCGCAACTCGACACAATGGGCTAACAATGATGTCAATTATTTCCTCACTGTATGTAATATAACAACTTTGTGATTCTGTTTTTCCCTTCTTTTTCCCTTCTTTTTTTTTTGTTTTTGTTTAATGTTTTATTTATTTTTTATTTATTTATTTATTTATTATTTATTTATTTATTTTTTTCAGTGGGTGGGTTGTGGGGTAAGGGAGAAAATGTAAAAAACAAGGAACATTGTTAATTTTTTCTGTATATGATGCATCATTCTGTTCTTCCTTTAATAAAAATATTATAAAAAAAACAAAAAAAAAAAAAAGAATGCTAATGTAGGCCTAAAATATTTAATTTACAACTAATTTAATTTGTATCTACATTAAAAAAAAAAAAAAAAAATATATTATATATATATTAATATATAATAATATATATATATATATATATAATATATATATATATATATATATAATATTTTTAAAATATATATATATGACGGCTGTCATAGCCAATGCAAAGCGTAGAAGAATTTATGTCTACACAGAAGAAGCCTTATCTAGGCTGTGCCTCGGTACGGTTTGTGACAAGCCATTCGTTAGTCTGGTTGTTTGATGAGAAAAATATGAATTGTAGTTGAAATAACTGCATTAAGAATCAGTAGCCTACAGCTGTTCTGCTGAGGAACAACTGATGATGATATATTTTGAACTTCGGCTGATCAATCAGAGGTTTAATTCCCGCCCACGTGCAGAGATTGAATATTCAAACTGTTTATTCAAAAAAAAAATTACCCCTGTATGAAAATTGAAAAATCAAGCTTAATTTTTTTTTAACGAAAAAGGAGCCGTTTCCTAATTTTTCTACTTCCGTTAAGTCGTTTTTTGATTTAATATCAAATGATATTTGCGATGTTTGATGCGGCTGCTTTCAGATCCAATAGTTTCAACAAAAGTTTCTTTGCAAACTCTCCATGTCACTGTGCCTCGTTTACAAAACAAAATGCTCTGAAGAAACATATAATAGTCTGACGCGATCCGGGATACCATTAAAATAAACCTTCCACTGATGTTGAGATTCTTCTGAAGTCTGTACAGAGACGCAAAAGATCTGTTAAAACTGGACGCATGAAAGTGAATGTTATTTCACTCTTCCATTTGTCTTCCAAGTGTGTCAGAAACTGAATGGGCATCTGTACACTATCCAGTGTCAATGGATTCTAATGGGTTCTATTTGCTTTTGACACAATGCTCATATCCGGTGTAGACAAATGTCAGCCGTTAAGCGACTGAATGGCAGAGGGTGGGGCATATTCTGTGCTGATGTAGCAGTATCTGTGCTGATTCCTCAGTGTCTTGCTCTGAAGGCAGTCATAATGAAATTTATTTGCCCATGTGACATCACAAATCCCACAATATCCAAATGATCTGTTTGTAGAGCTTGATTAAATTGAAATATATTAAAAGCATACATTAAACATAAATTAAAAGATTAGCTTAAAACATTCTCCTCATTATAAACAAGGAAACTTATAAGAGGTCTTTGTACCATCAAGGCAAATTTGATGGCTTATGTCATGACTAATTCTCTTCTTGTTTAACTGGTTTAAGATCCTCACTACAATATACAGAAAGTACGATTGTATGAAATGGCTGTTTTTCAGTAGTTCTATTTAAAAAAAAAAAGGAACTTAACAATGAACTTAACAATCCTGTGTTTTAGTTTTTTTTGTTGTTGTTGTTGTTGTTGTTGCAGAAAAATTACACAATGTCATACATGTTGACATGATATGACATGATAAGTGTATATAATAGCACAAATATGCAAGGTCATCAGCTTTCACACAACATGAAAAGTGATGTAATATAATTTGTTTACTATAAGCTGCAAGAGAAAAATACTTATATTTTTGGGCTATGATTCCTGAAAAACTCTAAGGAACTTTAACTAATATTTAACTAAATGTTGTTGTATATTCCGTCACTTCCTGTAGGGAATATTCTCCAGGTCCAACTTCAGGTTGTCAAAGTGTTTTTTGCCAGAGGAGAGGACCGTGTTAGCGCTTTACTGCATCAGCTGTCTGATCATTGCACTGATAGCACTCATCCATCTAAAGATGTCCAGAAGATCACTGCTAGAAAGCTATTTGTCAAGTGCAAAGTACAAGCCTTTGTAACATACAATTCAGTGCCACAAAACTGTCTTTGCAACATCTGTGAACATGAACTGTTCTTCTGATGCATATGTTGAGTATCAATAAGTTTCCTGGTTTGGATGTGCTCAGTTTTTTTTTTCTAATTTAAAATGTTAAATTATTTTGTTGATGCACAATTAAAACTGTGAAGTTGTTGTTGTTGCTACTTTGCATTGGTCCAAACTGAAGTCACACTGTCAAAACTCTTCATAGTCAGCGAAACAGAAGTCTATGTGGACAACACTGCGGTCAATTTTTCATGTTCACACAAAAATGAATTCATGATTTTTGTCCATTTTGTCATTCATACTCCACCACCTCTAAAATACTTTGTTTGCACTACATTTTTCTAATGCTAGACTGCTTTTCAAACTATTAAAAACACATTAAAGAATTCTGTATAAAAAAATATTTGTGCATTTCTACAGTAATTCTATTGAAATGTATAGCAGAACATTTACACTATTCCAAGGAAGGCTAATTGTAATTTCAGCTAAGACTACACAGGTGTCAGATTTTCAGTGTTTTATAAAAAATAAAATAAAAAAATTACATCTAGAGAGTGGACCAGAACCCTGAATCATTATATTATACATTTAAAATATAGAAATTTTGTAATTTGTTTTTTACCTGTCTTTTGCATTACAAACAACAAAAATCCTGAAACCATGGTTGAAAATATGTGTTACATATGCTTTATTCAAAATGTGTTATATTCTAATATGGCACGAATTTATGTGAAAAATCATTTAATAAAATCATTTATGTGAAAAATCATTTAATAAAATCATTTAATGTTCATGTAACGCTCTGTTGTTAGTGGTGCTGTTTTTTATGTCAGTGTTATTTGTCAAACTAGCTGTGTTTTGAGCAAGTTTTGGAAGTAAGATTAAATGCAGACAATATAAAGAGCTTTGAAACAATGGCTTCAGTATTAAATGATTAGCAACTGGAAAAGAAAATACAGATTTTAGGAAAATAATTATTTTTGCTGCAGCCAACTTTTCAAGTGGTGATCATCACACATTACTCAATTCAAAGGCAAACGCGGATTTCTTTTAGAGGTATTTTATTTGCAAAATTACATTTCTTCCCACATCTCAATTTTAAACAAAGACCAAGGTCTTCTAATGTGCCTCATTATTAAAATAATCGTTAAGAAATGAAAAAAGAATTGTTTTTATTATTATTTTGAATTTATTTTAGTCACTCATAATTTAAATTTCTGAAATAAGTTTGAACATGTAAAAAGCTGCAGAGTAGAGTAAAGAGAATAAAGCCTATCTACCAGTGTTACAGCCATTCACAGCCTAAAGTTACGCCACACACTGTCCCTGCACTTCACCAGTTGAGAAGTGAACCGCAAGAGTACAGTCAAGGATCCAAATGAACAATTTATGGGGCACTTTGCATGGACTCAAGTGCTTATAGTGTTTTAAATATGAGCAATCTAGGCAGTCACTCTTGTTTAATATATTAATAATATTTCTCTCAAAAATTTAAATTTAATCTGCATGCTGTTTATTAATTATATTTCTGGTGATTTGTCATGCAGTTATTTCTGTACATTTGATATACAAATAATAAAAAATATAAACATTTTGGGGTGCACTATTTGACTTATAACTGTCCCAC
Source organism: Chrosomus eos (assembly GCA_036326025.1). Taxonomy (NCBI): domain Eukaryota; kingdom Metazoa; phylum Chordata; class Actinopteri; order Cypriniformes; family Leuciscidae; genus Chrosomus; species Chrosomus eos. Next base: position 22,128,111 of record CM070840.1, read on the forward strand.
TGGTGAGTGAGAGAGACCGTATGGGCTCACTCAAGCTGTGAGGTTTACACTATCAGTGCTCACATTCACAATGCCAGCGCAGTCAGCATGCGCTCAGGACGGCCAGTAAGGAATCGCTAGTCTTACTTCCTCATTCCTTTTATGTTTGTATATGCATAGCTATGCATACAACCTCGCTAAACATTCATAACTATGTATACATATAGGCACACATATTATTATGAATAAATTGTACATATATATTTATAGAATATATGTTTCACGTTTTTATAAATGTATATGTACACATAGGGAGCAGATGTACAGTACAATGTGGTATAGTATCTGCATGTGTATGCGCACACGCATACAATCACACATATCTACACGCTTTCACCGGCACGACCCTGCGTACAGTCTGCAATACGCGGCTTCTAAAAATGTGCCCTTTCTGAAACAACAGGACAAAATTTTGGAAATTTTAAAAAGATTTCCAATGTTTTAAAGCTGAGTCCGTTTGACGAAAACAGAAATTCATAGAAAGAATTTTAAGACAATGTATTTGCAGTTTCTGAACAAAGTGGTTAATTTTGCATATTGTATACAATATTTTTTGCCTAATTGTTCTTCATTTTATAGTAAAAGACATTAAGCTTTATAAACCAGAAAAAAACTCAGTCTACAGAGATTTCCCATCAGCACGCTGTGCTGCATGTAATATTTGACATCAAGCTGTACAGCGCTGTCCAATCACACATACTTCATCCTCATTTACAGGTACAGCCATACTCAAAGGCACAAAGAGCTTCTACAAGTCAAAGTTGTCTTTCTTGTTGAAGTTATACAAAATAACATTTTGAAGTCCTGTACAAGATTGAGTGACCTAGCACATTTTTAGGATTAACAAAACAAACCCCGTGAAAATATATTGTTTTTCTGTTTATCTATATTTAGGACTACCTCCAAAATGGGGGCTGCCCATAGTAAAGGAGGCATGGATTGGCCAGTGGCGGTTCTCCCAAGATGGACGCTTGCTGCCGCAAAAAATGCAAATCCCACAGGCCCCTGCTTCTACACTCAATCTGTAATTGGTTACAAACTCCTATCTAGCCCTGAAGTCCTTTCTGCATGCTTTGCAGAAAAAAAGCAACAAAAAAGGCAATTAAAAATAAACTACACTAAAAAAAAAGGTAAAAAAGGATAAATATAGAGGTGCTACATTGTGAATTTTGTCTCCTGCAAAATTAAACCCTTCATGTACCCCTTCACTCCTATGTCAAGTACTCCAATACCCCCTTCTTTAGGTGAAGGGGAAAGGTCAAATGTCAAACCACCCTGTCACAGGTTACCACAGGTTTTCATTACATCAGCTGGTTTAATCACATCTAATTTAACCTCATCTAAAGCCAGCCAATGCTGAAAAACAAAACAAAATATAAAGAAAGGAATGACCTGGGAGTGACACATACACAAAATAGTACTAATTTCATCTTATACACACACATTCATATTATTCTTCCCCCTCTCACTTCAGATCTCATATATAGACTAAAATAAATTAAAAAAAGGAAAGCAAACAAGTGAAAAGCAGAAAAAGGAAAAAACATTACAACATTGTCACTCTTCAGTAGTTCAGCCCATGTGATGTGGGACTGGATAAGTGTTGATTGGAGGAACAACCAATCCAGGCAGACAATCACAAGAGTTCATACTGGCGGAGATGCATCCTCTGAATAATGTCACGACAGTCATTGAATACACGACGGATGTTTTCAGTGTCCACGGCACAGGTGAAGTGAGGATAGCAGTAGTGTTTGTCTGTGCCACTCGCTGTGCTGATTTTCTGTGGGTTCATGCAAACACACATCATGTCAGGCAAAAACTGATGTGTAATAGCTGTAGTGCACTTTTTAACTTTATTGTTTAAAAGTTTACTACAGCTCAAACATACAGTATATGTTATACCAACATTGATAGTGACTTTATTTTCACTATCTATAATGTTAAGAGACTAAAAACAATTATTCATACCAAAAATTCATCTCGGATAAAAAACTTTGCCCTGGACACTTTCGGATCTTCTCCTGGGTCAGGTGTCGCTGTGCATATAAAAAAACAAAACAGATTATTGTTTAATGCATGCAAGTCCATCGGAACAATTTGAAAAATCAAAGGGTTCATTCACTTTTTCCAAAGTCAAAATTAAAGCACTTTTCAACCATTTTCAAGGTGCATTTTCAAGCTTTTCCAGCACCACACAGCTGTTGTAAATTGCATATTTACATAGACGTCAAATTAAGTCACCTTCTTTTATATAGCGCTTTTTACAATACAGATAGTTTCAAAGCAGTTTTACAGTGATAATAGGAAACTAATGGAACAAAGATTGTTTTGGCTTTACAGCAGCTCTAGAAGAAAGTCATATACCAGTTTTAAGTAAATTTTTGATTGATTCATTTCTGTTGTAAAAATCATTAGTTATTAACTAAGGGGCCGCTTACACGACACCGCCCTCAAACGAAAACAGAAAACGTTTAATGTGTTCTGGCCAATAATTTACACAACAACTGTGTTTGTTGCCTGAGAATGGAAACTTTGAAATAGGTTTTGAAAACGATACTGTTTTCATCTCTGTGCAAACCTCAAAAACGTGAATCCGCGAAAACAGAAGTTTCCGTGGATCCATGTGAACGGGAAATCACCCTGACAATATTTTTTATCTGTACAGAGGGAAAGGGGGAGGCCAAGGAGGCCTTCAGAGGGGATAGTCTAGTTCAGTGGTTCCCAACCTTTTTTTGCCTGAGACCCCCTTTTTCCCAAGAAAATATTTTAAGGCACATTTAATGATATTGTCGCTCTCGTAAGCTTAATGCAAGGATGACAAAATGTTTTTAAACAAGCAATATGTTTATTACCAGATATATTTATGCACAAACAATAGCATATAATATTGAAAATACTATAACAAAAAAATGAGTAGGCCATTTGTAATTTAAAAACATAAGCCTAGGAGTAGCCTATTAATTGGCCCTATTTGAAATGTAATAACAAAAATATCAGTATTCACACTAGTGTGTTGGAAAAAAAGATTTAATATAGGCTATTACAAAATGACTGGTGTCTGGGACCTCAATACTTGCATGTTAAAATTGTGAGGCTTTGTCAGTGTGAGGATTGCTGCTGGCAGTGAGTAATTTGGTCAGTGCGTGGAGAGATCTTAGACAGGAATATCATCCTCAAGGGTCAGTCTGGCCCTGTATTTGGTTTTAAGGGCTGTCACGGTTGAAAACCCATTTTTGGTCAGCCAGGGGATCGTGAATTAAATTAGCTGATGTAATATGATCGTTCTCCTTAAAGCTGCAGTCCGTAACGTTTGGCGCTCTATAGCGATTAATAAACATGTGTTTATTTACATAATAATTTGTCTTGCGGAAGAACATTGTAGCCGGAGCTACTTCTCTCTGTTTATGTCTATGAAGCTGGGCTACACCGCAGCGGTACGACCCGAACCAGTGTAAAATAGTCCCAATATAAACACTCATTGTAGGTGTACCATTGTGATTATGTTCTCGGTTCCGGCTGACCAAATTTATGCAGCATTACAATAATCTAACCTTGAGGTCACAAACAAATAAACTAACTGTTCCGCAATTGTCATTGAGAGCATATGTCCTAATTTAGATCTTTTTTTAAGATGGAAGAATGCGTTTTTACAGATGCTAGAAACGAGGCTTTCAAATGAAAGATTGGTATCAAAGAGCACACCCAGGTTCCTAACTGACGACGAAGACTTGGCAGCCATCAAGTGTTAGACAGTATTCTAAGTTATTACGTGCAGTTTTTTTGGTCCAATAATTAGAATCTGTTTTTTTTTTTTTTTTTTTCAGAATTAAGTAGTAGGAAATTACTAGTCATCCAATTTTATGATTTGCTAAGTTTCATCTGGGCACAAAGAAATATACAGCTGAGTATCATCAGCGTAACAGTGAACATACACACTTCATCACATTTAATAAAATGTTGCATAAGAAAAAAAAAAAATAGATAGACTTTTACAATAAAATGAATTTAGCTTAAACAAACTTAGCCTGTGGCTCAAATGTGCAGACTGATCACACTATAGCCAAGTTGCAAGCGAGGCTCGAGTGGAGTTGTCTTAATTTTATATGAAAAGCAAAAGCAATGAGACCCTCTCCGACAAAGGGCTCAACGCCAAGGATTTTTGTTTACTGTCCTGGGTCTCATTCATAAAACTGTGCATAGGATCCTTACTAAAAGTGTACGTGCACCCGAAAGCCACAAATGGCGTACGGCAAAAAATATTCAGACTTATAAAATAGTGCATATGCCAGAACCTGGGCAAAATTCCTTTTATAAATCCCAGTTAGCGGAAGATTGTGCGCACATGCATCTCCACCCTGAAATAACCATATATGGAGCTTACAATGCCTAGTTTTACTATGCATATCCTTATCTGCATATCAATGGCCTATGCATATTCATCTGCGTAATACCATGTTTAAAGGGGTCATGAACTGGCTTTTTTAAAATTATTATATTGTTGTCTGAGGTCAACTTATGACGTTTGCTTGGTTTTTACATTTAAAAACATCAAAATGAATAAGTAATAGGCTATTTTCTACCCTAGTTTTGAGCCTAGCTCAAAAACGCTCGGTTTTTATGAGAAGCACCTGGCTGCAGCCTGCAGATTTGGGCAGGGGTGCACCTGGGGCGGGGCTGTACATGCAGCCCTGCCCACAATGCTTCTCATTGGTTAGTGGCAAAGTGATGATCGTCAATCGGGGTGGGGCATGATCCCCGCGCCCGTGAACTCATGACGTCGACTTATAGCATGTTTTCATTTCCGCTGTTCATCGCTGTATGGTGAGTACAGGCAAGCTATTCTTCTTTCTTTTTTCTCTAATTTGATTTACAATTTTTAATTCATTTAGTGTGATGATAAAATGAAGTGGTGTAAAAATAAGATTGTTTAACTTTACTCACCATATCACACAAATAACTAGGGCAGCGTTTCCCAAAAGCACCGTAGGCCTGGTGTGTGTGTGTGTGTGTGTGTGTGTGTGTGTGTGTGGTGTGTGTGTGTGTGTGTGTGTTAGTGTGGTTTTGGTGGGATTAGGATATAGTGTTAACCCTCTGGGGACCAGGGTGTTTTTGGGGCACTTGGATGTTTTGACATGCACTGACATTTGTGCTTTTTTCAGTTATGTATAAACATGTTAATGGCAAAGGTATAAATTCACTCTATATAGCACAGATGGGGCTACCATGATATGTGAGCAACATGTATGTACATGTTTGTATTTTTAAGAGAATAATGTTTATGCGTGGTTATTGAAAAAAAATAAAAATGAAAGTTGCTGAAATAAGACCACAATTTCGGGGGGTAGTAGACTGCTCCTGAAAATTCCCCTTATTTTCAAATCCAAAACTTGACAGGTATGCTGACTACTCATTCAGATAAGTCAATAAAGTCTTTTACATTTTTAATGACGTGTTTTGTTTGAGAAAGCTTTATGCAAGGAGGCGTGATCTCTCATTAATATGTGTGGCATTCCACACCTGAGAAAGACAAAGACCCTCCCATAATGGCCCTATTAGGTGTGCTATCAGGCCATATCATTATGAGGAGCCTTGCACAAAGAATGAGGTGATTTAAAAAAGAATGGCTTTTAGATTGTTTGGATTTATTTACAAGAACACACACACACACACACACACACACACACACACACACACACAGCTTAGAATAAGTGAACACACACATGCTAAAGTTGACTAAAAAGAGGAATAAAAAATCTTAATGCCTTAATTAAAAAAAGGAGGAAAGCTCCAACCTTCAGGGACATAAATAATGTCCTTGAATTCTTTGTGAATGAATAATGTATCGCAAATAATTAAATGTTCTTCTTTAAAATACAGGTTGCATCCATCTATACCCGTATTGTTGTTGACTGTCTTTTTCCATAAATGTCTTTATACATATTTCAAAGTTGAGGATTCATTATTTTGATATAGCTTGCATTGGAACAAACACTATAACATCTTAGTTTATTGACTTAATTAGTTTATTGACGAAACATACTATATATTTAACATATGAGCAGAAACTCCTAACAAAAGCTTATTTGTTGTCTATTATAGAGAAAAAACTTTATCCAAAACTAGTCAACAAAATGTTTGTCTTTTATTTTGTCTGTAACAGTGTGTACTGTGCGTTCATTCATTCACACACACACACACACACACACACACACACACACACACACACACACACACACACACACACACACACACACACACACACACACACACACACACACACAGTACACTAGCACGCCACAGCTGATGTATTACCACAACAAAAATCATTTTCTATCCTATCCTAATTTATCTATCCTTCTATTATCTCTGTTTACCTATCTATCTCTACCTATCTGTCATGTCCATATGTCTGTCTGTCTGATAAACTGTATTGCCTTCAAAACTTTTAGGATAGGCTTTCTTAAGCCAAATTAAAGTTTGTCTTGAAAAACTTTTTTTTTAACTAGTTTTATTATTTTGTATTTTAGTATTTTGTTCATAAACAAAGTAAGACAAAGACTTTACAGACAAAGCCAATAACACTCAAGTATATCTTGTCTAACATTTTCCTATAATGTGTTTAAAATGTATAAAAAATAAATTCTTTGTATGACTCTGTACTGTTAATGCCTTTCTTCAAAATGATTCAATATTGTTTGTTCTGTATTTTATCTAAATTAGGTGTTGTAAACTAGAGTGCATTTTCCAGACAAGAGTACCTGGTGCCACTCGTTGACTCTGTGCTTGCACTCCACTGAAATACACAAGGACTGCCCATCTGGGTGTGTAGGTGATGGCAGAAGCAGAGTCCTGCGTGCATTTTTTTTCCGAGAAGGAGGTGAGGGCTATTGCTCGGTTGATTGTTTTTTCAATGATGGAGGGGAATTTCACAGTAGCACCTCATTGCAGTACACGAGATCCGGGGGGCGGAGTCGGATCCAGATTAAGGGGTGGGGTTGGGTAGGTTTAGGGGTGGGTTTAGGGATAAGGGGAGGAGCTGGGTAGGTTTAGGGGTGGGTTTAGGGATAAGGGGTGGAGCTGGGTAGGTTTAGGGGTGGGTTTAGGGATAAGGGGTGGAGCTGGGTAGGTTTAGGTATGTAAGGTGGGAGGAGTCGGATCTAGATCCGACTCCTCCCTGTGGATTTCATGTTCTGCAGTGAGGACCATCTCGAATTTCAGGCTGCACGTGCAGCCCCGCCCCAGGTGCAGCCCCACCCCGATCTGCAGGCTGCAGTCAGGTGTACTTGGTTTTTATGGGCGTCTAGCATTGAAGACTTGGAAGTAAACGCCCACTGCTGTGAGTGGATAACAGTTTTGCATATTATAATGAGTTTCAACTCACTCGTCAGTAACGATTAGACTGATACACACGTACACATAATTATTAGATATCAAACGATCTGTAACAATGCAATACTAGCCTATCAGATTATTATTTTTTAAATAAAAATTTTACTCACATAAGTGTGTTGCACCATTCCTGTCGGATCCAATATAGAAGGCACAGCACCGGTTTTTTAATCTTAATCGGTCTGCAAATCTCGACCTGTGTCTTGTTTACAAAACAATCCTCAGTGAAATGAAGCGAACAAACGGACAATGTTTTGTTCGCTTCTGACAATGTTTCCCACATCAGCTGGAACGTCATTAAAAATAAAGTTTAACCATGCATTCCTATTGGAATCCAGAGGAAGCTTATGCAGCGACTGTTTTCTTCCACAACCAGGCACTGCACAATATTTTGTAAACGCCACGGCATGTTTATTCCTCGGTAGCTCGATCCGGTTTGTCATCACGAGTAGGCCTATGTTATTTAGCTATGCGTGTAATGCGCGAATCGGTGGGTGGGGCTAAACCATACGTGTTGAAATAGGCGTTGATCTTCTTCTGCGGGGGTGGTGTGTTTTATCCTCTTTGACGTCATAGTTCCCCACTTTTAAAAACGAGTCGTTTGCTGAGCCTGGTGTCAATAAAAGCATTTATTGGACTTACAAGGACGTTTTCAGTTCTGAAACTTACAGATATTCTTATAATATGATGACCTCTTAGATGTCAAAAACTCAAGGAAAATTTCATTTCTCAGTTCATCACCCCTTTAACAGTACAAGACATTAGGAAAATATGAGATTCCAATGTGCCGTCACATTACATTGCTAAAAATAATTTAGTAGCCTATCCTTGCCTTGTTTTTGAATAAATAAACCAAATAGTATAAAATACATTTCAGATAAAGTTTTTCTCAACCTTTTCCACTGGCCAAATAGTATTTTTAATTGCTTTATATTTTTTATGTTAACAGATAGGCCTTATTGTGCATTATTGATCATTATTTGGGTAAAAATATTTTCTCAGACCATGAGTTCTGCTATTATCATGCGCTAAGCAATCCTCACTGTGGTTAAAACACAGCATGCCACAGGAAAAGTGTTCAAAAGCATCGCATCCACTACAAATATTTCTATTTATTAGAATATAAAAAAGGTTGTAACTTTTTGCTAATGATTTCATGTAATTTAAGTGCTTAACTCTGTTAATGAGAATGGCATATTTAAAGGGTACCTATTATGGCATTTAAAATGTTCCTAATAATGTTCTGGGAGTCCCCAACAACAGTTTTACATGCATGCAATGACAAAAACACTTTTGTTGTCTTTAATATCCATTTATTTTTACCTGATTTGCTCACCGACTCCCTAATGATTCGTTTGACGACTCATTTGTCCAAACCCCTCCTTTGCGTGACGCTAATCGGCGTGATGGTCAGATGACGCAGTCAGTTATATTTGCGTTAGCCCAAAGCTTAAACATATGATAAAGCACTGCAGTACTACAATACGCTCACATAATTTCACTATTTCAAAAAAAAAAAAAATGACATTGGAGACCTAGAAGCTGCTGAGCGTAACTCTCACTCTCACACACACACACACACACACGTACGCGCACCACACACACACACACACACACACACACACACACACACACACACACACACACCACACACACACACACACACACCATAAAAGCAACAATTATTAATAGTACTTACAGGTTGTGATTCGGAGGAGGAAGCTGATCTAAATAAACTTGGTATTGAACCTTCCTATATCAGCCGACTCGCGAATCCACACTTGAAAGCATTTGTGTTTGTGAAGCGATCGTCATTATAATAACGCGAACACAGCTCAAGGTGGCTATACTAGTGTGGTATGGTTATAAATATAAACTCTAGCCACTGAGTCTTCACATCTCGTCCCTGGGCAGTGAAAAAAAGTTTGCTTTTGATTAGCACTTCAGAACAGAGTCTCGTCGACATGATGTCGTCAGGTTTCTCTGTCTGCTCGGCGCGCGCACTGAGTGGGCGTGTCGAATTCAAATAACTTGTACAAGTGACGTACGAAAGTTAGAGAGAAAGCATCGTTTGTCTATCGATTCATATCAGCGACTCAGAGTCGAGTCTTACTTTTGAGAGACAATAACTTTGTATACGGTGAACTTTCATATTTAAAACTTTGCAGAATGTTTTTGTTCACTTAGATCTATGTTACACACTACATGAAAGGTAATTTTCAAAATTCCATGATAGGTACCCTTTAATCTAAATGTGTATATCAGATGTAAAACAGTTCGCATGGTCACAATAAGAGTTAAAATAAATAAAGATTTACTGTATTAATTATTAGAACTCATAATGAAGATTTAAAGTGTTTTTTCTTCATCTGTCATCAGTCCCTCAGCTCACCATCAGTGTCGCCAAACTGCTCCGTCTCCAAAAATTTCGTACGTATGGGTCAGAGTTTGCGTGCATGTGCAAGTTTATTTATAAATCACTGAGTCGGAAGTGGCGTACACCTCTTTCAGGGCCTGTTTTGTGCATAAGCAACCGTTATAATTGAGGCCCATCATAACAAAAAATAAATTTTTTACTTGCCATGTCAAAAATGTCACTGGCCCCACCAAAAAAAATAAAATAATTGTTTTTGCTGTTTTTGGCTCAGGTAACATATTCAAATAAATTAGAAACTGAAATAGATAGTTAATGAACTGAAGTGTCAGGCTCAGGCAGAAAACATTGATTATAGCATTCTATACTGTAATAAAGACTGTCAATTAGCACTGAATTATAAATATACCTTGCTCTTTATTAAAGCTCCAGTCGGCAGGTCTGGCAGATTGAGTGGACTTAGGCAATATTTTGAATGTTTACAACTCTCATGCCCCTCCCCCACTATCAACGGATACCCTCCCACCGACTCACCGAGTTTGTGCTGCTCGTCAGTGCGTGTGCAGGTTTTCTGTGAACGCCCCCGTCTCATCAGCATCATAGACATATACACTAGACGTCACCTGGGGTTCTAAGCATGCGTCAAAACAGCCGCCATCTTGGAACAGGGTCTTGTCATAGGAAGTATCTAGGTAACGCTACTATCTCCGCCTGTACTTCAAATTCATGGATGATGCCGGACTTTGTGCTGCGTATGGATGTTCACGAACGAAATCTGAACTAGGAAGAATGTTTAAAAACATTTTTTTTTTAATATAAATTTCTCTGGACTCGATGATAAATACATGTCTGACTGTTGGAACGGACCAAAACACTAGAAAATCGCATTCATGACGATTTATGGTGTTTTTATTTCCGTTAGACCTTTGCCTATACATTGACGCTGATGCATAAAGAGGAGGGGCTCCCCTGTTCCAAGATGGTGGCTCTGTTGACGCATTTGTTCCAATGAACTGCTGTAGCCAAGGTGACGTCTAGTGTATATGTCTATGATCAGCATCCATCAACACCATGGAGTATTTGCAGGTATGCTGCCTAGGCTAATCTACCGATAAATTGCAATTGCTAACGTCATTTATACTCTAAATGAGCTTACTTGATCTGTTAGTGTTTTGAAAGCGAGATACATCCGCCACCATCACTCTTCGTTACTGCGCGAACTTCAGGCATGTGCATGTGATTGTAACGTGCGCGAGGGGTGGCGTGTGCCTGTTGACAGTCAGATCTCACACCCCCCTGCGCTGATTGGACCCGATGAACCGGGAGCTGTGGATTTTTGCAAAACAAATAACACGCTCCAGGTGGAGTTAGAAACTCAGGTTTTTTTCTAAAACCACTTTATTTATGTTGTTCTGTCTGATTATAGTGTCGAATTCACTGAATATGATCAAAAAAATGTTGCCGACGGCAGCTTTAATATATATACCAGAGATGGCTTGAAGAACACAGATTAACCATATATTCACTATCGTGTGTTTGGGGGGCGTGAGGGTTGCCCCCTCACCCGGACTATCCTGCATCCTCAGAAAACATGAATTTGAAATGGATTTTAATAATGAAACATTAATATTTGGAAACATTATATATTTCATATTATATATAATGGCATTAATATTTGGCTACTATAGCAACATTAAATACAGTCTGTCATTTTGCCATTCACATTTTGATTGGAACATTTGACACATTCATCTACTTAACGAACATCCCATGCAACAAAGAATGCAGCTCTAATGAGGCTAAAGGTACGATGAAATATTTTTTATCATGTTTTTCTAACTTTGTTGCATCATGACTCGCCTTTCTTAAAGGTTGTGTAGGTAAGACATTTATAAAAAAAAAATTCAAAATTTTTTTAGACTTTCTATATATATCAATGCATAATTAAAATCTAAGTACTCTGAAAAAGAAAGTATAAAAATCGAGTGTCTGTAGACCTCTCACGACTGTTTTAAAGACAGCTCATTATTTCCATTCACTTCACCCCCTCCCTTCAGGTCTCCTTCCAAAGCCACACCCCCAAAACACATGAACGAGCAACTCTGACAGCTGAGCTGAAGACGCATTATTTACCTGAGACGAGCGAAGAGTAGAGGAACGAGTGCATGTAGTGACATCATGTCAGACACACATGTAAATAAAAAAATCTAACTTTATCATTATGAAGTTAAACAAATAAGTTGTATTTTATTACTCACTATCAAACTAGCATATTGATATTGGTAAACTTTACAATATATATTTATTGATTCGCTAACGAGCTAGTTATCTATAAGGCAAAGCTAAACACAGGTTGCGTGATACACGTTGTTCCATTGCCATCATTTACACTGTGATGTAGATGAATTTCGTGTAAGATTTATAACATATATATGATGTTCTGCATGTAAGAGTTTGCTTGATGAAAGCATAGTTGATTCTGATGAGGACTACACTCCCGAGACAAGTACCACATCGTCAGCTCGAGGACAGAACCGTGGTCGAGGGTGAAGCAGAGGAGGTCGTGCAAGAGGTCGTGCTACTAGGGTATTCGCCGATATTCACCCGAGTTTTATTTCTTTGTTTATTCAACAACTTTTTGTTCATTACCTTTTCTTGTAATGTAAATGACTTCCTTTTTTTGACTGGGTTGCCTTCGTGAACTGCAAATGTGGACTTAGATTGGTCTTTCTCTGCCATTGTTTTGGTAATCCTAGGTTCCGTGGCTCTTGAATTACACAAACCAAACGAGTGCGCGCAAAAGGGCAGGTCCTGTGTGGCGAAGGGGTGGTTGCCATGGTTGCGAGAGAGTGACAGTCGCCTAGGCCAATCCGTTGTTTCGTCCCGGTTCGAAATAATGAGCTGTGTTTAATGCAGATTAAACGGTCTAGAGTCAATCGATTTTTATACTCTTTTTTTTCAGAGTACTTAGATTTTAATTATGCATTGATATATATAAAAAAGTTTAAACAAATTTGGAAAAAAGTTTTTTATAAATGTCTTACCTACACAACCTTTAACATGGCTACTTTCTGTTGCCAGTGGTCACTGTCGGTTGTGTCATCGGAAGTCGCTGGCTAGGTGCAAATAAATGGGACTGCCAGTGACAACCAGTAGTGAAAGAATGTAGAAGTCATGCGACAAAGTTCCAAAAAGTTTAACTTTAAGCAAATGAGCAGCAAATTTAACGAGTGAAGATGCAGTGAGCAGTTTAGCACTGATGCAGTGAGCAGTTTAACACTACAGCAATTCATATTAGTTTCCCCTGCATTATGCTGATTATTAGGACAAGAAAATGGATTATCATCAGTCAAATTTTAATGACATTTTAGTAATTTTTGCCAGTATGAGTGAGTTAATTATGTTGATTGATCGATTGTTAATCTGGTTGATTTAATGGACTGAGCACTGCTGTATTTTAAATACTACTTTTAAATATTTTAAGTCTAATTAGAATGATCATTAAAGGCCATTGCACAATGAGTCCGAAATTCGCATCCGAAATATTCGCACGTTAAATAATAAATACGACCTCACGTTATGTCTATCACGAATGGTGTTTTGACAATTCAGAGCCACCGAATCACGAATACGAAAAACGCATACGAAAATTTCGGACTCAGTGTGCAATAGCCTTAACTCTTTAAAGTCAAAATAGTATGATATCTTTGTAGTCGCCAGCTCTCCATTGAAAATGCTTGGTCGCTGCGTGTTGCTGGCAGTGTGAACATGGCTTAACGCACTTATTCTTAACCATAGGGCCGCGGCCCACGCTTGGGCCGTGAGCGCCACCTGGAGGGCCGCAAAAAACTTTACATTTTTTCACTTGTGGGCCGCGGGACCAAACAATAGGCTCTATGCACAATCGCTTCCGCGTTTTGTCTCAGCCCGCCCAGTTACATCCGGTGCTGCGTCGGAAGCCGTTTTTGAATTAGGTGGAGATAATGGCAAATTAAACTCGCTGTTTACAAAAACTTCCTGCGGTTAACGTGAATGATGTTAACAACACTGTAAGGCAGTTTGCTGTCACATATACGAGTAAAAAGGAGAAGGGCTTTAAATTATATATTTCAAGCTACATCGACAACTTTGAGGGTGAGTATTCTCTCATATCGTGCGAAAACCAACTAGCGAATCAGTTTCTAAAATAGTTGTCTCCGTTTCTGAGAAAATTAATTTTATTAAAGTTTTGCCGCTATACACTTCGCGCTATGCGGAAGTAAAGACGCTGGTTGAGATCCTACCGGAAATACGTCAGCAGTGTTCGTGCATAGAGCCTATTTATCAATTGAAGACACCCGACCCGAATGACCACTGTTATTCACGAGACAGTTACAATACACCATCACACCACTAGTGGCAGTAATACCACAGTTAGTTGTTTAACAAACGCCATTAAGCAGAAGACGACACTCAGTCGTTTGTCTCAAATCGTCATTAATGTACTTCACCCTGTGCTGCCTGGAATATACATTTAGTTTTACATTAATTTACAGAAAACAGCTGGTTGAATGAAAATTGCTGATGTTATCGGATTTTCAGGTGATATTCTCAATTCATTCAGTTAACGGACGCTCTGAGGTTAAGTGTTCAGACTGCAGACTAAGCAACGATTGTATTTAATTGTACAGTGCAATCATAACATAGTACAGACATGAACTTAATTCCGTAATGTCCTTAAACTAACAATATTGCTGGCCATAAACTGACAAAGTGCGCGTCCGGTGTGCGATACCTCGAGTTGTCAGACGCGACGTGGCAATTCTCGTCCGGTGCGACTACCTTGAGTTGTCATAGACGCGGCACAGCGATGCGCTTCTCGTCCGGTGTGCGACATTCACGATAGCGGAGGAGTTGTTTTTACCTGCCACTGTGAATGTGTGCCGTGAGATGACCGGAGAAGCTGCTGCGTCTCATTAAGAGGGGAACATAAATAGGAGTTGTAGCTTGTTCAAATTGGACTGTTGTGACTGTTATTGTTCATTTATCACAGATATGAAGAGCAACTTCAGGTTCTGCCATGCAAAACTGTAGACTGCTGAAACAATTATCAAATTATTTTGCAGATTATAAAGCTATATTTTTTATTTGCACTTTATTTCAATTTTCATTTACAACTTATTTAATTTGAAAAATATTATTTTTAATTTATTTTAGGGCTGGGAAAAATAATCGTGATTAATCGCATCCAAAATAAAAGTTGTTTACATAAAATGTGTGTAGTGTGTATAATTATTTTGTATATATAAATACACACACATGCATGTATATATTTAAGAAAAATGTGTTATTAATATAAAAAATATGTATATTTATATATAATATAAATGATGTATAAATATATATACAGTATATACATGCAAATATTTCTTAAATTTCTTACATTCTTACATCATTGTGATGAATGATTAAGGGGATTTGGCATTTGTGTTTCCTCATATTTAAACTCTGAAACTATGAAACACGAAGTCATGGCTGGACAATTTCATGTCATGTTTCAGGTGGTGTGCAAAAAAAGGTAAATATTATTGGGAATATACTTCAGAGATATTTTACTCGTAAAAAATTCTAGGGGTGCCAATAATTGTGGCCAACGTGTTTTGGAGAAAAACATTTATTTCATAATGTGATTTCCCCCCCACTTTCAATTCTTTTACTTCAATGAAATGTTAGAATTTTTCAAATTTTTTGAATGAAAGATCAAAAGGATAAACAATGAAGATTTATTTTTTATAGACAGTTTTGATCATATTTAGCAGGGGTGCCATTAATTCTGACCATGACTGTATATATATATATATAATATATATATATATATATATATATATATATATTATATATATATATATATATATATATATATATATATATATATATATATATATATATATAATGTTCACTCATGCATCAGAGATCACAATATGCATAAATAAACATATACAATAATACAATAAAAAAAGAATGACCAAACCATCAGTTATCAAAAATTTAAAAATTTGAATTGCTTGATGACCATTTTAATCGGGGTAAAGAATACCGGCAGCAACAGTTCAAAAGCAGAGGCGAGAAGACTCTTATCATTCATAATATTATTTTTCTTATTTAACACACTCTCTTCATAGATACTTTCTACACTTTAGTTGTTGAACCAACTGAAGATTTTCAATGCAACAATCAACATAAAACTCTTTAAGGTATTACAGGTCACTACTTTATACAGAGAATAGTGATTCTATTTAACAAAATGACCTTTTATTTCCCCTGTTAGCTCCTCTGTTAGATGGTAAATTGTGACACCTATGTGGTTTCTTTGCCATTTCTTGCCAGTCCTTTTGTGTAGTGAAATGACCAAAACATGCTCATGCTGCTTCTGCTGCTTAAATTTAGTATGTGCACTCTAACTTGTGTGGAAATGGGCATGGAATGACGAATACAAATGGTATTTTGTTATAGGCAAAAATATTATTATTTTTATTATTATATATTTTTGTTGAACTTTTAAACTGACATTTTAGTTGAGTCAACTATTCAAAATTTTGATGAAATAATCAACAAAACAAACAGCAGAATTTTAAGTATATTGTCTGGTTTTATGACAATTAAGATATTCATATCACTGAGGACACGAGTACATTATCATTGATCAATTGTTTTGATAGTATATAATTTTTTTTAGATTCAGAAAATAAATCAATTTGATACTACTTTAGAAATGTAGCAAATTGATGTCTTATTCAATGTTGCATTAGGTTGTATGTTTTTTGTATTTAAGTTGAACAGTTTTGAAAAGAGCATATACAATTGGCCTTTACTGTATGTAACAGGGCCTAAAATGAACACTTGCCAAACAACAAATGCGAATAAAACAAACTGTGGTGTTACAGTGCTGCAAAAATGGCTACAAGTTTTCTTTATAAAATAGCAAACAAAATAGCAGTATTTTTATTAGATATTTTTGCTAAAACTACAAATCACCTTCAAGGTTTGGGTCCAGTGAGAAAGTCACAGAGACAGAACTAAAAACTTAATGAGTCAAACACACATTTTGTTTAAGATATAATTTAAGACTGGTATGAATTATTCAAAGATTTGGCCATAACTCATTACTACCCTTGATATTCTAACATAGGTAATTTCATGTGTATTTAGACTCTAGTGTGTGGATTGAGTTTGCTGCACAACCCCCAAACGGGGACCTTCACGAAGGTCGTCGAGGCAGCCCTTGTTCCGCTACGGCAACACGGGGTTCGAATCCTGAACTATCTCGACGACTGGCTGATCCTAGCTCACTCTCGAGACCAGGTTTGCGAACACAGGGACCTTGTGCTCTGGCACCTAGCCCGTCTGGGCCTTTAGGTCAACTGGGAGAAGAGCAAACTTTGCCCCGTGCAGAGTATCTCTTTTCTTAGTATGGAAATCGACTGGGTCGCCATGTGCACGAAGCTTACGTCACTGCTGACTTGCCTGAGACAATTCAAGGGCAAGAGTGCGGTTGCACTGAAATTTTTTCAGAGGCTCCTCATATGGCGCAGCTACGCTGACGGACTGCTTCATATGAGACCGCTTAAGCACTGGCGTCGCGATCGATTCCGGAGGTGGGCATGGCAACAAGGCATGTTCCGAGAACCAGTTACTCCAACTTGCTATCAGACCTTAACTCTGTGGTCGAACCTCAGTTTTCTACAGGCTGGAGTGCCCTTAGATCGAGTTTCCAGGCATGTTGTTGTCTCAACAGAAGCCTCCGCCACGGGCTGGGGCGCCATGTGCAATGGACATGCTGCCGCAGGCTCCTGGACCGGACCCCTTTGGCATGTCAATTGCCTTGAGTTGCTGGCTGTACGGCTTGCTCTGCAACGCTTTCTGGCGCTGCTCAAGAACCAACACATACTAGTCCGCTCAGACAATAACGCGACAGTAGCGTACATCAACCGACAAGGTGGTCTACGCTCACGCTGTAAGTCGCAACTTGCCCGCCACCTCCTCCTATGGAGTCAGAAGCATCTGAGGTTGTTTCGAGACATTTATATTCAGGAAACCCTGAATTGTCCAGCCGACGAGCTCTCACGGTTTCAGACTCTTCCTGGAGAATGGCGACTCCATCCCCAGTCGGTTCAGCTGATTTGGGATCAGTTCGGGGATGCACAGATAGACCTGTTTGACTCCCACGACTCGTCCCATTGCGACCTGTTTCCCTGACTGAGGGCACGCTCTGCACGGACGCACTGGCGCATTGCTGGCCGTGGGGCCTCCGCAAGTACGCAAGTTTCCCCCAGTGAGCCAAGATCAGGGAGGACAAGGAGCAGGTCATATTGGTTGCGCCTCATTGGCCCACCCGAACCTGGTTCTCCGAACTTGTACTCCTAGCGACAGCACCTCCCAGGCCAATTCCTCTGAGGAAGGACCTTCTTTCTCAGAGAAGAGGGACACCCTATGTCCCGATTTTTGGAACCTCCACGTGTGGCTCCTGGATGCAACGAGGCAGGTTTGAGTACCCTACCACCAGCAGTGGTGGCTACCATCACTTCCACTAGAGCAGTGGTTCTCAACCGGTGGGGCGAAAATAGATCCGATGATTCCAAACAGCCTACTCGCGCCCCCCCGGAACCTCTGCAATCAGTGGAGCTTAAGTTCCTGTCAATTAAGACAGGAATTCATTAAGAGGGTAGGGGACCTGCACACATTTTCTGTTGACGAAGCGTGCCTGGAATTCGGGCCGGCCTATTCTCACGTGATCCTGAGACTGGGTATGTGCCCAAGGTTCCCACCACTCCCTTTCGAGAACAGGTGGTGAAACTGCAAGCGCTGCCCCTGGAGGAGGCAGACCCAGCCTTGGCATTGCTCTGTCCAGTACGCGCCCTTCGTGCCTACGTAGACAGAACGCAGTGTTTCAGGACCTCAGACCAGCTCTTTGTTTGTTATGGTGGGAAGCTGAAGGGAAAGGCTCTCTCCAAGCAAAGGTTGTCTCACTGGATAGTTGATGCAATTGTGAATCCATATGTTTCCCGACCAGGTCATTTGTGTATTCTTAAGTATATTGGTTTGAAAGGTTTGAAAAACTCACAATAAATACTGTCAAGTGCAAAATACAGTTATTTGCTTTGCCAATCTGTCAAATGCATAACATTATAATGAGAACACTACAGTAATAGAATGTTGTGAATTCATCGTGCTTTAGTTGCCACGGGACAAAAGTGGGTCACAACATCGTTCTGAGTGGGTGTACACTCCGCGGAGTGTGCTGTCAAAGAAACAACATAAAAAAAAATAAAAATAAAAATATAGCTGCGAGCAGCGATTACGGGCCCAAGCCGGTGGCAACGCAACCTGGCGGTGCCGCCGGCTTTGGCCCTTCATCGCTGGCCCTATATAATATATAATTTATATATAATATATATATATATAAATATATATACAACTTTAATTTAGAAGGATGTCCTGTTACTCTATCCACTACAGTAAAAGACCTGGGTGTTATGCTAGACCGCAACTTGACTTTCGAAAATCATATTTCATATGTTACAAGAACAGCCTTTTTCCACCTTAGAAACATTGCTAAGCTACGTAACATGCTATCTGTTTCAGATGCAGAAAAGTTAGTTCATGCATTCATGACCTCGAGACTAGATTACTGTAATGCTTTATTAGCTGGTTGTCCTGCATCCTCAATAAACAAGCTACAGTTAGTCCAAAATGCAGCCGCTAGAGTTCTTACTAGATCAAGAAAATATGATCATATAACACCAATTTTATCATCTCTACACTGGTTACCTATTAAGTTCCGTATCAATTACAAAGTATTACTATTGACTTATAAAGCTCTAAATGGTTTAGCTCCTGTGTATTTAACAGACCTTCTATCGCCCTACAATCCATCGCGCTCTTTAAGATCACAAAATTCGAGGCTTCTGGTCGTTCCTAGGATATCTAAGTCTACTAAAGGAGGGAGAGCGTTCTCACATTTATCTCCTAAACTCTGGAATAGCCTTCCTGATATTGTTCGAGACTCAGACTCGCTGTCCCAGTTTAAAACTAGATTAAAGACGCATCTCTTTAACCAAGCATTCACTTAATGCTTACCTTTTATACTACTTCTGAATCAGTTCGAATGCATTAATATTATGAACATCAGCTATCCTAATTATTTCCCATCTGTCTTTCTGCTGTTATCTCGGGACGCTAGTCCCGAGGTAAATAGCGTTTGTCAGCTCCAGTTTGTATCCAGCCTTTCACGGAGACTTCAGATGCCCCAACACCTGTGATGAGACGACTAAACGCCTGTGGAGAGACGACTCGACGCCTGTGAAGAGACAACTAAACACCGGCGATATGTTATGCCTAAATTTATACATGATTAACTAACTGTATTTTTCTTTGTACATTTCTGAAATGCACTTTCTGTAAAGCTGCTTTGAGACAATGTGTATTGTGAAAAGCGCTATACAAATAAACTTGAATTGAATTGAATTATATATATATAAAAAGCCGGGGGCACCGCCACCCTGGTGCCTTTATGGTTAATGTGCACGACGTGACACAAAATATCAATATATCTACTCTAGGGGTGTAACGGTTCACAAAATTCACGGTTCGGTCGATACGATACACTTGTGCCATGGTTCGGTTCGGTACGGTTCGGTACGTTTCCAATGCAGCAAAAAGAAAGAAATGCCAGAGAAATTTCCTTGATTTTTTTATTATATTTTTTATTAAAACTAACATCATAAAGTATGATATATTTTTTTTACTTTGAGCAATGATGGAGCTATACTTGACTTTTCTTAGGAGCATATAAAACAAAATAGCTCCTTGGACAAAATTAAATGTTATATTGTAGTAATTATAAACAAAGGTTTATTTTAGTTCAGATTAACATTTGAGGGCAGCAATTGTATTCATAATGTCAAAATAAAACCGACGTAATGTTACTTAAAAGCATTATAGCCTACTATTCCTGACAAACGTCCATGGTTACAGTTAGTGTTACTACAGTAAATCCATGATGATGTTGCTGATCTGTGGACACTGAATAGTGGCACAATGTTTCTTCCTGGTTTCCACGTCAGCGCGGTTTGATCCATTAATAACGGAGAAATGTGAATGTTTCTCACTAGATCTCGCAGTGAAGTTATTACTTCAAGTTCAAATGCATTTTTACTGGATGTCTCAGCGCCGTGTAGTAACAGAGATCGGCTCGCGCTGCATTAGTCCAAACTGATAAACAGTCCGTCAACCACATAATAACGAGTAGCTCAGTTTCGTTCCACTTACATTACATTTGCCATTTGATGTTGGGCAAATGTTGTGGTCGCGCCAGCATCTCGAGTGCGCTTGCCACGCGCCGCCTACATTTAAAATAATGAAATTTTGGTCGGCAGGAAAAATGTTCCAACGAACCGTTCGGTTTGAAAATGCGTACCGAAAACCGAACCGAAAGCCTCGTACCGAACGGTTTCGAATACGCGTATCGTTACACCCCTAATCTACTCACTATCTGCCGAACGGCTCTGGTAGTTCCGCTTCAGCACTGATGATGTTGTAGAAATAGTGCGCTCTGGTTGGTCTGGATTATTTCGGGATTTTTTATTTTATACAGAAATAAGTTATTTATAATTCAGATGAGAATAAAGTTAGTGTTGATTAAAATGAAGGAAAACAAATATATTGATCTGAAATATAGCACATTAATTTTATATTTATTTAGGTTCAATTACCAAACATACAATCTTAATTTAAATTAAAGCAAACAATACATTTAAAATATATGGGTTGTATGCACATTTGTTTTTTATAAAAAAAAGATATATATCCAAAAAGACAAGGCCTTAAAGGGTTAAACTCTTGTCACTGTAACATACACAATCTCTCTCTCTCTCATCTCTTCTCTCTCTCCTCTCTCTCTCTCTCTCTCTCTCTCTCTCTCTCTCTCTCTCTCTCTCTCTCTCTCTCTCTCTCTCTCTCCTCTCTCTCCTCACACACACACACACACACACACACACACACACACACACACACACACACACACACACCACACACAACACATGTTGGTGCAACAGCATTATGAGGACTCTCCATAGCGTAATGGTTTTTATACTGGACAAACTATAAATTATATCCCCCTACACTGCCCCTATCCCTAAACCAACCCATCACAGAGACATGCTGCATTTTTATTTTTTTAATATTTAAATTTTTTTTATTTTTTTTTATTTTATTTAAATTTATAATTGTTTTTTATGTTTTTTAAGCCATTTGATTTATGAGGACTTTTGAAATGTCCTCATAAACCACCCATAAGTTGTAATACCAGTGTAATACACATGTCATTATAAAACTTTGTGTCCTCATAAATCACATAAACCAACTCTCACAACACACACACACACACACACACACACACACACACACACACACACACACACACACACACACACACACACACACACCACACACACACACACACACACACACACATAAAAAAAATATATAAATAAGCTAGTACTTAATGGAATAGATACTAGTATCTAAAAAATAAGTAATAGTAGCATGAAAATAGAGACTAGTAGGTTAAAATGTTTAAATGTTATGTAATGTATGCTTGCCATATTGGCTCAAAAGAGAGAGAGAGGAGAGAGAGAGAGAGAGAGAGAAGAGAAGAGAGAGAGAGAGAGAGAGAGAGAGAGAGAGAGAGAGAGAGAGAGAGAGAGAGAGAGAGAGAGAGAGAGAGAGAGAAGAGAGAGAGAAAATTACCTTTTAGATACTAGTACCTATTAATAGATAATAGTATTTATTCAATAAATACTAGTACTAAGTCATTAGATACTAGTACCTATTAAATAGATACTAGTACTTATTCATTAGCTACTTATACGTATTCAAAAGAATATCTAAAGAATAAGCACTAGTATCTAAATAATATGCACTAGTACTAAAGAATAAGCACTAGTCGCTAATGAATACTAGTACTTAATGAATAGATAGAGAAAATAGAGACTAGTAGGTTAAAATGATTAAATGTTAAAACGGCTTGCCATATTGGCTCAGAGAGAGAGAGAGAGAGAGAGAGAAGAATGACCATATTCAAACCAACATATCTGACTTCCTCTTGGTCTGACTTCCTCTTGATCTGAACAATATGTGTACCGAGTTTTATGATTGTAGGTAAAACTATAAAACTAACACCCCCACTTTTGTCAAAAGGTGGCGCTACTGAGCCCCTCACCACGCCCGTTTCTGAAACTTTGCACGTCTAATGGCTAATAAATGTGATGTGTCTGTCGAGTTTCATGCAATTTCAAGCATGTTAAGAGTCTCAAAAGCATCAACAAAGAATATTAAAGTTTGATGCGTTGCCATGGCAACAGTATCTAAGATATCAAAAATCCTTTCACAGGTCTACATCTGGCGTGTGTCTACATTATACACATCAAGTTTGAAGCAAATCAGGTAAAAATAAGAGGGTGATTTCAAAGCATTTTGAAAGTGACACACTTCCTGCTGCCAGTTGGTGGCGCTATAACTTTGACTCACAATAGTCACATCCATGAGATCGGGCTCTTACAACGAACACACTGCTGAAGTTTCATCAAGATCAGTTAATGTATGCAGAAGTTAAAACACACTTCCTGTTTCACGTTTCTCGCCATAATTTCGTTTCCACGGCCAAAACCGTTCGAGATATCAAAAATCCCCTGGCAATTTTTCATCCTCAATGTCTTGACTTCACGCTGACCGAGTTTCGTGTCGTGTGTTTGAATGCTCTAGGAGTAGTATTTCAAATTCCATTGCATGCGTTTTCCAAACAACCCTAAATAGACGACTTCCTTTTGGGCTGGGGTAAAAAGTAAGAGCATGAAGTATATATGAACCGATGAGATCTATATGTGTACAGAGTTTCATATTATTTCATGCAAGCGTGTTTGATTTATGGACCAAGGTTTCGGACCCCGTTCCAGGGTGCACTGTCGAGCCCCCCAGCCACGCCCGGGTACCAGCTTCAGCCCGGCCCTGATGGCCGCGGGTTCTGACGTGTGCAAAGTTTCAAGAGTTTTCGAGCATGTTAAGGGCCCCAAAAGTGGCCAAATAGTCGTAAGAAAAATAATAATGGAGAAAAAAAAAATCCTAAGGAAAACAATAGGGCCTTCGCCTTTTCAAGGCCTGGGCCCTAATAACCGCAATTCTAAATGTTTTCCTTTTTTTTCTTTTTTTTTCTTTTCTTTTCAGTTCAGTTTCAGTTTATTCACAATACCTCTTCAAGCATTACAATAATACAGTTTTAAAGGTACAGAGTAGATTGGGTACAGCGAAATGGGTCTCCCAAAGAAGCACAAAAAGCTTATAAGTAGGAGCCATATGATGCGAGACTTTTAGTTTGAAAGACGTAGAACACACTTCTGTCAGATTGGGTTTAAGTAAAGAGTGCCTGAGAAAAACGCGCTGTCCCGATTCAGTAACTGTGGTCAGATGAGATGTGAGGCTATATGTCAGTCTCATTATTATAACGTTATTTTCGTAGCTTGTTACAAAATAGGAAAGTCTCTCACCTCAGAAAAACAAACTGTCCTGTCAGCCGTTACACTGTGTTCACTCTATAATTGCATGCGCTGCACGCTGTATCACAATCGCAAAATAAACTATGAGCATGCAATGTTGTAGTTACGTTGTCAATTAGTAAGTTATTAAGTAAAAGTAAAGCACCAATAAATTACGTAACTAGTGTGTTAGCTGGAAAATATTTGTATGCAGGTATGACATTCTTTCTATTCATAAGTTTCCATGTTTCATTACCAGTTCATGTTAGCATTGTGTATTCACCATGGTAACTGTTGTTTCCATAACCGCAAAATGCCATTTTATTTTCACTTTATGTTATTTTTTATATTTTTTAATGACTGTGGTGGCTTATAACAACTTAATTATATTAACAAAAACTAGTTTGGCACTGCTATTTAATATGACTGTGGTGGCTCATACCAACTTTAATTATATTAACAAAAACTAGTTTTTAGTTTTAAAAACTAGCGATATAAATGTCTCATTCATTCATGCATA
Source organism: Chrosomus eos (assembly GCA_036326025.1). Taxonomy (NCBI): domain Eukaryota; kingdom Metazoa; phylum Chordata; class Actinopteri; order Cypriniformes; family Leuciscidae; genus Chrosomus; species Chrosomus eos. Next base: position 22,153,003 of record CM070840.1, read on the forward strand.
GTTTGGGACTGCTATTTAATAACCTTACCTAATAGGCTTACTATTTATTCATCAGTAGCCTATTATTTTTTACAATTTATGTGTATGTTAAGTAAAGGATACGTGTCAACAATATTTTGTGAAATAAATATGCGTTGTTTTTTTTCTTCTATTTATTATAATATAGCTTATATACATCCTAAAAAAGTGGGTCGCGGCTCGATGACAATGGGAAAATGTGGGTCCCATGGCCAAACCAGTTGAGAACCATTGATATAGGTGTGTTTGTTTCAGTTAATTAACCCGCTTCCAAAGTGTTTCAGTTTACCAGTGTTCATTCACTCTTCAGCTTCAGCTCAAGCAGCTAAAATTTATTATTGAATTATTTGAAACAATCATATTCCTTTTAAATGTTTTTTTTTTATTATTCATTATTCTTTAGGGGTCTAACGGTACACAAACATGACGGATCGGAGGTACCTAAAACGGAGGTGAAAACTAAACACAAAATTGCTTCTTCTTTTTTATGTTTTTATTTTATTAAACTGTGTTTTTTAACAAATGTGTCTGTGTTTAAATAAATTAAATTAAATTATACTTACAATTCTCAAGGAAAAATCTAATCTATCTTGGCTAATGCATAAGACACATACTATAGGCAACTATTAATGACAAAATTAATACTATACTATTAAATGTTACAATTAACAACAGAGCCCAAATTATTAAATTCAGTTGCTATAAATATAAATGTGTAAACCCTAGAAATGGTTGTGCGTGAAAATCCCAGTAACTGAGCAGATTGTGAAATACTCAGACCGGCCCGTCTGGCACCAACAACCATGCCACGCTCAAAATTGCTTAAATCACCTTTCTTTCCCATTCTGACATTCAGTTTGGAGTTCATGAGATTGTCTTGACCAGGACCACACCCCTAAATGCATTGAAGCAACTGCCATGTGATTGGTTGATTAGATAATTGCATTAATGAGAAATTGAACAGGTGTTCCTAATAATCCTTTAGGTTAGTATATTCTCCAGTTCTTCCTTGCTGCTCTCTTTCCCCTCTCTGGAAGATCTCCTATTCTCAGGGGGCTTTCACACTGGCAGTTTAGTTCGGAACGGGGCACGGGGCACAGTTTAGTTCGGAACGGGGCACTAAAAATAGCTAATGTGAACGTTGTCATGGGACCCGGGTGTGCACTGGAGTACCGAACCTGAGACTACCTTGAGGAGGTGGTCTGAGTTTGGTTGCTCCCGAACCGTGCCGTGGTTCGCGTGTATGTGAAAGCAACACAGACTCGGGTGCGCACTTGTTCAGGAAGTAAATTAACCTGCGCATGCGTTTTAGCTTATTGTGATGTATTCAGTTAAATAAAACACTTGTAAGGGATGATAGTATTGATGAATTACCTTGGATACGAGCGAGAGTGAGCATGCAGTGTATTCGTGCATTGCACGTGGAATCAGGGCAACAAAATTTGGAAATCCAGTGTCTCCTCAAAAGAGTCTGTTTGCAAGCAGCAGAAGTCCGTCTTATATGTGACACGCACAGTAAACCTGTGTTGTTCACTCAACTGCGCATATTAGCAGCAAATTAATAAAAAACACAATATTGACCCGCGTTCTGTTTTCTATCATGCGCCATGCATGTTTGCGATGATATAATATGCACGCAAACGCACCAGGGTTCGATATATTCAAGTTGCGTGTGAAAACAGACCAACGCTGCGGGGGGCGCCGGGAACAAACACACTCGGGCTCGGACCGCAGCAAACGAGCCGAGTGTAAAAGCCCCCTTAGTCTTGTTTTGCACTGAATGTTTATTAAACAGGTCTGCTGTTTCTTTTGAAGGAACTCTGCTCTTCGAACTAGGTCTGCATCTCTGCTTTATTTAGAGAAGCTGTCAATCACAGCTGTCAATCCTGAAGTCACATTCCCGTTTTTATAGCATCAAATAACAAACTAAGACCAAACTTATTTAAAAAAACGAACACTTAAACTTAAATCAGCGTGATAAAAACTACCTAAAATGACAGAAAACTTCTTTGGAAAAAATGTATTTAAAGTGTAATTTGATTGTTTAGTTTCCAATGCGTTCCATTAGACTTAATAGTTGGGGCGGGGTTTATGACCTATACTGGAACCAACCACCTGGGGGCGATCAAGATGCTTTGGCATCACTTTTCAGGACTTGTGCGGCATGCTTGTTCAGTACGAATACATGCATGTACCATCACACCCCTATTATTAATAATCTAGCAGTGTTCATTTTCCATCATATTTTTAGTAAACAGAATGCTTTAAAATGTCAAGTGCACTTCAAGTGCATTTGTGTAATTTTTTGCAAATGTAAATTTTAATATTACGTCTATCTTGTGTAAATTTAACATTTAATTTAATTTTCAACAATAATATTGATCTGCCTGCATTGACACCTTTATATGAGAACTGAACTGAGCTGGACGATGACATCACATCCTATTCACATCACAAGTGGGCGAGTAAGATAGATAATAGGAGTAAATCAACGGAACCTAGGAAGCATTTATACAAATCAGCTGTACCGGAAAAGCAAGTGCTGTCTTGAGTGATCAGTCGCATCCCTTAAGGAATGATTTTCAGTTACTTCCATCTGGTCGCCGATTTGTGGCTTCTAAATGGAAAACCAAACGGTACAGAAATACTTTTGTTCCAGCGACAATTACGATTTTAAATAATATGAGTAAGAGAGATGTTTTTGTATCTGATAGTTAACCCTCTGGGGACCAGAAACGCGTCGGCACGTTTTGCTCGTTTTTTTTCACATAGCAGAAAAATAGACTTAAAGTACTACCATCATTTCTGGTCATATAGAGTTAAGACATATGAGAAAATAAACTGTTAAATGTCTACTTTTTTATGTGCCCACATACAATCGAAATAAAATATTGTGCTTTTGTAAAATAAAGAAAATAAACAGGGTGTGCGTTCTGCCTCCCCTTCTCCATCAAGTTTTTTTTTTCTGGAGCACGTCTCTAAACATAAACAGAACTCAGCTAATACTATTCCCCCAGCCATAAGCAATATATCTTTTAAATCGTTTGAGTTTGTACTTTTAAATGATCTGATTCAAAACTAAAAAAAATATTCTCCATTTGTGTCATCTATAAAAAAAGAGAGACGTGTCAGCCTTTCTAATTATCTTTCTCTCATCTCATTATTCTGGTAATGTGACACGCCCACGGAGAGCACGCGCTATTCAAACGCAAACGATCTGAAGCAAGACATTGAGACGTACACGGCCATAATATAAACTCTGTAACACACTATATTTTTTAGTCAGATTAACCTACTGTCGTCTTGCGCGGTTATATGAGGAACAATCCTGGGACTAGGCTACCTCAGAACAAGTGCTGGTTTATTTTCACTTCGAGGAGCGAGGAGGATCCAGCTGAGAAGTCTAAGTGTTTTGCTTGTGCTTAGTTCTAATCGCGACATAGATTTACGTTAGTGTATGTAAACGGAAAAATAGCATACTGTTTAAATGTGAATCATGTTTCTGTGTGTTGTGTGTGTGTGTGTGTGTGTGTGTGTGTGTGTGTGTGTGTGTGTGTGTGTGTGGTTGTGTGTGTGTGTCCGTAAGTTCGTTGACTAGTTTGTGTAGTTTTACCAAAATAGAAGTCAAATAAGCTTTGTTAGGAGTTCTGCTCTATGTGTAAGTATATAGTATGTTTTGTTAACTTCCTAAGATGTTATATGTTTTAGACATTCAAATAATGAATCCTATTTGATAGCAGTATTCTGAAATTTATAGAAAAGACATATTTTTTAAGTTTTTCAATAACTTTGAACTAAATAACCATCTAATGATGTTATAGAAGTGTTCAGATGTATGCACCAGATTTTAAAGCAAGATCATTTAATTATTGCAAATTATCATTCACAAAGAATTCATAACTTGAATATTATGTCCATAAAGGTTAGAGTTTCTCAATTTATTTATTAAGAATAATAAGATTTTTTATTCCTTTTTAGTCAACTTAGATGTTGTTCACTTAATTAAACAGTGTTTGTATGTGTGTGTGTGTGTGTGATGAGTGTTCTGATGTTGCCTGTGTGTGTGTGTGTGTGTGTGTGTGTGTGTGTGTGTGTGTGTGTGTGTGTGTTTGTGTGTGTTTTCGTGTGTGTGTGTGTGTGTGTGTGTGTGTGTGTGTGGTGTGTGTGTGTGTGTGTGTGTGTGTGTGTGTGTGTGTGTGTGTTGTGTGTTGTAAATAAATCCATACAATCTAAAAGCCATTCTTTTTTAAATCTCCTATTCTCATTCTCTCATAATGATAGGGCCTGATAGCACCTAATAGGGCCATTGTGGGAGGGTCTTTGTCTTTCTCAGGTGTGAAATGCCATACATATTAATGAGAGATCACGCCTCCTCGTATAAAGCTTTCTCAAACAAAACACGTCATACACATTCTAAAAGACTTTAATGACTTATCTGAATGAGTAATCAGGATGATTCTCACATAGTTTTGGAGCAAATATTCTAGACTATGTGATACAATTGTCAAAAGTCTTGTGAAGAAATAATCAATATGTGTTTTGTGGCCTTATTTCAGAAACTTTTATTTTTAGTATTTTTCAATAACCATGCATAAATAATATTCTCTCAAAAATACAAACATGTACACACATGTTGCTCGTGCTATATAGAGTGAATTTATACCTTTGCCATTAACATGTTTATAAATAACTGAAAAAAGCACAAATGTCAGTGCATGTCAAAACATCCCAAGAGCCCCAAAAACCCCTTGGTCCCCAGAGGGTTAATTTGGACAGAGGATATGTATGTGTCATGGTGCAGTCTGATGTTTTACTTATGTTATACCTGTAAAATTGTATGTGAAATGTTTTTGTCTCATATGTTTCTTTTTGGGATGACTGAACTCTTTTTCTTTTTATCTGCCAAACAAATTTACCTGCAAGTACGAAATAAATATACCTTGACCTTGACATCCAGAGCGCAATATATATATATACCACTGAACTTACTTGAGCTGGACTGTGACGATGCTATTTTCTTCTGGAAACAAACTTTGTTGCATTATTTTGCTGTTAACTCTGAAAAGCTGCTTTGAAACAATCTGTATTGTAAAAAGTGCTATAAAAATTAAATGTGACTTGATTTGACTATCTAGTTGATTAACCTCATATAGCTCAAACAGCACTTCCAAAAACATATTCCTTTTAGATGTTTTTTTTAAAAAGTAGATGCATTACTAATAACAACTCTTTGTCAACAAATTGTCATGTCGCAAAAACCCCCCACCTCATTACTTATGTTTGTGATGTTTTTACATGCTTTTACGTGAACATTTGACTTGCTTAAAGGTATAGTAAGCGGTTTTTGAAAAACGCTGCTGAAAAGTGGATCGGATCGATCACCAAAACATACTTGTAGCCAATCAGCAGTAAGGGGCATATACACTCATGATGGGGGAGGAGAGAGAGCTCAGTGCACAAGACAGAACGACTATTGAAATAAGAGTATGGGAGAGAAAATACAAAACTTTTTTAAAAAAAAATATTTGTAATATATTAGTTACTTGGACTATCGTAGGGAGCTGTTCGTGAAAATTGTGTTTGTTTTATGGGATGCAATGGATGACTTTGCTATCAAAGGAGTAGAGAAGCTAAATAACAATTAGACATTCAACCTGAATTATCATAACACCACAAATTGCTTTCACTTATGGATGACATCATACTCTCGGGCAGCAGGCACAGCAGATTCCGCCTTAGTTGTTGACTGTGTTGCATAGCGTGTATATGAATGTGGGGGCGGGGGCATCAAGACACGGGTGTGATCCGTTTGTTTTGTTTTGTTTTACCAGGAATTGCTTACTGTACCTTTAGGGCTGTTTATTAAAGCCTGCACTAGGGAAACTTTTACCTTTTGAATATTTCCAGCACATTTTAACATTTTCATACCACTTTATCTCTAGTTAGATATGCGATCATATACAGGTTATTACCTTCAGGAGGAAGTGTGTAGCGAGCATACTCTGGAAAATAATCTTCAAGTTTGGATTTTCCTGCCAGGATCTTTTCTGCCAGCATGTCCTGTTTGTTGAGGAACAAGATCACCGAAATGGTCCTTAAAAACCTGTTTGAAAACACACAGAGTGAGACAGTTTGAGCATGTTTTTATATGTATATATCTGATGACAATTCTAGACATTCAGCCGCAGCTTTGAGCCACAATTTTTAAACGATAAGCCTTTGTATTTAAAGTTGCCATCTGTCTTCTCTCTTTGACTTAAAAAAATAAAATGTTAGGCATGGGTGGAATGACCAAAAAGATAGTTATATACATACATATATATATATATATATGTATGTATATAACTATACAGTGATGTAAAAGTTCCTACAGGGATCTTTTTGGTCATTCCACCCATGCCTAACATTTTATTTTTTAAGTCAAAGAGAGAAGACAGATGGCAACTTTAAATACAAAGGCTTATCGTTTAAAAATTGTGGCACAAAGCTGCGGTATATATATAATATATATATAACTAGTTCTGGCATGAAACTTGATGGTGCAGGCTGATTAGGTCCTTAAATCATTTGGTGGCGATCACATTATTATCTACATAGCGCAGCTAATTGGCTGTTGCATCAGTCAGTATTAAAATAATGGTAGCAATGCTGTTAGCAGTCTGCAACATGCTTATAGAAAGCATCTGAAATCTTAAAGATACAATATGTAAGATTGTTTGCCACTAGAGGGCGCAGTTTCCAACAATAACAAAGGCGTATGTTTATGACGCAGTGACGAGCTGAATAATGGGACTTGCTGTCAAGCTGATGGATCTAATAATGTTTATGGATGAGTGCAAACATTCACGTTTTTTTAACATTATATTGGTATGAAGCAGGTCGCGACTGCTAAAAAGACAGATATAAATTATATCACATGCGAGTCCCGCGGATATAAAGGAATAAGGACTAAGAAATTTCATTCTACCGAACTACCCGCAAGTGCTGGATTACTCACACAGGTCAGGTCAGTTTATTAGACGAATTAAACTTGTGAGGTAATGTAGCGCTGAATGCCTGAATTCATGTACCTTTTTGGATTCTCTTACCTGTTTATTGGATTACCCTTTTTGCCTGTGTTTACTGCCTTGCTGTTTATTTGGATTGTTTGCTTGTGTTTTGATTACAATTCTGGACTGTACTAATAAATGCTGCATTTGGATCTTCACTCAAGTCTCAGAGCAGTTTGTAACAAAACCTTACCATGTACAGGTCCATTATGGACCCGGTCAACCATTTATTGCAGCTTCATCAAGGAAGTTGAGGAATATATGCATTGATTCTTATCTTGTACCTTTTGATGAAGTTGCGATTAAGGACATTTTTCGTTACGTACTGTACTCAATGAGCCTATTAAATCTTGGCTTCCTGGAGGGTAAATTATTTATGGTTTACGTGACTATTTGGACTATAATGCTAATGCTAAGTTGCTCCTCTTTTACTGTTAGGGAAGTAGAGAAGGACGTTTTCCCATAACTTTTGGGGAGGGGGACCATGCATCAAGGTCCGATGACCACGCAGCTTGGCCCACCACGGTCACCAGCATGTTCAATTATGATGATCGCTAGTCCTGTACTTTCAGTACCTTCCAGTCCGATTGTTTCCACACCACAGCCTGTCCACAACAAGGCCGCAACGCCAGAGTCTTCAGCCAACAAGGCCGCCACACCAGAGTCTTCAGCCAACAAGGCCGCCACGCCAGAGTCTTTAGCCAACAAGGCCGCTACGCCAGAGTCTTCAGCCATCAAGCCCGCCACGCCAGAGTCTTTAGCCAACAAGGCCGCTACGCCAGAGTCTTCAGCCAACAAGGCCGCCACGTCAGAGTCACATCATGGCCGCAATTGCAGAGCCTCCAGCCATCATAGATGCCCTGAGATTTCATAGATGTCCCTGAGATTTCAGTCTGCTACAACATGACCACAGAGGTCGTTCCCGAACTGTCTGTCTGCCCAGAAATTACCACAAAAGCCAACCTGGAACACCCTGCTGGTTCCTTTACAATTCCTTTACAAAGGACAACCTTGAGCTCCCAGCCTATTTTGACATGTGCCCTGAGGCCAACGCTAAGTAAGTAAGAAAACTTTATTAATCCCTGTAAGGGGAAACTCATTCTCCACCATTACACATTACAGACACCACAAACAAATAAACATTAAAAAAAAAAAAAAAAAATCACAATCACTACAAGAAATTACACAATTTCATTAAACAACCTCACTGCATTCGGAATAAAAGACCTTCTAAATCGCTCTGTAGAACACAGAGGCATTATCAATCTTCCACTAAATAAGCTCCTAAGTCCACTAAAGGTACAATGTAGTGGATGACCTTTATAACACATAATAATTTTTAATTTCGCCCTTGTTCTCTTTTCCACAGTAATCTCAATTGAATCAGGATTAAAGCTCCAGTCGGCAAGTCTGGCAGATTGAGTGGACTTAGGCAAAATTTTGAATGTTTACAACTCTCATGCCCCTCCCCCACTATCAACGGATACCCTCCCACCGACTCACCGAGTTCGTGCTCGTCAGTGCGTGTGCACCAGGTTTTCTGTGAACGCGCCCGTCTCATCAGCATCCATCAACACCATGGAGTATTTGGAGGTATGCTGCCTTGACTAATCTACCGATAGATTGCAATTGCTAACGTCATTTATACTCTAAATGAGCCTACTTGATCTGTTAGTGTTTTGAAAGCGAGATACATCCGCCATCACTCTTCGTTACTGCGCGAACTTCAGGCGTGTGCATGTGATTGTAACGTGCGCGAGGGGTGGCGTGTGCCCGATCTGTGATTGACAGTCAGATCTCAACCCACCCCCCCCCACCCCCGCTGATTGGACCCGATGAACCGTGGATTTTTGCAAAACAAATAACACGCTCCAGGTGGAGTTAGAAACTCGGGTTTTTTTCTAAAACAACTTTATTTATGTTGTTCTGTCGGATTATTGTGTCGAATTCACTGAATATGATTAAACAAATGTTGCCGACGGCAGCTTTAAGGCCAATAACCGAGCCTTTCTAATCAATTTATTAATCCTATTTCTATCATCTACAGTGATACTACATCCCCAACAGAGTAGGGATGCACCGATACCATCTTTTAAGGAATCGATCCGATGCCAAAAATCCTGAGTATCGACCGATACCCGATACCGATCCGATACCAGCGCAGTTTTTTAGTAGAATTTCTATAACTCTGTGTGTTGAACTGATATTCACTCTTTTGTGTGTTAAACACAATCTACTTAATACAGACAACTTCATTATAAAGAAAAACAACAAATCAAAAAAATATATATGATCATAATATATGAAAAAAAATGCTATTATAAACTAGATTAGTGGATAATTCAGCAGTAAAATTTAGTCTAGAAAAATCATGAGTGCACAATTATTGTATACAAAATCTGAACATTTAGCGAAACAAAACATTTAGTGGGGAACAAATAAGAGACAATAAATGTAACTCTAAATCTGGTAAAACGTTACACATTGCTCTTTGTATTGTTGTAAAATACATTCATGAAAAACAAGATAACAAAAATCAAAAAGATAAATTATTTTAGATATAGCCTATCACTGATTCTTGGGAATTTGGATAAAACAGGTTTTAATTTTGAAAATAAAAAGTTAGTTAATTTACAAAATCTGAAGGTATATCATTATAGACCAAGGTCTTGGCTGTTCAGCAATGTACCGGTGCAACCTCCTCATTTTGTATTTTTTTCATAAACTAGGAGTTTTTTCAGTTATTACTTTGTTTTTGTCAACACCGTCAGACTCAATAAAAAGCTAATTATTTTTTATTTATTTGGTCTAATATGTATTTAGAGTTTTAAAATCATTATCTGGCATTCTTAGTACACATATATGCTGTTAAATGTTGAATATTCACTTTTGTTCATTTTTTTATACTGTTTCACGTGTACTCCCTTAAAAGATCTAACATCATACAACATTTACTTTAAGCCTAAAGACAAAAAGTAATATGTTTTTATTTAACAAACATATTTTTGTATTAAAAGAGGCTATTACTTTAATAACTCAACAGCAATAAAGAAACATATTGTATGCATATTCATTTTAAACAAATAAAACTCCCTCTGACGGTGGTGACTTTAGAACTGACGGTGGTGACACTAATCTGACGGTGGTGACAGTGGCCTCATTACAACATATAATTCCAAACTTTATACCACTCAAGTCAATGGCTTCTTGCTTAACAACTTTATTTAACTATTTGGTCCAAAAAATAACAATCCTGAGCACTGAGATAAACGTTTGTCAAGTACAATTAAGCAATATCATTATTAAAAGTACCCCATCCCCATATCATCAAAAATTAAATCATCATAGTAAAAAATAAAGTCATTACCAGTAGGAATAATGTACAATGCATCACTGACAAAATATTAAACTGTCATAGTGTTTGTAGAAAGTGCTCCCCTTTGGCACATGGACTCTCCCAGTCACCCCCGTCATTCAGCGAGAAATGGACTATTCCGAACTGTCCACCGGAGTTCGCGAAGTGACAGGAGGAGAGTAGATGGACAATAAATGGAAAAGGAGATCGGCTAAATATTGTATATAGTTTAGAGTGAAATATAGTGTATTAGCCCAAATCAGAGGAGTTTATCGATTGTGCGTGTGCGTGCATCACACTGTAAGTAAGCACATAACTGTTGAACATTCTCAGCTAAGCTAATCCGCCCGTATCCGTGTTTACATTTAAGACTGTTTACTTAATTATATCCTACTGCTGTGACATTACCGCAATTCCATGTATATTTATTTCAGTTGTTGACAGTAATAGTTATATTTATTCATTATAATCACCAATGCACGGTTGTATCTGAGGGCGCGCGCGCATGCGCTCATAGTTGTTTACATCTCGGTTCGACCGCGCATGCATCAGTAGCCATGCTCGCATGCACAGCTCGTGCACAGCTCGTGTACAGCATTAGCGCACACACATCCATCCCAACCTTTTCAAGTATATTAGCATATAGATTGTATTGTGTTATATTTCACAGAGATTCGTCAGTATTTTACCAAATAAGCTTTATTGATATTGTTTGTGTTTTATATATGTTTATATATCTGTATTTTGTATTAACAGAACCACACATCTATGCACCTTTAATAAACCAACGATTTGGAACATAACCTGAGTGAGACATCATTGTTCTGACCGGACAAACTGTAGCCTTCTGCCAACCTGAACCAGCAATTAGAGTAAATACTCACAAGATTTTTCATGGTCCTTCGAGCCGGATTGTTGAATTGCTACAGAGATGTCTCAACCCGAGAGAAAAGAGCCTGTCGTGCGCCCACGAAGACAGATCAACCCACCAACTCATTTAGTGGATTACGAGCTTGGTGAGCCATTGCCACATCGACAGCCACTCCCAGAATTCAGCCATAGCAGAGTCCAGTCACCAAGTATGGTAGGACAGACCCGATCGACTTCTCCTGTCAGTCAAGAGTTAGATCATGATAAGTGGACACTGAGAGATGAATGGCAAAGTGAAAGATCCGATGGGCGAGGAGAAGAGGAAGTAGAGCTTACAGCCATTCTGCAGGTGATGAAACGCGAGAACGCAGACTTGCGACTACAAACCAGCCAGCTTCCAGAGATTATTTCCGCATTACAGGAGATGCGACAACAGAATGCCATGTTACATCAGGAACTTCAAAGTCTTAAGGCAGAAAGGGGAGCCCCCTCCAGGCCAGTGACTTCACCAGTGCTATCTCCAGGTCCCTTTCCTCCAGTGGTGAGCCCTGAGACTCCACCACGGTTCCGTCCTACTCCAGCCCCACGGACAAACCCCCCAACGCCACTTACGGCCATGAGAGAACGGTGCCCAGCTACAATGGATGAGCGACTTGGATTAGCTGAGGATTTCAGAAACATGGACATTTCGTCAATACATGACAGAGCACTACCACAAGTGCGTTACAGCGACCCACCTCAACCCAGGTACTCTTGTTCCTCCCAACACATTCCAGCTCATCAGTCAGAGTTTGAGACCACAGCATATGAGCGTGTGCCACCTCCACATCCAGGTCACAGACAGGCGTATTATCAGCCTTCTTCAATGCAGGAGAAAATGTACCGAGGCCCTGCTCCAACCATTCCCTTCCTAACATCCCCTGATCCTAGAGAGTTCTCTCGACTGAGAATAGCATTGGAGAACATTTTGCCTGAGGATGCAACAGAGCGATTCAAGTATCAGATCCTCACGGACCATCTTAAGTTGGAGGAAGCCCTACTTGTGGCAGACTCATACAGTAACTCAAGCTTTCCCTTCACGAACACCATGAGAGCCCTCAATAAAATGTATGGCCAGCCACATCAGCTAGCCTTACAACGCATTGCAGAACTGATGGATGGACCAAACATTCGCAGTGGAGATGTGAAAACTTTTCGCATGTTCGGACTCCAAGTGCGTTCCCTTGTCAGTATGTTGGAACAGCTGGGTCAGAAAGGAAATGTTGAGTTGGAGTGTGGATCACATGTGTCTAGACTGATGAGCAAACTGCCACATGATCTCAGGTCCGGTTTCAAGAGGTATACACATCCACTTCATGTCACTATCCCCACATTATTGGACTTTGCGGACTGGCTTGAGTATGAGCTACAAGTTCAGGATGACCACACTGACTATACCAGTCAGTCCAGACCAACAGTGCCGAGGAGGGAGCTGAGAAGAGATTCTAGGCAGCCCCGCAAACCCACTACCATCCTCCTTGGTACAGAGAAACCGAAGGCCAGCCCAGCATCACCATTTTATCCACCCAAACCAACTGCTACTAAGAGAGAAGGGGTGAATGTTTACTGTCCATACTGCGACAACAACAGACATTTCCTGAGCAGCTGTGAGAACTTTAAGTTACTCAACAAAGAGCAGAAGGTGAATTGGATTAAAGGCCAAAATAGATGCTGGCGCTGTGGGCGTGGTCATCATGCTGCCAATTGCACACTGAAAGCCCTCTGTCCATCTTGTAACAGAAAGCACTTGCTGGCCTTACATGATGTGAATGACCAGAGCAGAGCCACAGAAGAATCGGTTCCAGCCAGTGCAGTCTTGTATGTGGATCGTCCAACCTGTGACAATAAAATTCTGCTGAAGGTGGCTAAAGTTCTGCTCCGAAATGGCAACAAATCCATGGAGGCGTATGCAATCCTCGATGATGGGTCAGAGCGGACTATTATTCTGCATGAAGCTGTGCAGAGGTTGAATCTGAAGGGACAGCCAGAGGACTTGGTTCTTCGTACAGTCAGGCAAGATACACAGACCCTACACGGGGCGGCTGTGACCTTTACTGTGTCTTCAGTGGCTAACCCTCGTAAGGCTTTCAGGATACAGAGCGCATTCACAGCCAATAGCCTGGGTCTAGCAGAGCACACGCATCCCGTCAAGGTACTCCAGAAGAAGTACAAGCACCTTGCAGGCCTGCCACTACAGCACCTTTACAAAGTGAAACCAGTAGTTCTCATTGGTTCTGACTGCCCTCACCTCATCACACCCATAGAACCAGTTAGACTGGGTCCACCTGGTGGTCCTGCTGCTGTGAGAACACGCCTAGGATGGACACTACAGGGACCAGCACAAGAACTATCCAGCAGACTTTCCCCACAGCAATGTCTTTTCACCAGCTTACGGCCCACTAACGACCTTTATGCGAATGTGGAGAAACTGTGGAAAATGGACATTCTGCCATATCGAAACGAGAAGGTACTGACAAGGTCTAGACAAGATCAAGAGTCCATCCAACTTCTCCAGGACAAAACCGTAAGAGTGGAAGTTAACAAAATCCAGCGCTATGCGACCCCTCTTCTACGTGCCAAAGATATGCCAGGTCTACATGCACCCAAAGAAGCTGTCCTGCCACAATTAAGGGGAATAGAGAATCGTCTGAACAAGAATCCTGATCAAGCGGCGGCCTACCAAGAGGAGATAGTCAGGTTACAGCAAGCTGGCTACATCACGAAACTCACTCCTGAGCAGGTGGACTGTTCCAAAGAGAGTTGGTACATTCCACATCATTTGGTGGAGCATAATGGAAAGAAAAGGGTTGTTTTCAACTGTTCGTTTGCTTACCAAGGCCACAACCTGAACGAGTACTTGCTCCCTGGTCCAACACTCAGTCCTTCTCTTCTGTCCGTTCTTCTGCGATTCAGAGAACATTCCATCGCCATTAGTAGTGACATTCGTGGGATGTTCCACCAGGTACGCTTTTTGCCTGAGGACAAACCACTACTGAGATTCATTTGGAGAAATCTTCAGAAAGACAAGGCACCAGATGTGTATGAATGGCAAGTACTTCCATTCGGAACAACGTGCAGTCCTTGCTGCGCAACATACGCGTTGCAGAAGCACGTCCTGGATCACAGTGAGTCTGAAGACACACAGTTCTCAGTAGAGAAATCTTTCTATGTCGACAACTGCCTTCAGAGCTTCACCTCAAGTGAGACCGCGAAAGGTCTTGTAGACAGACTCCGCAGTCTCTTAAGTTCCGGAGGCTTCGACCTAAGACAGTGGGCGAGCAATGATCCATCAGTCATCAGCCACCTGCCAGCTGATGCCCAATCGCAAAGCAGCATCCAGTGGCTCAGCGAAGGTCATCAAGATGCACAAGAGTCAACTCTTGGGTTACACTGGCATTGCTCATCAGACACTCTCTCCTATAAGCAGCGGCAGACAGACCACCCACTTCCAACTATGCGGAACATATACAAGATCCTCGCTAGCCAGTATGATCCCATAGGCTATATTGTGCCATTCACAACACGGGCCAAGGTGATCGTACAGAAGTTATGGGACAAGAAAAGAGAGTGGGACGATCCTCGTCTACCGGATAACCTGTTAAACCTGTGGAAAGCATGGGAGAGTGAACTGGATGGTTTACAGCACATTGTTTTGCCGAGAGCTTACTGCAGTAAAGAACTGGATCAGCCTACCAGCATGAGGCAGATCCACATTTTCTGTGACGCTTCAGAGCGAGCCTACGGTTCCGTGGCCTACTTACGTACTGAAAACCTGGAAGGTAGAGTGGAAGTGGCATTTGTAACCGGTAGATCTCGGGTAGCCCCGAAAAAGCAGCAAACCATTCCACGGTTGGAATTATGTGCAGCACTCACAGGGGCACAACTCGCAAAAGTGCTGAAGACAGAGCTAACTTTGCCCATCCACAGTGTTACTCTGTGGTCTGACTCGACAACTGTCCTTACCTGGCTGCTGTCACACTCATGTCGTTTTAAAGTTTTCGTAGGCACCAGAGTGGCAGAAATCCAGGAACTCACGGAGTCTGATAACTGGAGATACGTGCCATCAAAGGAGAACCCTGCAGATGACATCACAAAGGGAAAACTGCTCGGTGACATAGGCCAGGAAAGCAGATGGAATAAAGGGCCAAAATTCCTTAGACAGACAACTGACCACTGGCCAGAGATGCCACCATTTACGACCATTGATCAGGACAGTGAACTGAGAAAGCCAATCTTCATTGGCCTATCAACCTCCACTCTACCTACACCCGATACACAGGAATACCATACACTTCCAGAGTTACTGAAGGCTTACATCCAGCAAGCCAACGGGGCGGCCACTGATACCCCAACAGCAGATGACTACAAAGAGGCAGAACTTGCAGTACTCCGTCAGAGCCAAACTGACTCATTTCCAGACGAACTGTCCCTCCTCAGAGCAGGTAAATCCTTACCAAAAAATAGTCGCTTGCTGTGCTTAGCCCCAGAATTTGATGAGGACACCAAACTCATACGCGTTGGCGGCCGCCTCCGTCAGATCAGCCAGCTAGAGGAAGACACGATACATCCTATTGTCCTCGACTCGTCTCACCCGACAACCAAGCTGGTAATCAAGGACTACGATAATCGGCTACATCACCCAGGACCAGATAGGGTGTTTGCTGAACTTCGGAGGAAATACTGGGTCATACGGGGACGGGCTGCAGTCAGAAACCACCAACGACAATGTGCAGAGTGTCAGAGATGGCGGGGACAACCACATCCACCAAAAATGGCGGACCTCCCCCCTGCCAGATTGAGGATCCATCAACCTGTCTTCTACTCAACAGGTGTGGATTGCTTTGGACCTTACACTATAAAGGTGGGACGCAGGAATGAAAAAAGATGGGGAATCATCTTCAAATGCATGACTTCCCGTGCAGTCCACATTGACATACTCACCAGCATCGACACAGATTCCTTCTTGATGGCTTTACGACGATTCATCTCCAGACGTGGTAAACCCTTCGAGCTTCTGTCAGACCAAGGCACCAACTTTAAAGGAGGAGAAAGAGAACTGAAAGAGTCATTCATCGCCCTTCATCCTGAGCTTCAAGCCCAACTCGCCAGCCAACAAATTAGATTCATCTTTAATCCACCCAGTTCACCCCATTTCGGTGGATGTTGGGAGAGAGAAATTCGTTCTCTAAAGGCTGCACTTCACGTCACCATCGGCAGCCAGACAGTTACAGAAGAAGTGCTGAGAACTGTCTTCATAGAAATAGAAGGAATCCTCAACTCCAAACCCATTGGCTACACTTCTTCAGACGTTGCGGATCCGGATCCAGTAACTCCGAACATCTTGTTGATGGGGCGGCGAGATGCCTCATTACCGCAAGTGGTATACCAAGACTCTGAACTCCTGAGCCGTAAGAGATGGAGACATAGCCAGCTCTTGGCTGACCACTTCTGGAGGCACTTTATTCAGCACTACCTACCCAACCTCCAGATCAGACAGAAATGGAAGACTGAAGAAGCCGATCTGCAGGTCGGTGACACAGTCATGATCGTGGATCAACAACTGCCCCGCGCTCTTTGGCCTGTAGGGAGAGTTGTTAAGGTCTTTCCTGGGTCGGACAAGAGAGTCAGATCTGCGGAAATACAGGTTAACGGCAAAACTTACACTCGACCCGTAGCCAAAATTATTTGTCTGCCCTCTCTTCCCGACTAGCTTTGGATTTAACGTAGTAAAGACACTTAAGTTGGCAAATTCACACTGTGAATTTGGGGGCGGCTGTAGAAAGTGCTCCCCTTTGGCACATGGACTCTCCCAGTCACCCCCGTCATTCAGCGAGAAATGGACTATTCCGAACTGTCCACCGGAGTTCGCGAAGTGACAGGAGGAGAGTAGATGGACAATAAATGGAAAAGGAGATCGGCTAAATATTGTATATAGTTTAGAGTGAAATATAGTGTATTAGCCCAAATCAGAGGAGTTTATCGATTGTGCGTGTGCGTGCATCACACTGTAAGTAAGCACATAACTGTTGAACATTCTCAGCTAAGCTAATCCGCCCGTATCCGTGTTTACATTTAAGACTGTTTACTTAATTATATCCTACTGCTGTGACATTACCGCAATTCCATGTATATTTATTTCAGTTGTTGACAGTAATAGTTATATTTATTCATTATAATCACCAATGCACGGTTGTATCTGAGGGCGCGCGCATGCGCTCATAGTTGTTTACATCTCGGTTCGACCGCGCATGCATCAGTAGCCATGCTCGCATGCACAGCTCGTGCACAGCTCGTGTACAGCATTAGCGCACACACATCCATCCCAACCTTTTCAAGTATATTAGCATATAGATTGTATTGTGTTATATTTCACAGAGATTCGTCAGTATTTTACCAAATAAGCTTTATTGATATTGTTTGTGTTTTATATATGTTTATATATCTGTATTTTGTATTAACAGAACCACACATCTATGCACCTTTAATAAACCAACGATTTGGAACATAACCTGAGTGAGACATCATTGTTCTGACCGGACAAACTGTAGCCTTCTGCCAACCTGAACCAGCAATTAGAGTAAATACTCACAAGATTTTTCAGTGTTCTTCTGAAAACTGGACTGTAAACTGTTGGACGTAAAGAACAGATAACAACAATTGTGAGCACTGTGGCAAACATTCAACAAGAAATATATGGGTTCAATTAGCAATAGGCTATCATTAATAAAAGTACCCCAATGAGTGAGGATATCCATGGACATCCTCACTCGACCATAATCTTCACAGCTGATAATCACTCCACCTTTCGCTTTAAACTGCGCAATGCGCAACTTCATTGTTTTTGAACTTGGAATGTTCGGAGCAACCAAGCTGGTTGTTTGGAGCTAATTTTTAGTGCAGGCGAAAATCTAAATGAGCGTTAGAAAACACAATTTAATTGCTTTAAACGTGTTACGATGCAAGTTGAACTGCTATATAAAAGCAATATAGCACTCGTGTTCATGAGGATGCTCATGGATATCCTCACTATCACTCGCGCTATATTGCTTAATAGTACCATGCAGTGTAGGCCATGGAAGAAATATAGGTAGAATTATGTAAATAAAAATATAAAAGAGGTTAATGACACATTACAGGTCATATTGGTATTTATTGTGATCAACAATTATATTCTAGCCTTTGTTGAGGACCATTTAGAGGTTTTTGTCACCAACATCAGACTGTATGTCACCACCGTCAGACACAAAACCTGACGGTGGTGACATCTGACGGTGGTGACAAAAAGCTACTCTTTCACATGATATGCATGAGTTGTTCACATTAGCCATCTTGTTTACCCTCTGTTGCTAGCTACTTCAGACCTCTTCTTAAAAAGTATACATTTATGTCATAATCTAATCTAATATTTTTTATACAAAAGAGACGGTGTTGACATGTTATGGTTGTGACAGTAGCAGTGTCCAAAAATATGAACAAGTTTAAGAGAAAATAGAAAACTTAGGAGAGCTTGAGGATCTTGAAGCATGCAGTAGAGCTGAAGGTTTGAAAATGGGGTCCTCAGGAGTGTAGTTGACCTTTTAGTTGCTTGATTTTATTGCTTTTTATAAATATCTGACGGTGGTGACGAATATGTGGGACACATTTTGAGCAACCATGAAATAATATGAAATATTGTTCAAAACTCACTGTTTGTAGTTTTTAATACATATTACAATGTACTCTTTCATGTGGTAAAGATATTATTCAATTCAATTATTACTTTTTAATTTTTTAATCAAGTTGAAATGATTATCTCCTATCCAAGGACAACTGATTTTGTAGGCAACCGGCCAGCATATCATTAAATGAATTAGGGATGAGTCGCGATCTTCGAATAGTCGATTAGTCGAACTGCGTTCGAAATTCGATCATAAAATTGCTTATTCGAAAATCGTTATATTTTCGCGCAATTCCAATGTAACATAATTGACGGCGCGCCTACTGTCACAGATCGCGCAGCAGGGTTTTTTCCTGTCGGGGACACAAGGTGTCACTAACATGAGTGAAACCCCCTCCTGCGCGATCTAGGATACCATCGTTTTATACTGTGTAAACAAACAACAGATGGAGAGCATTGTCGTGAGTGACCGTTAACTCTGCACCCAGAGGTGGACTAACCTTTACTGTCTATATCGTCTATGGTAGGCTAGTAACAAAGTAGGCTACATTTACTTCACTACGTTGGGCGACGTTCCTCTCGTTACTTTATTTTAATGCAATACATGTTGTTAAATGCGTAGTTACTTTATTCCAAGCACGCTGTATCTTTTGTATGGGCATGAGCGATGCTCCATTCACGAATGAATCACTCTTTTGAGTCGATTCTGTTCAAAGACTTAATCAAACAAGTTGGCAGATCTGTCTAAATCGATTCGCGAATCAGTTTGAATGATCTGTTCAGTTCCTCGCGCACTGAATCGGAGTCGTAACAGGTAGATTTAAGAACATCAAGAGCGTTGGATGAAGTGGCCGTGGACCTACAGTCTAGTCTAGTGAAAGCAAATCTGCAAATGCATCATATTTTTGCCAGCGATGAAGATCAAGACATCTTCGTATGATGTCTGTGAATGAATGATTCCACAGGACGAGTTCATTTCAGTCAGGTAATACATTTTACAACCAAACAGATTATTACTCTACGATAGCACTACGAGTATGATGACATTATCCGTTTTTTGGATATATACATTCATTTATAGGCTACATTAAATAAGCTACCATTGTCCACAGTTTATGAAATGAACACCCGCCATCCCGCGTGTATTGCGCAGTGGCACACGAATAGTTTTGATTGAAACTAATTTGTTTAAAAAGTAGGCTTTTGCAGTAACAAGCCAGGTTTGCATAAAATCATAATGACAATTTTTTTTTATCTAACGAGCATCTGGTTTTCAATGCAAAAACGGACTGTTGTGCTTATTGTTTTTTCTTCTGTTAACTACCGGTAAAAAAAAAAACGACTCCCTTTCTGTCATTGTGAGTGTGCGTTTTTTTTTTTTTTTTTTTCGATTTTCGAACGATAATCGACTTTTGCTCTTCGATTTTCGAATAGCATTTTTGGCAGAAATTCACATCCCTAAAATGAATAAAAAAATAAAAAATAAACCTTTAAAAGAACCTTACATATGTGCAAAGGACCCCCTGATTATAACATTGATTCTTTTTATTCATGAAAATGTTATTGATTTCCAACAGAATTAGCACTTTTCTTAGTGGGACATGTTTTTGCCAAAGTTTCAAGAATCAGTGCTATGCTACTATAAAATTGAGACGTTTTAAATGTATATCACAGCTGTTTAATGAGGCAGCAACATATGATAGATAGGACAGAACAAGAAAAGCTATTACTAATATAATAATATTTTTTAATTGCGTCACAGCATTATGATATGAACGACTCCAATACAGTGCGGCACAAAGCGCTTATGCGCATCCCGAGCGCAGAATAATGAGCTTATGCGCATCCCGAGCGCAGAATGATGAGCTTATGCGCATCCCGAGCGCAGAATAATGAGCTTATGCGCATTCCGAGCGCAGAATGATGAGCTTATGCGCATTCCGAGCGCAGAATGATGCGCTTGAAGCAACACAGAGCAGCGCGTGCGTCGAGTCCGCATTGAAAGGTTCAAAGCACAAATACATATTGATGCGTAGTGAATTATACAGTATCTATCTATGCAATAGTTTATTCAGCCTCTTCTTTTAACAGTTTTAAATTTCAGTTACTGTGCGCATGAAGAACAATGATAGTGCTCTCCAGTGATGTGATCTAACAGACACACTGTAGAAACGAACATGATTAAGTTACAGCAATAAACTCCAGCAAGATAAAGTTGTTTTATGCGAAACCATAGAGCTTTATCTACAGATCAAGTATAATAATATTAACATTGAATCATCTCGTTGATAGTTTCATCGTGTTGACTGTTGAAAACCAAACGCGACGCGCTGTTTGAACTGAACACTGAATGGAGAATGATTGACAGCCGCAGCGGAGGGAAAAGTTTACGTGATCTTGAATTTAATGACTTAAATATTAATGTATATCTCACATTATACTATATAATGGCTTCAGAACACTTATAATAAGAGTGCACGAAAACTTTATGGTGCTTTATAATGTTTTTGTGCCTTTTGTGGGGCTTAACAATAACACAGAATAGTATACGCACAATATCGGATATTTATTATATTTACGCACAATTTATTATTTATTATATACAATTTATTTATTATATATTTACGCACAATATTTGGATCGGCCTCATCTGATCGATACCCGATCCGGCAAAAATGGCAGTATCGGACCCGATACCCGATACAAATATCGGATCGGCGCATCCCTACAACAGAGCACTGCATAAAACAAAACACTAGCTACAATTTCCCTGATAAGAAACATAAAGAAGTTTCCTACTTACTCCAATAGAACTCAACTTCCTCAGAAAAAATAGTCTTGATTTTGCCTTCTTAAAAACATTCTTCTTCCAGTTCAGTTTACTGTCCAAATGGACACCGATATATTTAGACTGAACAATCTCTACTTTCTGACCATTAATAATCACTGGTTCTGTCACTTCTTTTTTTTTTCTCTAAAATCAACGATCAGTTCCTTAGTCTTCTCCACATTCAATTTTAGGAAGTTTTCATCACACCATCTTACAAATAACTCAACCTCTCTTCTATAGTCCGCATCGTTGCCTTGATTAATTAAACCTATAAGGGCAGTATCATCCGAAAACTTTTGTATACAACATGAATTTTGAGTGTGCCTGTAGTCAGCTGTATACAAAGAAAAAAGAAATGGTGATAAAACTGTCTCTTGAGGGCCCCTGTTCTAGTTAAAATAATGTCAGACATTTTATCACCCAGCCTAACAAACTGAGGTTGACGTATAAGATAATTCAATACCCACATAATAGTTTTACTATGTAGGTTACATCTCAGCAATTTATCAGCTAAAACATAAGGTTGAATTGTGTTAAAAGCGCTAGAAAAACCAAAAAAGCTGAGGTTATCTTGTCAGATTTTCACGATCCGTTACAGTTTGCATATCAAAAAGGTGTGGGAGTAGATGATGCCATACTTTTTATGTTGCATAATATTTATAATTATTTGGAAACAACTTCTAGTTCTGTTAGGATTATCTAACAGAACTAGAAGTTGTTTCCAAATAATTATAAATATTATGCAACATAAAAAGTATGGCATCATCTACTCCCACACCTTTTTGATATGCAAACTGTAACGGATCGTGAAAATCTGACAAGATAACCTGGATAATCCAGGTTACCAGATAACCAAGGATAATCCTCTCAAAACATTTCATTATTTGTGACGTCAAAGCAATGGGTCTCAAATTATTTAAGCTGCAACCCACGTTACCATGTTTTCGAATGGGAACAATACAATATATTTTCCACATATCTGGTATTTTCGAAGACGACAAGGAAAAAATTGAGTGAAAAACTCAGTAGCTCAGTAGTCGGTAGCTTACCGCAAGCAGTTCAATGTTTTGGTCACAGATTTTCTCTTTCACCATAACATGGCTAGGATGACACCACTGATCGTTCACATAGAGGCAAACACCTCCTCCTAATTTTTTACCAGTCCTCTCCGAGTCTCTGTCCAGTCTATGGAGTGAAAATCCTTCCATTTTAACATGAGACTCTGGTATCTTGTTGGACAACCAAGTCTCCGTAAAGCACAGTAGGCTGCTCTGTCGAAAAAGGCGAGCGCACAAGAGCAAACAGTTCCACTTTTTTCACCAGGGAACGGACGTTCCCCATAATCACTGCGGGTAAAACTTGTTTATATCTCCGCTGATTGTTCCTAACTCGAACTCCTCCTCTGCGGCCTCTTTTCCTGGTCTTTAAGGTGATTTCTGATAAGTCGAAATCAGGAACAAGTCCACCTGAAGCTGAGATCCGCAACCCCAGGAGCTCCAGGCGACTATAGGTGATGAGGGACAGTCCTTGCCTGGGTTAACTTCCATCCTGCAGGCCCATGTGTTTGAGTAACTCTCCAACACACTATTCCCCATAGCCAGAGAAGGCAAAACAACTTGCGAATATTAAAGGTGCCCTAGAATGTGATATTGAACCATCGGAAGTTCGGAACCATCGGAAGTTCTGCAGGTGAAGAAACAAGCGAGGAAGGATCAGAGGGAAAATGGCAGATAAATGTTATGTTCCAGCCAGGCTGTGCAGAGGAGGTGAGGATTTTATTTATACCCTTCCCAAAGAAAAGAAATGTCAAAAGGCGTGGTTGATGTTTATCTATAATCGGATACCACAACAGTTTAGTTTGCTCTGCCCATTTCACCACAGACTTATTTTCTAACCTGGGACAATATCAAGCAGGCTTCTCTCAGTGAATAAATTATATAAAGAAAGCGATCAAAGAACAATCTTTCCACACAGCGCGAGTTTATCTGGACACTTGCCAAACTCGTTATGAAATCAATGACGCATGTTACACTGCACCACGAAGCTCTTACTGTATGTACATCATCGTGTTTGCATTGGTGAAAGCATTAGAGAGAGTGCAGAAACTGCGTTGCAATGATAAGATCTTCAGTCTCACGATCAACAGACTGTCATCTGCTCAATGCTCATCATGGCAACATTTTATGTGATGGAAATAGATTTAAAACCTTTATAAACATCTCACGATTCGTTAATCTCGATAGCTGTAGTAGTAAAAACATTTAATAGCTGTAGTAAAAGTATTCGAGAGAGTTTCACATGTAATATGTAGCTATTTCATATGCAAGCATACCAGCCAATCACAGCAGTGGCCAGTTACACTGAATCCCACAGCAGACACGCTCCTTCAAACAGAGTGCTTTATAAAACATTTTTTTTGTTCTTTTATGCACTGGCTAAGGAGCATGAGTCAAACTAAAAAAAAAAAAAAAGTTTTTTCTGAGTTAATGTGTTATGTAATCTTGTTAAAATGGATTTCATAAAATTGGTATCGAAAAAAGTATCGTTAGGAACCGGTATCGAAACTGAGGTATCGAAACTGGCACCGGAACGAAAGATTTTGAACGATACCCAGACCTAGTCGCGGACAAAGCTGATTCGAAAGACCGCCGTTCGCCAGCAGCATCTTCTTTGTTTTCAAGTAACATTAGTAGGGAAATCCCCTATGGAAATCACACGGAACCGTCACAACTCTGCCGCCATTATGTTAAGCCCGCCCACCAACTCTATACACGATGTGATTGGCCTGACCAGAGTTTGGTTTTTCCAGCTCGAAAAGCCAACGGAGAGTTGCTAGACCACACTGGCTGCGAAAATGTTTTTGCTGCCGCTAGGGTGCGTCTAGATTTCTAGGCTAAATAAATGCTGAATTTGGATCTTCTATACACTCTGTGAATATTCAACACATCGTCCAGTCCTATTGCTGACCTCTAATAAAAATAATCGGCAACTATTACAAACATATAGATGCACTTCAGGATAACTTCTGTAGCACTTGGGATGGGAACTGAGAACTCCCAAGAAACAGCAGAACTGTGAAACCTGTTAGTCCAGATGCTGCGGAACAGATCAAGAGACTCGCGCAACCGGTTGGTGCTGTTGTCTTCCCTTATGACCATGTTATAACTGCTACTGGCTGCCACGAAGATGATGGCGGTCACATCTGTGAAAATAGACAGTAAGAAATACATAATAGCCAAGCACACATTTAAAGAGATAATTTACCCCAAACTTTAACTTCTGTAATTATTTACTCTCCCTTATATCATTCAAAACCCATGAGACTTTGGTTAATCTTCGAAACATAACATTTTATATTTTTAATGAAAAGGTTTCTGTCCCTCTATTGAAAGTCCAGGTAACCAAATTTTAAAAGATCTAAAAAAATTTTAAGCCGTTGTCAAAGGTATCCACATGAGTTGAGCAGTTTAATTTTCAAATATTGTGAAGAGATACAATAACTTTATATGCTACACATCATTTAGACACATACATATATATGGTAAACACAGAAGCACTAGAACAAACATACAAGCTCACCATTAAAGCACTGAATCCATTTCCTCCTTTCATCTCTCTGACCACCCACATCAAACATACTGACACACAAGGAGAAAGAAATAAGAAACGTTTCTGTATATCATCTGAAAAAAATGTAGTAATTAAAATGGTGTGATTACATGCAGTTCTGAATCATTAGATTTTAAAATGGCAAAAATAAGGTTGGTGGTTAAAAGGGTTTTGAACACACAAGTTTTAATACAATTTTAGTAAAATAATGGGGTCAAAAAGGTCTGTGATCTCTAGTTTAAATGCTTCAGTTCCTCTCTAATGGACTTTCACTTCTGAATTTGGTCTTTGCCAGCTCAGTCACATGCAGCACTGTCAGGGTTCTGTCACTTCGGTCTGGTTTACTCTTGGTTTGGTGACAGAGCTCTGACACTCCATCGTCTTTGTCTGTGTGAGCGTGCGGTTTTGAGTTCGCTCGGGCCGTACACTCTTTCATCTACGTGAAATGTTGAATGTGTGTAACATGGTGTTTAGATTCTGCCACTTCGGTCTAGCCTGGCTAAGGTTCAGTGTCAGAGTTTCGACATTCATTCCCCATGGCTGTTTTCGAAATCACATACTTCCCGCCACTATATAGTAGGCAAAAAACAGAATGCGACAAAAGTAGTATGCCTGAATTCACAGTACTCAAAAAGAGCAGACAAAGAGTACCCGGATGGCATACTTCTTCCGGAAAGATTCTGAAGTGTGCATACGATGGACACTTTACTATGAGATTTGTTAATGGCAGTGACGCGACGCAACTGTCAAAATCCAAGAGTAGGTCATGTGATAAAGCCAACATGGCGAAAGTACAATGTTCAAAATACATTCACACTACACAAATTCATACTATATAGAACATACTTTTTCAGCAGACGTGAAGTAATTACTTATTCAAAATAGTAATTACTCATTCAAAATAGCACTCTTGTCTTGCATGTTTTGTTGAGCACCTGGTTTCTGTTTTCATTGTGTTCTGTGTAGCATTCGGTTCATGTTTATCATCAGCCTTGTGCTTTCATTTTGTCAACATTTGTGTAGCATGCAGCTTATGCCCAACATTGGCAGCATGCTTTTGTGTTGTTTTGTTCGGTGTAGCATACGGCTTGTGTTTTTCATCAGCCACATGCATTCATTTTGTCAACTTTTGTGTAGCATGCAGCTCATGCTCAACATTGAAAGCATGCTTTTTGTATTGCTTTGTTCGGTGTAGCATACAACTCGTGTTTTTCATCAGCCACATGCTTTCATGTGTATATGGACTATAGGAGGATCTTTGTTGACATATTTGTACGCATGCGCGAGTGGTTGTGTGGCAACAAAACAAACACTATAGCGGGCGACGAGCACTTTCAAGAGAGTTAGCGGGCGAAATCCAGAATATATAAACACTTTAACATCTGAAGACCGGAGGAGGTTTGGAGAGAAGCTCAAAATTTGTATTGGTGCAACATGACATCATGACTTTTGCGTAAACATACACGCCACTTTCAAGTCAAGTGGCGTGTTATTTATACGCATTTTGAACTATCCGCGTGTATGCGTGTATATCTACGCCGTTATGTCCGAGTGATTCCGCGTGTATGTACACGCCGTTAAAAATCTGCGCGAAATAAAGCCAAATTTTGATATACATCTGGGGGAGCGATAGTTTTCTTACTAGGATGGTAGGGAAAGATTTATAAATGGTATTAACCAGTGACGGGTAGGTTTAGGGACGGGATTGGGGTAGGTCATATATTTATATATACAGTAATGTAACGTTAAGTCAACGGCGTTCATAAACACGCTGAAAAGCGATTTTGCGTGTTGATAGCACGCCAAAAATGGAAATACGAATTGGCGTGTCATACATACGCAGTTTCATGAGATCAGTCTGATTGGTGACAAAATCGAAGTTATTCAAAGCCCATATGAGATCTGGGATGACAAAAACGTTGGTCCGATCCGACTCGCCCGTGTCTTGGCCACCAATCTGCTGGGGAGACATTTATTCTTATTTAATAGAAACCCCTGGACCCTTCACTCATGAAAGATTAAAGGTTTTCAAAAGTCTGGAGGCCTATGATTATTTTGTTTCTCGAAAAGTTGGGCCGATCTTTTCTGCCAAACAGAAAGCAGTGATCGTGTTAAAAGCAGAGTCACAGCGTGATTCGCATCTCCCGCGGGTGATCGCCAAAGAGAACGGCGAAATAATCACTGCTCACTGCGACTGCAAAGCCGGGCAAGTCTTTATTGATCAGTGTTCTTATTTATTTATTTATTGAAAATGTAGTGACTGTTGTACCAATTCAATTATGTTCAGAGTGAGACTGGGACTCCTGAATCAGAACGCGAAAACATATGACTCAGTTTTTTTTTTTTTCAATCTTCTATAAATACATAGTCTCTAAGACTTACTATGAACAAAATGAGCCTCACACACTCGATCAGAAGCTGCAGGAATCCAGCGTCCAGGTTCAATCGCCTATTGCGTTATCGTTATTATCGTTTTTTCGCGACCCTTTTCGGAGGGAATTCGAAAAAACTTTTTATCAGGCCCCCAACGAGCCGTACAATCGACCACACAGCAAGAGTGAACCATCCTCTTCTCTAAATCCTCCTCCAAACGTGCAAAACAATCAAATTACAGGTATCTAGCGGTGTTTCCTGCCACACGATTCCCATGATGCAACGTGACAAACATAAACAATGACGTCACAAAAGATCCTCCTATTGACAGCTCTTTGGCTACATTCAGACTTCCAGTGCAAATCCGATTATTTGTGTATATGATTGAAATCAGATCTAAAATTAGTGACTGTCCACATTGTGTATCACAACTGTTCAGATCCGATTTGTATGTACATGCTGCTCTTTTATTTTCTGGAATATCTGCATTGGTTTCTATGGCAATGATATTGCGTTGGTAGGTATATGCCAAAAACAGCAACCGCAACATAGAGGGGTTTGCAATACAGATGTTGTCTTATTTACAACATGAATTGTAATGTTGTAAATAAGACAACATCTGTATTGCAAACCCCTCTAGCCTTGCACTGGACAACTGCGTCTTGAGGCAGATGCAGAAACGCAGGAGGCTGGTATGCATGGCTTTATTCTGTGCTGACATCTCCGCTGGTTTCAAAACATGTCTCCATTATATTGTAATTTTCTCTTCGTCCGGCATTTTTCAACAACACAACCTTGTTTCTTCCATGCTGACTTTCACCATGTTTCATATAACAACGTCTGAAGGTTATGTTTTACGCGGCGTGAGAAAGTCATATAAACCTTGCGAAATCCAATCAGAGCAGTTAGATTTCCAGAAATGCAACTTGAATAGGATTTCAAACCACATATGTCTGTAAAGTAAAGTCACCTTCCTTTATATAGCGCTTTTAACAATATAGATTGTTTCAAAGCAGCTTTACAGTGAAAATATGAAATTAAAGTAACAGAGATTGTTTTGGCTTTACAGCAAATCTAGAAGCTAAACCTCAGTAAGTAAGACTTTAAAATGTATACAATGTTTAAAAGGGAGCCAATGCAGTGACAGAACTGGGCTAGGTCATAGGTCATTTTCTTTAATCTTCTTTAAGCGCAAAGGAGCAACTGTGTCTAAAGTGCTGGAAAAGAGAGTCAAAAGTTTCTGTCACAATATTGAGTTCTTCTAAGCTATCTGGGATGCTGAGGAGATTAAACTGATCAGGAATATTATTAATAAAGCAATCTTTAGTGGCAGAAGTGATAGGTCTAACATATTTGTAACACGGAGTCGACTTTGCAGCCTTGTCTAAGTTATCTAATCTTATCTAAGACTAGATAATGATCTGAGATGTCATCGCTCTGCTGTAGAATTTCAACGGCATCAACATTGATTCCATGCGATAATATTCAATCTAGAGTATTATTACGACAACGAGTATGTCCTGACACGTGTTGTCTAACTCCAATAGAGTTCAGAATGTCTTTAAATGCCAATCCCAATGCATCTTTTTCATCATCTACATGTATATTAAAATCACCAACAATTAGGACTTTATCTGAAGCCAGTACCAACTCTGATAGAAAAATCAGCAAATTATTTGATAAAGTCTGTATGGTACCCTGGTGACCTGTATAAAGTAGCCAGCACAAATCTCAAACGTGATTTATCATTTACACAAGATAGTGTTACATTAAGCACCAACACTTCAAAATAATTATATTTAAAACTAGACTTCTCAGTAATTCTGAAGATATTACTATAAATAACAGCAATACCTCCCCCTTTACCTTTCAGACGAGGCTCATGTTTATAACAGTAATCTTGCGGGGTGGACTCATTTAAAGTAATGTAATCGTCTGGTTTTAGCCAGGTTTCTGTCAAACACAACACATCCATGTTATAATCTGTAATCATATCATTAACAATAAGTGCTTTTGAAGTAAGGGATCGAATATTCAGAAACCCGATTGTAACAAGGTTCACATGTTATGGGAAGGAGGAGGCAGGAACCGGCGCATAACTAAAAGAAGGCGCAGGCCCTCACAGACAACTGCTGTCACATAATAAAACACAAACAAAACAAAACAAAACACAGGTTCAGGGCTGTCATCAGTAATCACGCCACCGGCCTTGTGTCGCTCCCTCACGGCCCTCTGTTTGCCACACCAAGCTTTATCATTTGTTCATCCGTATTATATCAGTTTTTTATTTGTTGAACAATCAATTAGATTTTTATCCTTAAAAAAATTTTTTGTATGTCCTAATTCGGGGAACAGATAGTCTCTATATGATGATATCTAGGAGAAAGAGTCTCTATGTGAAGGGATTTATCTGACCTCATCTGTCTGCTCCCTGACCTGAGGCCCAGATTGTCATGTTTGAGCTCTAAGACTATGTGTCATGTTACTAGAGAGAAGAGCAGCACCAATCCCAGGAGGGATGAATACCATCTCTTTTCAACAGGTCAGGTCTGCCCCAAAAACTTTTCCAATTGTCTATGAATTCTATATTATTTTGCGGACACCACTTAGACAGCTAGCCATTGAGTGACCACAATCTACTAACTATCTCATTAGTCAAGTCAAGTCATCCTCATTTATATAGCGCTTTTAACAATGTAGATTGTTTCAAAGCAGCTTTACAGAGATAAACATAATGTAAGGTAACAAAGAATGGTTTGGTTTTATGGCGGTTCTTGAATATGTTGTTTCCAGCTAAAGTTAGTTTTGATTGATTCACTTCCGTCGAAATGATCATTTGTTAAATTAGGGGCCGCTAAGACGACGCCGTTCTCTCTAAATAGACTTTATACGCGAACCTGTGATAAACGCTGATGGCATTCACATGCGCATTAAGATTGATAAAATTGATTCTATAGTTATGTGCGTTTGAATATATGTGCGCAGGTTCGTAATTCGCTACAAACCATGCCTAAACAAACTACTTGTCTTGCCTATAAATTTTGATGCAGAATTTTATTTTATCAATTCGGGGTAGGGACGCGAAACCGGAATTTCATAGCGCTTTATCTGTAGAGTGGAATAGGGATCCTCCATAGGGAGAGGCTAGTTGGCACTTCAGCACTGCGTTGTCAACGGGTCCAGGCGAAGGTCCTTCGTCAGATCTGGAAACGGCCTGGATCCAGCAGGCTGCAGCAAAGTCGTATATAGAGAGAGTTGCGACACGCTTTGATGTCGCCGCGACGGCTGTCACGTGGTTCATGTAAGCCCCAATAGTTCCAAAACATACGCGGGCTGTCATGTTCTTCTATGGACAGACAGCAGCGATTGCATTATCAAACGGTAAATATAACATAAAACACACACCCAAGTACTTTTTAAGCTGTTAGTGCATTTTGTTAATGTCAGTTTTGCATTTGGAGAGGCAGGGTGACAACTTAGATACGTTTTAGGCTATGTTTTTGGAAGGAAAAGCTTATTGTTCATGTTCGCATGGGTAGTAGCACTGGCTTTAGCGGCTCTAACTTAACTTTTCCATGTCATTCATCTGATGATGGACGTCTCATGATATTTACTTTAGCACAACTGGGCTGTATTAGGCTATTGATTCCCGTGATATTGCGTATAAATTCCGATTTCAGCCATTAGCCTACCTTCGTGATCACGCAAAGAGGTCTGCAGTCTGTGCAGAATTCCAACCAGCATAAAATATAATTACACTGTGTATGTACAAATGAATGATTTAGGAGGGAAATAGCTGCTCCCATAACGTAGAAAGCAACGACTATATTTACAGCAATGTTCGGTAAATATTAACTTCATAAAATTAAACCGGAGAGATAGTTAATGAGTGAATTACCTATATAATTCAGTATGGCTAATGTACCCCTTCATCCTACCCTAATCTTAGACTACCATTCATCAGAAAACACACAAATACATGTACGTACTGTGTACAGTACACATGTTTCAATCACACATAACTAACCCCACACACACACCACACACACACACACACACACACACACACACACACACACACACACACACACACACACACACATATATATATATATATATATATATATGAATGCATGTGTATTTATGTAGTACTATATGTATTACACCAAACACATATATGCATTACCCTAACCCAATTAAATAAATGAAGTGTGTGTGTATATATATATATATATATATATATATATATATATATATATATATATATATATATATATATATATATATTTTTATATATATATATATATATATATATATATATATATATATATATATATATATATATATATATATATACATACATACATGTATGTGTACATTTATATATATATGCATGTGTGTACATTTATATTTATATATATATATATATATATATATATATATATATATATATATATATATATATATGTGTGTGTGTACATTTATATTTATTTATTTATATATGTGTGTATATATAATATATGTGTATGCATAGTATAGTATAGTATATTATATTTATAATATGTATGTATTCACAAATTATATATTATATAATAAATTATATACATATACATATAATGTTACACAAACACTACACACCAACACACCACACATCTTAAATATATATAAATATACACACACACATATATATACGTGTATATATATATGATATATAATTATATATAATATATGATATATATATATTATTAAAATGTTATATATTATTTACATCAGGTTACCGTAAGTTAGCTACGTTAGTGAAGTGTTAGTCACGTAAGCTACGCTGCAAAAACCTATTATCTTCCAATAACATTTACTAAACCTGCACATAACATATAACTACAGACTAATTCACGAGGGTGGCTAATGTGTGTAAAGTAAAAAAAAATACTAATTTCATTAATTTACAGAGCGAGCGTACTCGGAAGCACTGAAATGATGGGTTCAATGCTGGAACTATCAGTGTTTTGGAACTAATCGCTGCTCCACGCACGCGTAACTTCCGCATTCCTGATTTACTATGGCAGTCTAATGCACGTGTCGGAACTCTTCTCTCAGGCTTGGCTGCAGGAAAACCTCGGGATAAACAAAGACACTAATATTAGCGTAGATGCCATTCTTCTTATGATGTAACGAGTACATCAGGATTTAAGGGAAGTGTTCCCGGTTCCGGCTGGCCTAATCTATGCAGCCTAACATTTAATTATAGAAGTCGATAAGGTATTATGTGAATGCTAGGTCAAAGAGATGTGTTTTAGTCTAGCTTTAAACTGACAGACTGTATCTGCTTCCCGGACAATGGTAGGAAGATTGTTCCAGAGTTTTGGTGCTAAATAGGAAAAGGATCTACCGCCAGCAGTCGATTTAGATATTCTAGGTTTATCAACTGGCCTGAATTTTGAGATCGCAGTAGACATGCAGGTCTATAATGTGTTAAGATCTCGCTCAAGTACTGGGGAGCTAAACCATTTAGTGCTTTGTAAGTAATCAGCAATATTTTACAATTTATACAATGTTTAATAGGCAGCCAATGCAGTGTTGACAGAACCGGGCTAATATGGTCATACTTCCTGGTTCTGGTAAGAACTCGAGCTGCTGCATTTTGAACTAGCTGTAGTTTGTTTATTAAGCGTGCAGGGCAACCACCCAGTAGAGCATTACAATAATCTAGCCTTGAGGTCATGAACGCATTAACTAATTGTTCCGCATTTGTCCGTGAGAGCAATGACATAATTTAGATATATTTTTAAGATGGAAAAATGCTGTTTTACAGATACTAGACACATGACTTTCAAATGAAAGATTGGTATCAATGAGCACACCCAGGTTCCTAACTGACGACGAAGACTTAACAGAGCAGCCATCAAGTGTTAGACAGTATTCTAGGTTATTAGGTGAGGAAGTTTTTTGTCCAATAATTAGAATCTCTGTTTTTTCAGAAGTTAGTAGTAGGTAATTACTGGTCATCCAATTTTTTATATCAGCTATGCATTCCGTTAATTTTGTGAATATTCGTTAGGTTTTGAAGAAATATACAGCTGAGTATCATCAGCATAACAGTGAAAGCTAATTCCATGTTTCCTAATGATATCTCCTAATGGTAGCATATACAGAATGAACAGCAGCGGTCCTAGTACTGAACCTTGTGGTACACCATACTGAACTTGTGATCGATAAGACATCTCTTCATTTAGAGCAGTGGCAGTGGCTCAATGGTTCATGTAGATTGTCTACAAATCGAAAGGTTGGTGGTTCAATCTCTGGTTCCACCTGACCAAGTGTCGAGGTGTCCATGAGCAAGACACCTAACCCCAGCTGCTCCCGACGAGCTGGATGGCCCTTGTACGGCTGACACCGCCGTCGGTGTATGAATGTGTGAGTGAATGGGTGAATGAGAGGCAAAATGTAAAGCGCTTTGGTGGCCATTGGGTCTATGAAAGCGCTATATAAAATGCAGTCCATTTACCATTCCATTTATTTACCATTTACTGCAACAAACTGATAACGATCAGATAAGTACAGTATGATTTAAACCATGCTAGTGCAATTCCACTAATGCCAACATAGTTTTCTAGTCTATTTAATAGAATGTTGTGGTCGATAGTATCAAATGCAGCACTAAGTTCGAGTAACACTAATAGAGAGATACAACCACGATCGGATGATAAGAGCAAATCATTTGTGACTCTAATGAGAGCAGTCTCAGTACTATGGTACGGTCTAAATCCTGATTGAAAATCCTTGCAGATATTATTTCTTTCTCGAAAGGAACACAGTTGTGAGGATACTGCTTTTTCTAATATCTTTGACAGAAAGGGTAGATTCGAGATCGGCCTGTAATTGACTAATTCTGTATGATCAAGGGGGCCAGAGCAAATTACAGTGTCTGACATCATACTTGAGTTCACACACCTCTTTATCATTAATTTTGGTGATCTTCGACAAGCAAAGTCAAACATCATAAGTGCCGATAGGGCTGGATGATTAATCGAAAAATAATCGAAACCGAAATTCATAGCCTATAACCGACGTAATTTTACCATGTCAGTTATTTCGTTTTTTTAATCCTATGAATATTTCCACTGTGGGTTAATGTACTTTCCCCTTAAAACGTATTACCGCGTGTGTAGTCATGATGTGACTCCGCCCCGTACAGATCCGAGAAGGCCTTTTGCAAATTAGGCTATTCCATGCTGAAGGTGCAGAATACAGAAATGCCTTCTTTCCCATTTCCGTAAGGGCCTTGATGATCTATTTTCTATAGTTACTTATTATTTATTAAATCCAGGTAATTGGTTGATGAAACATAGATTAAAATTAAGATACAATTAATAAAAAAACGAAATTCACTTTAAAGACAGGCTTTGTGCTTTCTGTTTTGAGGTCTCTGTGAAAGTTTTAAAGTCACTTTCAGAGCGGCCATGTCCGTAACGGAGAACTGTCACGTCCGTGTTTTTTTCCTCATAAATGCGAACACAAAAAATAAAAATAATATTTTATGTTCTATGGAGGCCGACCATTCTTCATCCGGTTAGTATTAGGCTACTTTTGTTTTGCGCAGTGTAGGATTCTTAGAATGACTAAAAAATATTTTGCCACGTAAAAGTTAAAGATTTTTTGTGTCATGTCTCATATTATGTTATGTTATGATATGATATTTCCCTCATATTAAATATAAAACGTATGTGTAGACTGATATTTTTCTAATGTCTGGACTCCTTTATTAAAGCTGCTGTCTGTAACATTTTTAAGTTAAAAATAATCCAAATTAATTATTTAAAAAAAAACATCTTCAGCCAGTGTTCAAAACAATCTGCTTGCCATAGCTAGATTCAAAACGGTTAGCTTGTAATAATGGTTTTAATTCCAGTGGTACTGGTGGGTTTTTGCGGGAAATTCGAAATGTCTTTGCGTCATTACGTCACATCCGTACACATAAAGAAGGAGTTTCGGCTAGCCGGGCTATACTGCGCGTGAGGAGATGTAGAGATGGGCTTTTTTTGTAGAGATGGGCTCGCAGCACTTTACATGATTAAACTCATGGCGGATCCAGAAAGATCCAAACAACAATCATCAGTGTCAACTGGAGATTAACCAGTTATAAAACCCAAAAGACTTTGTACTTCGAATTTAAGTTGAAAAGAGAAAGAAACCGTCTCATGCGAACACAAGGACACACATCGGTGGGGCTTTTGAAAGGTGCGTGAACTCTGTGTTTTGAAGGGGTTCGAAACGGAAGAAGAGACAGCTTTTTCTGCTGAACAAGAAAGACATTTCAATAG
The DNA here is from genome assembly GCA_036326025.1 of Chrosomus eos. Classification (NCBI taxonomy): domain Eukaryota; kingdom Metazoa; phylum Chordata; class Actinopteri; order Cypriniformes; family Leuciscidae; genus Chrosomus; species Chrosomus eos. The sequence goes on from CM070840.1 coordinate 22,189,124, forward strand.
TTCAATCGTGTAACAGTACGTTTTCTTAATTCACACAGTTATGGAGTTTCCTTTGTTGTGCCTTTCTCGTTTAGCTATTATGGAGTATATGAATTCTGAACTACACAGGTAATCATAAAACACATTAAAGGGTACCAATTATGGCATTTAAAATGTTCCTAATAATGTTCTGGGAGTCCCCAACAACAGTTTTACATGCATGCAATGACAAAAAACACTTTTGTTGTCTTATAATATGCATTTATTTTTACCTGATTTGCTCACCGACTCCCTAATGATTCGTTTGACGACTCATTTGTCCAAACCCCTCCTTTGCGTGACGCTAATCGGCGGTGATTGGTCAGATGACGCAGTCAGTTATATTTTGCGTTAGCCCAAAGCTTAAACATATTGATAAAGCACTGCAGTACTACAATACGCTTCACATAATTTCACATATTTCAAAAAACAAAAAAAATGACATTGGAGACCTAGAAGCTGCTGAGCGTAACTCTCACTCTCTCACACACACACACGCACGCACGCAACACACACACACACACACACATACACACACACACACACACACATAAAAGCAACAATTATTAATAGTACTTACAGGTTGTGATTCGGAGGAGGAAGCTGATCCAAATAAACTTGGTATTGAATGTTCCTTCAGTATCAGGCGACTCGCGAATCCACACTCGAAAGCATTTGTGTTTGTGAAGCGATCGTCATTAAAATAACGCGAACACAGCTCAAGGTGGCTATACTTGTGTGGTATAGTTGTAAATATAAACTCTAGCCACTGAGTCTTCACATGCTTGTCCCTGGGCAGTGAAAAAAAAAGTTTGCTTTTGATTCACACTTCAGAACAGAGTCTCGTTGACATGTTGTTGTCAGGTTTCTCTGTCTGCTCGGCGCGCGCCACTGAGTGGGCGTGTCGAATTCAAATAACTTGTACAAGTGACGTACGAAAGTGCATCGTTCGTCTATCGATTCATATCAGCGACTCAGAGTCGACTCTTACTTTTGAGAGACAATAACTTTGTATACGGTGAACTTTCATATTTAAAACTTTGCAGGATGTTTTTGTTCACTTAGATCTATGTTACACACTACATGAAAGGTAATTTTCAAAATTCCATGATAGGTACCCTTTAAATAACGTTAGTCACGCAATGGTGATGTTGTTAACATGAACAATTTGAGAACAAAGTAGGCTATGATTTGCACGGTTGCTGTAAATCGCGCTGATTAAATCTAACGATCGCTTGTCATGTCGAATGCTTTCCCCCCTTAGTTGATCAGAACAAAAATGGATGTTACTTACTTGTTCAGAAGACATTTTCCGGTGAAAATTCTTATGTTAGTCAAACTTTCAAAAAGTGAATCTGTGATTCTTAATGACAGTATCCACACAGCGCGGTGATTGACAGCAGCACTCGCCTCAAAACACTGTGTTCATCCGCGCTGTTTCATGCCGATTTACAACCCACGTAAAGATTATAATTCCGCGAATCACTGCAGTTACAGATTTCGAACAGAGATGGCGACAAAAAGTGAAAATGCTACGGACTGCAGCTTTAAGGGAGTGTGGATATATAAACAGACGTTTCAGTATTAAATGCATTTTCTGAGAATTTATATTTCAAGTTTTGACTGCAAATGTCACGTCCATAACGCTGGAATTGCCCAATTTTAAAGAATTTATCCTCAACTAGTTTTTTGGTGTAGTGTAATGTCGAGCCTGGCAAAAAGTGGCAAAAAAAAAACCTTTCTGTAAAGTGTCTCTCCACAACTTCCTCCCAGAACGCCTTATTGCGTGGTCTCTAGACCTTTGGGCTTCATCGCATAAGGGTAGTTACTTCGAGCCCTATCAGATGAGCAACTGCTTCATTCTGGTGTCGTCTTCTGATATTTCAGAAGCTTGCAAATTTTTGTGAAATTGAAATGACAGTAAGCTTGCAAATTTCAATTAACTGCCTGAATACTCTCTCCATTTTTTTGTTTGTTTGTTTGTTTTTTTATGTTGGGGGGTGTGCTGACTGGAACCCCAAAAGGTAGAATTTGCGATATTAAAAAAAAAAAAAATGTATGGAAACGGCTCAAGGGCACTTTTTTTTGCGATACACAAAAACATATGCGACAAATCGCTTTCTTCATCCGTGACGTCATCACGCACACAATATTATCGGTAAAAGGCCAATTGAATGGAAACAGTCTGGAGTCGGCAAATTTCGTAATGTTTTTTTTTCGCATATTCACTTTGTCGATAACATAACAGCGCAAAAAGTGGATGGAAACGAGTCTACTGTAAAGCTGCTTTGAAACAATCTATATTGTTAAAACCGCTATATAAATGAAGGTGACTTGACTTGACTACTAGCGATATAACACCAAATACATTTATTTACAAGACCAACAGAAGGTGACTTGACTTGACTTCTAGCGATATAACACCAAGTACATTTATTCACAAGACCAACAGCTAATAATCCAAAAGAAACATTAAACATTAAATACTACCAATGGTCACCAGACGTAGCCTGTCATCACAAGTGCTTGACAGACACTACTCTATCACTGATTATTTAATCAATTAGATAAGATTTAAATGTATTCAAATGTATAATTTTCTTCCAATATTAACAAATCCACCATCATTGTGTAACAAGACAAATTAGCAATAGTTAACAAGAAATCACCAAAGATTATTAAAAATACCTAATAAAACACACATTCGTACATTAGCTTACAACATTCAATTCACAAAATAACAAAACACATTACTCACAACCTACAATTAAAAATAAAAATGGAAGATAGTCTGACACAGACAACAAATGCTGTTCATTAATCAGTATTGTCATCCACTCTCATTGTTTGAAGTTAGTCTCAGTGCAACAAACAATTTATTAAATAAAAAAAATCAGTAAACAGAAAAGATTGAAGTCTTCGAAGTCTATTTCTTTACAATATCCTTAATTTGATATTATACTTAATACTTATTATACTTCATTTTTTTATTTATTATATTATATTTGAATTTGTGGCATAATTTGGAGCCAACGGAGTACCCATGGTATTTTAATATTAAAAAGCAGTAGTATCAGTTTTCCTTGTTTAACAATTTATTCACATCATCAACCAATCTACAAAAGATGTTTACAGAAGGATTAGTTGTTTCAGAAATTAATGTACTCTTGGGTTTAAACATCTTAAAAAATTAAACCGTACATGCGTAGATGATGATCAAGAAAAGGATTTTAATTTAATCGGTCTCATAAATTTAAACAATTCTACCTCACCAAAAATAAAGGGATAACTAACAGGGGAATGAATGAAAGAGACACCTTTTTTTCAGTAATGTTAAATATCTGAAATACATATTTTTCTGATAAATTAAAACCTCATTGTTCCTTTCAATATCCCCTGCATCGGAGTTGATGAGATCAGTTTGTAACAGTAGCTGCGTTTACATGGACCCTTTTAATCGGATTGACGGCTCAATCGGACTAAAAAACCTTAATGTAAACACCTTAATTGTTCTGATTGAGCTCGATCCGATTGGAATTTCGATTGGATTGAAAGGAGTGGTTTATTCCTTTTGTAATCTGATCGAGAGAACATGTAAACACTTGATCGGATTGAAAAACGAAACTGAATGGATTGCGCATGCGCATGTGCAATGACGTTGAAATAACGTAATGACGTATGACGCACAGAACGAGCTGTACTTCCTGTTGAATAAAGTGTCATCTAAATGAGTGTCCCGTTATTCTAAAATTCTCATTCCACTCAGCGTCTGTTAAGTGGAGCAGGACAACGTCCCACCAGTCCTTGTTTCAGACTTTCATCCACAGGCGACTGGTTTTGGGCGCAGTGTTTTACTGCGTGATAAATATAAGCAGCACGGCAAAACAGTTCATATGCTCATTGTCTCCAAATCATGACCAGAGACAGATAAATATTAAGTCTGCTGTTTAAAACAAATAAAGAACCAATGGAGGAGAATAATTATGCGCGAACAGCGGCAGTATTCGTGCAGTGTGCGCATGTCAAAAAATCTTTTCCGAAACTTGTGACATATAAATGGGCACATCAACCCGATTACTTTATTTATCGTTCATGTAAACACCGTGTTCGGATTCATCAATCGGATTGATTTCTTTCCGATTGAACCAAAAGGTTTTCATGTAAATGTAGAGTGTTATCTGTTACCCTTTATTTGTACTGTTTGTGTCAAACTCAGGGCCACATGAGCGTTATAACCTCTTGTATTTAAACGGGTAAGTAGCATAGAAGTCAGTTTGTTTGGAATAGGGAAGCATGGTTTTATCTAGCACCTCCAGCAATAATAATTAGAGTCCTGATTGAAAAACTTTGTTTCCAGTTCAATCATGTAGTTTTGTTTCTCCTATGTTGTGCATTTGTTTTCACTTGATGTTTATACTTTATGGGTGGCCTCTCTAGCTAATGCTAGATTTATTTTCTTTTTGTAGATGGACTCTTTAAATGTTTCCTTATATTTTGGGGTGTTGAATCGGTATAAGTTGCTAAGGCTCTACTGATATGGATGGACGTCAAGTGGTTTCTACCCAATGGATTGTTCTCACTGCATACCTTGTGGATTATCAAATATCCCAAATACAAGGATGTGACTGTGGGCTATCTTGTTTTTCTTGGAATATTGGAAGAGCACTTGAAGGGCTATTTTATCTATTTTTGTGTTTATTATTATTATTATTATTATTATTATTATTATTATTATTATTTTAATTCATCATCAATGGGACTTGGACATCCTAAACATTGACATTTTAAATTTTCATTGTAATAGTTCCAAACTTACCCAAATAATCACTCATCTACAACCTTGAACTGATTAGTAATTTTTTATTTGTATTGTCATTCGTTTTCTATTGATTAAGCCTTATTTTTTAGACCATGTGTGTGTAAACAGCTTTCATTCGCTGGACTGGTTTTATTTCAATTCGTTGTTTATATAAATGCATTGTTCTGTTTATTTCTTCTGGTTTTCCTAAAACCTTCAATTTACATAAAGGTTCATTCTTGTCTTTATTGTTTGTGGCTACACACTGGGAAACATATTAAGATATATTATTTAGCAGCTTAAGTTAGTAGTTGGTGGGCCCCTCCTGTTATTTATATATAGCTTTTTTAATTTATAAAAAAAAAAAATTAGTGCCCTTTTTGGTCCCTCCGCCCCTGCCCCTGAGGAGGTCTGTGCACGCCACTGCAAAAGACACTCTTTATGTTATGCCCCCAGAGCTGCCGTTTTAGCTGAGTGAGAGCTCTGGGCATTCGCGGTCGCAGCTCCGCCTCGCAAGCACCAATCCGGTTCGTTTTTTTTTTCTATAGACAGTACTCACAAAGGTCTAACGATCAAGATTAACTTAAAAATTGCCCTGAGTTCTCCTTTAATTCAATTGCTTTATTTTTGTCCTTGCTTGGAGAGGAGTTTGACAGAAGTTAGCCACTTTCGTTCCAACAGAGGATGAAATGTGTTGTTATCTATGAGTGTTGTGTGATGTAATATATATATGAGATCCACAATCCACACTTGTTTGATCGGAGTTACACTTTTTAATCATGAGCTGCCACCAAAGATGTCTTTTGAGAAAGTTAATGAAACTAGAGTTACAAGAGTAACTCATGTAACTAAAAAAAGGCATATTTTAAGATATTGTCATTGTCACAAATTTACTTCGATTTGATATAGGAATGGCAGAATCATGCTACATATAATTATTTGTTTATTTTTAAAGTCCTAAAACTGAACAAATTAATAAATATTTTCTTTTAGAGCCCACTGTACATTAAAATGCTTTATTGCAAACGTATTTAAACGCGTAATATCAAAATGTTGACTTACTGAAAGTTGACTTTGTCTACTTGAAATCGAGTTTCAAAAATCCCTGAAGTCAAAACACGGCACCGTAGCAAATCCTGAAAGAAATGCACAAACTCTGTTGACTGACACTAAACACTAATAATAAAAAAAAACCAGTGTGACAGTGCCCTCACCTGGTCTGTCGGTGTGTAGTCACTCTGTCGTACAGATTCAATTCTGTCTAGGAAGCTGAAAATGGGAGCAAGACAAATTAACATTATACACCACACAATGGTTTATAATAATACACACAATTATAATAATCTACTATATTATATGATTGATTTTTTTTTTTGGATGGGGTTTGAAGTTTATCATGAAATTATTTTGATGTAATTTATACTGGGTTCACAAACACAAACGCAGTGTGTGTGCGTGCGTGTGCGGGTGTGTTGGTTTACTTAGTAAACCCTATGTAGTGAGGACCAAATGTCAACACAAGGTTAGTAATACCACAATTATTTGACCGTGAGGACATTTTATTTGTTTTATAAAAAACATTAACGCCTATGGAATGTCCTGATAATGATAGGAATACGTGTGTGTGTTTCAGTGCGTACATGTTTGTCCATACTCGTGTGGGCCAAATATCATCATTTAAATGTCAAATGTCATTAGTAAAATCATTTTCATTTAAATCTAGTGTTTTGCACATGTTTCTGTAATGGGTAGGGTTTGGCGATAGATTAAATATAATTAACATGAAATAAAATCAATATATAATCAATTATATATCGCTTTATACAATACAGTTTGTTTCAAAAACAGAATATGATTCTGCTGTAAAGCAGCTCTAAAATGACAGTAGAAAACAGTCATTATTTAGCTGAAATAAGTTTAGTGTTGATTGTTTGGTTCAACTGTGAGTTCATCAATTATGAAATGAGTTAAATTCATCTATAAGCAGCTCTGGAGGCAAAGGTGATGTCATTTCAGTTCTAATCTAATAGTGTCAGAGCATTCAAATCAATAATATTGCTGAAAATTAAGTGTCCCCAACTAAGCAAGCCAAATGGCGACAATGGCAAGGAACCTGAACTCCATCATTGACAGAAATGGAAAAAAGAAATAAAAAAATTAATTAAAAAAACAAACATTTATAGCGAAACAAGCGTGTGTGTGTGTGTGTGTGTGTGTGTGTGCGTGTGTGTGTTTATCGTATTACTTATGAATTTGATTAAGTGGGTGGGTGTGAGATACAGACGTGTATATATATATATATATATATATATATATATATAGATGTGTTTGGGTGAAATTCACATTTTTGTTTTATTCTATAAACTACTGACATTTCTCCCAAATTCCAAATAAAAATATTGTCATTTAAGCGCATTTATTTGCAGAAAATGACAACTGGTCAAAATAACAAAAAAGATTCTGACAAAATGTTGTCAGACCTTGAATAATGGAAAGAAAATAAGTGCATATTCTTTTTTTTTTTTAAACACAATACTATTGTTTTAACTTAGGAAGTGTTTAGAAATCAATATTTGGTGGAATAACCCTGAGATTCAATCACAGCTTTCATGCGTCTTGCCATGCTCTCCACCAATCTTTCACATTGATGTTGGGTGACTTTATGCCACTCCTGGTGCAAAAAGTCAAGCAGCTTGGCTTTGTTTGATGGATTGTGACCATCCATCTTCCTCTTGATCACATTCCAGAGGTTTTCAATGGGGTTCAAATTGAGACCACTGCAAAATTATCATATATATATATATAAAAAATATATATATTAAAAAAATATACCAAACAATTAGTCACAAATGCTACACTCTCCGCACCTTTAACCAACTAAAACATGAATTACATATCAATAAATTTTCCATTTTCTAAAGTTTTATTGTCTTGTGATGTGTCAGTGTTGGCCTCCAGACGGAGCTCTAGCCCTGCTTCCGTGCCTTAATTTTTTGCCCTGACAACTACATATATTTACATATATTTTGCGACTGTAAAGGTTATGAGGTGAGCACTGCAAGTTGTTAGATACCGTATACCGCTACAAAATAACCTGTTTTTGAAATGCACATCTTGCTGTATCTGTATGGGGGTCAAAGAATAGTCATTTTGGGCTTACATTATTCGCCAGACAGCCACCCTTGCTCAATATACATATATATATTATATATATATATATATATATATATATATATATATATATATATATATATATTATATATATATATATATATATATACATCTATACACATATATATATAATATGACCTGATTCACTACAGCAGCACAGTGGAGTTGAGCTGACCTTTAATAAAAGGGTGGCCCCTTTATGCTGAAGGGGAAGTGTCAATCGATATTTCCACCTTTTGAATGGCCACTTTAAATGGAGCGGCCTACATGCAAAATGACGTACAAAATACACGCAGATAAAGACAAAAATTAGGTATCCACAGAATATATTGGGAAATATAAATTGTGGTTTCCAGGGCTGGAAAAGTTGACATATAATCAGATCACAAAAATCATTCAAAGCGACTTTGGCAGCATGAGTCATGACTAAATTCAGATTTTTTTTTTTTCACACCAGTCCATTACTGTGACATTACTGATGTCAAATTCATCTGCCCCTTCACAGCATGTACAAAAAGATAAATGCACAAATAAAAAACAAAAAACTGCGTTATGGTCTCTCCTTGTGTGTAGCAGATTTAGGGAATATCTGTGGTATATGCAGGTAAACATGAAAGTAGGGCTGTAAAAAAATCAATCGCGATTAATCGCATCCAAAATAAAAGTTTTGTTTACATAAAATATGTGTGTGTAGTGTGTATAATTATTTTGTATATATAAATACACACATATGCATGTATATATGTACGAAATATTTGCATGTATATACTGTATATATATTTATACATCATTTATATTATATATAAATATACATATTTTTTATATTAATAACACATTTTTCTTAAATATATACATGCATGTGTGTGTATTTATATATACAAAATAATTATACACACATATATTTTATGTAAACAAAACTTTTATTTTGGATGCGATTAATCGCGATTGATTTTTTTACAGCCCTACATGAAAGTACTGATACCAGCTGTCTGTACCAGCATGCTGGTCTGTTATCATACCTGCCCCTAAACAAAACAAAACTGTGATTGTCATTTACATGCAGTCAGATGGCCTCTTCCTGACTAAGTGGGCTGTCTTGGCCAACTGCAGTGGTTATAGTGCCTATAGACCTTAAATTGTTTGACAAAAGTCTGGCTATGCGAGATTAGGTGAACTCTAAACTGCGAATTTGCATGTGACCAATAGAGGAAATGAACATGTCAATTCACTGTACAGCACCCATCGCAGATTGCTTTATTTTTTTTATTTGTTTGCATAGCAGCTTAATAAAATTAAGTTGTGCCCTTTAGCTGTGACTGTTTTCACAATATAGGTTAATGCTGCAATGTTGCAATATAGTACAACCTCTTGACACGTGTTGCTTAATTCTAAAAGAAAAATAACAAAACTATAATCAATGAGTTTGATTATCCTTTGATTATCCTCCCTATGGAGGATCCCTAATCCACTCTACAGATAAAGCGCTATGAAATTCCGGTTTCGCGTCCCTACCCCGAATTGATAACATAAAATTCTGCATCAAAATTTATAGGCAAAGTAGTTTGTTTCGGTTTGTAGCGAATTACAAACCTACGCACATATATTCAAACGCACATAACTATAGAATCAATTCTTAACGCGCATGTGAACGCCATCAGCGTTTATCACAGGTTCGCGTTTAAAGTCTATTTAGAGAGAACGGCGTCGTCTTAGTGGCCCCTAATTTAATAACAAATGATCATTTCGAGGGAAGTGAATCAATCAAAACTAACTTTAGCTGGAAACAACATATTCAAGAACCGCTATAAAACCAAACCATTCTTTGTTACCTTAAATTTTGTTTGTCTCTGTAAAGCTGCTTTGAAACAATCTACATGTTTATGAGTAACTCAATATGAACTGCTTAACACCTGCAATTCAAGGTTTTTGTAGATTTCAGTCTTACTGTAAGTGTGCCTTTTCTGATGTGTGTAAACGTTTTACTTTCAAAACATAAGATCTCCCAATTTATGTACATTAAGGAATGTTCTGCAATCAAAACTTGCATTTATATCACTGCAATATTTGCCTGTTTAATTGTGATTTGGTCATTTTCATACACCTTAAAAAAATCCCGTATTTTTTACGGAATAATGCTGGCAACTTTGGTTGCCAGAACAATTCTGTAAAAAATACAGTAAAACTGTAATCACCTTTACAGAGCAGCATGTAAGTTTTACATTTTAAACTTGTATATTTAACAATGGATTTCAGCAATATTGACATGGCTATAAAGTTGAAATAAAGTATTAATATCTGTTTTGTACCATTGTAATACACTGACAACCAACAATCACAGTAGTGATGAGAGTCACATGATAAATCAAAGCTCATCACAAGCAGATTTTCCACAATAAAGTTAATACTTATATATTGAAGCTGCACAGTGTGATTCGCACAAACATTAAACACCACACCATCATGGTAACACACATGAAATTTAAAAAATGCAATAAACATTAATTTAACAACATTAAATGTAACATAAAGCCCTAATGTACATAACTGATTAGAAAAAACTAAAAAAACTATGAAGAAACATAGTTATTTCAACAAAAATATGTGACGACAACAAACAAATGTCAAGTGTCACGCAGGGAATTGTGGGAATGTCAATTTACGGTTTTTCACTGTAAATTATACAATGAGTTGTTCTTTTTCTCTTTCAAAAACTGTAAATTTAATGGTATTTTACAGTAAAATGTACCATTAGATTTATCACAGTTATTTACCGTATATAGTACGGAAACTTTATGTTAACCATTTAACAGTTTTTCACTGTAGCATTTTTACAGTTTTTTTACAGTTGTTAAAATCACGGATATTTTTTACAGTGTACAGCAACACCGCAATGACCCAGCACTGTTTGTTGATTCTCAAGTACAGCAGACAACAAACATTAACGGCCGTTTCACACTGCAAGCGTGAGCGGCGCTTGAGCAGCGCGTCAGCGTAACTACATCGTCACTGCAGCTGCAGACGCGCGAGAGTATTCACACTGGAAGCGTTTGTACAGTGTCACAGCAGCGGCTCCAAAGCTACTAAGCGAGCAATTCTTTACAAAGACAACTAACTATACATTTGTTTTTAGAAGTTGGTAATTTATAAAATTGATAGTCTTGAAAGTTTGTTATGGGCAGGTGTACAACATTCGCATATAAATGTTAAACAACAAAACAACCCAGAAAATAGCTCCAATCTATTAGTTTCAGTCATACTTTCGATATGTTTACAATACTGCAAACTCCGCGGATAAAAAACAAAACAAAACACACACACAAAAAAACTTACACTCGGGTTTGATTTGGGTTGCTAGCCTATGTAGCTGTCTGTGTTACATAAACTAAAAGAGAAAGTTTATATATAATATTTTCTGGCTAGTTTACTTTAGTTTATATATAAATATACAGGGTTCGAAATGACTTAGGACTCTTGGGGGGCCCCCTAAAATGTATGTAATTATAAAAATTTCTGAAGACTACCTTGCTACACTGTATACTGTAATTATATGGACCAATGTCAGGGTTTTTCCTGGCTCAAAATGAGGCAGAGGTGTTACAATCATAACACAAGGGGGGTCCGTCTGTTGTTAAAAATAAATAATAATCCACCCGCCAACCACCCATATTCTTTGATTTAGATATCTGCATCTGATCATCACATTACAATTATTCAATTAAGCATGATAATATGGTAACATAGGCTATCACAATGAAGTAGGCTGATTTAAAATTAACATTTATTTAAATTAAAAGTTCTTCTTTTGGCAAAATTACATTTCCTTTATAGCCTAACTAAACAGAGGCTTTACTCCCTTTAAACTTAAATTGTCAATGTTTCATTTTTGAAAACACTATTATCTGAATAATTTTTTGTACCTTTATAAAGGGCACTTTTCCCCTAATTTTATTTAATGTATGCACAACGTATCAAATTCTTACATTTTATTAATAGGCTACATTCAATTCAAATAATAAGACAGCCTAGCCTAGTGGCTGTTACCAATCAAATTAAATCATTTACATTGAAAATTATAACTGTATTAAATGAGATTATTTCAAATATTTTTTGAATATACAAATAAGGTTAGATAGGTGCTTGAATATAGTGCTCGCTGACCGCGATGGCTGGCTGTTTCACGTGTAACGTCCTGATTGCTTTGAACGGGGAACGTTTTGTGATAACTTTGTGATGCACCAGCAGCACCGGGGGTGAATTGTTTATTAGTAGGCCTAAGCGTTAGTGCTCGTGAGTGGGCACGTAACTTACATTCATAGCTATGGGCAGAATGGCCTCTGGGTTCCGATCGCCACACTTTGTGGGCTCGAAAAACTAAACCGGAGGAATGGGTTAGGCACGCGCACCCTCAGGTATTTGAATACGGAGGCTCGCTGACAGCGATTGCTGGCTGTTTCACATGTGACGTTCCGATTGCTTTGAACGGGGAACGTTTTGAGATAACTTTGTGATGCGCGAGCAGTGCCGGGGCGAAGTGTTTATTAGTAAACGTGAGCGCTCGTGAGCGGGCACTTAACTTACATTCATAACCTGACCGTTTTGTAGGGGTGTGAAAAAAAATTATTCACATTTGAATCGCAATTCAAGCTTAACCGATTCAAAATCGATTAATAGAATTCCAAAAATCAATTTTTTTTAATGGCGTGCAGGGGCGGAGTGGCAATCGGGAGAGTCGGGACTTTTACCAGTGGTCCGGTAACGTTAGTGTTTTGAGCCCACGAGGGCCGGTCTGATAATAGCTATACATTATGAGTTCTTGCTGCCCGCTGCTCAATTTGTGCAGCCTCTCTGCTCAACCCGTAAATAAATGCATCGATCCGCAAATGTTGTTTGAGTTCTCAAATGGTCTAGTGTGGTAGATATTTTGCCAAGCGTGTCATAAGTTACGTGTGAGAAGTTTTTATTCTCTCTCATTGAAACCGAACATGTTCATCAGTGATTACAGTCTATATCAAGCAGGGACACGTTTGTGTGCATTTTATTTTGTGATTTCACCGGAGTCTCCGCAATGGCGATAGATGGAAGCGCACGTCCGAGTGAAGACTGCGAGCCACAGAGAACACTGTATGTATCCATGACACTGATAGCAGCGGCAACAAGCGCTCAGCTTGAGTTCAAAAACAACAGATTTAAGCGCTAGATCTCTTATTTAATAGCGAACTAAATGATTGCTCTGCTAGTTAACTGGTGTTGTTTTATTTATTTGTATTAGGTACATACGAGCCTCAATGTTTCAAAAAGTAAAAAGGATTGAGTTCACATTTCAACAGTCCAGCTATTTAAATAACATTTAGCATAATTGTTTGTTTGATCGGACTACAGCATTTTAAAGCTAATTGTAAAAGCTTTTTATTTAAGTTTTATTTTAAACTTGAATTAAATGTATTTGAAAGCTGGCCAAAGCTTGGCACTTTGCACTTTTTAGTTGCAAAAGTTTTTTATTTTTGTATAAAGACATATAAAGTAATATCAAACTACATACAATTTAAAAGAAAAGAAACAACAAATTAAGTCTACTGCAATCAATCACATAGGAAAAAATAAACTACATTTACATACTGCGAATTGTTTTTTGAATTGAGAATCGTTTTTGAATCGAAAATCGATTTTGAATCGGATCTTGAGCCTAAAAATCGATATCGAATCGAATCGTGACATTTTCTGAATCGTGCACCCCTACTCTTTTGGCCATGTGACAGAGCGGGCAGAGAGTAGGCATGGGCACAGAGTTGTGGGCACATTTCCTACATCTAACACTCGAGCGGCATTTGCCAGGTTTATGAGAGAAGGAGAGAGAGAAGCTCGAGGGAGAGGCTCTGGCGAGCACTTAAATGCCACATCATGCTCCGGCGGTGTCTGTGAATGGTAGCCTGGCATGCCAGACCTACATCAAGATGTTAGGTCTGGGAACTCTCCATTGACATACCTCAATCCGAGGGGCGGGATAAACGGTTGCCTTTCAAAATCCCTCTGCACGCAATAGGATAACACTACAACCAACCAGAGCAACGGACGGCTGTGGCTGAGTCCCATGCGTTTTTCCACCAGCGGAGCTAAATGATATATTAAACTTTTGCCGTATCAGGTCGGCAGAACTCCGAACACATCTTACATTTTTAAGAATGACTTAAGCGACGTTCTCTTAACTCCAAGTTCTCCAGAGTCGCGGCCAAAGCCGATTCGAAAGACCGCTGCATCTTCATTGTTTTCAAGTAGCAGGGAAATCACCTATGGAAATCACGCGGAACGTCATGAACTGTGCCGTCATTGTGTTAAGCCCGCACGCCGACTCTATACATGATGTGATTGGCCTGACCAGTTTTGGGGTTTTCCAGCTCAAAAGTCTATGGAGAGTTGCTAGACCACACTGGCAGCGAAATAATTTTCGCTGCCGCTAGGGTGCATCTAGATTTCTAGACTATGTGAATGGCGCTTCTTGCACGGCCTAGCAGAGGGCGGAATGACAGCTTCGGCGTTGAACACCTCGAGTCGAACCCGCAGGGTTGACATCGGGAGTTCTTCGCAGTGGACGCAGCCTCCCGATGAAAGAGCGAGGTCTGCGTGGTCTGGGCCCAGGCAGAGAGCGCAGATCACGTGGCGGTCTCCGGCGCTGGGCGGGGCGGGGCTCGGCACGAGCCACAGGAAGGGCGAGGCATTTTTATAAATACACCTTGCGCTCTTTTAGGAAAATGTGTGTGTCGCGGCAACTCTCACGAGTTCACTGTGAGAGACGCAATTGTCACTTTTTACACGCTCTCACGCACACATCCATTTCCTCACACAGAGAAACATCGCGAAGCAAAGAGCAAGAGGACACTGACACCGACAGACAACACAGAGCAGCAGGTTACAATTGATGTGAAACAGATTCTCAGCTCTCAGATTCTGTCAATTTTATTACGAAATTCAAACAATAAACACCGTTTTGGCGCTTGTAAATGTGACGTGAAAGATCGCTGACAGATCTCAGTTCAAGCGGCACGTGAACCGATCATCTGTTACTCTTCACTACTAACTTACCAAAATGTAGCTAATAAAATCAATCGATCAGTGTTTTTCAACCGCGGAAAGATGTCCATAAAACAGCTGGAGAACAACATGTGTCACGCTACATTTACCTCAGGATGCCTTTTAATGACCCATAGCACACATGTTAGTTGGACTTAAAATAATTGCTATAGAGAGGAGTATTTTGCTAAATATGATAACTATAATACACATTTATTATATTTTTACCTATATCATTAAAATATTATGACGCTGTTTGCTACTATAAAAACGCATTATATTTAATTTGAGTTAGTTTTAACCTTTAATAATACCTGCTGACAGGGCTCTCTGTATGTTTACAGCATTAGGTGATTTATTTTCGGAGAACAATTAACATAACACATTAACGTATCTACTGTACCTAATATTTATCCAAAGGAATTGATACTGAATCACTATCAGAATCAAATCACAAGAATTTAATTGAAATTGTGAAATTTGTGTTAAGCAATAATAAAAACAGTAGCATACCAGTCTTTGTAGGCCTACCATGTAAACATTGTGTTTACATAGTTAATAAACTTGATAAAATTATGTTTAGTTACCTAATAATTTGACAATTACAATAAACTTATTGTGATGCAAGGTTTTTTTTTTTTTTTTTTTACACATCCCCCCAATCCCAATCTTCCCATTTTATGTTATGTTACATTTACACTATTTACAATGACAGGGCCCTCTAGTCTTTTTGGTTTGTTGTTTCTGATTGCACTTTAATCCACATAATATCCCAGAAGGGAATATCCAAACAAAATAAAGTTAAAACTTGTTTTGAACAATTTCTTTGTCATCTGCAGATTGATTTTTAGTAGGGAGAGAACATTTTTTGGGATTTTTTGTGAAAAACTCTGGGATTTTTTTTTTTTGGCCATATCGCCCAGCCCTACTAGGGTGCGTCTAGATTTCTAGGCTAGACTTTACCCGTAGCGTAAGCAACTTACCCAATATGAGAGAACCTCTCGTAAGAGAACTGTATTTTCAGAAAAACAAATAGTATGAAGTTTATCTAAAAGCAAATAACGATCAACCAAATCAAAAGCTTTAGTTAAATCAAGAAAAATAGCACCTGTGAGCTTGCCATTATCTGAAGCTGAAAACACATCATTAGTAAACTTAAAGGTGCTCTAAGCGATGTCACGCGTTTGTTTTTAAGGCCAAAACATTTTTTGTCACATACAGCAAACATCTCCTCACTATCCGCTAGCTGTCTGTCCCCTGAACACACTGTAAAAAACGCGGTCTCTGCGGACACCCCAGACTCCACAAACGGCTACAAAAACAAATTCTAGCGACCCGCTCTACGAAACATAACAAACTGTTCCAGCCAATAAACGACATGCAGGGTTTGGGGGTGGGTTTTTGAGGGGTTGGTGCGCGGATGAGGAGGAGGGAGGGTCTAGCTAGCCTCCGTTTTGTTTGACAATAGTTCGAACGTCAACAAGAAGTGATGTCACCCAGGATCGCTAAGAGAACCTTTAAGTAATGCAGTAGTTGTAGAATGATTAGACCTAAAGCAAGATTGAGATGATGATATAATATTAATAATACATAAATAATTTGAGAGTTGTTTATACATTTATTTTCAAAATATTAAGATATAGAACATATAATAGATATTGTCCTAATTATTGAGATCAAGTATATCACCTCCCTTATGAATAGGGTTGGGCATCGTTTTGATTTGAACGATTCTGATTCCGATTCCGATTCTTCCTTTCGATTTCGGTTCTTTGAATGGTGGAGCCAAAACATGTCACAGGCTCATTTCACAGAGGAACATTTTATTTTGATTCAATAAGTTTGTTTCGGGAGCTGCAGCCGTTGTTGTTCAACAACATTGTTGTTCACCACAATTAGCAATACGGTCAAGCTCTTTGTTGCACTACAATCACTTAAATGATTGTGACGAGGTAACGTTACTAACGTTGGTTAGCGCAGGGTTGCCCGAGGAAGACGAGACAGTGGACCTGCACAGCACATCGGACACGCTACATTCCTTGTTATTACACCTCGTTTGTACACCATGCAGGCTTAGGCGTAATATTTGTAATCCTTCTGTGCAAGAAATAAGTTTGTCAGAATTGTCACATGTGTTGCACTGTGCCGACCCAGGCTTTTGTAAGGTGAAATAAAGCCACACTTTTGAGTGCCGCTTACCGTGCTTGCTTGCTTGCTATGCTTGCTACGACAGTCAGTGTAACACGGTGTTCAGTCGCAACACCGGTTTCATCACTTGCGGCACCGCAAAAAAAGAAAGAAAAAAAGTTAAAAGCGTTAAAAATACGCAGTATCCGTTAAGTCCTGCCTATTTCACACACACACACGACCCACAGAAAAGACGCGCGTCAGTATCAAGTTCACTCGGGCTTGAACAAACCGTAACACACACAAATTATGCGAAAATTTCAGTTTTGTGTGAACAGCTTAACGGCTGTCCGAACTCGCTCCCTCCTTTTCATTCACTCCTTTAGTTCACTAGTTCAGCATTAGTCGACTAACGTAGGGAATAGGCCTAACTTAGTGAATGAGGGTTAAGAGGGCGATTTTGGATTCAACCAGTGAAAAATACTGACAACGCGCTGACAGACAGGACCGAGCATGTAATATTTTAAAAAAAATTAAAGGTGAAGTGCACTGCCGCACCGAGGTAAAAAAAACATGTTTGTTTAGTTTTCAAATTAGTGCCAATTCAGGGCACAATAACAAAACAGTGCTGCTCCGCACAACCGCGTGCATTTTACTTTTGCCTTTAAAATAGCGATTTAAAAGCCTCCGCCGGTGATATGGTAAGAACCGTTTAAAAAATAAACCAACCGCCGTGGTGTGGGGGCGGTTGGATGGAAAGTTTAAGTTGGAAGCGGGCTTGCCAGTCGAATCGTTAACCTTTGCAGCAAAACTTAACTTAGAACCGAGACTCTCAACGGTAAAATTAACAAAGTAAGAGAAAGAAAATTGAGACGAGAGTTAGATGGCTTGAATGAAGCTGTTTAACCATTATGAATTATGAACATACGATCGTACTGATAGGATACAAGAAACACTTTCATTCAAATATCTTATAGTTATAACAATTGCATGACTTTTATGTGATCTAAGCATAAGTCACATATATAGGTTGTAGATATGATATAGTGTTTTGTTGTTGAAAGATGTTTGTTAAGTTCGTCAAGAATTATTTTGGGATGATTTTGATAAGTAAAGTCTCTGTGGTTTTAAGAGATTATAACCCTGAAGAGGTCCTTAAGAAGATGATTGTCTGTTTTAGATTGTTGTATTGGGATCAAACAACCTCTGCAGGTGTATTGGTGGGACCCACCAATACACCTGCAGAGGTTGTTTGATCCCAATCCCAATTGGTTCAGAAATGGCACAGCTCGGGACCCATGCTGTGCCATCTCTGAACCAATCAGTCTTTTCCAAACTATCTAACGTTGACAACATTCTTCATTTAGCTGGGCTCATCTCTTTGAAGCTTGCAAAGCCATAAAGTTCTTAGCTTGGGGTTTTCGTTGGTTAGCTCAGACTGGCTGGAGCCCACTCAATTTATGGCCCTAGATTAGACTGTTATTTGGGGATTTGAATTTTGTATGGAATTATGTTCGAACAAATCATCTGGAAGATTCATTTGTGTTTGGTTCACCCTCAAATCCTACATGTGAGCCCGACTATAGCTGACAGACGCTCACCGACAGCCTGACTTTTACATCTTGGTGTGTCACAGCCCTAAGAAAACTAACTTACAATAGTCAAAAACAACTTGTTTACACCTTCCCTCAGCAGCTCAGTGAATGAGGTCTGACAGGCTGCTAGGTTCATTAAAACAATAAAATAATCAATTTGATGACCCCTTTAGGTTTCCTGGGGTGCCCTTATAATTTTAGTATGTTTTTTACATTAAAAAAATAGTAATTTAGAAATAAAAGGCATTTTTCCAAGCCTGATGTTAGTCTGTTTTAAATGGTCTGTTTGAAGGGGCGTGTCTGCTGTGAGACTTCAGTGTAAATGCCCACTGCTGTGATTGGCTGACATATTTTATGTATGAAATGGCTAGTATTACATGTGGAACTCTCTCAATCTTTTACTACGTTTTTACTATTACAGCTACCGAGATTAACGAATCGTAAAAAGTTAGATCTATTTGCATCACATGAAATGTTGCAGTGATGAGCATTGGGCAGATGACAGTCTGTTGATACTGTAGCATCAAATGAAGTGATCTCTTTATTGCAACCCAAATTCTACACTCACGCGAATGTTTTCACCAAATAACAATGCGAACATGATGTAAATACAGTAAGAGCTTCGTTGTACAGTGTAACAGTGTCATTATTTCATAACGAGTTTTGGAAGTGTCCAGATAAACTTGCGCGATATGATTTGACAACTTGGGTGATTGGAAGGGCATCATTCTTTGATTGCTTTCTGTATATAATTTATTCATAGTTTAAATAAGATTATTTTCATCCTACTAAGAGAAACGATGTGAAGTTGATTGTTTAGGCTTGATTTACTGATGCACAAACAGTATTGAACGATTTTAAGACACAATATAATCTGTCTGAACTTGAATAATTACAACAGAAATCACTGATCACAGATTAGGCATTTAAACAAACATGTTTGTTGCATTGCTGGCAGATATTGTAAAAGTCTGTTTGCAAAGCCTGCGTCGAAATTGCGACTGGTTTACCAAATAATCTATACAGTAAAATCTACCAAATACAAACAAATAAGGCACTGCTAAGACATTTACAATGTTGAAAAAAAAAGAAACACTTTCCTAGCTTTAGGATCCTTTGAAAGGTAGTGGTATTGACCCTGTGTCAATCTCTTCTCATTCTCCTGTAACTATTCACTAATGCTCCAGTGGGCGGCGCCAAAGACTCAGTGATGTAGACGTAGGCATTGATATTCTCCTGCAAAGGCGGTCTCGCTACACTATGATGTCATAAGTCACCACTTTTTAGATCATATCGTTTTCTAGCCTTGGTTTCAATCAAATTTTTGGAATAACAAGGAAGTTTTGAAACTTACAGGATATTTTTATAGTATAACAACCTCTTTACTGTCAAAAGATCAAGGAAAATCCATTCCATTCTCATTTGGGGCTTATGAGGAAGATGAGCTGTCAATCTGAGGGCGTATGACTCGCCAAGACTTTCACCTCCGAGGTGTGATATTTCAGTCTGAGGCGGACAAAGTTGGAAGCCGTGCTTGCCCCGTCTACGAAGGTCACCGCGCAGGCTCTGGGTCGGGCGACGTCTACGCTTGTGGTTCAAGCTCACAGATGGCCCCAGGACCTGCACAAATATGCATTTCCCGCAGTAAACCTCATTGCACAAACACTGTGCAAAGTCAGGGAGGAAGAAGAACAAGTTCTAACGGTTGTACCGTTTTGGCCCAACCAGGTTTGGTTCTCAGAGCTCATGCTGATGGCATACGCCCCTCACTGGCAAATTCCCCTGAGTAGGGATCTTCTTTCTTTAAAAATTAAAATCATCTCGGTTATTTGATCTAACCCAGGGGTGTCAAACTCATTTTTACCCCGGGCCACACATCAGCATTATGGTTGGCCTCAAAGGCGCAAATAAGCTAAGTAAACAAATGTAGCTTTAAATGAGTTTTTACGCTGGTAACTTCATGAAACATACTCCGATCGTTGAAAATGGCACATCCTTATTTACAGCAGACTGTCACGATTAAAAAAAGACCAAAGGTACCAAAATCCGTCACTCAGATCTAAAGATATCCTTCATTGAGTTATAACACGTATAACCTCAGAGGCGCAAATAAGCTAAGTAAACAAAAGTAGCTTTAAAGTAGCATTTAGGCTTTTACCTTCATGAAACATTCTCCGATCGTTAAAAATGGCACATCCTTATTTACAGCAGACTCTCACGATTAAAAAGAGACCAAAGTCACCAAAATCCGTCACTCAGATCTAAAGATATCCTTCATTGAGTTATAACATGTATAACCTCAGAGGCGCAAATATGCTAAGTAAACAAATGTAGCTTTAAATGAGTTTTTTACGCGGGTAACTTCATGAAACATACTCCGATCGTTGAAAATGGCACATCCTTATTTACAGCAGACTCCCACGATTAAAAAGAGACCAAAGTCACCAATAATCCGTCACTTAGATCTAAAGATATTCCTCATAGAGTTCCTCATAGGCCCTGCAAGACCCATAGGTACATAATATACTGATGTGACGTTTTTCACTGTAACTTCATGAAACATACTCCGATGGTTAAAAAATTGACATCCTTATTTACAGCAGACTCTCACGATTAAAAGAAGACAAAAGTCTTTTTAGATCATATCGTTTTCTAGCCTTGGTTTCAATCAAATTTTTGGAATAACAAGGAAGTTTTGAAACTTACAGGATATTTTTATAGTATAACAACCTCTTTACTGTCAAAAGATCAAGGAAAATCCATTCCATTCTCATTTGGGGCTTATGAGGAAGATGAGCTGTCAATCTGAGGGCGTATGACTCGCCAAGACTTTCACCTCCGAGGTGTGATATTTCAGTCTGAGGCGGACAAAGTTGGAAGCCGTGCTTGCCCCGTCTACGAAGGTCACCGCGCAGGCTCTGGGTCGGGCGACGTCTACGCTTGTGGTTCAAGCTCACAGATGGCCCCAGGACCTGCACAAATATGCATTTCCCGCAGTAAACCTCATTGCACAAACACTGTGCAAAGTCAGGGAGGAAGAAGAACAAGTTCTAACGGTTGTACCGTTTTGGCCCAACCAGGTTTGGTTCTCAGAGCTCATGCTGATGGCATACGCCCCTCACTGGCAAATTCCCCTGAGTAGGGATCTTCTTTCTTTAAAAATTAAAATCATCTCGGTTATTTGATCTAACCCAGGGGTGTCAAACTCATTTTTACCCCGGGCCACACATCAGCATTATGGTTGGCCTCAAAGGGCCAGTTGTAACTATAAAACTGTGTAAATGTAGCTAATTCTTAACATATTGTTAAATAACTCTCTCTGCATTTGTCATTTAAGTGGATGCTGCACATTAGTGGTGGTTGAGGTGATTCCCCCTTCAATGTAAAGCGCTTTGAGTACCTAGAAAAGCGCTATATAAATTTAACAAATGATTATTATAAAAATATTTGATTTGATAATTATTTATTAAAGTGTACAAATACAGCAAATACATTCACATAAATGTAAAATATATGTAAGCACATTGCTCTGTTATTATAACATAAATCTCTTTAATTTATCAGGATAAAGGGGGGGGGGGGGGGTGAATTGCATCCTTCATATCTCCAAAAAGTTTTTAGTTTTATTATATTTATAAAAGAAAGACAGGCTGTACCGAGTCTTTCCGGAAAAAGCCGAGCGGGTGGAGGCGTGCCGTGTGGGCGGGAGCGCGCGAAGCTTTTGCGTGTGTTGTTGTGACACTGTCACACATGACACATGTTTTAACCACTCTATATATTATGGATTTTATGTAGGCCTATATTAGAGGGTTTTATAGGTTTACATAGGGCTGGGCGATATGGACATTTTTTTTATCACGATATGTTTTTCCATATTGATCGATCTCGATTCTTATCACGATATGTAGTTTTTGCAGATGTTGCCAGTGTAATGCTAGCAATGCTACAGGCGACGTACAGTAGTGGTCTTGCTTGGCTGTGTGTGAGGTGTCGTGCCAGCTTGAGCCGCAGAGTCACACTCTCAGAGTAATTACTGGGGTGGTGCCATCTCAGGTGATGGAAAAGATTGGTTGTATTCCCCATCCTGGCTGGTACCAACCGCCGGCATATTTTGCAGACTGACTTCGCCTGTTCCTGGTCGTTTTTGACAATGTCTTCGGTCTTGAATGATGTAGTGATCTCGCCAGGGTCCGAAATTAACTTTTTTGCTCATCTGCCACGGGGACTGGTAGATGAAAAAATCCACCAGCCAAGCATATTTTTTACCGGCCAAAATAATAAACAGCCTTTTTGTGTCACATATACATTAATTTCAGTACATTTAATTGAGATAAGGTATTATGTTGAATGAATAAGCGTAGGCTACATAGAAGTCAAATAGATAAACAAAAATATACAAAAAGATTTTGTAAATAAATTTACAATAGATAAACAAAAGATAGACAATTAAACAAAGATACGCATACAGGCCAATACAGTGTTTTAATTTCAGGAAGGTCTACTAACATTACTATTCAGGTATGGTCTAAAAAGAATACTAATAAAGCAATCAAAAGTAAAATAGCACTACAAAGTTTATCATAGATAGATTTATGCTTATTAAAGCTAAAGTTATTCATTTAAGAGATGTAAGTGATTTTCTCTTTGCCTTTTGTTGTTTGATTCTCAGTAATGGCGCAATCGTCAGCATGTTTATTAGTCTGCTTCCCCTTTAAGAACGAGTGCAGATCTAACAGTCTACCGACGCGATGCACCATATTTTCTCCAAACTATTTCCATAACTACATCCATTTTAGAAATAAACTGTTTAAGTGAATCTCCAAGCCGGTCATTTTGACATTTTTTGTGTACATTTGATGGTTTAGACACGCACATGAAGCCCAAAGTATAATGTGCTTGTCTCGTTGCGGTCCGTTTCGAGCGTGCGCCGCATTTGGAACAGCATCTCTTGCGCAGATTTTTGTGCTTTTAATAGCTCTTTTTATTATTAAAAGCGTCCCGCAATTTAGCAACAGTAGAGACTGCATTTTACAACAATCACCGATCGTGCTGATTCTGTCTTAAAGTTTGAGTTAGCCTATAAGGAAAAATGACAGCGCACTGCTGCGATGAGAAGGGAGTTGCGCTAGACATAATACGGCTATAGTTTTTAATGGTTCTACCTAAAATATATTCCATAATCTTTGGAAGCCGAAATCTAAAATACAATCAGACTAATATCACAGATCAATCATATAGGCTACGTTTGAATGTTCCGGGTTCAATCCGTGGTCACTCATTAACAGGGCTGTCGTGTTGTGCTCGCTGTGGCGCCTCTCTCTCTCTCTCTCTCTCTCTCTCTCTCTCTCTCTCTCTCTCTCTCTCTCTCTCTCTCTCTCTCTCTCTCTCTCTCTCTCTCTCTCTTTGTTGCGCTTACTTTTTCATGTGATATCGAATAATATGTCCCAAGCATATTATCGAAATCATTCAAAATTTTATCGCGATCCCATATCGAGATCGAATTATCGCCCAGCCCTAGGTTTACATGTTGTCTTAGTTATTTTAGTCCATTTTATTCCTCTTATCTATTTTATGTGTGTATGTCTTTAATTGATTATGAGGCTGACTGTCATGTGAGCGATCATCTGACAGGAAACAGGATGTAGCCAGCATAAAGGAAGCAGCATGGCAAACAAACAAGGTCTCTGTCAAGATGACCAAAGCGGGATTGAGGAGTTTCTTTTAACTATCGGCGTGTAACGTTAAGCACAGCAAGTAAACAACATGATCACGTACAGTTAATGTATCGATGGAGCATGCGATGTATGGTGTGTGTGTGTTTGTGTGTTTAAATACATTTGTTTAGCTGGCCACTGTAGGTGTCAGTTTGTTTATTGTAAAAATAAATCATGTCCTCATAAACCACCAGTCTGTCTGTTTACAATCTAACACATCGGCCTAATCGGTTGAGTTACATGAGATAAAAAAGGGGTCAGATTAAACTGTGAGAGTTTTGGAAGTGTTTTAAAAGATGAGATGACAACAGAAATAAAGTGAATAAATGAAGTGTATTTACAAATTTCACAAGGAACTTAAAACAACACCATAAAACAAGAAAACTTAGGCTGTTAAAAGCATAGAGTCCATTGGTTCCATACCCTAAAACAGTCCTTAAGAGTCCGTGCGTGCTGTAAGTCCCAATGTGTGAGTGTCCACCGGTGTATATACAATCCAACTGTAGTGATAATCCAATGAAAAGTGATGAGTTTTGCTGGAATGGTAAGTCCTTAAAACCCCTTAAGCCCTGAAGGCATTTTTGGGATTTTTTGTCTGAATGACACACAAAAAAGTAAAGACTCATAACTTCAAAACTATGGCAAGGAGAGTCAAAAGGTAGATATCATTTGTTAGGAAACTTTTTATATTTTTAGAAAATATAAATTTTTATTACTTTTGGACAATCTAATGGTAAGAAACTGCTGATAAAAGACAAAAATATTATTATTATTTTTTAATAATTTACATATCTTTCTTATTTGAAATACAATAAATTAGGAAGGAAATACGGTAGCAAAATAATTTTTTTTGGTGATGTTCCCCTATGTGTGGCCTGCACCTGGATCATTATTTTATGATGATAGCATAAAGTAATCCAAAGTTACAGCACTTGGAACAAAGGGAGCCTTTTTGTTCAGTCATTGACATTTATAAAACTCTTGTTTTCTGAGTGACATGCACACATTTAAAGACTCATAACTCCAAAACTATAGAGAGGAGAGTCATAAGGTAGGTATCATCTGTTAGAAAACTTTTTATATTTTTAGAATATATACATTTTTATTACATTTGGACAATCTAATGCTGAGAAATTGCTGATAAGACAAAAATATTATTTATTTTTTAAATAATATTACACATATTTCTTATTTGACATGCAATAACTCAGGAAGGAAATAAGTTAGCAAAATAATTCTTTTTTTGTGATGTTCCCCTATGTATGGCCTGCACCTGGATCGTTATTTTATGATGATAGCATAAAGTAATCCAAAGTTACAGCACTTGGAACAAAGGGAGCCTTTTGTTCAGTCATTGCTACACTTGTTTACTTAGAGTTATAACACATAACCCCACAGACACACATTAGCTAAGCTATGAGTGATATCTTTAGATCTGAGTGACGGATTATGGTGATTGTGGTCTCTTTTTAATCATAAGAGTCTGCTGTAAATAAGGATGTCTCATTTGCAACGATCTGAGTATGTTTCATGAAGTTACAGTAGAAAACATCACATCAGTATATTATGTACCTATGGGTCTTGTAGGGCTTATGAGGAACTTTATGAGTGATATCTTTAGATCTAAGCAACGGATTATGGTGACTTTTGTCTTCTTTTAATCGTGAGAGTCTGCTGTAAATAAGGATGTCAATTTTTTAACCATCGGAGTATGTTTCATGAAGTTACAGTGAAAAACGTCACATCAGTATATTATGTACCTATGGGTCTTGCAGGGCCTATGAGGAACTCTATGAGGAATATCTTTAGATCTAAGTGACGGATTATTGGTGACTTTGGTCTCTTTTTAATCGTGGGAGTCTGCTGTAAATAAGGATGTGCCATTTTCAACGATCGGAGTATGTTTCATGAAGTTACCCGCGTAAAAACTCATTTAAAGCTACATTTGTTTACTTAGCATATTTGCGCCTCTGAGGTTATACATGTTATAACTCAATGAAGGATATCTTTAGATCTGAGTGACGGATTTTGGTGACTTTGGTCTCTTTTTAATCGTGAGAGTCTGCTGTAAATAAGGATGTGCCATTTTTAACGATCGGAGAATGTTTCATGAAGGTAAAAGCCTAAATGCTACTTTAAAGCTACATTTGTTTACTTAGCTTATTTGCGCCTCTGAGGTTATACGTGTTATAACTCAATGAAGGATATCTTTAGATCTGAGTGACGGATTTTGGTACCTTTGGTCTTTTTTTAATCGTGACAGTCTGCTGTAAATAAGGATGTGCCATTTTCAACGATCGGAGTATGTTTCATGAAGTTACCAGCGTAAAAACTCATTTAAAGCTACATTTGTTTACTTAGCATATTTGCGCCTCTGAGGTTATACATGTTATAACTCAATGAAGGATATCTTTAGATCTGAGTGACGGATTTTGGTGACTTTGGTCTCTTTTTAATCGTGAGAGTCTGCTGTAAATAAGGATGTGCCATTTTTAACGATCGGAGAATGTTTCATGAAGGTAAAAGCCTAAATGCTACTTTAAAGCTACATTTGTTTACTTAGCTTATTTGCGCCTGAGGTTATACGTGTTATAACTCAATGAAGGATATCTTTAGATCTGAGTGACGGATTTTGGTACCTTTGGTCTTTTTTTAATCGTGACAGTCTGCTGTAAATAAGGATGTGCCATTTTCAACGATCGGAGTATGTTTCATGAAGTTACCAGCGTAAAAACTCATTTAAAGCTACATTTGTTTACTTAGCTTATTTGCGCCTCTGAGGTTATACGTGTTATAACTCAATGAAGGATATCTTTAGATCTGAGTGACGGATTTTGGTGACTTTGGTCTCTTTTTAATCGTGAGAGTCTGCTGTAAATAAGGATGTGCCATTTTTAACGATCGGCGAATGTTTCATGAAGGTAAAAGCCTAAATGCTACTTAAAAAGTTACATTTGTTAACTTAGCTTATTTGTGCCTCTGAGGTTATACGTGTTATAACTCAACGAGGGATATCTTTAGATCTGAGTGACTGATTTTGGTGCCTTTGGTCTTTTTTTAATCGTGACAGTCTGTTGTAAATAAGGATGTGCCATTTTTAACGATCGGAGCATGTTTCATGAAGTTACCCGCAAAAACGCCAAGTCTAAGCAACTTTTTTACTCATGTGCATCTGTGCTGTTTTTTGTGTGTTATAACACAACGAGGAATATATTTAGATCTGAGTGATGGATTATGGTGTCTTTAGGCTCTTTTTAATCGTGAGAATCTGCTTTAAATAAGGATGTGCAATTGTCCATGTTTCATGAAGTTACGAGTGAAAAAATGCCACGTGAATGCCACATCAGTATATTATTTACATATGGGTCTTGCAGGGCTTAACTAACAAAAACTCACTCAAGTTTAGTCAAAGCCCAAAATAATTGGGCTTGTTGTGTTCTACTCCATGAGACCTTTCAAATGACATATGACACATGACTATCTGAGCTATATGATGTTTTTGACACATTGCGGTACATAATAATTTTCCCTTCCTCATAAATTATTATTTATTTATTTTTCATTTTATTAGCAAATAACTCAGCACTACTTTGGAGATAATCATAATGGCTACATTCATTGTAAAGTTTAGACTCTAAGCTTTCAAATGATGCCTATTTTGTGTTGATCAATGCAGTAGTTTTGAAAAATATGACAGTTATTTTTTTTCATAGCTAGGTGGCGCCCCCCGGTGGTACACTCCGTTCTAGTGGAATAACTCAGCGCCTGTTAGGAGTTGAATAAAATGGATAGGTGCATTGAAAAGCTGAGATTCTAAGCTTTAAAATGATACCTATTGTGTGTTATTACATTCAGTGGTTCCTTAGTAATTTCATTATGAATTTTTTTTATGGGGTGGTGTCCCGCCGGCGGGACGCTTAGGGCTTAAGGGGTTAACCCTTAGGGGTCTGAGCTGTTTTGGGGCTCTTTCGGTGTTTTGATATGCCCTGACATTTGTGCTTATTTCAGCTACTTAAAACATACCATTTGCCAACATATAAATTTGCTGTATTCAGCACAAACTCTGCTACAATAATATGTGAGCAAAATGGATGTACATGTTTGCATTTTATAGAAAAAAAATAATATGCGTGGTTAGTACGTTTTGGGAAAAAAAATGTCACCGCAATAAGGCCATTTAACACATACTGAATAGTTGTAAACAATACTGTTGAGTTACTATTCTTGTAGGCTAGAATTTTTACTTCAAAATGAAGTGAAAATCATTCTGACCACTCTTTCAGAAAGATCAATATAACGATTTGAATTTCTTACATCAGTTTTTGGGTCAGCAGTGCTGTATGCGTGGGAGTGTTAATGCCCATGAATATTAATGCGATTTACACCTGGGAAGACTAAAGACACTCCCCCAATGTCTAATGGCCCATCAAGGTGCTGTGAGGCAGCCTGAACTAAGAATGATTCACTTATGAATAAAAAGTTAAAAAGAACAGCATTTATTCAAAATAGAAATCTTTCCTAAGAACATAAAGACTTAAAGTCATTCATATCACTTAACACTTCCTTTCAAAAAAAAAAAAAAACCCATAAAAAGACCAAACTTGTTTTTTATATATAAAAACATATATATATATATATATATATATAATTTTATTATATATAAAAAAATATTGCTTATATAGTGGTTATATAAAAAAAAAAGTGCATTCAAAGAATCCTAAAAAACGTGCACAGGTTAAAAAAAATTAAGCAGCACAGCTGTTTACAACATTGATTTAAAAAAAAAAAAGTATATCAGAATGATTTCTGAAGACTGATGGTGACGATGTAAACACAACAAAACAAAAGCAAAAAACTCTTAGCACATTATCCAAAGTAAACTGATGGACAATTATGATAATAGATGCACAATGTATTTGTTGATGGACAGAGAAACATCTATTGATGGGTAGACCGCGTAACCGCGAGTATCTGTTTATGGCCCATATAGACTGCACGCATTTACTGATACACTCAATGAACGGCTGTACCTAATACAAATAAAACATCCCCAGTTAACTAGCAGAGCATTCATTTAGTCCGCTCTTATATAAGAGATCTAGAGCTAAAATGTTTTGTTTTTGAACTCAAGCTGAGCGCTCGTGTCCTGCTATCAGTGTCATGGATACAGTCTCTTGTGGCGACGCGCGCGCAGTCTTCACTCGCTCTTAGGACGTGCTCTTCAATCTATTGCCATTGCGGACACTATTCATTCCGGTGAAATCACAAAATAAAATGCACACAAACGGGTGTCCTATATACGTGTGTGCTTGATATAGACTGTACCACTGATGAACATATTCGGTTTTGATGAGAGAAAAAAATATGCCGGGGGCAGTTTCGAACTCGGAACTCTGACACGGTTGGCGAGTGATCTAACCACTAGACCACAGAAGAACTTAAACAACACTCGCAGATCGATATATTTCACTAAATCATTATAACCTAAGCAGTTATTTAAAAAGTTTACACGAGCGTATAGGCCTAGCTGCTACACGAATGTTGTGTTGAGGTAATTACTATGCAAAATATGAAAATGCATTTGAGCTCTATGATCAGAAAAGGAATTATAAAACACTATAAACAACTTACTCCGAACTTGAATCCTCGGGGTTAAATCGTTCTTCAAAATGGAACGTTCTTCGTCTGAGTTTCAAATTCCACTGAGAAAAAGGTGAATTATTCCCATTTGTCCATAATCCTCTGAAGGAGTAACGTTAGCGTGCTTCCATCCCTAAAACGCGATGAACTATCTGTGAATCTCTGATGAAGAATCTGTGTTTGGCATTGATCGGGGGGCGTGCCGCGTGTGATGCATAGATTTACCATGTCAAAAGCGCTGGGGGTGTGGCGGGCTCATAATGAAGGGAGAACGAAAAAACTGTAACTCTCCTTTGTTTCAAACGGATTACATAAACTGTAAATATATATATTTTAAATAAATTACTTCATTTAAAAGAAGAGAATCTCAGCTTCATAAAGAGACATATCTCGTATCTCTGTGACAAGTATTGAGAGAGTTAAAGTTAATATTTCGGACGCGTTTCAGAACGGACCTCACTGACAGAGACAAGTTAAAACGCGCATCATGTTTATTTTTCTTTATTTGACGAAAAGCACAACACTTTGTTTTTATTGTGAGTATCCACAAAAAAAATAGAAACTTAACAGGATCTAATGATGTACAACACTTATATTTAAGATCAAAATCAACAGAGTAATTTGATTCTCTTTTGCACTGATAAGGAAAAAATCCAGCAAAACGCGTGGATGCGGTTTTCGACCCCTAAGGGTTAACAACACACTGACATTTGAAGCAGTTTTACTCACCGCCTGTGGTTCCAATGCACGACCGTGAACCTTTATCGTTGGGACTGCTCCATCTTTTAAGTATTAGGCGATCTGCAAATCCGGCATCGAACTGGGCCTTGTTTATACAACTATTACCGTCGAAATGAAGGGAACAAACAAGAACACTTGCACAAGTCCGTTGCTGCTCTGGAAAAACAAAATCCATCCACAGGTCCCTTAACGCTGGGTTCTTTGGAAATTTGTGCAGTGTTGTCTTGCCCTGGCAACCAAAAACACACTTTTTTTGTGCCATTTTTTTTATTGCAGCGCAGCGCAGCCGAGCCCAGCGCTCTGATCTCTCGCACGCACTAGGCTACAGCTGCGCGAGCGCCCTTCCGGGAGAAGTGCTCTTAAGACCCGTATAAGGAAATTCCGCCCCAGTCTGACGTCACACAGACCCATACTCGAAAAAAACTTTCCGAAACTTGTGACAAACCGGAAGGAGTATTTTTGGAACAGAAATACTCCATCAAACTTACAACTTCAGTTTTGAAACTTTGTCCATGTTTAGCATGGGAACCCAACTCTTTAACAGTGTAAAAAACTCACTATGCATGAAACAGCATTTCACCCCCCCTTTAAGAAAAGATCAAACTTTTCAAGTGAATAACAAAGACAAATATCATTCAACACAAGTTATTAAACCAACTTTGTTCAAAACTTTGTCACAGTTGAGAGGGGCAGAACTATGGTCCAACACATACAGTAAGTGTGAGAGGCTAAGAACATGTGTGACAGATGTGGCATTTTACAAAAACAAAAGGCTACAGACAGCCTTGCAGAGGGCATATCCAATCCAACTAATGAGATATGGTTTTGATTACAGTAAAGATTTTGCTGCATGGACGCACACACCTGTAAACACACTGAATACATTGCTTCATACACAAATTAGTATGTGTAATTAATTCAAAATGGCAATAAGGGTTGTCTCAGTTCACAACTGTATTGGTCAAGTTCTGAGTGAAGGTGATGAGGTGGTGCTGCTTGACCCTTAACACACCAAAGATCCGTTCTCACCCTACCTACACCATATTCCACACCATCCTCATCCATTTCATGTTCTGAAAATAACAAACATAAAAAAATGCAAGCTCAACCGTTACATTGCACACATATTACACTGTAATTCTTCGATTGAAATATTTTTTTTTTATATTTGCAATTCAGGTTTATTAAAATGCTTACCTATTTGTTTTCTGGCTGGATGTCTGACACTGTTCTCCTCTGGTCAGTCTGTCAATGTCTGGCTTTAGGTCTTGTGCTGTAACAATCCGTAAAACAGCGTGGAAGTTGTCATCGTTGATGCGTGATCTGTGCTTGGTCTTGTTTAGATTCATTATTGAAAACAGAATTTGTTCGCACAGGTAGGTGCTCCCAAACATGGACAGAATGCGGGCAGCATGAAGCCGGAGCTGTGGCATCAAAGCAGGGGCAGTAGGCGGTACAAGTCCTCGATTGCAGCATCCTGGAACTTTGCTCTCAGGCCACTATTGCTTTGAAGTTCTATTAACTCCATCGGAAGGAGATGGGGCGCACGGTCAACGTCAGCGGCGAAAGGATTGGCAAAGAAGGCAAAGCCTGGGTGCTGTGTTTTAAAGTCAGAGAAGCGCCGATCAAATTCATTAATTAACCGGTTCACTTTGGTAGCCAACCGAACGCATGAAAAAGCACCAGAGACTGAGGCGGAGATGCTCTGACAGACAGGAAAGTGGGCAAGATTATCCTGTTCCAGTTGGGACTTCCACATGTGCAGTTTACGCTGGAAAGCTGTGATCATGTCGGACATCTGCGTGATGACTTGTTTGCGTCCCTGCAGCCTCTGATTTAGTTGGGCGAGATGCTCCGCTAGGTCACACAACATAGCAAAGTCACACAGCCAGTTTGGATCAGACAGTTCATGCAAGGGTTTTCCTTTACTTTGCATGAAAAGTAGGGCTGGGTAATAATATCGATTCAGCAATGCATTGCAATTATTTGTTTCTCAATTCAATATCGATTCATCAAATCCTATGAATCGATTCAGCCCACCGACCAGTGGCGGCGCTGTGGGCAAAACTCTAGTGAGAGCGTTCAGCGTTGTATAAGACGCTGTTTTTATCATAGAGAATGTTTAAATACCATAAACATCATGATGTCTATGTTATAATATCAGCTTACGAGGGAAACGGAGGCGGAGTTAGTGGTGCTTCGGAGGCTGCTACTGCTGGAGATGATACGAGAGAGGTCTGTGCCCCTTTACCGATTTTTACTGTCTATAATCCACACGAGCGCGAAGGTGCGCACGGCAAAAATGACGCGTTGCGTGCGCAAGACCTCATTTCGCTTGGCTGTGTGTGTGCAAGGCTTTTTTTGTAAGATTGCGCACGGCAACGCATTCGAGGATGAAAGACTTCAAGCCGAATCTCCCCGCGCATGTACGTCACCGCACCGGCACGCAGTTTGCGCATCTAAATTTCAGTTCATTGCAAAGTTTTTTTTTGTTAAGGTTTTGTTTATGGTGTGTGATTCATTTAATGGAACGCACATTCACTTCTAGTTGTCTTGCTGTTAATTTTAAATAAACGTAGAGCAAGTAGCTAATCAGTGTCTGCTCGTTTATTCAAACTAAGTTGTCCTATAACAGACGAACGTCGCAGCAATGTTCCCAACACCTGCATGTTTGAAAACAAATGCTTCAGAGTTAACATGTTATATATTGTACTAAAATGTTATGAGTTATATGATGGAAATGTCTGTAGTATCCTACATATAGGCACAGTAAATAAGCCAAAGGTTCTCTGATCAGCTGTTCAGTGTTATTTATTGTGTTGACAAAATAGCACTTTGTAATGTTATAATATATATGGTTGCACTTTGTTTTATCAGTATGCACATTTTATCATGCTTCTGTTTACATTTCTTTTATAACTTGAATGTATAGGAAGAAAGAAATATACTTTCTACTACTTACAGTTACATGCACTTTAGAGGTGTTAATAAAGCACCTGTTTGTTACAGTTGTGGTTTGTATTCAACACATGTACAATATTGTACAGTTTGTTCTGCTAAATAAACCATGACAGGAAACATGCTGGGGTCAATTTGTACTTAAACATTAGTAATACTGCACACATTATTTAAAAATATACCCAGGTACTTAATTACTTTTGTATTTACTTATTATTGAATCGATATCGAAGCTAATAAATCAATATCGAATCGAAATCGAATCGAAGCCTCAAGAATCGAAATCGAATCGAATTGTGAAATTCCTAACAATACCCAGCCCTAATGAAAAGCGCAATTTCTTCCCTCAGCTCAAAAAATCGTTTGAGGACCGCGCTCCTACTCTGTCAACTTACTTCTGTATGGTACGGCACATCTCCATACTCCAAGCCCACCTCCTTTAAAAACAGCTGGAACTGGTAGTGATTCAGGCCACGCGCTCGAATGAAGTTCACTGTTTTCACTACTGTGCTCATTATATCATCCAGTTCCAGAACCTTTCCACACAGAGCTTCTTGGTGGATAATGCAATGATAAGTTATCAGAGGTGTGTGGCAGTTACTTTTTTGCATTTTCTCCTTCACTAGTCCAACCAAGTCTGCTTTTTCTCCACACATCTCAGGTGCGCCATCGGTAGTTAGCCCCACCAACTTTTCCCAAGGTAATTTACATTTACTTACGGACCTCTCCACCACATCAAAAATGTCCTTCCCCTTCGTCGTCCGATGCATTGCAACTACATCCAAGAGCTCCTCACTGATAGTGAAGTCTGCTTTCACGCCTCTTATAAAAATGGATAGTTGCGCTGTATCCGTATTGTCTGTACTTTCATCAACAGCTAATGAAAAAGTCTGGTAACTGCGTGTCACTTCGGCCAGCTGTGTTGTCAGATTGCCTGCCAGTTCCTTAACTCGGTCTGCGATGGTGTTTCTTGAAAAACTGACATTTTTAAAATTCTGTATCTGGTCGGGGCACACCTGCTCACATACCTTTAGCATACTCCTCTTCAAAAATGCTCCCTCTGAAAAACACTTGGAAGCGCGGGCGATTTCTTCAGCCACACTAAAGCTAGCTTTCACAGCTGCATCATTTTTTGCTGTGGCTTTTGTGAACATCTTTTGCTGCAATTGCAGTCTGCCTTTCAATTCTTGAACAATTTGATTTTTTTCTTGGAGACTAGAGTTATTATACTTCGCTCCATGTTTGGTGTCAAAATGCCGAAGTAAATTGTATTACTTCATCACCGACACTGCCTCGCCACACAGAAGACATACCGTTTTTTCTCCTTACAAACATGTATTCACTTTCCCATCGTTCTTTAAATTGCCTCCCCTCTGCATCAATTTTTCTCTTTTTGGACATTTTAGTTTATAAATTTAAAATTTGGGTTATCTATAGCTCTTTCTCAACTCCACCGTTAAGCGCCGATATGGAAAGACTGCTATCTAGCGGCATGATGCCATCATTTCGCGGGTTACAAAATCGGCATGCATTGTGGGAGATGTAGTTTTTGGTCAATGTACGCTGTAAGCATACTTTATTTTAAGACAATCATGCATTTTGAGCTCGCGCGGGCCACATAAAATGACAGGACGGGCCAGATACGGCCCGTGAGCCTTGAGTTTGACACGTGATCTAACCGATTATTGCGCTCTTTTATAGGCCTACAGCACAAGGGGGAGTCATGGACCAAAAGAAATAGACAAGAACTAATTAAGTTTCCCTGCAATATATTCAGTAATCTTAAGCCATTCCATAGCTTCATGTGAGGGACACCTGTTGGTTAACCCGTATTTCCTGTATATTGTTATTCCCATAAAGTGCACGGGAACTCGTTTTCCCTCCTCTGCAGCTATCAATCATTCTCAGTTCAGCATTCAAACAGCGTGCTTCGTCCGATTACGACAGGATGCACGGTGAAACTCTTCCAATATGATATATTCACGTTATAATGCTTGATCTGTAGATATAGGGATGTAGATTTGCATAATTACTTTATTTTGGTGGAGTTCATTGATGTTTTAAACAACTCACTACCCTGTGTCTTTTAGGTCACACAGCACAAGAACTTTGAATTGAACGCACAATAACTGGAATTTAAAACTGCGAAGAAATAAATTATAAATAAACTGTTGGACAGATATACTCTAGGAATTGTGCGCTTGGCATTTCTTTGCTTTGTGCCGTGAACTTTTAAATGCGCACTTGCGCAGCGCTGCACACTGTGACTCCTGTTGCTTTAAGCACATCATTCTGCATCCGCGATGCGCATACGTGCTTTGCACCGCTCTGTTTTGAAGTGTTTCATATTATTATGGTCTTGCACACTGACATATTATTAAAAGCCTATCTTGTTCTGTCAAATCTATCATATCTTGTTGCCACATTAAAAAGCTGCACAATACATTTAAAATAAGCATCATTTAATTTTATATTATTTGTGTGTAGTGTATAATTCTTACATTTTAACTATTTGTATATTTATATTATATTTTATAATGTACGAATATATAACTTAATTTTAAAGTACTATTAGTAATTTGTATTTTTAATGGTGTATAAATCAGCAGCAAAAAGTAATTCTTGGAAAAAAATCTAAACCTAAGTTTAATAAAAATATGGTCATAGCTTATGATTACATATTTGTATTTGTTGTTTTTCTCTATAATGAAGTAGTGTGTGTATTTATGGGATTCTGTGTTTAACAAAAAAAAAAAGAGACCCTTAGTTCGTAATGTATATGAATGATACGTTGTATGGCCTTTTCATTGATTGGCCAGTTTGTTGTGTGTTTTTATTTTTTACTGAATTTAATACATTTCTTTATGTAAAGGTGTTAACTGTAATCTTTCACTGCAAAATTATAATTTACAAAGGATTAATCACAATTGTTTAATGAATGCACACAAAATGTATGACAGAGCCCTAAAACAGACAATTAATCGTCATAATTGTCAAAGCCCTAAAACTGGCAATTAATTTGCATAACCGCAATTATTTTTTTAGACAATTAATCATCAGCCAAATTTCATAATCGTGACAGACCTACTCCCATCTTGTAGAAGTCTATGGTTATAGCACTACTTAGCGGTTAAAAGCAGTGGCAAAAAATCTGTAGATGTGCTGTGTTTTAAAAGCACATAAAAATACAGAGGCCACTGATATGTCAAAAGGTCATGCACTCTTAAATGTGTTTGGTCTTGCAGGAATATATTTGCTAGTACAGAGACTTGTTACTAGCAATACATCCACATACATGCTGCTGTAAACACAAAAATAAATACAACTAGTGCACAAATAGCAGGTGGAGCTAGAGAAGATGGAATGTTTGCAAGACTTGCTTACCGCAAATACTGAACCAAACTATTTAAATGTGTTTCTGCAGATGCAACAGAGACCATCAGGTTGTGCCATGCAGTGAATGATGTGATAGGTCCTTAACCCTCTGGGGTCGGCCGTCGCGCCGGCGTAAGGAGCTCGATTTTTTTCACATAGCAGAAAAATAGACTTTAAATACGCCATCATTTCTGGTCATACAGACTTAAGAAATATGACAAAATAAACTGTTAAATGTCTATTTTTGTATGTGTCCACTTACAATCGAAATAAAACATTGTGCTTTTGTAAAATAAATAAAATAAACAGGGTGTGCTTTCTGCCTCTCCGTTTCCGTGAATTTTTTTTCTGGAGCACGTCTCTAAACTTAAACAAAACTCAGCGAATACTATTCACCCAGGCATGAGCAATATATCTGTATAATAATTTAAGTGTGTAGTACTTTTAAATTATCTAATTCAAAACTAAAATAAATATTGTTTATGAATATATGTGTGACAATCAGCGGCTGGAGTGCCCGCATGAGCCACTGGAGGGCACTCTCTTCCTGCGTTATGTTCCACCATGGACTCATTATGTTTAATTATGGTTTCATCAGTCTCACCTGTGTACCCTCAGCTACCCTTTATCTGGACTGTTCTGTTCTGTGCCCATTTTGTGAAGTATTGTTTTACCCAAACTCTGTCTCAGTTTGTTCCTCTTGTTTCTCGGTGTTTGGACTTGATCTTCTGTGTTTGAACTTGGACTCTGATATCGTTTTGTGAACCTTTGCTGCCTGCCTCTGACCATTGCATGTTTGACTACGATTCTGGATTGCCCTTGACATCTTTTAAGTTTTTGTCTGCTTGTTCTCAGTTTGTCATCTCCTTTAATAAATATCTGCGAATGGATCCGACCGCTTCAGCCTCTTCGTTACAGAATACTTCACCAAACCAGGATCCAGCAGATTAAAGAACAACTCACCGCGAAATGAATCCAGCAGTTGTCAGCAACCGGGCTCTGGGAGACTACCTGTCGACGTTATCGCAAGAGGGCCAGTCTGTCCAAAGGTACGCAAAGGATTTTCTGTCCATTTGCCATCTGGGAGCGCTAGATGATATCCAGCTCATGGACCTGTTTTGGAACGGGCTGAATTATAAGATCGCTAGATGGATGCCGCGGGACCTTACCAACTGGACTCTTGACCGGTATATGGCTCAGGCTTGTTCCTTGGAAGACCTCTTCTCCATTACAGGCTTGTTTTACTCGACACCTCCCGAGTGCACATTACCCGCGAAGCCCTCGTCGTCTCCGCCGCTGGTCCGGTCCAACTCTGCCGAGCCCGCTCTTCACTGCAGCGCCGAGTCAGGCGCCGTCGCCGAGTCAAGCGAGTCAAGCGCCGAGTCAAGCACTTTGTCAAGTGAGTCTACCGAGTCAAGTGAGTCTACCGAGTCTACTGTGTCAAGTGAGTCTACCGAGTCTACTGTGTCAAGTGAGTCTACCGAGTCTACTGTGTCAAGTGAGTCTACCGAGTCTACTGTGTCAAGTGAGTCTACCGAGTCTACTGTGTCAAGTGAGTCTACTGTGCCAAGTGAGTCTACCGAGTCTACTGTGTCAAGTGAGTCTACCGAGTCTACGTTGTCAAGTGAGTCTACTGAGTCTACGTTGTCAAGTGAGTCTACTGAGTCTATGTTGTCAAGTGAGTCTACTGAGTCTACGTTGTCAAGTGAGTCTACTGAGTCAAGTACGTCCAGTAGTGAATCAAGCCCAGTGAAGCGCCTACGCAGAAGGAAGAGAGGGAGGACTCGCTTGGCTCGCCGGGCTCCGGAGTGCGTTCCCGGACTCCTCGCCCTGCCGGCCCCACCTCTGCGCCTCGCCCTGCCGGCCCCGCCTCTGCGCCTCGCCCTGCCGGCCCCGCCTCTGTGCCCTGCCCTGCCGGCGCCCTTCAAGCACCTTCCTCCCGTGGATTTTCCCAAGTATTTTTTTTGGGGGGCAGGAGGTACCCTGTGAGGGCCATGGGGGCTGCGTCTACATGGACCTTTGCTAGTAGGTACCCTGAGAGGGCCATGGGGGCGGCATCTACATGGACCTTTGCTCTACTGCCTACGTCTGAGCTTCCTGGATTACTGGTCCCGGCTAGCCCAGTTAAGTGTGTTCTACCCCGTTCCCGTGTTCACTGTGCTGCGCCCTGTTCTCCTGTCTGTTATGCTCCGGCCTGGTTCCCTGCCAAGCATGCCCCGCCTTGGCTGCCTGCGGAGCTTGCTTCTCCGTGGTCCCGGGTCTTGCTCCTGTCTCCAGGTCCCCTGCCTCTCCACGGACCTGGCCCTCCATCCCATCCCCCGTTGACCTCCCCCCGGAGCTCTTAGGAGCGTCTGGAAGCCGCTCCTTAGAGGGGGGTTATGTGTGACAATCAGCGGCTGGAGTGCCCGCATGAGCCACTGGAGGGCACTCTCTTCCTGCGTTATGTTCCACCATGGACTCATTATGTTTAATTATGGTTTCATCAGTCTCACCTGTGTACCCTCAGCTACCCTTTATCTGGACTGTTCTGTTCTGTGCCCATTTTGTGAAGTATTGTTTTACCCAAACTCTGTCTCAGTTTGTTCCTCTTGTTTCTCGGTGTTTGGACTTGATCTTCTGTGTTTGAACTTGGACTCTGATATCGTTTTGTGAACCTTTGCTGCCTGCCTCTGACCATTGCGTGTTTGACTACGATTCTGGATTGCCCTTGACATCTTTTAAGTTTTTGTCTGCTTGTTCTCAGTTTGTCATCTCCTTTAATAAATATCTGCGAATGGATCCGACCGCTTCAGCCTCTTCGTTACAATATGTTTATATAAATATCTGTTTATGTAATCTATATAAAAAGAGAGAGATGTCAGCCGTTCTAATTATCGTTCTCGAAGCTCATTATTTTGCTAATGTGACACGCCCACGGAGAGCGCGCGCTATTCAAACGCAAATGATCTGAAGCAACACATGGAGACGTGACAAGGCCCACATAAACTCGGTAAAACACATCAAGTTTAATCAGATTAATGTACTGTCGTCTTGCGGCGAATCACGTTTGAATCACGTTTCTGTGTGTGAATGAATTAACGGCACAGATGGGCGCTGATGTTTACTACAGCTTTCAAAAATACTGTTTAAATATGAATCGGGTGTCTGTGTGTGAGTGATTGAATGTTATAAAAATACAGATGTACACTGTTACAGACTAAATTTGAAAGACAACATTTCATTGACTAGTTTTGGATAGATTATAAATATTATTTTACTCTAAAATAGACATCAAATAAGCTTTTGTTAGCAGTTTCTGCTCATATGTTAAATATATAGTAAGTTTTGTCAAAAATAAACTAATCAACTAAGATGTTATAGTGTTTGTTCCAATGCAAGCTATATCAAAATAATGAATCCTTAACTTTGAAATATGTATGATAAAATGTATTGGCCTACTTTAAAAAATAATACTTTATAAGACATTTATGGAAAAAGTCAATTTATTGTCTAACACACAAAACGTATTCGCGAATTGCCTTTCCAAACAAAAAAATGTTTTTCACAATTTAAAACAATATATTGTGTTATGTGAATGATTAGGCAGGATGATTTTCAGATCATATTGAAGCAAAAACTCTAGGCTACAACATCCATTAGTCAAAAGTCTTGTGGACACATATTTAGTATGTGTTTTGTGGCCTTATTTCAGAAACTTTTTTTTTTTTTTTCAATAACCATGGATAATAAGCACAAATGTCAGGGCATGTCAAAACATCTCAAGAACCCCAAAAACACTGCTGGGTCAATAGTCAGAACTCCTTGGCTTCTTTTTCTTTCACACACACACTAGGGCTGCACGATATATCAAATCAGTATCGTTATCACGATATCACGTTGCTCGATATCATTATTGAAAGTCTCGCGATAATTATGCGTTGTTGTTTTTTATGCGTCCCGTCCGACACGCAGAAGGAGTTTTGAAGGAAAATGAAAATTGAGCGGAAGTGCGTAGGAGGGCAGAGCCAGGCTAGCATCGCGCCTCCGCGGGAACATAAATCAGTGAAGAAATAGACAGAGACAACAAAACGAAGCGAAAGAAAATACCTAAAGAAGAGAAAGCAAAGGGAAGAAAAAGAAAGAACACAAAAGTAAGAAAATGAGTGTTGCTCAGGGAGAAGACAAAATAACAGAGGTTGAAGAGGAAACTTTAGTGGCCAAATGTAATGCCTCCACCTCGGTAGCCTGGAAATACTTTGGCTTTAAACCAACAGATGTTGGACAGGCTAATGCACTATGCAAATTGTGTAGAATGGTGGTAAGCCGCTCAAAAAGCAATACATCAAACCTATATTCGCATCTTAAAAACCACCACAAGCCACTTTAGGATGAGTGCATGAAACTACCCCCCCCCAAAAAAAACACAGCTAACGTTAGCCAAACAAGCCTCGCTAACGAGTGCTTTTGCTAGTGGCACAAAGTATGAGAAAAACTCAAAGAGACATACCGAAATCACCAATGATATAACATACTATTTGGCCTAAGATATGATGCCCATCCATGCAGTGGAAAAAAAAGGCTTCAAGAAGCTTCTGGGTGTACTAGACAAACGGTACCAAATCCCACCCAGCAACTATTTCTCACAGATAGCTATCCCAGAACTTTATGAACAGTGCAGAAAGGCGGTGCAGGCAGAGTTTGGAGTCGGAAAGATCGAATATTTTTCATCCACGACTGACCTGTGGTCCAGCCGCACTACGGAACCGTACACAAGTCTCACTGTGCACTATATTACGCCCGAGTACAAACTCGTCAGCAAATGCCTTCAGACTTCCTACTTCCCCGAGGACCACACGGGACAAAACATCTCTGTTGGCCTAAGGGATGCCCTGGATTCATGGGGGTTGCGTCCAGAGCATCAGGTGGCTATTAACGACTGACAATGGGAGCAATATAAAGAAGGCTGCGGAACTCAACAAATGGCAGAGGCTACAATGTTTTGGACACCTGTTGCACAATTCTGTTGGTAATTATTAAATTATTTGTAACTTTCATTACATGTATAAGGGATAGGATTTTTATTAGAGTATACACTGGCATAATATTGTAAAGATCTCGAAGCTGACAATCATTTATTTATTTTATGATACATTGCAATAACACTGAAAAAATAGACCCATTTAAATAAACCTTTATTTCTTTTTCACTAGTATTTGTTGTTATAACTTGTTTCAATAGATACAAAGTGATAATACATGTATTATGCCTTATTTATTTAACTAAGTATACTTACTCAAGTACTGTACTATGTCTAGTTAATTGTACTTTACTTTAGTCTTTTCTTTTCATGCCACTTTTTACTCCACTCTAGTTACTTTTCAAATTTAGATTTTTTTGCACACAAAAATAAAAATAAAATGTTTTATTATAA
This sequence comes from Chrosomus eos, assembly GCA_036326025.1. Lineage (NCBI taxonomy): Eukaryota > Metazoa > Chordata > Actinopteri > Cypriniformes > Leuciscidae > Chrosomus > Chrosomus eos. Next base: position 22,231,736 of record CM070840.1, read on the forward strand.
ATGTAACTACACACAGCCATATAACGGCCTATAAGTCCAGCTGAAATGATTAGACCATTAAACTATTTACTATTTACACTTTCTAAAATGTGATGATTTTTCAGCTTTGAGTACTTTTACTTTAATACTAACTTTATATACATTTACCTGATATACTTGCATACTTTTGCAGGACTTTTACTTCTAACAGAGTAATTCTACAGTGTGGTATTAGTACTTTTACTTAAGTAAAGGATCTGAATACTTCCTCCACCACTGGTGATGACTTGGTGTTTATTTAGGAAAAAATAATATATTAACATTTTGATTTTGTCTTTACTTAATTTTATCTTTAGAAAATGCAATTAAAGATGATGCTCGCATTGACAAGGCTACAAAGCTGTGCAAATAGGAGCAGCTAACCCTTCCAGAGCACGCACTGGTTACAGAATGCCAAACCAGATGCCAAGCAGCAAATGATTGAAAGGGTGCTGGAGCAGCAGAAGGCAGTGGCTTAGGTTCTCTCGGCCGACAAGAACCACAGGCACTTTGTACCGACATGGCAGAACATTGGCGTTCTCAAATCCATCAACAAGGCCCTTTCTCCCCTGCAGGACTTCACTGATGCACTGTCGGGGGAGAGCTACGTCAGCGAATCTTCTGTAAAACCAGTCCTCCATCTTCTGAACACTCCTCTAGTACCTTAATGCCAAGTGGGATCAGGCCACAGAAGATCTGCTGGACATGGCATCCTTTGTGGATCCACGATTTAAAACCAAATATGTCAGTGTGGAGCACGTCCCAATTCTCACGACCAGGGTACAATCAGAGATGAAAGAAATCGCAAGAAAGGTAAATGTTTTTGAAAAAATGTTTTTGAAAGTAAATCATGAGTGGTGTAAATACAGTGGTGTAAATCATGGTGGATACAAAAAATGTCAAATTCAAATTTACTGGGCCAAATGTAGTATTTGTTTTTATTCTGTGGTCTTTCAGAACAGCGCCACTGTGACTGAGGCCACGTCCACACGAAGCCGGTGCGTTCCCTATCCGATCTTTTTTTTTCCTCGTTCTAAAAAAAAATTCCGTAAACACGGTGGCGTCTCAAGAAATATCTGCGTACACACGAAACCACTGAAACCGACTGAAAACGGTGTAGTATATATGCCAGACCAGTACGAGGCGCTGTAATTCTGACACAGACTCAGAGACACTAAAAACAGAGAAGACTTGCGCATAAACCTTGCGCGCTGTATACAATAATATACAGTAATATTAGGCACAGTAGCTTATTTTCTTTTCTTTTTTTAACAAGAACTTTGTTGAACAATATGAAAAACTATAAATGGTACAAAATAGGGATGTCACGATAGTCGATTAGTTAGCAGACTCATAAAGCTTGCCACAAAGAACCGGCAAATAGCCTAATCATATGAATGTGTCAAATATAGCAAGGAGACATTTTAATTGTTAATAAACTAGTGTTTTGTGTGACGATGCTGACTCGCCATCTTCGAAGTGTATAGAAGAGACAAATGCACACTTCATATGGATTATTAGAGTTGTCTGTTTTTTTTCGTTTTGAATTGTTTTGTTTAAAAGTAGATTTCAAGCTAGATATATTTCTGAGTTTATGTTCATTATGAGACAAGCTCCAGTTCTCGTGTGATGCAGGTTATATCGCGTCAGCGCCTACATGTCCTGATTATAGGCTATTGTCTGCTATAATTGCTTCTTATTTATTAAATCCATGCCATTGGTTAATGAAACATGGATTAAAATTAAAGTCCCTGTAAAGGCAATTTCAAAAAAAAAATCTAAACTCATTATAAATGTTACAAATGTATTGCTAAAACATATTACAAAGACTGTGAACTGTGAAGTACTTAATTGTGGAGTTAGACCGTTAAACAGTTTTTCACCATTGCTATTTTCCGGATTTTCTGGGCGGGGCTAAAACAGGGCTCGATGACGCACTGGAGCCCCTGAGCTCCTGGATACGCCCCTACTTGATGACGCACTGGAGCCACTGAGGCTGGCCGCTCCTAACAATGATAATAGAACACATTCACATCAGTTTGCTGCTCAATCGCGAGTTAGCTGCTACTGTCAGCATTATTATTAGTAACAGCCTAAATATTGCTAGCTAGCTAGCTATGCCTTCGTCACGGAAATCGGATGCAATCACCGGATCACGTACAAAACAGATCGGTGTCCTTTTTCAAATTTCCGAAAAACGATTACATCAAGAAGAAGTGGATTATTTTGTGAAGAGCCACCTTGATGGAGAGCTGAGGATCACCGCCAAAACCCGCCTCTGTAATTGATCATTTTACACGGGATAGTTTTATAAACTTTCGTCGGAGACAACTGGGAATCACTGATAATCCGCTATTACTGGTGAATGGGGCCGAACCGACCATCTCCCGCCTCGGCATTCATCCTCCCGTCGCGCCCACAACTGGTGCATCATTGGCAGTGTGTGCCCACCGTGCGAGCATCCATTCCGGCTGTAGAGTTGAGTATGGCGACGGCAGCTTTCCCGCGAGTGGGCGTGGTTCCAGCGCAGCCAGCGGACACGCCCCCAGCGTTTGAGAGCAGAGATTACTGCTCATTTTTCAAGATTTTGATAGATTATTTTATGTACTTGCTGGCTTTTTTTATCATTCAAATTTGGCTGGGTGACTAATAACACATTTTTCTGTGGTGTGACAAACTCAGAACACATACTTAATTTTGACTTTACAGGGACTTTAAGATTACAAAACGAAATTCACTTTAAAGAAAGGCTTTATACAAAACAAAACTTAATGAAGTGGTCAAAATGATGTGTCTCGATATTGCGCATCTTACTCGCGCTGTTCACTTTTCATATAGTACACTTCAATCAACATATATGAAATGGAAAAAATAACATTATTTAAACATAAATATGAAACTAACTTTTCTTTAATGGCTACAACATATTGGCCTACAGTAGGCTACAAAGAAATTTAATGTCGGAGCGAACGCCGTGTCACCGGTGAGCATGAGGGGCAGATAAGGTGCGTTTTTTGAATAATAATCAAATAATTCCCAGCGATCATCGAATATTATTTTTGCTTGACATGCCCATCCCTAAAAAATACGAAATGTCTTAATCAGACAAAATACAAGCATCATAGCATAAGAACGAAATATAAATAAATAAATAAATAAATAATAAATAATATATAATAAAAAAAATACATTAAAGTAGGCCTAAATAATAAATAAATAAATAAAAGAGCCTCAGTAGCTTCTGAAGCATGAACTAAAGCAAGTAGTCGCAGTTGTTGTTGCTGTTATGGCTATGATTAGCGTGTCTGACTAGTCGACACGTGGGGTGATGACATCATCGTTTCACAAAATATATGGATTGGCCATACACACGAAACCGCAAGGGCGTCGTTTTCAGATTTATCCACTTTGGGACCCGGTTTCAAAAATATGCGGTTTCACTCTCCCAAAACGGCGGATCCGTGTGGACGAAACGCCAATACGATAAAAAATGTATACGGATACAGAGAAACGCGTCTTCGTGTGGACGGGCCCTGAGCCCCAGGATCAGACAGTTCCAGCCCCACCCCCACCAAAAAAGGCCAAGAGGTCGTTGGGGAGTCTGCTGAAGAACAGTTCTACCACATCAGCTGTACAGGTTTTGGTAGATTATGCCGTCACAGCTGAGCTCAACAGCTACCTCCTCACCCCCTCCATTGACAGCGAAAATGATCCCTTAGCCTGGTGGAAGTGTCACAAAGTGAGCTACCCCACTTTGAGCAAGCTGGCAAGAAAGTATCTGTGTATTCCTGCAACTAGTTCCCCATCAGAGAAAATATTTAGTACAGGGGGAAACATTGTGACGGCTCATCGTTCACGTCTTAAACCAGCTATGGTTGACATGCTCAACTTTTTGACTTGCATTCTGTAGTCTACCTGTGAGTTGCCGGGGAAAGTGCAAATTGCCTTCTAAAGGCGGATGCATGGTTGTTGATGGGCCCTGTTTCTCTTGACATTTTCTTTTTCTTTTTTTTTTAGATTCATTTAATTTTTTATAACATTTTCTGTTCTATTAACACATTATTTATTTATTTTATACTGTACAACCAGTAAAACATGTCCTGTTCTGTAGTAGACATGGTATTTATTTATTTATTCATGTTGTACCAGTCCAATATGACTGTCTGTTGAAATAAACCTTGTGTTGTAAGAATTTGTTTTAATTGTTATTAATCTATTTTTATGCGTTTTCCCATAACTTTTGTAATTTTACATGTTTAAAAATATCGAAATTAATATTGATATCGCAATATTCATTATCGATATCGCAATATCAATTTTTTTCAATATCGTGCACCCCTAACACACACACACACACACACACACACACACACACACACACACACAATTGTACAACAGCCTGTACGTACAATTTGACGTAAAATCTAAGCATGTATATAGGGGGTTTCTGACTGAAAATGTTGCCTGCTCTACAAACCAGGCAACATGCTTATTGACAAATTTATTGCACATGCATATACACACGTGCACTCTTATTCAGCACTGAGAAACACACTAAAACATTTCACAAGCAGCCTTGTGTGTGCTTCTTTATTAGTGACATTCATGTACAACACCTGTCAGATTTTACAACGACAATCAAACAAAAACATCAGTTGTCTGCCAGTGTGAAGTTTATCTGATACATGCAAGTGTGTGTTGTGTGATGGAGTCTAAAAGACATACTTCTCTTTCCACCTACAGCCGACCCTTCCTGTGTTTACTGAACTCCTAGAATCTTCGCTTTCATCAAACCCACACCACGTGACCCAGGCCTGATTAGAGCTCCACGCAGTACGGCTAAAAATAAAGCAGTTTGCCCCATCTACTTTACATAAGAGAGGGACCCTGATTCAAACACCTCCCATCTAACCACACACAAACAGTCAGAGCTGGCATAACAATCATAACTTTTTCCACAGTTATCAGAGTTATGAATGTCTTGAGCACAATCACCTCATTCTGTCTTCAATCATACAACTGGCTAAAACAGTTGTTGTTGTTTACAGCTTAATGTTTTTAGGTGAGACACATGAAGGTAGTTAACACAGTAATGGTCATCTCAAAGCAAGCATTGTTTGAGCAGCTCAAATTAGTAGGCAATTTCCATGAATACAATACGCTTTTGTGTGTGTACACCCAACCCGGTCAAACAAAATGCGTCTCTATAGCACGCATTGTTTATCGCTCAATTTATACCTGAAAATTAGTTTTTACGTGCATATGATACGCATGGGTAGGTTTAGGGTAGGTTTAGTAGTGGTGTGGGGTATTTATGTATAGGCTATACGTTTGGTTAGGATTAGTGGTGTGTATTCCACACAATAAAGTGCTTATATGCACGTAAAAACTCATTTTCGCATATAAATTGCACCATAAACACAAAGCCTGCTATAGAGACACATTTTCATGAGATCAGGCTGGTACACCTGTTTGTTTTTTTGTTTTTTTTTAATTGAAAGGGGCAAAGCCCAGATAATGTTATTAGATTAAAATGTATACAATTTCATTGAAATTCATATACACACAGCTGTCTATAAATCAGATGAAATGTCCTATAAAGCTACATACACACTGGTAGACTGAGAAAAAAAAAAAAAAACAATACATGAAATCACACACTTTAGCATGTACAATTACTATATTTTGTGCCAACTGTGATGAAAGAAGCTGCCACCTCAAGTCCAAAGTAAACATTTGATTAAACACTTTGCATCTCTGGGTTCTAGCTGTGTTATGTTTAGTTGTAGTAAAGCTTTTGACCCGTGAAAGCAGCAGCAGAAATTACAGTGAGCTCTTTGTCATTCTGCCTGTTATCAACCTGAATCAATCCACATGCTCAACTTCCTCCTGCAAATGACCACACACATACACACGTGCCCTGGCAGTCACTATCATACTTTCAGCGTAAAGGTGGAGTATTTGAAGCAGCTGACATTTGCAATGACAACCCTTTAGTAAAAAAAAACACCACTTCCACATTGATCTTGCAGGAAATTCACTTTAACTCAGATCTCTTTTTTCCCCCAGAGGTGATCGTTCCTGATGCGAGTCTTTACCGTGAGTTTCTGTGTAATGTACATCTGAGAGGTAAATCCATGAGGGACAGATATTGCCCCTGGTCACTCATTCTCTGAGTTCATACGCCACTCTGTTTCTATATGGCACATTTGACTTTGCACTCTGCATGTTCCAGTGGCCTGAATGTGCAGCCGAATATAGATGCAATCAATTAAAACACAGACACATATCTGCTCTAAGAGAGAAAGAGACATAAAGGGTGGAAAAAAAGGTCAAAATACATGAGAGGAATAGATTCAGAAAGTGAGAAGTGAGATATATGAAGAGTTGGAAAAGATTGCCACAGATGTTCGTGTTTGGTCTGTACTGGTGGTAATATATCTCCTGTTCCAGTGTTTATTGTCAGATTTCAAAGTCTATACCCATTTTTCTACATTTTTTTTTTCTGTGGTTTACCAACAGGTTTTATTTGCTTGTTTTTCTGCAGCTAATACCAAAATCTAGAAAGCAGTGTAGCTAATGATCAAAAGGAATGCAGAAGTATTAATAGGATATAATGATATAAATAAAAGGTCACATCCATATGCCCCAGTGGCAAACCTTTTTCTGAATTTTAAGTTTTTAATAAAACAAAGGTTATTGGAGTGTGTTGTAGTATGTGTTACTAGATGTTTCTTTAATTATTTGGAAGTTGGAAGTCTTGCGTTTGGTAAGCTAAAAATATTATGTGTACAGTTACTTAATTATGCCATCCACAGGGCTCCAGACTAACTTTTTTCACTAGGACATTTTTTTTACTTTTCACAGTGGCCCTCAACTGAAAATTTTAGGGGCACAACCAGAAAATTTAGGGGCACACACCGTAAATCAACATGCTAACCAAATATTCACATTTCTACTAATTTCCACTGTATTATTAATAGATACTTTGATATTAGATGCAGAAATGACAATGTGCTGTTTCAAATTCACATTTTATTGTGCACTTTTATAGATGCAACAACAAGGTAAAACGACAGCACCATTGCTGTCATGGCAGTACAAATATTAACAAAGTTGTGTTTCGTTAAGTTTTAAGCCATTCTTCCTTTGAAGGTCGAGCTGGCTTTTGAATTGGGTGAAGGGTAGTTCCTCCTAGCAACGAAGTAGGCTGTGTTAAATTTCAACATCATCTCTGCTGGCAGTGGCGTTGCTTTTTGATTGTGTAACGGTTCACAAAATTCATGGTTTGGTTTGATACGATACAGTAGTGTCACGGTTCGGTACGTTTTCTAATGTTTTTAGAAAACTAACGTCTTTTAAAAAGAAATAAATGCCAGAGAAATTTCCTATTTATTCAAAAAATATATATATTTTTAAATAAGTGTGTGTTTTCCTACATCTGGAAACTTTTAGTTTTATTAATGGGGATAATCTTTGAAGGATGAACAAATAATGTTTTGGTCATCACATTAAAAATAAATATGATTTAAATATGATAATAATTGAGTTTTGAAGTGCTGGAAAAAGATGTGTGATGTACTTGAAATCATTTTTCTGTTTCTGCCAAACTTGGAAGGTTAGAAACTAACCTTGATTAAGTTAGTGTTACATTAAATCCATGGTGAATGCTGATCTGTGAACTTAAAACCTATAACTAGTTAATTCATGGAACAATGTTTCTCCTGGTTTCCACATCAGCGCTGTTTGATCAGTTAACAACGGAGAAATTGTAATGCTTCTCACTAGATCTCGCAACGATGTTATTTCTTCAGTGGAGAATTCAAATGCTTTGTTTACTGGATCTCTCAGCGCTGTAGTAACAGTGTCGCTTGATCAAGATCGGCTCGCGCTGCACTGATATTGATGGTTTCGTTCCGCTTTCATTACGTTTGCCATTTGATGTTGCGCAATGTTGTGGTGTTCGGTTTGTAATGCGTACCGAACCGAACGCCTCGTACCGAACGGTTCAATGCGAATACATGCACCGTTACACCCCTCACGGCATACTCTGTGCCTGAGGCTAAGACTATGTTTAATTAAAGTATTGTGTTTAAACTGCGAAGTGCCTACATTGTCGGCAAATTTTGTGTTTTCCGCATTTTTGGGGTAGCGACTGCAGTTCATGGAGTTCGTCTCCTTACAGTAGCTACCTCAGCCAGCTGAAATCTCGAAGCCACACTTCCCGAAAATGGTGGGTTCGGGACTTTTTCGCCACACAAACCTCATCAGACTTTGGCACTGTAGACTCTGGCACTGGCACACTAGCCGCAGGTCGGAAGCAGGTTGTGATATTTTGTCTGTCTCTCACAGATGTTTACGCGCGCTCGATTATAGACCCCCCCCCCACACACACACACACACACACACACATTCACTCATCACATTCCGGATTCATTAACGCGCCCCTTCCACGTTTACCGATGAAAAATATGCATTGAGATTGGCATTTAAAGACATTCTGAACTCTATTGGACCTACTCATTGTCGTAATCATACTCTAGATCTAATATTATCACATGGAATCAATGTTGATGCTATTGAAATTCTACAGCAGAACGATGATTCTCAGATCATTATCTACTCTCTTGTATACTTTATTTAGCCAAGGCTGCAAAGTCGACTCCGTGTTACAAATATGTTAGACCTATCACTTCTGCTACTAAAGATTGCTTTATTAATAATATTCCTGATCAGTTTCATCTCCTCAGCATCCCAGATAGCTTAAAACTCGATATTGCAACAAACTTTTGACTCTCTCTTTTCCAGCACTTTAGACACTTGTCACGGTTTTGTTTCTTGTTCCTGGTTCTTGTCTGTCTTGTGATCCCCTGTTCTAGTCATGTGATCTTGCCTTGTGTTCCCCTGTCTGTTGTGTCATGTTGTCATTGGTTGATTGTCTAAATGTTCACAGGTGTCCCTTGTCTCGTTATTAGTCCAGTATGTATTTAAGCCCTGTGTCTTGTTCAGTCTTTGTGAGTTCTTGTAGTTGTTATGTTGCCTGTAGCCTTGTCCTAGTCTTCCTGTTCTGAGTTTCTGTGGTTTTCCTATTTGTTTAATTAAATTTATGCTGCAATTGGATTCGCTCTCCGCCTCATTCCTGCCTGCATCATAACAACACGGTTGCTCCTTTGTGCTTAAAGAAGATTAAACGTACAGTATGTAATTTTTGGCCACAAGGGGACACTCGATCTAAATAATAACAAAAGACGTAATTTGATGATGTCGGGAAAGAGCGTGGGCTCACGGGAGTTGTTGTCGCTGTCAATGACAACCAGCCCTCTGAGGAGAGAGAGAGAGGGAGTGCGCGCGCGAACCAGCGATACAATGTTCATTGGAACACGCGCGATCTGTCATTCCCCACATTCCTCACTCATTCTAACTATGTATTTTGATAATCACGTCTTTTCGAACAGAGAGATATATGAATTATCAGACCCCTATTGAATCAATATTCCATCTAGCTAGTATTAATAGATGTTTAAAAAACACGGTCACCTTTCGATAAAAATATAATTATGTTTATACTATGATATCGAATATGCATATGAAGCTACTTTCTCCAGCTATATATAGAACAAATATAAATTCACATAGCTACATGAGAGCCAGCCTGTCTGCGTTTTACACATGACATCATTTCGCAAAATATACAGATAGATATAGTTAGCTGAATAGGTGCTTACCTGTTTATTAGAATGCAAGCGAGATCGGCATCTCTCTGTAGCATATATTTAGCTTGTCACAAAGCTCTCTACATTTTTTAAATGCAACCCTACAGTTTACCCGTGTCATGCTTCTTCTCCTGTCCCAAACCCTTCTCGGGTCATATTTTTCAACCGTACGTTTGCTAGGGTGACCATATTTTGATTACCAAAAACCAGGACACTCGGCCAGCAGTTTTTTTGAAAACCAGGACATTTTCATCACTTTATTAAAACAGGGCCAGAACGTGAAAACAGGACATGTCAGGACTGTTGGTCACCCTAACATCTGCGCTTTGAGCTGGCTCCAGCAGCAGAACGTGCAGGCAAAGCGTTATCATGGTTCATAATTTACAGGGCTGCCAACTCTCACTCATTCAGCGGGAGACACACGCAATTGAGCCAATTCTCACGCTCTCACACCACACCCCCGATTTCTCACGCTGAAGTGTCAACCCGGTCGGTCAAAGCCAGAAAGATGAGTTTATCTATAGATCTACCTGTTGAGCCACTCGTGATCGATTAGTTTTTCTCACAAATTAGTTAAAATATCCTGTAATCTAGAGCGAGCGTGCATGCGAGACAGATGTTGAGCTCCTAACCGCGCACGATGTCAGAGAGGTAAGCAAGCGAGAGATCTTGCGCGTCCAGCCAAACCCCCCTCAAGTTTGGTGCAGTTGCAAAATGATACTAGCTACTACTTTTTTTTTCTACATCGTTTTCTTTTTCTTTTATTGGCGGTAGTCCGGTGTTCCCCTTTGTGTTTGACGGTTTCGCCGGGTTTTGCAGGAAGTTAGAGAAAATAGAGGATAGATGACGCCATAGACGGGTGACAAAACGGAAATAAAGAAACGGCCCGTGTCTTCTAATTAAACTATACATTTCTCCGGATTTGAAAGTTGGTGGAAACTGTCGGGATAATGTAAGTACATATCTCATAGAAATATATAACACAGATGGAGTTATTTTTGCTATTTTTAAAGCAGAAAAAATACATAGTGCCTTTAAAGAAAATAGTCCAACGCTGTGGTATAACGAGCACACTCGGGCCCCTTAAGAGAGCAGCCAGAAAAATGCAGCGCAACTGGAAGAAAACAAAACTAGAGTTTTTTCGCATTTCATGGAAAGAGCACAATTGTGTACAGAGAGGCCTTAAAAGCTGCTAAATCTGCTTATTTTTCAACCCTATTAGAAATAAACAAAACCCTAGGTATTTATTTGAAACTGTGGCTAAATTAACGAAAAATAAAGCTTCAACCCAGACGTTTCCAAGGAGCACAGCAGTAATAATTTTATGAACTTCTTCACTTACAAGATTGATAATATCAGGGAGAAAATTATAACTATGCAACTTTCTACTACAGTATCACACCAGGCATTGCATTGTAGTTTTCCTGAGGAAAAATTTGTTCCATTCTTTGCTATAGGAGAGGAAGAATTGTTATGTTCGGTTATGTCCTCTTTTTTATGTCCTCTTTTTAAAAGAAAAGAGGAAGAAAGGGTATGTTAGACCCTATACAGACTAAGCTATTGAAAGAGATGCTTCCAGAGGTCATAGACCTTCTTAATATCATTAATTCATCCTTGTCATCAGGATACATACCAAAAACTTTTAAGCTGGCTGATCCAAAATAATTAGTCAATAGCCGATCTTAAATCTACCCTTTTTGTCAAAGATACAAGAAAAGACAGTCTCCTGTAATCTGCAAGGATTTCCAGTCAGGATTTAGACCACAGTACTGAGACTGCTCTCATTAGAGTTACAAATGATTTGCTCTTATCCAATTGTGGTTGTATCTCTCTATTAGTGTTACTTGATCTTAGTGCTGCATTTGATACCATTGACCCCAACATTCTTTTAAATAGATTTGAAAATTGTACGATTAATGCGTACATGTTGGCAGGTCTGCTACACTGCTGAAGAAGTGCGGATGATGTTTCCTTGACTTTTGGCTTGCTTAGTTGGGGACATTTAATATTCAACAATATTATTGATCTGCCTTAAGGTTAACGATGATGCAATTTTCTTCTAAAAAAACAAACTTTTTTGCTTGTGCGACTAAATCTGCGATCAAAATGCAGGCTGATATCCAGCAGTTTTTAATGTTTATCATATTATACGAGCAAGAATGCAATGTTTCCCGAATATCCACACGATTTCAAATGTGACATTGATTTTATACAACAGTTCAAAAAATCAAAAGGGTAACATTAAGTGATGTACTACATTTAAAACAGTATTGTCAGCCTTTTTGCTCTATTTTGCAATGAAATCTGTGGCTTTGAACGAATCGTGAGATTCAATGATCCGTTCATAAATACAGCAGCTGCGTCTGAAATCGCACACTATATAGTAGACGAAAAACAGTATGTGACGACAAACAGTATGTCCAAATTCACAGTACTGATAAAAGAGTAGGCAAAAAAGCACCTGGATGACTTTGTATTTCCAATGAGATTTTGGTGTGCATGATACTATATAGAACATACCTTTTTAGCAGTCCTTAAAGGTCCCCTGACATGGGGTTATTTTATTATTTTATAATATTTCCTAGTTTGCCCTTATAGTGTTAGTATGTTTTTTAGATCAAAAATAGACATAATTTAGAAATAAAAGGCATTTTTCCTAGCTTGATTTTAGCCTCTGATTTGAACACTCTGTTTGAAGGGGCGTGTCTGCTGTGGGATTCAGTGTAACCGCCCACTGCTGTGATTGGGTGACATGCGTGCATATGAAATAGCTACGTATTACATGTGAAAGTCTCTCGAATACCTTTATTACTGCTATTATACGTTTTTTTTTTACTAATACAGCTATCGAGATTAACGAATTGTGAGAAGTTTTTAAAGTATTTAGATCTATTCCCATCACATAAAATGTTGCTGTGATGAGCATTGAGCAAGCAGATGACAGTCTGTTGATCGCAAGACAACGCAGTTTCTGCACTCTCTCTAATTCACCAATGCAAACATGATGTACATACAGTAAGACTCTTGAGACATTGCAATTCTTACTGTAAGAGCTTCGTTGTGCAGTAACGTGCGTCATTGATTTCATAACGAGTTGTACAGATAAACTCGCGCTGTGTGAAAAAAAATGTTCTTTGATCGATTTCTGTATATAATTTATTCACAATTTAAATAAGATTATTTTCATCCTACTAAAAGAAACGATGTGAAGGTGATATTTTAGTCACTGGCTTGACTTACTGATGCATAAACAGTATTGAACGATTTTGAGAGAAAGATTACCTGTCTGAACTGGAACTTGAATTGTTGCTTGGTAGCTCGATCATTGATTTTCAGACGTTTATCGAGGCCAGCTCTGTATTGGCCCAAGTTGAGGAAACAGTCGTCGGTGAAATGTTTGGACCAGCCAAAACTTTGGGAAGTTGTGTCGGCGCATTTCCAGAGAAAATAAAATTAACCCATTGTTTCTTCAGAGGCTCGGATGAAGGAACTAAAACATACTTTTGTGTTCATTTGTACATCCGAACACTGATCAACTGCCATGCTTCGCTCGTTTGCAAGCCATTATATCTCTCTATTCAACTTTTGTGCTTCGATCGGTCACACGCCATGATATCTCTCGAGGATAAACTAAAATCGCGCACGCGTTCGTACTTCAGTTCCTAGCTCGTTTTCTCATGGGCGGGTCAAATTCTCTGTGCGGGCAAAGCAGAGAAGGGGGAGGTAACATTTCCCCCACATGACGTCATATAGGGGAGATTCAAGATCAGCGCGTCTGAGATCTCATTTTCTCACAGGCAGAGAAAGATAGCCAAAACTCGGTTTACACCGACTGAAATTTCTAGACACGAGGGGACCAAATACAGGCTAGGGGAACTAATATTAATGTTAAAAAACCTCAAAAAGTGAAAATTTCATGTCAGGGGACAAAATAAGTACTTACTCAGAGTATGCGATTTCAAACGCAGCCAGCCACTTGCTTCGTTACCAAATGAATGACTCGATGACTCACTCATAGACAGTGAGTTACCGCCACCTACTGGTGATTTTAATATAATATTTATATTTATATTAAACGTTTTTTAACATCATTCCATATTTAAAGGGTACCTATTATGGATTTTTGAAAATTGCCCTTCATGTAATGTGTAACAGATCTAAGTGAACGAAAACATCCTGCAAAGTTTTAAACATTAAAGTTCACCGTATACAAAGTTATTGTCTCTCAAAAGTAAGAGTCAACTCTGAGTCGCTGATATGAATCGTTAGACGAACGATGCTTTTTCGCTAAAATTATGACGTCACCTGTACAAGTTATTTGAATAAGATACGCCCACTCATTGCGTTCGGAGACGCCAGGGAAAACTAACATCATGTCAACGAGACGCTGTGTTTTGAAGTGCGACGCAAAAGCAAACTTTTTTCATCTGCCCAGTGAGGAGCATTTGAAGACTAAGTGGCTACAGTTCTTATATACAACTATACCACAGAAGTATAGCCAAACCTTGTTCTGTGTTCGCGTCATTTTGAAGATGATTGCTTCACAAACCTAAATGCTATAAAGTATGGATTTGCGAGCCGTCTGATACTGAAGGAAGGTTCATTACCGAGTTTATTTGGATCAGCTTCCTTCTCCGAATCACAACCTGTAAGTATTACTAATATTAATTGTTGCTTTTATGTTTTATGAATCATGCTCAATAATTAGTTTGTGTGTTGTGTACACAGCACAGCTTCTAGGTCTTCAATGTCAATTGTAATGAAATATGTAAAGTGCAGGGCTCTCAAGTGTCACGCATTGAGCGTGACAGTCACTCATTTCAGCAAATCAGGTAAAAATAAATGCATATTATAAGACAACAAAAGTGTTTTTTGTCATTTCATGCTTGTAAAACTGTTGTTGGGGACTCCCAGAACAATATTAGGATTATTTTAAATGCCATAATAGGTGCCCTTTAAAGGTGCTCTAAGCGATGTCAGGTGACGTCACTTCTTGTTGACGTTTAAAGTATTGTCAAACAAAACGGAGGCTAGCTAGACCCTCCCTGCTCACTCCGCTCCTCTGAGTAATATACGGCAAAACATGCCATAATATACCCTGAGTGTAAACATTAGCCGCATTCATCGTGAAGCGTGCAAGCGATTTGCAAAGCTTTTTTTCAGCTTCTTAGCAAAACCAGATTTAAACTGACCCTCGTTTATAAAGCAGTCTGGTGAGAAATGATTAGCTCAAACATAAAAGCATTTATGTTGATCGTTGGGAATATTCCCTTCAAAAATAAAATTCAACCACTGCGTCGTTAGTGGTTCAAATTTAGGAATAGTAAAATGACTGCTGTGTTCCTTATTACACCCAAGAACAGAACACCACAATCGCTTAGACGCCATTCTGCTCCAGTGTATCAACAACGGTGGACTGCGATGACAGCTCGCTCAGGGCGGGTCTGTGTTGAAACGCTGCTGTCAATTATCAATCGTGGGAGGGGCGTCCATTTTATTGATGTCACAAAAACGAACGGCTCAATTTGAGGCAGGGGAAAACATATAAGGAGATTAAAACAAAAACACTGGATGGATTTAATCATTATATGATGGTTGTGTACAGGCACTGCCAACACACATTTCAGTACAATCAGCTTGTAAAAGTGCATGTACCACTATATGACCAATTTAATTGAATTGGCCTTAAGAGAATAATGACATTTTCTGTCTAAAGACTACATATAAAATAGCTACCAAAATTAAAGTCGGTAACTGCAGTTTGACTAAATGTAATGTACATTAAAAGTAATGCTCATTAGGCCATGGTGAACTGAAGTAATCGACAGCTTCAGTGATTATAGAGGGAGCAGTCTTTGCTCTATTTCTATAAATAACACATTTATAAAAGTTTTATTTTACTGATTCATGAGACGTATAGGAATCCAAATACTGAAAAAGTGGGACGAAGGAAAAGTTTGGACACACTGCAGTAGTGGGTCGCAGAAACATATCCACTCTGCATAATCCAATGGATTGTGCTGCACACAAGAAGAAATCTCAACACAGCATACATCACAAAAAAACAGCAGAGACACGCTACGACAGTTGACAACACTACTGTAGGAGGAAAGCTGACACATATCAACAGATACTCACTACTGCGCACAGTCGATGAGCTGATACTCGTTTGAGCGCTCGAAACAGGCCTTCACCCCCTCATCATCCCACAGATGCTTTGCATGCTCAAAAAATTCCTGTAAAAAATAGAAACACACAATATTGAGTTAGCATCTATTTATGTGACAGTAATTAACAAAATAAAAGGGAAAAAAACGTTGACTGCTTAAATACTAAAAAAATATACAACTTTTCACAGTAACAAACAAATAAACATTATACAAAAACATTTCAGCACAAAATGCTGTGATCAACAAACCACAATTAAGTAGTTGCTGTAAAACAGTACAATTGGAAGATGTCAGAGGCAAAAGACCACTTTACTGTACATGATCATTTTAATTCACTCCTGTTGTTGATCTGTAAAACTAAGGCATATTCTCATGAACTATGATGCTGATGTCTCTGTCTATGTTTAACACAAGCATCGGAATATCGCAAATGTACATATCTCAATGTCTATCATAACAGCTTGCGATAACTGCATGATTTTAATACTCCAAAAGATTACAAAAAGTCCAAGTTTTAGGTCGACGTCTACAGCAGAGAGTAGACATATAACTGTTACATACGTGCGATACCGATAATTCTTTACATTTAAAGATAACTGATATATTGGCCAATAAATCTAAATAAAAATGTTGATATACTTTGATAGCCTGATTACAAGAACAAAAGGCTCACCATTAAAAGCCATATCCCAAACACTTCTAATTGTATCTTCCTTTTTTGAAGTCATTCCAAGCATATCAAGGAATTCAAAACGATAATGGCGAACAGCGTGCAAGTGTCTCAGCTGAAGTAAATAATCCATTATCTATCAGATTTAATATATCAGCCTAATTTTCTCATTGGATCGATAACGATAACATTAAAAAATGACCATTTATCGAACAATATCGTGGAATGTGGTCGATATATCATGCATGCATCCCTATATTAAATGCCATGAGAAGTACTCACGGGCACAGAAAGACACCTCTTGGACAGTGTTTGATCCTGAATTCAGTTCTCTTCTGCAGCTTATATGGCCAAATACACACATTTATGTCAAAATGTCTGTCTTGGTGAGTATTCAAGTAAAAACAGTTAAGAAGCACGAGTGTAACAATATAATGGACAGGGCAGCAGCCTAATAAACCTGCTTCCGTCTGTGTGCTTAATGTTAATCAAAACAAAGAAAGAGGAGAATCAAACAAAAATCACTCACTGCTCTTGACAGAATATGTTTTTAGCTTTAATAACAATACATATTACATATTTAATTCAAACAGTGTAGACTAAGCAGTGTTTTATTTTTACATTTGATTATTCAATTTATGTTGTTAAACCTAATGTAGGCCTACTTAAAACCCTAAACCCTCTGGTTTTCACTGATGTTAAAATTACACTTTTTATGTGACGCTACAGTAAAAGACTGCTGTTCACTTTCAGAAGTTGTAGGGGTGCTTTCTTCTCACAAAAATAATGTGAAATGTGTATGTTGGATATATAATTTTCAGTTTTTAAATATATTTAAATATAATTAAATTTGATCGTATCGCACATCGAAAATTGCATTATTTAACAAGTTATTGCGCATTTCATTTTTCTTTAATATCGTGCAGCCCTATTCACTACTTGTTTTTCTTCATTTACTCTGATCTACTTGCTCATTTAAACTGCTCTGGTATAAAATCAATGAAAAGACTTGCTTTCTAATAATAATAATAATAATAATAATAATAAATTTGTATTATTGAAAATATAAAATTGACGGACAAATGATGGACTAATAATGAATATTTATTTAGGCATATTCCAAAACATTGAAAAAGTTTCTCTGCAGCACTGCAGGAGTGAGTGCAGATGAGGGAGGGGGTTTCTGGGGAACATACTTGTTTTTTGCGCCTTTTCCTCAGAGGATACAGACAGCTATACAATAATTAGGTCCCTGGTGAGGGCCCATCATATAATCATCACAATATAGCAAAACAAATGGATACAGAGAAGCAAAACAAACGCATCATGGCTCATGAATAACGCTACACACTCTCTAAGACATCTCACAAATGTCTGGTTGATATGCCATCAACACCCAGGAAAGAAAATCTGCTCAAATTGCAAAATAGAACTTAAATCGAGTGGCCAAAATCTAGGGAAGCCTTGCCTATTCTATTTATTTTTTTAATAAAATAATTTATAAAGAAAAAATATTTTCTCTTTTTTTGCTGCATTATAATTTCAGTAACACTTTACAATAAGGTCACATTAGTTAACCCTTTAAGACCGACGGGAGCGCCATTTGCATGTGTCTGTTTAAAAGCCTATAGAAAAGGAAACCAAATGGCTAGCTCAATCATTCTTTTTGCATACAAAACCAGAGATGTAACATGTTTAGATCAAGCATCCAACATGCCCATGTTGCGTTTTTTTCACCCTCTAATCAGTCCGTACAAACTGCGTAATATGCGTTTACAAAAAAAAACAAAAACACAAATGCATTGCACGTCTTTGCACACATGTTCTGTAGATCCGCGATTGAAAGTTACGTCTTCCGATGGCTCATTGACGTATCACGTTCTGTGCACTATGACCCCCGGGTGTGTCGCATGTTTTGACGTCACAAGCTGCGTCATTTGACCATGCGTTTGACTCACGTTATGTCTAAATGAAAGTACACGAACGCGGAGGTTTTAGAAATACTAATTGCGTCCGATGACGATGAACTCTCCGTCTGCTCATCTATTTATTTTTATATTTTAACCAATCCAATGTTCAATCAATATTCAAAAGTAAAATGTTATCTGTTTGACCACAAATGTAATTGAATATTGTACATGGCATTTGCCCCCCTTTTTTTGAATGAGAGTAAAAATGAGTGTATCTTAAAAACTTAATCAAATCAATTCTGTATAGTTTTAAATTGTTTTATGCATGTTTTCACATTGACAAGTTTGAGGTTGACATTTATCCATTTTTTGTATTGAATAAAATATGTATTAATGTATTATATGTAATTAATGAAATTGTTTTTCTTTTTGTTTATTGCACTTATATTTATCTAGTTACTATTGATTTATTACAAACATAGCCTTCAAATTGGGAGAGTAAGGATTAGTTTGATGTATGGCATATGAAAATGCTCAAAAGAATGACAGCACAGCATGTAAAAATACAAAGATATACACTATATAGTGGAGTATATCTTTGTTCTATGGCAGGTCATAAAGGGTTAATGCATTCCTGATCGCAGGAGTGATGAGATACTTAGTAGACTGTGCCCACTTAATGGCTGGCTGTCTAAGTGGTGTCCGCAAAATAATATAGAATTCATAGACAATTGGAAACGTTTTTGGGGCAGACCCGACCTGTTGAAAAGAGATTGTATTCATCCCTCCTGGGATGGTGCAGCTCTTCTCTCTATTAATATAGTCATAGTCGTAGAGCTCAAACATGACAATCTGGGGCTCAGGTCAGGAAGCAGACAGACTGGCAAAACAGACCGTCTGCTAGCTGTCTCACATCACTGAGGTCAAATAAATCCCATCACATAGTCTCTATATGATGATATCTAGGTGAAAGAGTCTCTGTGTCTGTTCCCCAAATTAGGACATGCAAAAAAATACTATACCCATTTAAGGGTAAAAATGTAATTGATGTTCAACAAAATAAAAAGCAGATATAATACGGATGAGCAAGTGTAGAGCTTGTAGAGCAACATGTATGTACATGTTTGTATTTTTGAGAGAATATTGTTTATGCATGGTTATTGAAAAAACTAAAAATTAAAGTTTCTGAAATAAGGCCACAAAACACATACTAAATATGTGTCCACAAGACTTTTGACTAATAGAAGTTGTCGCCTAGAGTTTTTGCTTCAAAATGATCTGAAAATCATCCTGCCTAATCATTCAACATAACACAATAGATTGATTAAAATTGTGAAAAACATTTTTTTGTTTGCCAAGGCAATATGCGAATGGGCGTCAACGGCCCAACCCCCTTGTGAATAATTAGTTGGTTCACACCTGAGAAGGCCACACCTTTGGTTGGTTTTGGAAGGCTCAGGTGGTTGACACCTTTCATTCAGGTGTGAGAAAGAATCAAGCGGCAACCTCCCCGTCTCTCTCTTGAAACCAACATGGAAGTGAATTAAACTGCAATTCATTGACTAGCCGCTTGAGGCAGGCTGCAAAAGTGAGTCAAATCTGTATCTCTCCCATGTTAAAATGCCCAACTTTACAGCAGAAAAAAATATGTTTACAGCCTGGAGCAAAAAGTGGTTTTGGTCTATATAGCTAATTTTGTTCTTCATGACAACTGTGAGGGGGGTGAATTATTTTACAACTGATCCGTTTAAATTATATTAAGCCTTAAAGTTCCGCATAATTAAGGGCGTGGCTACTTGAGTGACAGGTGGATTGAGGCTGCTGTAACTGCCGTTTGTCTGCTGTCTGTTAGCTAATCCCAGTGGCTGTTGTACTTGCCATCTCTGCCGTGTTTGTGCTTTTTTCGGGATTATTTCATACAATTTAATACATTATACCTTCACCCACGCCGTTGTTGGATTCCGTCGTTGTCGAGTATGAAGAGAACAACCAGCGCTGTATTTCCAGTTGTTTTCCTCGCATGCACTAATGGATGTCTGACAATTTCATTGCTTTTTGGTTAGATTTAAAAACGTCTATATAGAGAGACTATACTCGTTATGCGGTACTGTTGCTCTCACCGAACAGATATGCTTATTTAACTTTTTAGTCTTAAATAAAAGTACCGTCAGATGATTTCCTGCAGGTGTCAGTGCTTTCTCTCCGTCCATGCAATAGATGCACACCCTTGAACGAGCGCGGATTTCTAATGCATTTACTTGAACTTCTGAGGTAATATCTTTGGTTTAACCCATTTGAGAAATTGAGAGGCGGCCAAAATCAGATTTAAAAATGGACTGAATAAAGCTCTTTATGAACTTGACGTGCGATGCCGCGCTGACTGACATGAATGACACTTACACTGTCACACGCACACTGTAGAGCAATATTGTAAGTAGGCTACAGCATGATAATACATTTTTAACTAGCAGAATAACAATGCATCATGATACACATAGTCTCACTTTTAGTTACGTCTTTTAATTATTAACAACATAACACTATATAAAGTCTAATGCTATTTCTGTTCACGACCAGCTGTTTCGTCTTCGTCAAGGCAGATCTACGGTGTCTGAATATGCCTTCCAGTTCCTGACTATCGCCACTAACTGCGGCTGGAATGAAATTGCGTTGATGACCACCTACAGACGAGGATTAAACCCAGATATCTGTCTACAACTTGCCATCTATGAGGATTGGAATTGAAAAACTGATTCAGCGATCCATTATCATTGCTCAACATCGCAATGCATGTCTCAGCTCGACCACAGCTGTAAATCCTCCAGCACCCGAACCTATGGAGATCAATTCAGAACATCTAACCACTGCAGAAAGCACTCGCCGTTGCAACAATAATCTATGACCCCATTTACACCTGGTATTAAAATGCGATCTGTATCCAGATAAGTTATCCAGATAATAAAAAACGCATGTTAATGCAAGGTGTAAATACGTTGTGATCGGATTGTGATCGGATCTGCCTGACCACATCTGGAGGTAGTCTGGCTCGCATTGTGTTCGAATCTTTACTAGGTGTAAACGCAATCCGTACGACGTGATCGCATTCGTACCTGCCAAACGTCATCCTTCCGTCCTGTAACCAGACCCTGTGGCATAATACCAAAGCGCAGCTGCTACTCTCTTCTCCACAGACACAGACGACCGCGGTAGAGTATTTCTCCGTGACAGCAGAGGCCGCAACTTCTCACAGATGTAGTCGAACAATTACAAATGTCGGTTCATTCTGAAGTTTGCCATCCAGTCATTTTAATTTTCGTCACATTAATTTTAAGTGTTCCTAAGAAACAGTAATTCTTATGGTGGCTTAAATATTATACATCCAATGTAATACGTTCTCTCTATGATGAATAATACTTGTAAGTATTCCAGTATAATATACTTAGTTTCCACTGTATATTTTGGTGAGAAGGGGGATATCTCTTTAAGGCCAATGGCGCCAGTATTGTTTGCTGCAGCTATAGATAAAGCTTGTTCCTTATGTTTGGATAGTGTTTTTTCAAACGATATGTTAAGGGACGCTTTAATGCGAGCGAGATGGACTGAAACTTATTGAACCACCTGGACTGTTTATTCGCGTGCGCGTCTCCGGCAAGAGGACGTGCCCAGACTCAAACTTGCTAACTGTGTGGGTTGATATTGCCCGACCCCCGACGATCTACGGATCTGGTGAGAGCAGCTCTATTTTTTTTTTTTTTTAGTGGAATACCACGAGATCAACGCTCTTCTTTTTCCTTTTTTTGTTGTTGTGGATTACGTTTTTTCGTCACATTCCGAACAGTGGATTATTCTCACGGACTAACTGTTTTCTGCAGTCAGCCTGGAAGTTTTCTTTTGGTTTAATTTTGTGGACTGGGACAATGAAAGGGGGAAATTGTGAGGGTGCACGGGATAATTGAGTCCTTTGTAATATACCGCGCTATGCGCGTCAGTCAATTGAACTGGTTGATGCGTCTTTTGTTGAAGTTTGTTCAGCGCCGTCTGAATAATTAGTTTATTGTTGTATGCTTAATTAACTCCCATACACCTATTCTTGGGCATGTTTATCTGTTGAAGAAGGCATTGAGTATGTGTCATTATTGAAGTTGGTGATATTCACGATTATTGCTTTTATTATAAAGATCCCCTTTTGCGTTTTCATAGTGACACATCTGTCTAAAAAGGAGCAGTAAAGGGCGGAGTGTTACAACTCATTACTTCGTCAGAGACCGATTCACTGTCGTAGCATTCACAGTAGCCGCAAAAACAACAGCTGCAAACAGGGCCTGTCGTCTTTTCTGTTTGCTCCTAATAAAAAAACGTTGAAAATGACAAACTACAGCTGATTTCCCGTGCTCACGCGCATGTGTCACTCTGGAGGACAGAGATCCGAACTCAATGTGGATAACGAGAACGCATTAAAAATACAAGGTTAACTTATCTGGATACAGATCTCATTTTAATACCAGGTGTAAATGGGGTCTATGTCTCTACTGCGGAGCTTCGGGTCATTATCGCTTGGACTGTCCCATTCGCCCCAGGCATTCGGCGGTGAGTACTGTTGATCTGCCCTTTCCCGTTACAAGCTTGAAACAAACCCCAGTAATCCTTAACTATCTCACACATTCTGTTTCAGCAAAAGCCCTGATTGACTCCGGCGCGGTGGGGAATTTCATCTCCGCGTCATTGCTCAACCGTCTCCAGGCCCACCGCCGCGGATTAACACAACCATTGAGCTTTCACTCCATATTGGGCAAAACACTCGGAAAAGGAAGCATCTGGTATTGCAGTCCAGTCATACACCCGTCTATGGGCTGTCTGCATCATGAAAGGTGTTCATTTTTGGTGCTGGAGGTTTCAACAGCAGATGTTGTCCTGGGACGCCCGTGGCTTGATCAGCACTCACCCGACATCTGTTGCAACTGGTGAGGTACGTAAATGGAGCAACCATTGTAAAGAATACTGTCTTCGATCAATTACGAGAACTCCACCGCACCAGTGTTCCTGGGATCCACCTCAGTGGAAAGCCCAGCCACAGATTCAACTACAAGTATTCCACCAGAGTACCGGGCGTTCCAGGACGTGTTCAGCAAACAACTGGCCCCCACTCTACCACCTCATCGGCCATGGGACTGCGCGACTGAGCTGCTGCCTGGGGACACTCTACCGCGTGGGAAAACGTATCCCCTGTCCATCCCGGAGCAGAAGGCCATGGAGGAGTATGTGGAGGAAGCTTTATGACAAGGATATATCCAACCATCTAATTCCCCTGCCACTTCTAGCTTTTTCTTTGTCGGTAAGAAAGATGGTGGTCTTCATCCTTGTATTGACTACTGGGTCCTGAATGCATCCACGGTCAAGTACAGAAACCCCCTGCCGTTGGTCCCTGCAGCTCTCAAACAGCTACAGTCTGCTAGAATCTTCACTAAACTCGACCTGAGGAGTGCCTACAATCTGATCCGAGTATGCGAGGGGGATGAGTGGAAGACGGCACTCATTACTCCCGCGGCACTACAAATACCGGGTCATGCCCTTTGGCCTTTCAAACTCAACATCAGTTTTCCAAGGTTTCATGAATGAGATCTTCCGGGACTTCCTTAACCGGTTTGTAATTATCTACACAGACGATCCTCATCTACTCCACCAGCCTTGAGTACGTGCGTCATGTACAGCAAGTCCTGAAACGCCTTCGTGAGTATCAATTATATCTAAAACTGGAGAGATGTGAATTCCATCAAGAAACCATTCACTTCCTGGGTTACGTGATTCATCCAGAAGGTATCTCTATGGATCAGACCAAGGTTGAAGCCGTCCTCAACTGGCCTAAACCTCAGACCCTAAAGGAACTACAGCGTTACCTCGACTTTGCCAATTTTTATCGACGATTTATCCAAGACTACAACAAAATCTGTGCTCCAGTAACGTCAATGGTACAGAAGGGGGTCAAACGTCTAGCCTGGTCCTCCGAAGCCACTGCAGCCTTCGAAAGATTGAAGAGAGCCTTCTGTTCCGCACCTATGCTCAGCCACCCAGATCCTGATCAACCATTCATTGTAGAACTACCAACGGTGTCGGAGCAGTGTTGTCACAGCGGCAGGGGACCCCTCCACAACTCCGACCATGTGCCTTCTCACGCAAGATGTCCCCGGCGGAGCAAAACTATGATGTGGGCAATCGTGAGCTTCTGGCCATTAAACTGGCATTAGAGGAGTGGAGACATAGGCTAGCTTTAACTTCTCCAAAATATGTATATTATACTGTAAAAATGTATACTTTGTGTATATATATATATATATATATATATATATATATATATATATATATGTGTGTGTGTGTGTGTGTGTGTGTGTGTGTGTGTGTGTGTGTGTGTGGTGTGTGTGTGTGTGTGTGTGTGTGTGTGTGTGTGTGTGTGTGTATGTGTGTGTGTGTGTGTGTTGGGAAGAATTGCAGAAAATAATGTGCTAGAGATAAATAGGAAGGAGTTGTATGCTATCAAAATTGCATATTCCTGTCTGATGGCCGGCCATCGGTGTGATTGTTGGCTCTATGTCCATCCATATGAATGCTGTCTGTATCACTGGCCATTACCGGCCATTGATTGTTGATTGAATGGATGAGCTTTAGTATGAATGCTGTCTAAACGACTGCCCATCAGTTTGATTGTTGATTGAATGGCCAGCCATATAAAAACTAAACTGAATTATTTACTTTACATGCAGTGCTAATTATCTTTCCATTCTTTCCCACGCAACAGCCATGAAGTTGAATCTTCAGATGAAGAGTGGCATCCAAGCACCAGCCAACCAGCTGAAAGAAGTTCAGTTATTTTTTTATTTATATATTTCATAAAAATTTTTTGTTCTGTTGTGCAAATAAATCACTTACATAAAGTCTTATGGTTGTGTGTATTATTTTATAACCATTATTTTATAACTATTATGAACTATTTTATGAATTGACAAAAATAGCTTGCAGTACCCTTCATAACATTTGGTCAGTAGGTTGCTTTTTGATGTACCCTTGGTACCTGGACATAGTCTTGGAAAAAATATTGTCGGAATCTCATTTTTCCTTCCTCATCTTCCTCAAATGTGAAACATAAACTGATGAGACTTGTGTCTTTCAATCAATTACCTAACTGGATTCTTCCAGGTTTGTTTTCATTTATTTTTACATGAAATAATCAAATGTTACTTGCAGTACAAATTATCTTCAAGACACTTCAGATTCTATAAATTTTTGTCTGTGAAAGTTTTTTCAACTTTAAGATTTGGGTAATAAACTCTAAAGTGTCTTCTTTTAAATATGTCTAAATTGTGCATGTAGTGCAAATAGTTCAGCAAACTGCAATTATTTTAGTTTGGGGATGTCATTTCTGGGGATGTGCCTCAGGCAGGGGGAGGGAGAAAGGGAACTGACATAGTCTTGGAAAAAAGTTTGCAGGAACCCCATTTTTCATTATATCTTCCTCAAATTTGAAATATAAACTGATGAGACTTGTGGATTTCAATCCTTTACATATCTGGATTCCTCCAGGTCTATTTATATATATTTGTACATGAAATAATAAAACATTATTTGTAGCGCACATGATTTTTTATCTGTTTGAGTATTATCAACTCTGATTGATTGTTAGTAGAGTCCCAATTGTCTTCTTTCCAAAGATACCTTAATTGTGCCTGTGGTACACTGTTCTCAGGAGCTGTATTTATTTTAATCCAGGTATGTCATTTTCAGCTGTGAGCCCCCGAGTGGGGGTGAAGGTTAACAGGTTAATGCCTCAACCTATCCTGAACAGACCCTGGTCTCACATTGCAGTTGATTTTATAACTGATCTGCCTCCCTCTGATGCTAAAACTTGCTCGTTGTCATAGACAGATTCTTCAAGTCCTGCAAATTACTAGCCCTCTCCGGGCTACCCACCGCATTCAAGACCGTTGAGTTATTATTCTCAGAAATATTTTGCCACTTCGGAATTCCTGAAGACATTGTATTTGATAGTGGACCTCAGTTTATATCTCACGTTTGGAAGTCCTTCTTTAAATTATCGGGGTTTCGGTCAGTCTGACGTCGGGGTACCATCCTCAATCTAACGGCCAAGCTGAACGCAAGATACAAGAGATTGGGAGGTACCTGCGGACCTATCGCCACGAAGCACAGGACCACTGGCACCGGTACCTTCCTTGGGCGGAGTATGCTCAGGACTGGGAGTTTCGGTCAGTCTGACGTCGGGGTACCATCCTCAATCTAACGGCCATGCGGAACGCAAGATACAAGAGATTGGAAGGTATCTGCGGACCTATTGCCACGAAGCACAGGACCACTGGCACCGGTACCTTCCTTGGGCGGAGTATGCTCAGAACTCCCTTCGGCAGTCCTCTACTAATTTAATACCTTTCCAGTGTGTCCTGATGTCTGATGAAGGGCTTGGGCCCGAAACGTTACACGAGGTGAGCAATTATTAAACTCACTTAGGAGCATCTTCTGGTGTGCGGACTCATTGTTCACTTTTGCTAATATTTGTCCGTCCAGCACCCAGTTTTATTACTCTGGATGTGCGTGCTGCACTTCTTTAACTCCATTACATGTCCTGGGATACCAACCACCTCTGTTTCCCTGGACTGGGGAGCCGTCAGACGTCCCAGCGGTTCAGCATTGGTTCATGGAGAGTGAGAGGGTCTGGGACACAGCCCATGTCCATCTCCAAGGGGCAGTCCGGGGGCACCAACAACAAGCCGATGCCCGTCGCAGAACCACTCCCCACTACACCCCAGGCCAGCTGGTGTGGCTCTCGACCTGGGACATACGCCTCCGGCTGCCGTCACGTAAGCTGCGTCCCAGGTATATCGGGCCATTTGCAATTATGAGGCAGGTCAATTCGGTGTCCTATCGTCTTGCACTTCCCCGTCACTTCAAGATAGCACCCACCTTCCATGTCTCGTTGTTGAAGCCTTACACTGCACCTCTTTCCCCTCACGGATTCAATCAACAACGACACACCCCAATCGGTCTGAACTCAACGCATCTGGTCCAGCTCATCATCTCCGGAGTTCTAATCATTTCCACCTGCATGTCATCACCACTCCTCTGATGCACGCTGCTCATAAGCCTCAGTCATTCTACACCCGGCTTCCGGTCTCGTCTATTTGATGCCTGTGACTCTCTGGTTCTAAACCCTCGTTGTCTGATCCTAGTATTGCCCTATTGCAAGTACTTTCAGTATTATTCTAACGACCTTTCTGTATCTTCTAAGCAGCTTCAGTGTGGTGGTTTTCCCTGAGCACCCTGGTCTTCTCATCTATGAATCCTCTGATCTCCGATTCGTTACCTCACGGATCCAGGGAAGATTTCAAGTCTATTCGTGCTCAAGCTTGCTCAAGACTCTCCTCATTCACATATATCCAGTGTATCCAGTATTACTGAAGTGACCTCGAGCCTTCTGGTATCGTGGAGTTGCACTACGTGTCTAATAAACATTGTCAATCTATTTCTGTGTCTTCGTTCCTCAGTTTACTGTGACAGTACCTTGGAACCTATTCCAACTTTTTATTTTAATATACAAGTAAATGTTGAAATGAATGAACTAAGTGAAAAATTATTCTAAAGCATTTATTACTCTTAGTTCATGTTAACTATAACGTAGTTGTAAAGAGTTCCCTTTCAAAAGCTACACTCAATGCTGCACGAAAGCACTATGGGGAAAACTTCTTTGTTTGACCAGTTGTGAACACTTGTGGTAGTGCTGTCAAATAAAAAAATGAATTTCGAAGATTTGTAGAGTAAAAAAAAACAGCACATTCAAATGCAAAAACCGTGCATTCGAATTTTTGGCGTGTGAAGAGGCGCGCGAGACAGGATGATGACGTGTTTTGTTTTTGATAGCTTAAGATCAAAGATAAAGGTTAGAGCTGAGTGTTTGTTTTCATCAGCTGAAAACATTGTCAACAAAAAGCGCTTGGCACTCGCTGCAGATCAAGTTGACCGTCTGGTGTTTTTGACAAACAATATGTATACGTGTAGTGAGTAGAAGTGGATTGTTTCTGAATGGCAGTTTGCTATTTTGTGTTCATGTAGTACATTGTGCTTTCTGTTGAAGTGTGTTTTCTCAGGTTACTGATACGCTTACACAGTTTTATGCACTATTGTAACATAATTTTCCTTGCCATTAAGGAAATTGTATATTATTTAAAAACAATTGTTTCAAAAGTTAATGCACTTTAAAAAGTGAATGTAATTTCAATAAAACATGCGATGCTTGATTCGGTTTATAGTTGCTTATTGCACTCGCTTGCGCCCTCTTGTGGGCATAGGAGACAATACAGTACTTTTTCCATGTAACATTAAGTATTGCATTTAGAATTTGAATATAATTAGAATTTAGCCAATACTTAAGAAATTAGAATTTAGCTTTTCAGCCATTTTGACATCCCTAATGTGTGGCAAGATTTTGGCTTAAATAACCTCTGATGACGTCTTAGGAATGAGCACATCAGAGTAAATAGACGTGTGACAGGTGCGCTCATCAGGTTGCTTTATCTTCAGAACCGCATTGTCCGTTTGTGCACTAAAATCTCTTGCAAACTATCCCTTTGTTAGGAGTTAGCTTTGTTAGGCAGGAAAAAAGCATTTTTCTCACTCTTCTTTCTCTGTAACGAAAAGAAAAGAGTAGAGAGAGAATCATCTCGAGAGAGTCAAAGAAATGCATGCCACCCTGCTCACAGCCCATTTCGGATGACAATCCGCATGACTTCTTTATAGAATGTCTGGGGAATCACACGATTTATCAGCCCTCGGGGATGCAGAGTGTGAGCACTGCAAGACACTTCCTATCAAAGTGCTCTGCTGCAGGCTCGCACATGTCAGAGAAGAGTGAGCTTGCACATCCTCGATGACGCATTCATGGGGCTCTGTGTGAAGAGCAGGAGACAGGTCCTTCTCTTTCTCGTTCTTTCACCAGATCGTGTGGTACTTTGAGCCCGCTTCTGAAACGCGCCCTGCCGCCAATGGCGGACTACAGCTTACTACGCTAAAACTGCAGTGTCAGTCAACAGTCATGGGAGGGGCCTGTGCAAAAGTACGTCACATTGCCCCAAATCTGAGAACAGCTTGTTCTGAGACAGTGCTTATGATTAATGGGGATTTAAAAAAAAAGCCCTGGGTGGATTTTTATATCATTATAGACTGTTTCATCGGACGCACGCGCGTAACCAGAGTTACGAGCTGGCCCGAAGTTAACTTCCGGTCTGTATTTGTAATGTGGCGCCGATCTACAAACGCAGTTAAACTTCATCGCAATGATCCAGGCGGAGTGAAGGTATCTGACCCGCCTCGATTTCCCCATAAACGACACAGGTATTTCCATCCGTGTGTGTTAGATTTTTTTTTTACTTTTCCGGAATGAAAATAGTTATAGGCATCCAAGCTGCGATTTGCCATGAACGCCTCCACCTTGTGTACACACATTAGTGTGTCACATTTAAGTTTGGCCAAGTAACGTCTGTTTTCTTCTATTAGTCCCAAATAATACTGACTAGACATACTTGCTAACTAATGTAATTTGCGTGTTTCTACAGATGAACTCTGTTGTTATTGATTCAACCGGAAGTTAAGTTTGGGCCACAAACGTTTGTTTATGTTGTTGCCGTTAAAACCGTCTATAGGGTGGTTGTGTACACATTGCCAACACACGTTCAAACGCCATGTAAATGTGAATTTTGCATAATAGGTGCCCTTTTAAAGTCCCACTCCGATCATATTTTGAGCTATTTTTAAACATTCCCAGTGGTCTTTAAATTATGATTATGACATTTTTAGCAAAATTCACAAAACCTGTGCCGTTTTCTGGGACTTTGCTTCAGCAGAGCGGCAGTAGCTCATTAGCAATTCGCCTCTGCATTGTGGGCGGAGCCGTTGGCGCGGAGATGCACTTTGGCCGCACTGTGCTAGCAAACAGGCGGGATCGTTTAACTAGCTCCCGACAGAAAAAAAAAATAAAATTACCGGTAAAGACACAGGCTGTCCAGTTGATGGTGTCTTGATGGAAGGCACTGCATCCGGCTTCAAAAACAATTTACTGACGAAGCCCATTTTTTTTCTCCTGCCAGATGGTGAAACAGTCTTCTGTGAAGTGCTGACTGCAAACCGATGTGTGGTTTTTAACATTGCCGTGACCAAGGAACGTAATCCATCTATCTCTCACAGCAACATGTTTTGGTAAAGCATGGAAGCTAATACCACTATCTCTCCTCTTAGCATTGCAACCCGCTACCGCACATAGGTGTTGATCCGCCATCGTCTTCTCTACTCCTCAGAACCAGAGCGGGCGGGGCGGAGGGGAGAATGAGCTTATGGCCCTGCCCAGTGGAGTTACTACGTCACAACTCCAGTCTATTTTAAATGGCATTTTAGCGTCTGCTACTGATTCACAGGCATTTAAATGTAGAAATACTCAGAAATATAACTCTGAGCTTATTTTTCTTAATATATGTCCTCTAACATCAGAAAAATTACACAAGAACATGTTAACACCTATAAAACATTATTTTCATTGGAGTGGGTCTTTAAGTGGCACGTCTTTGAAAGGTGATTCACTATACATAATGTAGACTGCCAGATTGTTTCAGTTCTGGAGGTTATGCAGGAAAAGCTGTCAGCAGCCACATGTCCTGCTACTCTCAAGAGTATCTGTGGCTTGCCACGATCTGGTCGACGGGGTCTCATCCAGACTATCTTCCCAAAGTTCCATTCTCGACCATACATCTAGTACCATACATCAGTGCTGTAAGTCAGAGCAGCTGTTCATTCGTTACGCAACCAGGGGGTGGCCGCCACAAAACAGATGCATCGGGTGAGGGATGCTATTGCCCTAGCCTATGAGGCGTGCGGTCAAGCTTCGCCTCTAGGTATTAGGGCTCATTCAACCAGAGGGTTGCATCCTCCAGGGCTTTAGCAAAGAGACTCCCCCTTGTAGCAAGTATGTGATGCGGCAGGCTGGTCCTCTCCGCACACATTTATCAGATTTTAGCTATACTTTGAATGTTCATGTTACTCCAGGCTCTCACATCCCATGAGCCCACACATCACATGAGTCGACATCCCAAGCTCATGTCTGAGCCCCTTCTTGTGTTTGGGGACTTTTTAATGGATTAATGGATTTTTATTAAAGATAGAAAATGTGTTATGAGTTAAGTGTAGTTTGTGATTTTTCTCTTTGTCTGCACACTATACACTACACAACCTTGAGGGGTCCAGACACTTCCAGTGCGGCAGAGTTGGTATTTTTGTACCCCATAGCGCTTTCGCGCAGCATTGAGTGTAGCTTTTGAAAGGGAACATCTCTGGTTACTTGACTGTAACCCTGTTTCCTGAAAAAGCGGGAACGAGATGCTGCTGATACCAATCTTTCATTTGAAAGTCACGTGTCTAGTATCTGTAAAACAGCATTTTTCCATCTTATAAATATATCTAAATTACGTCATATGCTCTCACGGACAAATGCGGAACAATTAGTTCATGTGTTCATGACCTCAAGGCTAGATTATTGTAATGCTCTACTGGGTGGTTGCCCTGCACGCTTATTAAACAAACTACAGCTGGTCCAAAACGCAGCCGCTAGAGTTCTTACCAGAACCAGGAAGTATGACCATATTAGCCAGGTTCTGTCAACACCACATTGGCTGCCTATTAAACATCGTATAAATTTTAAAATATTGCTGATTACTTACAAAGCACTAAATGGTTTAGCTCCCCAGTACTTGAGCGAGCTCTTAACGCATTATAGTCCTGCACGTCTATTGCGATCTCAAAATTCTGGCCAGTTGATAATACCTAGAATTAGGGATGCACGATATATCGACCACATATCGTTATCGGCCGATAAATGGTCTTTTTTGATGTTATCGTTATCGATCCGATAAGAAAATTGGGCCGATATATCAAAGCCGATAAATAATAGATTATTTACTTCAGTTGAGAGACACGCGCGGTTCGCCATGATGATTCTGAATGATTGGATTCACTTCGAAAAGGAAGATACAGTTTAGTGCAACATGTGCAGCACAAATCTGTCACATAGGCTTCATAACATTATAATAAGAGCACGACTGTAAAAGAATGTTGTGAATTCTTGTTCGCCGGTGTTTCAGCGCGTCGAGCGCGTTGAGGCGGAAAGAGCTCAACCAAGCTCAAGAGCTATGGAGTTAAGCCTTCATGACGAGCAGTCAAGTTCTCTTGAGCATTCGCAGCATTCTGTGCCATTGTAAGTTGTAATATGTTTATTTTGTGTATATAGGCCTATATATCTGATTAATTTAATATAGGATGCGTTTGGTTGAGTTAATGAACAACGCGCGCAGCGGCAGCGCTTCATTGTTCTGGTGATCATCTTAGCGTGGGCGCAGCTCAAACAGCAATGCACTTTTATAACTATGATTGGGACTATCATATATATGCCATTATAATGAGAACACTATTGTAATAAAACGTGAATTCTCTGGTTAGTTGCCGTCAGCGCGTTGTTGTGGGAATAGCGCGTCCAGAACAGGGATTAGCCTACACATTATGACCAGCACAAGTTCGATTGCGCATTCACGTCCTTTTGTGCAGATAAGTCGTAATATAAAGCTGATGTAATATAAATATCTGATTAATCTCACATATCATGCATTTCGTGGATTTAAACAACCTAGAAAAGTTTCCCGGTGCTCGTTCTCTTCAGCTTCAGCTCGCGCAGATTAACCAACAATGCAAAACATTAAAAGCTATGATTTACACTGTCATATAATTATATTCACCATTGTAATAAATTTGTAAATTCTTTGGGTTTGCATTCTTCAGCAACCGTCGAGTTGATTATCCTTCTATCAAAGCGATTCAGTTTAACGCTCGTTCTTCAGCTCGCGCTGCTCACACAGTGAGCAATGTCATTTGAAACAGTAATGCGATTAAAGATGTTTAATATTAGGCTACTGTAATATCAAAATAGTTAATTTTTAAAAAAAAAAAGATTGCGTTATAATTAATAACTAACATTATTTTGTTCTCGTATTATTTTCATCAACGATATGGTTTGATTGAAATAATTTCCTTATTGTCGATTCCATTTTATTGATCCATGGCACAAGCATTTTGTTTCTTTATATGCAGCCCAATGTTAGCCTATCTAATGACTTGTTTGCAATATTTAGGTATTTTATTTTTGTTAGGCAATAGATTTTTTGTAGGGCCGGGACTTTAACGCGTTAATTAAGATTAATTAATTACAGACTTTAACGCGTTAATTAAGATTAATTAATTACAGACTTTAGACTTTGCACCGCGGAACGTTTCTCACTGGATGAGTTTCGGCAGACCGATTATACTGGAGCACCAACTAGCGTCAGAAGAGCTGACGGGATCGCGCTTCATAGATCGCCTCAGTCGGACTAAATTAAGTTATTTTGTATTTAGTCCTACAAATGTGACTCACACCTTCACTCTCAAAGAGGTTATTTTTTATTATGAAAATCCAAAGTTGCTTTCCCTTGAGTATGTTGTTAACTTCTTTATCTTAATGCAAAATTCTTCATCCACAAGCAAAAATGGCTTAAAATCCTTTGAGCTTTCCTCTTTTTCTGGCTGATTTTGACTCTTTTATTTCGTCCCTTAGACTTATAAATAAATAACAAGAAAAGTGAAAATGTTTTGATGCATTATGATGATTTATTCAAAGACATGACTTGACATTATTATGCTTTTCTTTCTTTTGTATGTATTACATAATTTGATGTATGCAAACCCAGGATATTTATTTTCTGTTAGGTACCTTTGTTTGTTTGTTTGTACACCTTGCTTAACTTCCCTGAGTTGGTAGTTATGTATAAGTTCTGCAATAAGAAAAATAGATCGCCTCGATCGCTTTGGTTGGCCCCGTGGATGGGAAATTTTGTTATAAAAAACAAACGGATGGAAGCGTCGATAAGAGCATGGTTGTGTGCAAGCTGCAACAAGGAATTCGCTATTGCTATTAGTGTAGTGTTGCAATATGCTATTGCTACACTTAATGGCAAAAATTGCACTGGTCTGTTGGACTTGGTTGAACAAAAATAAACAATATGTTGTTGCTTAAGCTTATGTAGGCCTATTCAGTCATTATTCAATGAAAATCCATGTGAAAAAAATGACTTCTCACTGTTCTCAGGTCAAATATTTATGCGATTAAAATGCGATTAATTTCGATTAATTAATTACAAAGCCTCTAATTAATTAGATTATTTTTTTAATCGAGTCCCGGCCCTAATTTTTTGATAACACTTTACAATAAGGTCTCATTTGTTAATGCATTAAGTAACAGAGAGCAATAGCCTTTAATTGTTAGTTAATAAAATATGTGTGTTCATGTTAGTTCACAGTGCATTGACTAATGTTAGATAAAACTTTCTTAAAAATGTCTTACAAATTGTTGGTTCATGATAACTAATGCTAACAAAATTAAACCTTATTATAAAGTGTTACCATTTTTTTATAAAGAAAGTTGCCCAGTGTAAAATTAATTTTAAAAGTTAAGGAATCTTACACTGGTTCAAAGGGCTATACTGTAGTATATGTTTGATTTATGTTAAAAGTGTTTGAGACAAGGCCTTTAATTGTGAGCCTTCTGTTTATGTATACAGGCTATCAAAGTATATAAAATTTTTTATTTAGATTTATCGGCCAATATATCGGTTATCGGCTTTCAAATGTAAAGAATTATCGGTTATCGGTATCGGCCAAAATGTTCATATCGGTGCATCCCTACCTAGAATATCTAAATCGACTGCTGGCGGTAGATCCTTTTCCTATTTAGCACCAAAACTTTGGAACAATCTTCCTACCATTGGGAAGCAGACACAGTCTGTCAGTTTAAAACTAGACTAAAAACACATCTCTTTGACCTAGCATTCACATAATACATTATAGACTTCGATAATTAATTGTTAGGCTGCATAGATTAGACCAGCCGGAACCAGGAACACTTCCCTCAAATCCTGATGTACTTGTTACATCATAAGAAGAATGGCATCTACGCTAATTTAGTGTCTTTGTTTATCCCGAGGTTTTCCTGCAGCCTGCCGGATCCAGGCCGTTACCAGATTTGACGAAGGACCTTCTCTTGGACCCGATGACAACGCAGTGCTGAAGTGCCAACTAGCCTCTCCCTATGGAGGATCCCTATTCCACTCTACAGATAAAGCGCTATGAAATTACGGTTTCGCGTCCCTACGCCGAATTGATAAAATAAAATTCTGCGTCAAAATTTATAGGCAAGACAAGTAGTTTGTTTAGGCATGGTTTGTAGCGAATTACGAACCTGCGCACACATATATTCAAACGCACATAACTATAGAATCAATTCTTAACGCGCATGTAAACGCCATTAGCGTTTATCACAGGTTCCCGTTTAAAGTCTATTTAGAGAGAACGGCGTCGTCTTAGCGGCCCCTAATTTAATAACAAATGATCATTTCGACGGAAGTGAATCAATCAAAACTAACTTTAGCTGGAAACAACATATTCAAGAACCGCCATAAAACCAAACTATTTTTTGTTACCTTAAATTATATGTTTGTCTCTGTAAAGCTGCTTTGAAACAATCTACATTGTTAAAAGCGCTATATAAATGAGGATGACTTGACTGACCTGGCTGCACTTGCACACTACCATGTCAAAATGCCCATTGTGTGCAGTATTCACATACATGTCTGGAAAGAATGTAAACAGCTGGGCAAAAAAATATTTATATCAGTATAAACTGACAGCAGCCTACTAAGCTTGCTGACATCTCTTTCATTAATCAAACAACAATAGACAAAGAGAAAAATCATAAACTTGACTCATCATAACACATTTTATATCTTTAATAAAAATACATTAATACTTATAGATGGAACATGGTGTTTTATTTTTACATTTGATTATTACATTTTTGTAGGGTATTACCTGAAGGGTTTATTTAATCTGTATCTTTGTTCTACTGTATTTGTCATATTGTTAAATTATTTGCTTCATTGTTTTTTTTAATGAATAAAATGAATATATATATATATATATATATATAATATATATATATATATATATATATATATAATATATATATAATTGTATATAATATATATATATATATAATATAATATCAATATTGTGAAATAAAATGTCCCTAGCAGACACACAGAAATCAGAGTTTTTACAAAAGCTTTCTTCACAAAGAAACACAAGGACACAAAACAGAAATGTTTTGTTTGTAACAACAGTGTTCTCCTCCTGTTACACAAACTTCTTTACAGTCAGAGAGGATGAGATCCCTTTGGGAAAAGTCAGTGTGACAAGCTGGTGCACTCAGGGAGAGCGAACAAGAGAAAAACATGAAAACAAACCTTAACGACTATTAGTGGCCTTTCATTAAGCACAGATGTTCTCTACCTGCACCTTCATTAGTCAGAGAGGAAGCCAAAATAGTCATTAGAAGGGAGTTAAGCGGGGTGCTCGCAACCCTCGAGAGAGCATGCTAATGACAGCCTGAGCTCACAAGAGCCTCCCAGACACCCAGCGCTACTGTCACCACTGAGCACAAAATACACACCCTGGGACTCACACACCTGTACAGTGTGAAACACAGGCTTATCTGGTTGCACACAAAAACTGTGTACAATATAGATGACAAACACACAAGCAGGTGAATATGATACAACAAATGACAATATCACAGAACAACTGAAAACTCTAAAAATAAGGAATATTAGCTGAAAAGCACTCTAATGAAACAGTGTAAAGTAATTAGTAATACATTATTTAAAAAAATATATATATTATATATATATATATATATATATATATATATATATATATATATATATATATATATATATATATATATATATATATACACATACACACACTCACCTAAAGGATTATTAGGAACACCATACTAATACTGTGTTTGACCCCCTTTCACCTTCAGAACTGCCTTAATTCTACGTGGCATTGATTCAACAAGGTGCTGAAAGCATTATTTAGAAATGTTGGCCCATATTGAGTCTTGCAGTTGATGGAGATGTGTGGGATGCACATCCAGGGCATAAAGCTCCTGTTCCACCACATCCCAAAGATGCTCTATTGGGTTGAGATCTGGTGACTGTGTGGGCCATTTTAGTACAGTGAACTCATTGTCATGTTCAAAAAACCAATTTGAAATGATTCGAGCTTTGTGACATGGTGCATTATCCTGCTGGAAGTAGCCATCAGAGGATGGGTACATGGTGGCCATAAAGGGATGGACATGGTCAGAAACAATGCCCAATTGGCACTAAGGGGCCTAAAGTGTGCCAAGAAAACATCCCCCACACCATTACACCACTACCACCAGCCTGCACAGTGGTAACAAGGCATGATGGGTCCATGTTCTCATTCTGTTTACGCCAAATTCTGACTCTACCATCTGAATGTCTCAACAGAAATCGAGACTCATCAGACCAGGCAACATTTTTCCAGTCTTCAACTGTCCAATTTTGGTGAGCTCTTGCAAATTGTAGCCTCTTTTTTCTATTTGTAGTGGAGATGAGTGGTACCTGACTGTTGTAGCCCATCCGCCTCAAGGTTGTGCGTGTTGTGGCTTCACAAATGCTTTGCTGCATACCTCGATTGTAACGAGTGGTTATTTCAGTCAAGTTGCTCTTCTATCAGCTTGAATCAGTCGGCCCATTCTCCTCTGACCTCTAGCACCAACAAGGCATTTTTGCCCACAGGACTGCTGCATACTGGATGTTTCTCCCTTTTCACACCATTCTTTGTAAACCCTAGAAATGGTTGTGCGTGAAAATCCCAGTAACTGAGCAGATTGTGAAATACTCAGACCGGCCCGCATGGCACCAACAAACATGCCACGCTCAAAATTGCTTAAATCACCTTTCTTTCCCATTCTGACATTCAGTTTGGAGTTCAGGAGATTGTCTTGACCAGGACCACACCCCTAAATGCATTGAAGCAACTGCCATGTGATTGGTTGATTAGATAATTGCATTAATGAGAAATTGAACATGTGTTCCTAATAATCCTATATATATATATATATATATATATATATATATATATATATATATATATATATATATATATATATATATATATATATATATATATATATAAAACATATACAGTGGTGCTTGAAAGTTTGAGAACCCCTTGCAGAACCTGTGAAAATGTGAATAATTGTAACAAAATAAGAGATATTATACAAAATGTATGTTTTTTTTAGTACTGTCCTGATAAGGTATTTTTTTTACATATAGTCCACAAGAATAGCTGCATTTATAAAAATTATCCCATTAAAAAATTCACAAACCCTTGATTCTTAATACGGTGCGTCATTGCCTGGATGATCCACGGCTGTTTTTTTGTTTTGTGATGGTTGTTCTTGAGTCCCTTGTTTGTCCCGAGCAGTTAAACTCAAGCACAACTATTAAAAAAATGTTCAAACATTCACTGGTGCTCCAGAAAGAGAATCGATGCATTCTAGGGGGGTGAAAATTTGAAGATCAAGGTAAATTGTACTTAATTTGTCTTCCGGGAAACATGTAAGTATCTTCTGTTGCTTCCGAAGGGCAGTACTAAATGAAGAAAAAATTATATTTAAACAAAATCTTCATCCTGTTCCAAAGTTAAAGGCTCTTAATGCTTTGTGTTTCTGGAAAAGATGGATCTGAAAATCAGCTGGAAAGGGTTCAAATATGCAAAAGATCAAAGAAAAAGAAAAATTCACAAAGAAAAAAAACACCCGTGGATCATCCAGGTAACGACACAGTGTTAAGAATCATGGGTTCATCAGTATTAAAAAAGTTTGAAATAAAACTGTTTGTTTAGTTCAGTGTTATTGTTATAGTTGTAAAAAACAGAAATAAAACAAATAAATATCGGTTCTATATATCGGTTATTGGGCACATAAACATGCAAATAATTGGCATTGTAATGGTTATAATAACATGCATATATTTGTAGACACCCTGAATTAGTTGTTTTAGTTTTGTGTGTATACATACACACAAAACTAAAACAACTAATTCAGGGTCTCTACAGATATAAACAAGTTAAATTTAAGACTTTAAGAACTTTTTAATGCCACCTTGTATGAAATTTAGATCAAACCTGTAATGGAAATGCACATTATATTACATACATAAGTTTGTCACAATGTTAAGTCTATGGGATTTTTCGCCCATTGCTTAGAAAAGTCATAGCACACTTCTCAATAATCCGCACAATTTGATGCCTCATTCATGGGTCTGAGACAAAATCTGCGGGAGGAGGAGCGCGCCAAACTGTTTCCCCGAATAGTAAGAATGTAATATTAGATAAAATTTCAATGGGAACATTTTGGGCAGCTCCTGTCCCCCAGGGGTGCAACTTTTACCCCAATGTGAGATATGTTCTAACAGAGCCTATCAGCCTCTTCAAATGTGGCAAATCACACGTTTCTACGAAATCCTCACTCTGAGCTATGACTTGTCCCTGGGGCAAACATCGTACCCCCGGTCGCTTATAAATCTATGAATGGTATGGCTCCTGTTTACATCTCTGAATTATTATCCATTAGAGCCCGACCGATATATCGGCGAGCCGATATTATCGGCCGATATTAGGCATTTTCATAGCTATCGCTATCGGCATTTATAATGGCCGATAAATGAATATTTAAAAAAAATGCGGCGTGCGTTGATTTATGTAGAGTTTGAGGGTGAACCAAACACAAATTAATCAAATTAATCTCTCATGGGATTCATTCAAATGTGATTCAGCATTCCGGATCTGAACACCACATTCCAGAGAAGACTTTTATGGCCCCGCAAGCTCCCAGAGATAAGCCTAAACAGGAAGAACGTTGTCACTGTTTCATGCTTAAGCAAGACAAATCTGCTCAGAAATGGTGAAACAGGCCTGACCACCAAGGGGCCTGACCACCTTTGAACTCCCTCAGCATCACGACTGCTGAACAGGACAGAGATGCAAAACAGACCACGCTTTTTAATGGAACGTGAGAGACTTACACAGACTTTACATATCAAACATATTAAAACTCACACAGAACAATGCTCAGTGGACTTGTAATCAAACATCATAATTCTTGTTGTTCCTACAATTCATGTTTGTATTATGCTTAGATCACAAATAATTCGTTACATATTGTGATATAACTGTGTGTATGAATGAAAGAGTATCGTGCTTCCAATCAAAAGAATCGTATGCCCTTAATTCAAAAGATGGCTCGAGTGAAATCTGGGTAAAATGTTTTGTATTCTTATAATAGTAATAATGTCTAAACTGTGGCCTCTTGTTCTCTCTGCAAGGAGATCACAGATAACGCATGATTTACGATAAGAAGAAAATAGAGCCACCTCCTAAATTAAACCAGTGTCTGATTGGCCAGAACTCATTCTGGAGGTTGGACAAACTTTGATTTTAAAATCTTAAACCCTCTCTTTTTCTCTCTCTCTCTCTCTCGAAAAGCTCTCTCGGAAAAAGTCTCGAAAGAACAAGTCGGGTGGAGCAGACGATGGTTATAGTAACCATGTAGACGCAAAGAGACAAATGACCCAAATCAAGATCAGGGTTTAAAACAGCTCATTCAAGCCATCTAACTCATCTTACTTTCATTTCTTCCTTTATTTTCTTTTTCGTAAAAGTCTCGGTTCAAAGTTAAGTTTGCTGCAAAGTTCGTTTAAACGTCTCTCCTGCAACGCGCTTCGACCTGAAAACCTCTCATTCGCCTGCCAATCACACGTGACCGGCAGTTCAGAAACTTCCATCCAGGCACTTCAAAGACCACCAGCCACGCGGACCCGGGCCGGGAAACTCCTTCGACGAAGCACCACAAAAAGGGAATTCCCTGGCCTAAGCAACGCAAAGACAAGCAAGTACTCCAGACTGTAACTGAACTGGTGTTTTGTTTAATGTAAATTGAATAACCTGTCTAAGAAACGAAGGTTTAAATAAATGCTTGGTGATTCGTTCAGGTCATCAGTGGTGATAGTAGAAAAAAATCCTGAGCCTGAACTTTTTTTCCCTGGGAGGTAAGCGGGCCCCTAAGCCAAGATATATGCCCTGATTAACATAATTGTCAAGCGGGATCCAGGGGTGTGCTTCCCTGCGAGAACGTTTTGATAAATACCAGTAGTCTCTTAAATGATAGATTCTGGTGACTTTTATATAAATGAACATCATTCAGACATGAGATTAACAAACCCAATACAAGCCTATATTACAGTAGCATCTTTGTGTAAAGCACCAGAGCTCCTGGGACCCTGGCCTGGGCGGCCTGTTCATTAATGTATCCCTGCTTTAAACTATCACTTACCTGCATACTTATTCCTTGTTATACTAAGAGATACTACAGCCATTAACGAATTTTAAAGGGATACTCCACTTTTTTGGAAATAGGCTCATTTTACAACTCCCCCAGAGTTAAACAGTTGAGTTTTACCGTTTTTGAATCCATTCAGCCGATTTTCTGATATTTAGAAGAATATCAGTAAGCAGACAGTTTCTGGTCTCATTGACTTCCATAGTAGGAAGAAAATATACTATGGGAGTCAATGAGACCAGAAACTGTCTGCTTACTGATATTCTTCTAAATATCAGAAAATCGGCTGAATGGATTCAAAAACGGTAAAACTCAACTGTTTAACTCTGGGGGAGTTGTAAAATGAGCCTATTTTCAAAAAAAGTGGAGTATCCCTTTAAAAACACAGATGGATGACATTGACAGAAAAAAAACAAAGAACAAAATTTAAACTTAGCCCGTCAATTTACAATTATCTTCTCTCTCTGTGCGCGCGTGAGTGTTTGTGATAGAGAGCTCACGCTGCACTGATACACTTTTTAATCCATAATGCGCTAGTTACAAAATAATCATACAAAATAATTATGTAACATAATTAGGTACTTTACTTATTATTAACACAATAACGTAACACATGCAGGCTACGTTTCTCAACACTGAATGAATAAATAAATAAATAAATAAATAAACGCCGGTTTCTCCAAAACTCGCGTTTATCAGTAGCCTATCACAAATCACAGAACTTTCATAATCACTAAGACAACGCGATTTTAATTTTATTTAGATTTATTGTTCATCAATACTTGAATTTCATAATTTGCATGGCTGAATGATGCTTTCCTCTTATCTGAGTGACCATGAATGACGGAGTATTTTAAAATAATCCATGCGATCACTCCTGTGTGATAATCGAATCCAGATTAAGTTAACTAAAAACACTATTTCAACTTTCCACATCCACAACAGCCCGTTTACCTTCAGGAGTCAGAAGACCGACTACTGTCCTCGCTTATGAACTCAGTCAGACGGCGCGCGCGGGAGTGGAAGTGGGATCCTTCTGTCGATTTTCAGTCTCTTTTTAATGATAGGCCTTACGCATCTGTCAATCATCTCCGCTTGCTATTTGGGGAATGAACCCAGCGCTATGATTGGTCGAACTCTGCTTCTTTTGCTCTTGCTTGATTTGAGGACTGCCCGTGCACAGAAGCGTCACCAGGTTTTTTCGTAGTTTGGAGTGACAAATCGTACCAGCGTACTTTTTAGGTCAAAATTCGTATCCGCTACGCAAAATGCGTACAGATTACGCGAACCTGATTTTTTTTCCTGCAGACACGTCTGTACGCCGGAAATCCGGCGTGGCGCCGGAGCGCTATCAGGCCTGCGGTCATGTCTTACAAAGTGCATCTCACTCTGAAAACTCACTCTTTCTCTCTCTTCCTCTGCGCCTTGTATGAATGTGTGTGTGTGATTGTGTTTAGACCTTAGTTTTATGCGTTTAGAATAGTTAATAAAGTCATCCATATATTTCAAAAGATATTTGCCTTGTGTTGTGCTTGCACATTTAATGTCTTGTACTGTCGATCTAAAGTTACCTTGCTAATACATAGTGTTTCACTATAGATT
This sequence comes from Chrosomus eos, assembly GCA_036326025.1. Lineage (NCBI taxonomy): Eukaryota > Metazoa > Chordata > Actinopteri > Cypriniformes > Leuciscidae > Chrosomus > Chrosomus eos. The sequence continues at coordinate 22,275,220 of CM070840.1, forward strand.
GGATATTTATATCTGTTGCCAAGGTTATAATTACGGCCCGTTCAAATGAACTCTAAACGAGTCATTTGCTCAGTTCCATAGTGATTCGGTCAAGATTCATTGCAAATCGATGAATCATTCCTTTTGAGCTAAATTGGCCTTCCGGCCCCCTTAAATACATTTTATGTTTATCCTCCTGGGACCCAAGAATAGACTTTTGTCCACTGTAGTGGACATTATATTTTAGTGAATTTCTCTGACATCATACATGTCACATGACACAACCTGGGTGTCCTGTAAAGATCACATTGAGGACTTTTCAGAAATACCAAATGTTTGGAGGTTTCACCATGAAAACAACTTCTCCTTGGTCTTTAAAAATGTCTGACATTAATTTAGTGATCAAATGTAGCATTCTTATGGAAATATGATAATATATATTAGATAAACCACTATAGATAGATTCTCAAATAGCTTACCTGATCTAACTCAGCTGCTCAGTAAACCCAAACAAACAGATGAACTAGAGGAAATGACTAGCAGTATGAGCAACATTTTCTCTAGTACACTAGATATTGTTGCACCAGATTAAAAAAGGTTAGAGAGAAAACTAAAACACCATGGTACAACAGTGCTACGCATGCTATCAAGAGAGAAACTCGTAACTTAGAGCCTAAATGGAAACAAACTAATTTAGAGGTCTTCAGAATCGCGTGGAAAGACAGTATGTCACGTTATAAAAGGGCTCTAAAATCAGCCAGGGCTGAGCATATCCGCAAACTAATTAAAAATAACCAAAATAATCCAAGGTCTTTATTTAACACCGTGGCTAGACTAACAAATAATCAGACATCTCCAGAGCAAAATATTCCGTTACAATATAGTAGTAATGATTTTATGAATTACTTCAATGAGAAAATAGAAAGCATCCGAAACACAATTGTAAATGTACAATCCTCTATGGTGTCTTATGACTCAGCCTCAATTATGGCCCCTCTAGAACAACTACACCGCTTTACAACTATAGGACAGGAAGAACTAAATAAACTAATCATTGCATCTAAACCAACAACATGTTTATTAGATCCAATACCCACTAAACTACTTAAAGAAGTGTTACCTGTAGTGGAAGAGCCTCTTCTCAATATCATTAACTCGTCTTTATTTTTAGGTCACGTTCCAAAAATATTCAAGCTGGCAGTAATAAAACCTCTCATTAAGAAACCGCAATTAGATCCAAATAACCTAGCAAATTACAGACCCATCTCAAATCTTCCATTTATGTCTAAAATACTAGAAAAAATTGTGTCCGCTCAATTGTGCTCTTTCTTGCAAGAAAATGATATCTACGAAAAATTTCAGTCGGGATTCAGACCGCATCATAGCACAGAAACTGCGCTAGTTAAAATTACAAATGATTTACTCTTAGCCTCTGACCAAGGCTGTATCTCAATACTAGTTCTACTTGATCTTAGTGCTGCGTTCGACACTATAGATCATAAAATACTCTTAGATCGACTACAAAACTACACTGGTGTTCAGGGACAGGCATTAAGCTGGTTTAGATCGTACTTATCAGACCGTTACCATTTCGTCTGTTTAAATGGGGAAAAATCAAAGATAACATCAGTAGACTATGGAGTGCCGCAAGGATCTGTCCTAGGCCCTCTGCTATTCTCAATATATATGCTGCCACTTGGTAATATTATAAGAAAACATGGAATTAGTTTTCACTGTTATGCTGATGACACTCAATTATATATCTCATCACGACCAGATGAAAACTCTAACTTATCTAACTTGACAGAGTGTCTAAAAGATATAAAATGCTGGATGACGTGTAATTTCCTGCTATTAAATTCAGCTAAAACGGAGGTATTACTTATTGGTCCAAAAAACTACCCACAAAATCCCTTACAATACAACTTTAATTTAGAAGGATGTCCTGTTACTTTATCCACTACAGTAAAAGACCTGGGTGTTATACTAGACCGCAACTTGACTTTCGAAAATCATATATCATATGTTACAAGAACAGCCTTTTTCCACCTTAGAAACATTGCTAAGCTACGTAACATGCTATCTGTTTCAGATGCAGAAAAGTTAGTTCATGCATTCATGACCTCGAGACTAGATTACTGTAATGCTTTATTAGCTGGTTGTCCTGCATCCTCAATAAACAAGCTTCAGTTAGTGCAAAATGCAGCCGCTAGAGTTCTTACTAGGTCAAGAAAATATGATCATATAACACCAATTTTATCATCTCTACACTGGTTACCTATTAAGTTCCGTATCAATTACAAAGTATTACTATTGACTTATAAAGCTCTAAATGGTTTAGCTCCTGTGTATTTAACAGACCTTCTATCGCCCTACAATCCATCGCGCTCTTTAAGATCACAAAATTCGAGGCTTCTGGTCGTTCCTAGGATATCTAAGTCTACTAAAGGAGGGAGGGCGTTCTCACATTTATCTCCTAAACTCTGGAATAGCCTTCCTGATATTGTTCGAGACTCAGACTCGCTGTCCCAGTTTAAAACTAGATTAAAGACGCATCTCTTTAACCAAGCATTCACTTAATGCTTACCTTTTATACTACTTCTGAATCAGTTCGAATGCATTAATATTATGAACATCAGCTATGCTAATTATTTCCCATCTGTCTTTCTGCTGTTATCTCGGGACGCTAGTCCCGAGGTAAATAGCGTTCGTCAGCTCCAGTTTGTATCCAGCCTCTCACGGAGACTTCAGATGCCCCAACACCTGTGGAGAGACGACTAAACGCCGGTGGAGAGACGACTAAACGCCTGTGGAGAGACGACTCGACGCCTGTGAAGAGACGACTAAACACCGGCGATATGTTATGCCTAAATTTATACATGATTAACTAACTGTATTTTTCTTTGTACATTTCTGAAATGCACTTTCTGTAAAGCTGCTTTGAGACAATGTGTATTGTGAAAAGCGCTATACAAATAAACTTGAATTGAATTAATAATTTAAATTGGACTACTTTTCAAATTGTATTTCATAAAGCAATATCTCAGGAAAATGTTAAGGGGTTTCAAATAAAAAAATACTTTCTGTTACAGAACAGGGCGTTGATTTCACACATGTCCACTGTAGAGGACATCAGGACTTAAATTATGTTTATCAGGCACTCTATGAGACACAACAAGTGAATATGGAAATAAATTATACATCAATATTCCTATGAAATATTAGATATCATTATTAAAATGTTGCCAATTATTACTCCAATTATTACACTTTTTTCATTAAATGTTGCTCCAAGAACACATTAATGTGCAAATTAGATACAGTGTATAGATACATTGCATTGAATGGGAATATTAATTTATGGCCATTTTACCCACATATTGCATAAAGTAAAATGGTGTATCAATTCATTCCGTTATTTCTTTCATAACATAGTTGAGAATAATCTTTATACAAATTTTGGTTGAAAAAATCCTGAAACCCCAAAATTTATTGGTGATTGAAAAAAAAATCCCATTGTTTTTGCCTATATAATTTCATGTCATTTTATTTTTTAAACAACTTAGCATAACGTATGAATAAAATATTATTTTTCAAAAATGTTTTTTTACCATTTTTTTATTGTGCTCTAAGCAGTGTGATGACATGGAAAAAAACTAAATTCAAAAAAAAATTTTATCTGGGTCTCAGGAGGATATTATTATTGTGTGATTCGTTACATTTATGTAAGGGTGGCGCTGCCAGTAAAGCACCTAAAAGCTGTCACAATGAACTGGCAAAAGCAATGATATGAATACATCAAATATAGCAAGGAGACATTTTAATTGTTTATTAATAACAAGTGTTTTCAGTCATTGTGGGCTGCAAAGATGAAGAGGATGCGGACTCGCGATCTATGAACGCGCCAGAGAGAAATGTAGATTTCAGAAGGATTACATAAGCAGAGAGCAGTTTGTCTTTCGTTTTGATTTGTTCTGTTTAAAAGTAGACATTTCAATAGATATATTTTTCAGGTCTATAAGCTGAGTTTCGCTTCATAAATGAGACGAGTTGCCGTTCACGTGTCGGCGGTGATCTATTGTCTGTTATATTTACTTCTTATTTATTAAATCCAGCCATTTGGTTGATGAAACTTTGATTAAAATTAAGATATAATTAATACAAAACGAAATTGACTTTAATGAAAGGCTTTGTGCTTTCTGTTTCGAGGTCTCTGTGAAAGTTTTAAAGCACTTTAGTGCCGCGTTGTGCTTTCGGAGCTTGTCACGTCCGTTTTTCCTCACAAATGCGAACAAGAAAAATAAAATTTTCCGCCGCGTCCGGTGTAGACAGTGTTAAAGCTCATTCTACCTATTACGCTACGCTACAAAATCAAGCAATATTCCAATAATTTATATAATTATAACACTTTATATAGGGCCATTTTGCATTAAGAGTAGCCTAGTTTCACGTTTAGTAGGTACATTTTGCTTACTACTTATTTAAAATAGTATAATAAAAGTAGTCTGTAAATTATGTAATTAAAACCGTTTTCATTATGATATTATAAATTTTACTTTAGTTAAAAGATCTGAGTTCTTCTTCCACTGGTAGAGATTAGAGGAATTAAGACTAAAAATAGAAGATAATGTCAGTGACACTTTTGATATATTTATTGATATATTGATATTGATTTGTTTTATATAACGTGCCTAAATTAAAAGACAAAGTCGTTAGTGAAGATTATGCAACAGTATTTAGAATATAATATAATATAGCATGCAATGCAAACTAGTTTGGTTACAGCTCAAATGTATCATTCTTATTCTATCACTCCCCCTGCCTCCATTACATATCTTTGTCACACTAGTGTTTGATCACCACATTTGAGTGATCATTAAAAAACGTTTATATATTTATTCTGTTTAAATACTGTGTATTCTATATACAGTACCAATCAAAAGTTTGTACACACCAATAGGAAAGTGTGTCCAAACTTTTGACTGGTACTGTACTATGATACACATAAATAATATTGCTAGTGTACACATAAATAATATCAGCCGATATATCGGTAACAGAATTCTTTTTTATCGGTATCGGCCCCCAAAAATCCATATCGGTTTCTTCTTTATTCCGCCAAAAGTTTAAGTATGAGCAATAAAACTAGTGTTAGCCTTTGGCAAGCACCAACTAATAAATAATGTTATGAGATGCATATTTTGAATATACATAAGAAATGTTGAAAAAAAGCATACTTTTAAATAAGAAACTGTAACAATGTGGGCCCTATTTTAACGATCTGAAACGCAAATATCAAGCGCGAAGCGCAAGCAACTTTGTGGGCGGGTCTTGGGCGATGTTGCTATTTTACCGGCGGGATAAATGACTCTTGCGCCCGACGCAAGTTTAAAAGGGGTTGGTCTGAAATAGCTTTATTATTCATAGGTGTGGTTTGGGCGTAACATGAAATAAACCAATCAGAGCATCATCCAACATACCCTTAAGGAGCAGGTGCGCATGTTGCATGGCGGATTGTTATTATTATGGCGGATTTACCACAGGGTGTCTACAGATATAAACAAGTTCAATTTAAGACTTTTTAAGACCTTTTTAATGCCATTTTGAATGAAATTTAAGACCAAACCTATGATGGAAATACACATTATATTACATAAGTATATGTATTATTTAATGTTTAACCTAAGTAATTGAAGTAATTTTATATTAACTACTTGTTTATTGAATTAAAATAAATGTAACATTTGCAATCGTGAGAATATTCAGCAGAATAGCTCCCGTCATGTTGTTACTTAAGTATATCATATGTTATAAATAAAAAAACTCAACATTTTTTATGTTTACCTCAGTATGTTTCTTCTGTGAGTTTATGTTTTAATTGATTTACTTTATTAATCCCCAGGAGGAAATTTATGTGTCATAGAAATACAATGAATAAATATACACAACAAACAACATACACAACAGCAACAAGTCTTGTTCTCAAGTATCAATTTTTCAAAGCACAATGATTATATACGACCAGAATAAATACATAAATATATATATATCATTTCACATAACACTGATTATAAAATCTAATAAAAAAGACTTTCTAAAACGCTCTTTGTAGCAGCATGGATGAATTAATCTTGAGCTGTAGGTACTCGAGATATTTCTTTAAGAGGATGACAGTCATGATTAATCATAAGAGAAAGTTTCCCAATCATTCTATCCTGCACTATCTCCTCTAAAGTAAGTAATACACTCCCCACGACAGAGCCTGCCTTCTTTATGAGTTTATTTAACTTATTCTTCTCCTTTTCCAACAGTCCCCCTCTCCAACATGTGATAGAATACAAAATCACAGATGAGACTACAGAGTCATAGAATGTCTTAAGTAGTACCTGACGTACCCCAAAGGATCTCAGACGTCTTAACAAATGAATACGACTCTGACCCTTCTTATAGACAGGCATCGTATTACCAGACCAGTTGAGCTTGTTGTTCAAATATACACCCAAATACTTGTAAGTTGTTACAATCTCAACTTCTGACTCTCTTAAATTAACTGGTACTGCTTTCTGGGGAAGTCTACTAAAATCAACCACTATTTCCTTTGTCTTACTAGCATTTAGCCTGAGGGTGTACTCACACTAGCCAGTTTGAACCGTGCCTGAGTGCGTTTGACCACCAAAGCGCGGTTCGTTTGACTAGTGTGAGTGCTCCGAACCGTGCCCGGGCGCGGCTCAATTAGCCGGGCCTGGCCCGCTTGGAAGAGGTGGGCCAGAGCACGGTTCAGTTGGACTCGGGCGCGGTTCGCATGCAGTGTGAGCGCTAACCGTGCTGGAGCACGGAACAGCATTGTGTTCAGAGCAGCCCGTTCTCATCCCAAGGCGTCATACAGGTGACGCGCGTTTAAATCCGACGTACATGGCATCCTTTAGCGTCAATATGAGACGCAGATCCCAAGGCGTCATAACCTAACGCTACCCCAGACCTAAACCTACCCATAGCAGTGCGTGTTATATTGACGCTAAAGGGTGCCATGTGCGTAAGATTTCGACGAAATGTCATATGGCGTCACATATATGACGCCAAAGGATGAGAATGCGTTGGTTCAGAGAGCCTCCGCTCTTCTTGTTTATCCCGAAACCGTCGCACCATAATGACGTAAGCGTGCTCCGGCACGAATGCTGAAACCCTATGTGAGTGCAGGCCAGAGGGGAAGTGGGGAGGGGGGACAATCGTACTCGGGCCCGGTTCATGGCAACCGTGCCTAGTGTGAGTACACCCTGAGACCGTTTTTATCACACCAGTCCACAAAGCTCTTTATTAGCTCCCTATATTCACTCTCATCGTGGTGCTTTATACAGCCAACTATTACAGAATCATCAGAAAATTTCTGAAGATGACAAGATTTAGAATTATACTGAAAATCTGATGTATAAAAAGTGAACAAAAATGGTGCTAAAACCGTTCCTTGAGGAACTCCAGTGCTGCACTTCACTACTTGAGACACAGTCCTGCATCCTCACATACTGTGGTCTATTAGAGAGATAATCAGTTATCCAGTTGACCATACCCTGATGTACTCCAACATTTTCCATCTTATTTCGTAGTAGTGAAGGCTGAATAGTATTAAATGCACTAGAGAAATCAAATAATGTAATTCTAACTGTGCTGTCCGGGGTCTCTAAGCGACATAAGGATTTATGCAAAAGGTAAATAAGTGCATCATCCACTCCAACACCAGTTTTATAAGCGAACTGTAATTTATCCTCAGCACCACGCAATACTGACTTTAAATGGTTTAATACTAATCTCTCAAAAACCTTCATTAACTGTGCTGTTAATGCAATAGGCCTATAATGCGAAAACTCAGTGGGGTTTGTTAATTTAGGTACAGGGACTACACATGATGTCTTCCATAAAACAGGTAATTTTTCAAAACGCAAACTCAAGTTAAAAATATAATGAACCACCCTGCAAATCTGATCAGCACAGGCCTTTAGAACTCTAGAATTAATACCATCTGGACCCAGAGATTTGTTCATCTTAATTCTCCTTAGCCCACTCCTTACTTGTTCAACTGATATTGAAAAACCAGGAACATACTCACATATGGGAGAAAAGGATGAGCTTAGACCTGGAGGTGGATATGATGAAGAACTACGTGTTAAACTACTTAATGGGGAATGTTCAAAATCATTAGACCCAACATCAAATCTGTTAAAAAATACATTTAATTCATCTGCCCATGTCTGGCCACCAGAAGCAATGTATCTCCTTACTTTATTCTCATGTCCGGACATCATATTTAGATCTTTCCAAACCTCTCTCACATTCTTTTGTTGTAATTTTCTTTCCGTTTTTAACTTATAACTCTCTTTCCCCTCTCTAATTTTTACTTTTAGTAACCTCTGTACTCTCTTTTGCTCATCCTTATCACCTGCTAGAAAGGCCCTCTTTTTCTCATTTAATAATAATTTTAACTCAGAGGTGACCCAAGGTTTGTTGTTTGAATAACATTTGATCTTTTTAGTAGGTACTGTATTATCAACGCAAAAGTTTATATAATCTGTAATACACTCGGTTAGACTATCAATGTCCTCATCATGTGATTTACACAGAATGTCCCAATCAGTTGTTTCAAAACAATCCATTAATGCTTCATAGGCTGAATCAGACCATATCTTAACTGTTCTTATTGCTGGCGGTTGCTTCCTCACAACCGGCACATAAACGGGCCTAATATAAACAAGATTGTGATCCGACCGTCCCAATGGTGAAAGTGGTGAAGATCTGTAGGCTTCTTTCACATTTGCATAAAACAAGTCCAGGATTTTATTGTCTCTCGTTTCACAGTCCACATACTGAGTAAACGTGAGTAAACGTGAGTCGCTAATTTGCATCATACCTAAATTTATATCTATTATATATGCTATAGACAAATTAAAAATCTCAACTTAATTTAGCATCAGCTTGGAACCAGAAACACACATAATATATTTTTTTATATAATTGTAAATTAATTCAGGCGTCAAGGGGTTAGAGGGTACCTATTATGGATTTTTGAAAATTGCCCGTCATGTAGAGTGTAACATAGATCTAAGTGAACAAAAACATCATGCAAAGTTTTAAACATGAAAGTTCACCGTATACAAAGTTATTGTCTCTCAAAAGTAAGAGACGACTCTGACTCACTGATATGAATCGTTCGACGAATGATGCTTTTCCTTTGTCTAGTTGACGTCAACTTGACAAGTTATTTGAATAAGATACGCCCAATTATTGCGTTCGGAGACCAGTGTTGCCAGGTCCGTAATGCCTGCACTGTTTCCGCGGTTGTTTGTGTAGTGCACGGGTTGCCGCGATTGTTTTACCCACTGGAACATGATTGTTATTGGGGAAACACCCGGGAACGCTATTTGACTATTTTTGGCCATGATTGGGTTAGTTTTGATGAGCAATTGGGCTGGTTTTGTTGTGCAGACCTGGCAACCCTGCCGGAGACGCAGGGGAAACTAACATGTTGAGACGTGTTTTGAAGTGCGGCGCAAAAGCAAACTTTTTTCATCTGCCCAGTGAGGAGCATTTGAAGACTAACGTTAAGTGGCTACAGTTCATATATACAACTATACCAAAGAAGTATAGCCCGGACCTTGTTGTGTTCGCGTCATTTTGAAGATGATTGCTTCACAAACCTAAATGCTATAAGTATGGATTTGCGAGCAGGCTGATACTGAAGGTTCAGTACCGAGTTTATTTGGATCAGCTTCCTTCTCCGAATCACAAACTGTAAGTATTATTAATATTAATTGTTGCTTTTATGTTTTATGTATCATGCTCAATAAGTATGTGTGTGTAGTGTACGCACAGCGCATAGGTCATCAGTTGTATTGAAATATGTGAAGTGTTTGTCGTTGTTAATGGAGTTGTCATAAAGAATATAGCTATAACGTTACCTCTTAGTACTGCATTATCAATATGTTTATGCGTTGGGCTAACGCAAACAAAGACTGAATGTGCTTTTACCACTAAACTTTGGGCTATGGTAGCTAACATATCACCACAGTTTAGCGTCATGCAAGGGCGGGGTTTGGAAAAATGAATCGCTAAACGATTCATATGGGAGTCGGTGAGCAAATCAGGTAAAAATAAATGCATATTATAAGACAACAAAAGTGTTTTTTGTCATGGCATGCTCGTAAAACTGTTGTTGGGGAGTCCTAGAACAATATTAGGAACATTTTAAATGCCATAATAGGTACCCTTTAGAGTTGATCCTTGACTATCTGGGGCCCAGGTCAGGAAGCAGACAGACTGGCTTAAACCGACCGTCTGCTGGCTGTCTCACATCACAGAGGTCAGATAAATCCCATCAGTCTTTCACCTAGATATCATCATATAGAGACTGTGTCTGTTCCCGGACTAGGAAATACAAAAAACTCCCAAACCCGTTTAGGGGTAAAAATTGAATTGGTGTTCAACAGATAAAAAGCAGATATAATACAGATGAACAAAAGATAAAGCTTTGGTTGCTGAATATTCTATCCCTTTCTTCAAAGGCACTTATAGTTAATATGATTACAGATAACCTAGATGTGCTGTTAGATGTGCTGTTAAATAAATAAGTCCACCCCCCAAGATTTTTATGAACATGAGCCTCATCTGAAAGGCAAAGGGGGAGGATTGCTGTAATTATAGTAATATATTCATTATACTAATACTACTGAGATGTCTAGATTCAAATATCATTATTTTGAAGTGTTGGTGCTTAATGTAACTTTCAAGTGTAAATGATAAATCCTGTTTGACATTTGTGCTGGCTACTGTATAAATGCCACCGGGGCACCATACAGACTTTATCAAAGAATTAGCTGATTTTATATCAGCTCAGTACTGGCTGCAGATAAAGACCTAATTGTTGTAACCCTAAGTGATTTTAATATCCATGTAGATAATTAAAGGGGTCATATAATGCCATTTTTGTAATATTAGTTAATATGAATCTTTAGGGTCTAAATGAAAACTTTGTAATATACTTTTATTAAAAATTCTTATTAGTATTTTAAGAAAACACTCATTTTACCTGCTCAAAAACAGCTCTGTTTTCAGCACGCCATTTAAGTGCATATGCCTTTAAATGATAATGAGCTTCGCTGACTCCGCCCCTCTGTTCTGTGGGCGCTTTGACACAATGCACGTGGAGTGTTGCCTTGACAGTCAGTCCCTCCAGAAAAACGCGATTATGCGATCGCTGAATTCAATGCATAATCAGCCAAAGTGCGCATATTTATGCGGGGGTCGAGTTTTTTCAAATACTCCGCAATTTCGCCGCATAAATTGCTGATTTCCGCGCAAAATATGCAGGGCTTGCATGATTTCATAATCCCTGCATTTTCGTCGCAAAAAGTCATATATATCTTAGCAAAAAGTTGAAAAATGTTGCGTTTGCTTCACAAAAGAGCAGCCATTTCCCCCTGTTGGCATGGGAACGTTATGAAGTTACGTAATTACGCGACGTGAACATCATCGAAAAGCTGTAAAACAGGAGCACACTTTATTTTTAAATATTTAAGAAGAAAAATAGGGATAGCTCACAACTGAAGTTATTGACAGACAGACTCACGAAGGCGATTTGCATCTCAGATCGCACTTTATTCCCAAATCGAGGTTGATGTGCCACAGAAATTTCATACATGTAAGTCAAACGTGCGGCGGGGGCTGCTTCGTTAAAGGTCACTTCCTGTTGCCAGCAGGTGGCGCTATGACTGGGGTGAATGTCAGCATGTACATGTGTTCAGGCGAGACTCTTGTCAAGCGTGCAAAATTTGGTGCAGATCTGAGCATGTACAGCAAAGTTACTCCAACTTCCTGTTTCATGGCGAATCATCGATGCCACGGACACGCCCATTGACGAAAACACGCAGATAGCACAACTTTTCATCGCCAATGCCTTTAGAAGGCACAGCAGAAATTTGAAGTCGATCCAACTAAATCCCTAGGAGGAGTTCGTCAAAGTACGGAGTGTGTAAATCGTCCCAAAATGGCCGCCAAATTCAAAATGGCGGACTTCCTGTCGAGTTTAGGGTATGGGTTCTTGAGGCTTTTTTGTGCGTCTTGATATGATACACGTCCTCACCACATTTCGTGCATGTAGGTCGAACATGGACGAGGGGCCATTTTGCCACGCCCATCCGCGAAACCCACAAAATACAAAATTTTTCACCAGTCCTGACATGCGTGCAAAATTTGGTGACTTTTCGAGCATGTTGCGGCCTCGAAAATGGGGCTTACTTTGCAGAAAAAAATAAAAAAAAATAAAAAAAAAAAAAAATAAAAAAAAATAATCCTAACAGTTTCAAGAGGGACCTCGCACGGGTGCTCGGGCCCTAAAAAAAAATAAAAAATAAAAAAAAATAATCCTAACAGTTTCAAGAGGGTCCTCGCACGGGTGCTCGGGCCCTAATAACGCGGTTTTGGCGGTTATAGATTTCTAATGACAGTGTTCAACTTTAACCGTCGGTTTCATGGTTATATTATAACCGTCACACCATTACAAAGCACTAAATGGTTTAGATCCCCAGTACTTGAGCGAGCTCTAAACGCATAGTCCTTTACGTCTATTGCGATTTCAAAATTCTGGCCAGTTGAAAATACCTAGAATACCAAAATCGACTGCTGGCGGTAGATCCTTTTTCCATTAAGCACCAAAACTTTGGAACAAACTTCCTAACATGGTCCGGGTCATGGTCCTAACATGGTCAGTTTAAATCTAGACTAAAAACACATCTCTTTGGCTTAGCATACACATAACACATTGTAGATTTCTATAATTTAATGTTAGGCTGCATAGTTTAGATCAGCCGGAACCGAGAACACTTCCCATAAATCCTGATGTGCTTTGTAAATCATAAGGAGGATGGCGTCTACGCTAATATTAGTCTCTCTGTTTATCCCAAGGTTTACCACACACTGCCGGATCCAGGTCATATCCAGATCGGAGGAAGGACCATCACATGGACATGATGACATTTATTGTAAAAAGCGCTATATAAATAAAGGTGACGACTTTAGGAGAGGATAAATTTTATAAACTCGTTAAATCATCTAAATCGACAACATGTATGTTAGACCCTATACCGACTAACTACAGAAAGATATGCTTCCAGAGGTCATAGATCCTCTTCTTAATATCATTAATTCCTCTTTGTCATTAGGATACGTACCAAAAACTTTTAAGCTGGCTATGATTAAACCGCTTGTTAAAAAAACGCAACTTGATCCTACAGAATTAGTAATTTACAGGCCGATCTCGAATCTACCTTTGCTGTCAAAGATACAAGAAAAGGCAGTATCTTCACAACTATGTTCCTTTTTAGAAAGAAATGGTACCTGCGAGGATTTTCAATCAGGATTTAGACCGTATCATAGTACTGAGACAGCTCTCATTAGAGTCAAAAATGAATGTATCTCTCTATTAGTGTTACTCGACCTTAGTGCTGCATTTGACACCATCGACCACAACATTCTTTTAAATAGAAATTATGTTGGCATTAGTGGAATTACACTAGCATGGTTTAAATCATACTTATCTGACCGTATTTTGCTCCACTAGTCCTCCCTCTTCCCTAAAAAGAATAAGTACATTCTGGGCGATTAGTAGCCTGGGTTTCCCCATGCTGCCTTGCCGCAGCGCGATTTTATTCACGCTGCAAGGCAGTATGGAAACCATGGTCCATATTGTCGCCTCATCTAGGGAACCAATCACAGAACGGGGAGGGAGCAGCAAGACGATGACAACGTCTATGCGACACACCGAAGCAGTTTGTTTATACCTATGGATCCAACATGGTAGCAGACGCGAAGTTACCTTTCGATGCAGCCTTACGGCCGTTTCACACCGCGAGCGTGAGCGACACTCAGCAGCGCGTCAGTGTAACTACATCGTCACTCCAGCTGCAGACGCGCGAGAGTATTCAGTATAAGAGAGCAATTCTTTACAAAGACAACTATATATTTGTTTTTAGAAGTTGGTCATTTATAACACTGATAGTCTTGAAAGTTTGTTATGGGGAGGTGTACAACATATAAATGTTAAACAACAAAACAACCCAGAAAATGGCTCCAATCTATTAGTTTCAGTCAAACTTTCGATATGTTTACAATACTGCAAACTCCGCGGATAAAAAACAAAACAAACAAAAACCCACACACTCGGGTTTGATTTAGGTTGTGCTAGCCTTTGTAGCTGTCTGTGTGTTACATAAACTAAAAGAACGTTTATATATAATATTTTTATATAACTATAACTATTGATATAACTATCCCAAACTGAATAATTAAAAACAAGTTTTTACCGGGTAGCCTAAATCTTCTATAAATATTCTCAGAGAAGGAACATTCCATGGTTCGACTTGATGGACGGTGCTGTTAGTGGTTGATTCGCGAGACAAGTCGGGACCGGGACACTATTGCAGCCACGGCCGGTGAGTTAATATACATGCTATCTTCCTAGCTTAAAAAATAAATAAATTCATAATACCCGCTGAAATGGGTTGGGTTGCCTGATGTTTGATCCAGAAAGGCGTGCTAGGGGCGGGGTTTAGGGCAGCGCTGCGGGGCTACTGGCCCGCAGTGGAAACACAAGCCCGGTGCTTGAGGCCCGAGGCCACTGGCTCGGCTTAGCTTGCTGTTAGCCCTGGCCCGGCCCTAGCCCGGCAGTGGAAACGCGGCTATTGAGACTTGGGTCTGACGTTAGCCAGGCTAGGCGATTAGTGAAATCTGGAAAAAAAAAAAAAAAAAAAAAAAAACAAGTCCACTATAATGACTTTGTATTTTACCCAGTAGGAGGATCAACATAAGCCCATTAAAAAGATCAAAACTAGCCAAATAATGCCATAGAGTTATCAATAACTTGACTGCATTGATATTAAGTCTGCCTCTTACATGTTTTGTTGTTGCAAGAGACACTTCAACATTTCTAGTCTTCCTTTTACCTTTTCTAAAAGTCATTCCAAATTTATTTCAACATAAAATTGATACCATGATAAACTACTAGATATTTTATCCCATTTCTTTTCCAGTACAAACCTGGTTTTGTGGCCTTATGGTTAGAGAGTCAGACTTGACTAACCTGACGTTTGCCGGTTCGATTCTCAATACCGGCAGGAAATTGAGTGAATGAACAGTGTTCTCTTCCACCCTCTATACCCATGACTGAGGTGCCCTTGAGCAAAGCACCCAACCCCTAATTGCTCCCTGGACACAAATGGCTGCCCACTGCTCTGGGTGTGCATGTCCATGGTTTGCAGTGTGGGTGTGTTCACTGCTCCTACTGTGTGTGCACTAACATGGATGGGTTAAATGCAGAGGACCATACCCGTGCATGGGTTACACTGTTATATCATTTTGATATTTAATTAAAACAGTAATATCATCAGAATAAGCTGGTAGCTGCTTATTAAGCTGCGGATAAAACGTTTAAATCAGAACTGAGAAGTGAAATGGTTCGCCAATTCTTTATATCTTTCAGATTTCTCTCTTTGGTAAAAGTCTTATGACTGCCGTATACAACTCTGCAACAAATGTTAAACGGCTAACAGCAAGACTTTCATTGAGTACTGCAAAGCAAGTTTTCCCCTATTACTGACCAAAAGTCTTATAGAAATCAAAGGGGAGACCATCTATTCCAGGAGCCCCTGCCACATTCCACATATATGTGTAAAAAAAAAAAAAAAAAAAAAACATATACATACATATATATAATATATATATATATATATATATAATATATAAATATATATATATATATATATATATTATATAAGGAATAATTATAATATATAATGGGTTATTACAGTAATTACAGTTGCATGAACTGAGAGTGAACCAGACAGAAATCACTGATCTAGAAGCAGAATTCCACATAAATTATAAATCAACACACAGGAACCTAAATCAGATAGTGGTGCACGGATCACAAAACTCACGTTCAAATCATTTATGGTTTGGAGCCACTGATTGCATAATTTTTCGGATCAGCAAAAATAATAATAATATATATATATATACATATATATAATATATATATATATATATTAATATAATACACAAAACACAACACACACACACACACACACACACACACACACACACACACACACACAGGTGCTGGACATATAATTAGAATATCTTTAAAAAGTTGATTTATTTCAGTAATTCCATTCAAAAAGTGAAACTTGAATATTATATTCATTCATTACACACAGACTGATATATTTCAAATGTTTATTTCATTTAATTGTGAGGATTAAAACTGACAACTAATGAAAATCCCAAATTCAGTATCTCCGAAAATTAGAATATTACTTAAGACCAATGCAAAAAAGGATTTTTAGAAATGTTGGCCAACTGAAAAGTATGAACATGAAACAGTATGAGCATGTACAGCACTCAATACATAGTTGGGGCTCCTTTTGCCTGAATTACTGCAGCAATGTATGGCGTGGCATGGAGTCGATCAGTCTGTGGCACTGCTCGGGTGTTATGAGAGCCCAGGTTGCTCTGATAGTGGCCTTCAGCTCTTCTGCATTGTTGGGTCTGGCGTATCGCATAGGGCTGGGCGATATGGCCAAAAAAAAAATAAACACAATATTTTTTTTATATATCAGTTCGAAATGTCAAATCTTAATTTTTTTCAAGTTTAAAGGCAGATTTTTGCTCCTAAGTGAAAGTTGTAGAAAACCAGAGCGTTAATTGTGGTTTTAAACTAGGCCATACTCTTTATTGTCAGAACATATTATGACAAACACTTGCCAAACAGGTCAACATTTCACAAATCTGAGCTTGAACATTCAAACATTTGTAATTTTTCCTTAAAGGGGGGTGAAACACTCAGTTTCATTCAATCTCATGTTAATCTTGAGTACCTATAGAGTAGTATTGCATCCTTCAAATCTCCAAAAAGTCTTTAGTTTTATTATATTTATAAAAGAAAGATAGGCTGTACCGAGTCTTTCCGGAAAAACCCGAGCGGGTGGAGGCGTGCTGTGTGGGCGGGAGCGCGCGAAGCTCTTGCGTGTGTTGTAAACAGACAGACTCGTGGTTTATGAGGACATGATTTATTTTTACAATAAACAAACTGACACCTACAGTGGCCAGCTAAACAAATGTATTTAAACACACAAACACACACACACACACACCATCCACCGCATGCTCCATAGATACATTAACTGTACGTGATCATGTTGTTTACTTGCTGTGCTTAGCTGACACGCCGATAGTTAACAACACACAGACATTTGAAGCAGTTTTACTCACCGCCTGCGGTTCCAACGCACGACCGTGAACCTTTATCGTTGGGACTGCTCCACCTTTAAGTAAGAACTGGGCCTTGTTTATACAACTATTACCGTCGAAATGAAGGGAACAAACAAGAACACTTGCACAACTCCGTTGCTGCTCTGGAAAAACAAAATCCATCCACAGGTCCCTTAACGCTGGGTTCTTTGGAAATTTGTGCAGTGTTGTCTTGCCCTGGCAACCAAAAACACACTTTTTTGGTGCCATTTTTTTGATTGCAGCGCAGCCGAGCCCAGCGCTCTGACGGACATAGGCGTACTCTCACACGCACTAGGCACAGCTGCGCGCGCCCTTCCGGGAGAAGTGCCCATAAGACCCGTATAAGGAAATTCCGGCCATTCTGACGTCACACAGTTCCGTATTCGGAAAAAACTTTCCGAAACTTGTGACAAACCGGAAGGAGTATTTTTGGAACAGAATTACTACATCAAACTTACAACTTCATTTTTGAAACTTTGTCCATGTTTAGCATGGGAATCCAAGTCTTTAAAGGGTACCTATCATGGAATTTTGAAAATTACCTTTCATGTAGTGTGTAACATAGATCTAAGTGAACAAAAACATCCTGCAAAGTTTTAAATATGAAAGTTCACCGTATACAAAGTTATTGTCTCTCAAAAGTAAGAGTTGACTCTGAGTCGTTGATATGAATCGATAGACGAACGATGCACTTTCGTACGTCACTTGTACAAGTTATTTGAATTCGACACGCCCACTCAGTGCGCAGCGCCGAGCAGACAGAGAAACCTGACAACAACATGTCGACGAGACTCTGTTCTGAAGTGCGAATCAAAAGCAAACTTTTTTTTTCACTGCCCAGGGACAAGCATGTGAAGAATCAGTGGCTAGAGTTTATATTTACAACTATACCACACAAGTATAGCCACCTTGAGCTGTGTTCGCGTTATTTTAATGACAATCGCTTCACAAACACAAATGCTTTTAAGTGTGGATTCGCGGGTCGCCTGATACTGAAGGAACGTTCAATACCAAGTTTATTTGGATCAGCTTCCTCCTCCGAATCACAACCTGTAAGTACTATTAATAATTGTGTTTTATTGTGTGCTGTTTTGTGTGTGGTGTGTGTGTGTGTGGTGTGTTGTGTGTGTTGTGTGTGTGTGTGTTGTGTGTGTGTGTGTGTGTGTGTGTGTGTGTGTGTGTGGGGTTGTAGAGTGAGAGTTACGTCAGCAGCTTCTAGGTCTCCAATGTCATTTTTTTTGTTTTTTGAAATATGTGAAATTATGTGAAGCGTATTGTAGTACTGCAGTGCTTTATCAATATGTTTAGCTTTGGGCTAACGCAAAATATAACTGACTGCGTCATCTGACCAATCACCGCCGATTAGCGTCACGCAAAGGAGGGGTTTGGACAAATGAGTCGTCAAACAATCATTAGGGAGTCGTGTGAGCAAATCAGGTAAAAATAAATGCATATTATAAGACAACAAAAGTGTTTTTGTCATTGCATGCATGTAAAACTGTTGTTGGGGACTCCAGAACATTATTAGGAACAATTTTAAATGCATAATAGTACCCTTTAACATTGTAAAAAACTCACTATGCATGAAACAGCATTTCATTGACAACAAAACTGAATAGAAAATATTTCTACACAGTTCACTATGATATATATATTACATGTTTGTAAAATCATATTCAATGATGAAAAATTCATCTAACTCAAACTAATACTACTACTATGTTACATTTATGTTCATTAACAAAACCAGTAACATCTGTTTAAAAAAAAAAATTAACGAGCACATTTTTATTTGGTAAAATGTAATATTCTGACTGTTTGAGTTTTATTAAAATGAACCATTGGTCATCCAGTATCATGCATTTAGATCATGATAACCACAGATATAACCAGGCATAGCCTATAACTTAGCACCTCACTATCATGGCAAAATGTAACTTTATGGTTTCTATGGTATTTGTATGAAAAACAGTAGCCTAATAGTTAAATACGGTACATTATTAGATACTGTAATTATATTCCATTAGTCATTTATTACATTGTCTACATTAATAATGTAATACAATTCAATATGTATATCCCACATTTCATGGTGTAGTTAATATTACTATAGGCTAACGTTACAGTAAATCCATGGTAGTCTAAATGGATTCAGTATCAATTCAGATTCTGACTGTATCGTTGCTCACAGTGTTTCTGTGTGTCAGCGCTGTTTCATCTGCCTTCAAACTGAGACATTGTGTTCTTCGCTGAACTCAATGCTTCTCACTGGAGCTTGTGAGCGAGACGATCGGAGTAACGCTTCTGCTCCATAGACAGGTCTGCTCTAGTGAGCTTGTGCTCGCGCTGCTGTCATAGACAGTAAAAGAAATGGACAGAGTGACCCCATAGATTTCAACGGAGAAAACTGAAGCCCTTTAGAAGCACTCATTTCCTGATAGCCAAGCGTACTGCGCATGCTCAAACTGAGCTTGACGACGGAGATGTGACGTGAACAACCTAGTAGCTGCGCCAGCCGAAATCTTAATCATTCCCTTCCGAATCTTGCAGAGCTGGAGATCGTGTGTATTAGCTGTTCATGAGCTCGCAGCAGGAGCAACTTTATGACTATCTATGGGCTTCTCCCTTGACTGTATGCCTCCACATCCCCCCGATTGCCCGGGAGCTTCAACTTCTGTCTATACGGTAATTGATCTTGTGTGTGCCAGAGAGTCGCGGGGTTATGACGCAGTCGTTAGCCTATATTTACAAAACGGCTTCTAAATCGGCCATAACTTAAGATACACAGTAATGGAGCCTTTTATACATTGTCGTGTTTCTTTAGAAATAAATAATGGACAAATGGAGTCTCTGGACGTCTCCGATGTAAAGTTATTCGCTGTCAAAGTGACGCCAAAATGAATGGGAGTCAATGGAATGCTAACAGCAGATGGTAGCCAGCTACAATGGCGGCGCCCGGAGAGGCTTCAGTTTCCGGTTGATGGATTACCCCCTTGGCTGCTGTTTGGACTTTGAGCCGAGCGGAAAAATGGTCCGTGTGGCGCAGGGTTCAAATTAGTTTCGTTCCGCTTTTGGCGCATCCACATTATCGAACATTTATCGACCTCTTGATATCGTTTTATCGAGAAAAATTATATTGCGATAATTTTCGTTATCGTTTTATCGCCCAGCCCCATCGCATCTTCCTCATCACAATACCCTTTAGATTTTCTATAGGGTTTAAGTCAGGCAAGTTTGCTGGCCAATTAAGAACAGGGATACCATGGTCCTTAAACCATGTACTGGTAGCTTTGGCACAGCTTTTGGCAATTCATTAATATGTGCAAGGGAGAGAGAGCAAGACGGTGTCAGTGCGCGTGCGCGACCGGGGCTTTGACTCTCTCTGCTCGCTCTCTCAGTTAAACAAGCGCAGCAGTCAGTCATCTACATCACTCATCTACAATTTACATCACTCACCGGTCAAATAAGGCTTTGGCTGGGCAAAAATACGGTTTAGAAAGGCTGACAGAAAACACCGTGCAAGTTCCAGTCTTCTTCCGCTTTATGTTGAAACTGACAGGACTTGCAAATTGATAAACTCTCACACTATGATGGTTAAACTTTGCAATTAATCCGCGAATTACAAGCGTTACGGGCCGGGGAGCTGCTGGCACGTAGCCTACTGATCATGAATCCGATCAACTACGATCCCTATACTTGACATTGCACATCCTGCAATGTGACTATCGTGGATGCGCACATCGCGATATCGATGCTAAAATAATACATAATGCAGCCCTACAGTGGACCAACACCAGCAGGTGACATGGCACCCTAAACCATCACCGACTGTGGAAACTTTACACTGGACTTCAAGCAATGTGGATTCTGTGCTTCTCCTCTCTTCCTCCAGACTCTGGGACCTTGATTTGCAAAGGAAATGCAAAATTTTATTTCATCAGAGAACATAACTTTGGACCACACAGCAGCAGTCCAGTCGTTTTTGAACCCACATTTTTGAATGGGTTTTGTTTCACAATCCTCTCCAGGGTGCGGTTATTAGGGGTGTCACGATTTCGATTTTAAATCGAAATCGATCGAAATTAAGTCACAATCTCGATAATCGAATTCAAAAATGGAATCGTCGATACTGCCACGCCCCATGTCACGTCCAGTCGTTTTGCAAAGCGGAAAAAAACAGCGTTGAAGTGCTGCGAGTCCTCTCAGTTACAGCCAGTCAAAAGATAGCATGACTGCAGATGCAGGAGACCCATCGACAGGACTTCTGACCTCCTCTTTCACTAAAGTCGCCGGTGTGGGACAGTGGGAGTATTTCTGATTTCCAGTGAGTTATGTTGACAACGTTCACATTCGCGTTCAAAGTTCGCGCTTAAAAAAAGCCACAGTTTGCAAGCTCTGCTACTGTATGTGCGTCAGTGCGTGTACCATTCTTCCACTTTTTAAATTAAAACTTTAAATTAACAAAAACAGCAGACTCAGAACAGTATAAATCTTTATACAATAAATCTAGCATGTCACAAATAACTTGATTCTCCACCTCCACGAATGAGACAAGTGTCGTTCATTTCCGCACCTAGTCTATTTCTGCTGCAGGCGCCGAGTTAAAGCGACAGCGCACAGTTCGTGGTCAAAATGAACATGACATGAAAATGTTGTAATTTCATCATAAATGCATTTAATTAAATTCTACATTAAATACTAATATTTTTCACAGTCATATTTGTACTTTAAGACCGAGGTAAAGCAAGGAAAACATAGATGTATCTGTTAAACCGTGTTTGTTTTGTTGTGAATTTGAATGTCATCTTCTGTGAATAAGACTGCAGTTACAAAAGAGAAACTACATGACAGGTTATTTTGCTTAAGTTTCTAATTGACTGAAGATATAAGTTATTGTAACATTATTTTGTTAATAAATGTTTTAAATGTGACAATGTAGTGTGGTACATTGTGAACAAAGGTCATATGTTATATTACATAAAAGTCTAGTCTAAAAATGGCATCGCAAACTGTGCTTAAAAAAAATAAATGTAAAAATCGAGAATCGAATCGAACCGTGACCTTAGAATCGAAAATGTAATCGAATCGAGGATTTGGAGAATCGTGACACCCCTAGCGGTTATCCCTATTTCTTGTACACTTTTTTCTACCACATCTTTTCCTTCCCTTCGCCTCTCTATTAATGTGCTTGGACACAGAGCTTTGTGAACAGCCAGCCTCTTTAGCAATGACCTTTTGTGTCTTGCCCTCCTTGTGCAAGATTTCAATGGTCATCTTTTGGACAGCTGTCAAGTCAGCAGTCTTCCCCATGATTGTGTAGCCTACAGCAGGGGTTCTTAACCTTTTTGATGTCGGGCCCAAATTTTACAGTACAAAGTGGCCCAGGGCCCATTAAAATATTAGCACTGTATTGTTTTATTGATCTCACCATTGGTTTGATTTGTATTCAATAACTAAATTAAATCCACTTGCAGTTTAACAGTTTATTATTCATATGTAAACCTGCACATACAACAAGATGCCAAAACACACAACAATTCATGGAACAAATCAATCTGCATCAAGAACAAATTTAAAGTCTCAAGTCAGGCATATTAACACAAAAATCAGTTAGATTTGACAAATTTTACTTACAAAAAAAAAATAGAAAATGTATATAAAAAAACATTTAAATAAAATGTGTTGCTAAAATAAATAAATTAGGGCTGGGAAAAAATTAATCGTGATTAATCGCATACAAAATAAAAGTTTTGTTTACATAAAATATGTGTGTGTAGTGTGTATAATTATTTTGTATATATAAATACACACATATGCATGTATATATTTAAGAAATATTTGCATGTATATACTGTATATATATTTATACATCATTTATATTATATATAAATATACATATTTTTTATATTAATAACACATTTTTCTTAAATATATACATGCATGTGTATTTATATATACAAAATAATTATACACACTACACACACATATTTTATGTAAACAAAACTTTTATTTTGGATGTGATTAATCACGATTATTTTTCCCAGCCCTAAAATAAATTAAAAATAAAATTTTTCAAATCAATAAGTTTTAAATGAAAATTGAAATAAAGTGCAAATAAAAAAATATAGCTTTATAATCTGCAAAATAATTTGATAATTGTTTCAGCAGTCTACAGTTTTGCATGGCAGAACCTGAAGTTGCTCTTCATATCTGTGATAAATGAACAATAACAGTCACAACAGTCCAATTTGAACAAGCTACAACTCCTATTTATGTTCCCCTCTTAATGAGACGCAGCAGCTTCTCCGGTCATCTCACGGCACACATTCACAGTGGCAGGTAAAAACAGCTCCTCCGCTATCGTGAGTGTCGCACACCGGACGAGAAGCGCATCGCCGCACCGTGTCTATGACAACTCGAGGTATCGCACACCGGACGAGAAGTGCATCGTCGCGCCGCGTCTATGACAACTCGAGGTATCGCACACGGACGAGAAGCGCCGCTCGCGTCTATGACAACTCGAGCTATCGCACACGGACGCGCACTTTGTCAGTTTATGGCCAGCAATATTGTTAGTTTAAGGACATTACGGAATTAAGTTTATGTACTCTGTACTATGTTATGATTGCACTGTACAATTAAATACAATCGTTGCTTAGTCTGCAGTCTGAACACTTAACCTCAGAGCGTCCGTTAACTGAATGAATTGAGAATATCACCTGAAAATCCGATAACATCAGCAATTTTCATTCAACCAGCTGTTTTCTGTAAATGAATGTAAAACTAAATGTATATTCCAGGCAGCACAGGGTGAAGTATATTAATGACGACTTGAGACAAACGACTGTCTTCTTCTGCTTAATGGCGTTTGTTAAACAACTAACTGAGGTATTACTGCCACTAGTGGTGTGATGGTGTATTGTAACTGTCTCGTGGATAACAGTGGTCATTCGGGTCGGGTGTCTTCAATTGATAAATAGGCTCTATGCACGAACGCTGCTGACGTATTTCCAGTGGGATCTCAACCAGCGTCTTTACTTCCGCATAGCGTGAAGTATATAGTGGCAAAACTTTAAATAATAAAATTAATTTTCTCAGAAATGGAGACAACTATTTTAGAAAATGATTCGCTAGTCGGATTTCGCACGATATGAGAGAATGCTCACCCTCAAAGTTGTCGATGTAGCTTGAAATATATAATTTAAAGCCCTTCTCTTTTTTACTCGTATATGTGGCAGCAAACTGCCTCACAGTGTTGTTAACATCATTCACGTTAACCGCAGGAAGTTTTTGTAAACAGCGAGTTTAATTTGCCATTATCTCCACCTAATGCAAAAACGGCTTCCGACGCAGCACCGGATGTAACTCGGCGGGCTGAGACAAAATGCGGAAGCGATCGTGCATAGAGCCTATTGTTTGGTCCCGCGGCCCTCAAGTGAAAAAATGTAACGTTTTTTGCGGCCCTCCAGGTGGCACTCACGGCCCAAGCGTAGGCCGTGGCCCTATGGTTAAGAATAGATGGCCTACAGGACTAGACTGATAGACCATTTAAAGGCCTTTGCAGGTGTTTTGAGGTAATTAGCTAATTTTCTGAGATACTGATTTTGGGGTTTTCATTAGTTGTCAGTTATAATCATCAAAATTAAAAGGAATGAACACTTGAAATATATCAGTCTGTGTGTAATGAATGAAGATAATATCCAAATTTCACTTTTTGAATGGAATTACTGAAATCAACTATGATGATATTCTAATTATATGACCAGCACCTGTGTATGTGTGTGTATATATATATATATATATATATATATATATATATATATATATATATATATATATATATATATATATATATATATATATATATATATATATAAATATATAAATGTGTGTATGGGAGGGTAAAGGGTAAATTGTGCTTATTTTTATTATTTATGTAGTATTCAGGTACAGAAATTATATAATTACACTATTTGTTCACTGTAGAAATTAAATATAGGTTCATCTTTGTTAATGCTTTGTTAATTTTGTTGTTTTATTAACATTAATGACAGACAACTGCAGGAATATTAGGCTTCACTTTCAGACCGAATGCACGGACCTTATAAACTGACAAACCTCAATTTTCCTACTCAACTGTTCACTTATGACATAACCGAGAGAATACTTGCCGAGACAGGTATTTAGACATAATTTTGTGTGTATGTGTCCGTTCAAGGGCAAGGAAACGTGAAAGAGGAATCAATTCAGTGTTCGAGCTAGGGCTGTGCGATATGACAATATTTATTGGATGGACGATATAAAAAGTCTATCATTTCATATTATGCTCTATTGTTTATATTGTTGTGTCGCAAAAATACATTGTTTACAAAACTTTTAAATAATTTGGATGACTGCAATCTTACACGCCGCCATGGGGATGCAGGCAGAAACATGAATATGGAGAGTGAAGGGGTGACAGGACCGGGTGGCTCCGAGCAGGACCAGCCAGAACACTGAGGAGCTTGTTCCTACCTAGGTAGCATGAACAGTGTTTGGTTAAATTTATATATGTTTGGTTGACTATTTTACTTTGATAATGAACATGCTGCGATATCAAGATAGCAATGCTAGAACGTGTGCGTGTGAGGCGTCGGCGCGATCACAGGAATTTTTGGCCTTCTGAGGAACCTGTTACTTCGTAATGTATAGTCAAACGGATAGAAGCAAGAAATTAGCAAGAAATACAGAAAACCAACACGATGCCGTTTCTGTCATCTCGGTTTCCTTTTTGTGAACTTTGGACCCTTTTTCCTTTCGTTTGGTTAATCTGTAATTATTTAAGGGAAATAGCCTATAATTCACGTATAGGCCTATATATTAGTTTTATAGCCTATATTTAGTTTTATTCTGTTTTCTCCGTTCACAGAAGAGCTTTAAGTGCGTAATTTGACGTTGTGTGAATCCATGTTGTACACTATCCTGCAATTTTCGTTGGTTTCAAAAAGCATATTACCTGCTATTCATTTTCACTGAAATGCAAGCCTAACTAATTGTTTGACAGTTGGTGACATATACTGTATCAATATCACATTTGCACAGTCTGTACTATTTGAATTCGTGATTGGTTGAGTGGAAAATTAAAATATTTAACAGAACGATAAAATAAAGTTATTAACAGGTTAACAGGCATTTCAAATAAGCATGTCTGTTCAGAACGATTACATTTGATTTTGTTTCCATTTCTGGTTATGATCCTGTCAAAATTTCATTCGTTCGTTGGTTTTCGTTAATTTAACAGGTTCGGAGCCCTGATTGCTGCTACATTTTAAACTTGAAAGTACAATGTTTATCATTTGGTATTTTATAGGGATCCACCGAATATTCGGCCACCGAAAAAACATTTATCACCGAAACAATAAGGCCGAAATGTTGTGATGACGCAAACAGAAACTGCGACCTGCACGTGCTTGTCTGAAGCAACATGTCTGCGGTGTGGACGTATTTCAGTATATCTGAGAAAGACCCACGGACAGCGATTTGCAAAACATGTTATGCCGAAATTTCAAGAGGGGGTGCATCTGCAAAGGTGATATTTTATCACCTGAAATCCAAACATTCCGATCGCTACGCTGATTATGACAGGAACGTATGGGACACCCTGCGAGTTCGACGTCAGCATTACCAGTATGCTTAGTCTAACAGCACAATGGATCGTAGTAGTCCTACAGAGAAACATTTAAAATGCACTTGAACTAAATGCACTTTGTTTTTATGAGAGAACATTTCATTTTAAAACCTTTCTGCAGGCCAGTACATTATTATTTAATGTACACATGAGTGGGGTCAAGTTAAACATTTTAGTTTGAATTTTATTTTATACTGTGCATTGTTGCAATGTGCTAAATAAATAGTTGCATAATTTGTAATTGATTTATTCTTTGAAACTTTAAGATTAATTTATGCTATTGCAATGCCTTGATTTTAGTAAAGTTAGTACACTGTCATAGCCATAAAGGCAATGGCACTAATAATTGGCATAATTTCTTTCGGTGTTTCGGTTTTCGGCCTTGGTTTCCTCTTTTTCGCCCAAGAATTTTCATTTCGGTGCATCCCTAGTATTTTATATAGCAATATTTAATGTTGGGCCTGTAATCATTTGTTTTTGAAAAGTGTTTTATATTTCATTCATCTTTTATATTTCTACATTCTTAAACAAACATTTGCCCAGGAGTTCTAAATAAAAGGATTTATCTCTCAACTATTCTGTTGATATATACTAAAAGAAAGTATTTTACATGTGGTAAATAAATAAATAAATATATATATATATATATTAGAGGTGGGCATAGATCATTTTTTTTAATCTAGATTAATCTCACTGTAGATTCGAACTTCCCGGGTCAGTAACTCCTCAGCTAAACGTTGTTACTACACAAATGACACCTCTTTTTAATCGTAGTAATGTAGAGAAGCAGCTACAACCTAATTTTCCCCGAAACGAGCTTTCCGTTGCAGTGGATAAAACACATTGATCTCTATGCGCAGGCGGCTAAGAGACAGATCCGAAGGGACCGTCTGCAAAGTGCAAACCCCGAAAAGCGTTACTACGAAAACAGTCAATAGCTTCACTGTCGTCACCAAATTCAGTTTACACACCACTGCTGATGCTGTGATGTGTGAACTGAATTTGGCAACAATGCAATGTATTACAGTGAAGTTATTGAATATTTTTCATAAGAATCATACAAATTATACATTTATAATTGTATATACAATAAAAACAATATTTTTTTCCCAAAATAAGTGTTGTAGTATAACCATCAGGACAGCAGTGATGTGTGAACTGAATTTGGCAACAATGCAGTCTTGATGGTTATACTACAACACTTATTTTGGATTTTTTTTATTGTATATACAATTATAAATGTATAATTTGTTTGATTCTTATGAAAAATATTCAATAGCTTCACTGTAATACATTGCATTGTTGCCAAATTCAGTTCACACATCACTGCTGTCCTGATGGTTATACTACAACACTTTTTTTGGAAAAAATATATTTTTAATTGTATATACAAATACAATTGTAAATGTAAAATTTTTATGATTTTTATTATGAAAAATATTCAATAACTTCACTGTAATTCACTGTATTGTTGCCAAATTCAGTTTACACATCACTGCTGTCCTGTTGGTTATACTACAACACTTATTTTGGAAAAAAATATTTTTGCATATTCTTTATGATTATTATTTATGAAAAATATTCAATAACTTCACTGCATTAAAGGTTCTCTAAGCAATCGTGGCATCACTTCTTGTTGACGTTCGAACTATTGTCAAACAAAACGGAGGCTAACTAGACCCTCCCTCCTCCTCATCCGCGCACTAACCCCTCAAACCCACCCCCAAACCCTACTTGTCGGTTATTGGCTGGAACAGTTTGTTATGTTTCTTAGAGCGGGTCGCTACAGTTTGTTTTTGTAGCCGTTTGTGGAGCCTGGGGTGTGTGCAGAGACTGCGTCTTTTTACAGTGCGTTCAGGGGACAGCAGCTAGCGGATAGTGAGGAGATGTTTGCTGTATGTGACAAAAAATGTTTTGGCTTTAAAAACGCGTGACATAGCTTAGAGCACCTTTAATGCCTTATTGAAGATCACTGATGGACACGGCAGTAACTTGATCTTTGTTGGAGACAAAGTTCAAGTTATTGCTTTTGCAAGAAACAAATAAACATATATATAATTTATTTCATTTATTTATTTAGTCAGTTCCAAACATTGACTTCTGTTCCTTCTGTGGGAATAAAGACCTGCCAAAAACTGTGGATGCTGTTTGGGTGAGATTTAAACTGTACAGTAGATAATGTAGTGAATAATATGTAAAACATCTGGAGTGAAATTCCATGGATTATTTAATAGTAATTAATTATTGTAAAACTGTTATGCATTATAGGATTCCTAAAGCGAACATTTCCTTCATATAATTGACATATTTATCCCCTTATCGATTCAGTGTGGAACTTGTGCGAGATGGTTTCACATACGATGTATTGGAATGAAAGCAGCACAAATACCAAGAAAAGATATCCCTTGGTATTGTGCTATGTGCAAAAGCAAGTAAAGAGACCGTAGGAGAGTTTGACAATATCTCTTGTTATTAACTATATTTGGCTCTGAAAATGTCCCAGGATTGTTGTACTATAACCAGCAAGATTACATGTGTGGGGGGGAAAGTTGATGGTAATGAGTAGTGAAGTTTATAACACAGTGAAATCTTTGTTCATTTATTATTTTTCATCTTTGTTATTTTTCATAATAAAACAATAAGTATAACCATCAGGACAGCAGTGATGTGTGAACTTAATTTGGAAACAATACAGTGAATTACAGTGAAGTTATTGAATATGTTTCATAACAAAAAATCATCAACATTATACATTAATAATTGTATATACAATACAAAAATATTTTTTACAAAATAAGTGTTGTAGTATAACCATCAGGACAGCAGTGATGTGTGAACTGAATTTGGCAACAATACAGTGATTTACAGTGAAGTTATTGAATATGATTCATAATAGGGGTGGCAGTGGTTCAGTGGTTCATGTAGGTTGTCTACAAACCGAAAGTTTGGTGGTTCAATCCCCGGTTCCACCTGACCAAGTGTCGAGGTGTCCATGAGCAAGACACCTAACCCCAGCTGCTCCCGACGAGCTGGATGGCGCCTTGTATGGCTGACACCACCGTCGGTGTATGAAATGAGTGAGTGAATGGGTGAATAAGAGGCAGATATGTAAAGCGCTTTGGTGGCCATTGGGTCTGTGAAAGTGCAATATAAATGCAGTCCATTTACTATAATAATCATACAAATTATACATTTATAATTTTATATACAATAAAAATTATTTTTATTTTTTATTTTTCAAAATTAGTGTTGTTGTAGTATAACCATCAGGACAGCAGTGATGTGTAAATGAATTTGGCAACATTACAGTGAAGTTATTGAATATTTTTCATAAGATTCATACAAATTATACATTTATAATTGTATATACAATAAAAACAATATTCTTTCCCAAAATAAGTGTTGTAGTATAACCATCAGGGCAGCAGTGAAGTGTAAATTGAATTTGTCAACAATGCAGTGTATATAGTGAAGTTATTGAATATTTTTCATAAGAATCATAAAAATTATACATTTATAATTGTATATACAATAATTTTTTTTTCCAAAATAAGTGTTTTAGTATAACCATTAGAACAGCAGTGGTGTGTAAACTGAATTTGGTGACACTATAGTGTTTGACAGTGAAGCTATTGACTGTTTTCGTAGTAACGCTTTTCGGGGTTTGCAGACGGTCCCTTCGGATCTGTCTCTCAGCCGCCTGCGCATAGAGATCAATGTGTTTTATCCACTGCGAAGGAAAGCTGGGGGAAAATTAGGTTGTAGCTGCTTCTCTACATTACTACGATTAAAAAGAGGTGTCATTTGTGTAGTAACAACGTTTAGCTGAGGAGTTATTGACCCGGGAAGTTCGAATCTGTGAATTTATTGCCAAATTCGCTCTGTGCACGAGAAAAATGCTAACTTCCGGCTTGAGGACGGATGTTGGGTACTTCGTTTCCGGTTGCCGTCTTGTTTACATCAGTGGACCGGCGTTAACTTAGTTTAATCGTTCGCAATGGACCTAAAACATAAAAAACTTACTGTGGCTGAGCTGGTTTAATGGTTAAAGCGTAAAGCCTTGTTTAACTCGACGGGTCCGCATGAGCCCAAAGGTGCGCGCCGCAAAAATGACGTGATTGTAACAGCAACATGGATTAGAACACCATTTACTACACACAATAGGCTTTTTTCTCTGATTTTGAAAACTCTTCGTGATCGACTTAAAATGCTTCCAAGATCGACTTGTCGACCGCGATCGACGGGTTGGTGATTCCTGTAACGTTACTGTTTTCCGGTCAATGACAAGAGTACTAATCAGCTGTCTCACGAACGTAACCAGCACATGTATCCACACATAGCAAAGCCATAACACAGCGAGGGAGAAGAACTAAGTTACATGAAACAATCCAACTACATATTTTAAACCACTGACAAGGGAAAAGTCACTACTCACGGTGTCTATAGCCGCTTTCCGCCCGGAGGGACTTTTGCAGTGCCTAGAACCTTCCTATAACCATTTTTTCGCGTGTTCCGACCGGACTAAGTTCCTATAACTCTTTAGTACCTAGTCTAGAGCGAGGACTTTTTTTAGTTTCCTTTCCCAACGTCGGATACCTTTACTCCCTGTATTACATGTGTACTCCCTGTATGACATACTGAGAGATGTAATATTTAAACCCCTTTCTCTCTCTTGCTCTGGGGAGCTGGAGAAAAATCACTAACCAGTCGATGAACATCATCAACTCTAATATTATATTATAATATCGACTGAAATCTTCGGTTAATGTCCAAGACATCTGGAGAAATATACATAATCTACGTTGTCCATCAGGCTACCGGAAACTAGACACCCCATATCGGTTTCGCAGCCGGAAGTAGCATATGCTAACGTGCACATAGTCTATTTACTTACTCTAGATATCCTCTCAATTCATGGGAGAGAATGTCGCTACCGCCACCTGCTGGTGTGGATAATTAACTGCTCTCACACGTACGCCTTACAAATCTCTTTTTGCAGATCGCAGCGGGACAAAGTGGACAAAAATCCACAAATGTGTAAAAAGGAGTTGCAAATGTCACGTGACCTGCAAATTGCCCGGAAGCAATCCACAAATGCGTAAAAACAGTTGTGTGTAGAAATGGATCCACAAATGCGTAAATCACAATTTGTATGTGAAATAAAAAGACATTTGTACAGATTTAATTGTGTGTATTTAAAAATCACACATTATTTTTGTGAATATGATTTTACACAACACAAATGTAAAAATACATGTTTTAGGTTGTGAGATATTTGTGTATATGTTTATTTACAGATCTCCGCAGTACACATGGGACAAAATTCCACAAATGTGTAAAAAGGAACTTACAAATGTAACGTGACCCACAAATTCACAGGAAGTAATTTGCAAATGTGTAAAAACAGTTTTGTGTGTAGAAATGGATCCACAAATGCGTAAATCACAATTTGTATGTGAAATAAAAATATATTTGTACAGATTTAATTGTGTGTATTTGAAAATGGTGAGATATTTGTGTATATGTTTATTTACAGATCTCCGCAGTACACATTGGACAAAATTTCACAAATGTGTAAAAAGGA
This sequence comes from Chrosomus eos, assembly GCA_036326025.1. NCBI lineage: Eukaryota > Metazoa > Chordata > Actinopteri > Cypriniformes > Leuciscidae > Chrosomus > Chrosomus eos. The sequence goes on from CM070840.1 coordinate 22,307,781, forward strand.
ACTTACAAATGTAACATGACCCACAATTCACAGGAAGTAATCTGCAAATGTGTAAAAACAGTTTTGTGTTGTACACATCACCCTGTATTTTTGTGGATATGATTTTACGTATCACAAATGTAAATATACACATTTGCAGATAGTGAAATATTTGCGCATCATTGTACACATTTGTAGATTGTCTTCTGTGGGTTACAAATATTAAAGTCCAATTAATTCTTCCATATTCGTGTGACTATGCCACTGCGCAATACACACACACACACAATTAACCGGTCATAGATGGCGGGTGTTCATTTCATAGACTGTACACAATGGTAGGTTATTTAACCTGTTAACCTTTGCCAGTGCGCCGACGCTCCGAGCGTTTTTTGTAGCCTATAAATTAATGTATATGTCCAAAAAACGGATAATGTCTTACTTTTTAGTAGTGCTATCGTGGCGTAATAATCTGTTTGGTTGTATGAATGAAATGAAATCGAATGTATCGTCCTGTGGAATCATTCATTCACAGACAGTTTACGAAGATGTTCAACTAATAAAGATCTTCATCGCTGGCAAAAATATGATGCATTTGCAGATTTGCTTTCACTAGAGACTGTAGATCCACAGCCACTTCATCCAACGCTCTTGATGTTCTTAAATCTTCCTGTTACGACTCTATGTCGAGTGTGAATTGAAAGTGCTTCAGACGATTCAGTGCGTGCAGGAAACTGAACAGATCATTCAAACTGATTCGCAAACCCAACGTAACAAAGTAAAAGTAGGCTATACAACTTGTGTCCCTGACAGGAAAATACCCTGAGATTTTGGTCTTATCGCCCAGCCCTAGTTCGATCGCCATCTAAAATGCGCGCCTCCCTCTTCGGGTGTGTGTGACTTGGGCACAGATAACGCACGAGTCCTGATTTTTTTTTACCTCTTCTTCCACATTTAAAATTGCTTGAATGTATAAATTGGCAAGACAAAACACAACCAAATTATAAACTTTCACTCTATGATGTTTAAACTTAGCAGTTAATTTGCGGAATCACATGCGTGCCGAACTGTGGGGCCTGGTCCATACGGATCACGGATCAATTGCGATCTGTTGCACCCCTAAAATCAGCTGATCTGTCATTTGAAATGAAAGTCAGTCTGAAACAAAGTAACTTCGAAACAGAGCACTTGTAAAAGATAATCCCAACTAGAGAACAAACACTTAAGATGTCAATGTAAGTCAGTTTTTAAAAGACTGATTGGTTTGGCGATGGCAAACTCGAGTCCCACAAGGAAAATGCCAATGATTTTTTTGACTTCCAGGACAGATACTTAAAACAGACCTCCCTCCTTTTTCTAAAGACCTCTTACACACAGGATTGATATCTCTCAAAAAATCCATATAGTTATTTTTACATATCAAACTGCATCAGATCATTCCAAAACAATGCTAGACGGACTTAAAATCAAACACCTTCTAATTGTGTTGCTATATCATGTCTACAACCCAGTGTTTCCCCTAGGATTTTTTTTAAAGGGGGGGGGGGGCGTGTTACGGATACGTGGTGTAAATTTTTTAGCAATCAAAAAGCATGTCTAATTAATCGAAATCATGTATTACGTATCATTAAACTTTAAACAAAAATATATGAAAAAAAATGTTCACTAATTCTGTGTTGTTTTTTCTGGTAATAAAATGAAGACATAAAACACAAATTTTATCATTTATCATAAATTTTAATCATATGAAATTAAATAAACTTTTTGTCAAATAACGTGCTGCACAATAGATCGAGTCGGTTGGTCAGGGAACGCCCCCGGGAACGCCCCGTCACGTGGTGTGAATTTACCCCGTGGGGGAAAACATTGCCTTGTCGCTCATTGAAATACACGTGACAATCATGCCGAAGAGTTGTTTTGTCGTTTTCTGTACTGCCAATAAAAACAAAAATTATAAATTGAAGTTCTACAACCAACAAACCCGTTGGTAAAAAAGGTGTGAGCCTCCAGGGATTTGTAATTTTTGAGATTACTGTGTGAGTAGATCCCTAGCTGTGTGGTAGTGGGTGTTAAACTCGTATTAGGCAGTGGGCCAGATTTGTCTACTTCTCTTACGAAAAATAATGATAGTAATCCTATACGATTTGTATTATAATACTTAATAATTCCTACAAGATTTGTATTATAATACTTCTGTGATGTTCTGTAATAGGCCTACCTATAGTTTGTGCCAAAAAACTATAATATTCCTACAGGATTGCTATAATATTTTATCCTAAAATACTACAAGATTCCAATGGTTGTTTTCATAAGGGATGTCTCATTCACATTAGCGTTATCAGCTGAAGATTGGCTTGATAGGCCAATCGCTACGTAATGACCATAGATAGACAGTAAAATAAATAATGACGCCAGCCGTGAACCTGTCAGCACAGTCCCTCGTACTACTGATCACCGTTTTACAAAAGCATTATAGTTAGGAGTGAAGCATACATATTGGTAAGTGACAAGGTTTTATGGAGTTATTGTGCAACATATTTGAGTTATAGGCTAATGTTACCATTAGCCCGCGATGTCTTACCTGGAGATTCAACCAAAACAGAATATATCTCGAAATGACACTTCCGGCCATTTGGTTGGGTCATTGACCCAGTTTTTAATTAAATAAGGGCAATCATATCCTATTGCAGTTAATTTTGCAATGTATCGTTGCCGGTCGGCCTCACAATAAGCCTCACAATAAGACATTTTTGTCATTCAAATACACACATGCTCATGGCGTTTTCCCCCACGCCGACCACGCCCCCCAACTATGACGCGCAACCGACTGTATGTATGAGCTTTACTGTTAAAATTGAAACATGGAAGAAAAATTGATTATTCCTTAAAAAAAATAATTTTTGATGATAATTTATTTGGTTTAGTGTTAGTATTATTATTACATTGGGACATATCTAAATTCTACTGTACAACAGTAATATATTTCTGTCAAGTTAAACCGAACTTTTATTTTGACGGGTTGCCGTGAAGACCTTTTGAGTTTCTGTGTGTTTATGTCATGATGATAGTTTTTCTCAAATGAAGCGGTTAAATGATCACGAAGTGACTTTCGGAGTGGATCTAGGGCCTGGAGAGAAAGTTCATGCATTTGTGTCTTCATATAGGCAAATAGTCTTTCACAAACACTAGTCTACATCGCGATTTGATTTCAAGTGTACTGAACTGCTATTTATTCCTCAAAAAAATGTACAAATTCCGTGAAATTCCACGTTATACAGTAAATTCCTTTTTTATGACTGGATTTCGTCAGCATTTTAGGGGGGCGGGGGGTCGTTTTGGGGGGGGGCGTGAAAACAATGGTAGGGGAAACACTGCAACCTATGTGACTTTTATGCTTAAATCACACATAATTCATGCAAGTGCTATAGGTTAACCATTGAATGGTTGATAGGAAGTGTCTTGTTTACTGTGCATGAATGTCTTATCTCTCAAATGGTGGCATGAATACAATCTGTGTAAAATTTATCATTTTCTTATAATAGAAATGATGTCTAAATTGTACTCCGCTGAAGAGCGGAAAAGTTAAGAGCCCATGTGACTAGTCAGATAAAATGTAATTTATGTGAGAGGAGGTTAAATAGTCACACCCCAAGCTAAAGACAAGGTCTAATTGGTCAGAACTCCTCATGGAAAAACATTTTGAGTTAACTCAGGACACAAACAAAGTGAAAGACCAGACCACAGATCAAGATCAGATGAAAATGGGTTAAGTCCGAGCAGCTTTATTCAAGCCATCTAACTTCTCGTCTCATTTACTTCTCTTTCTTCTACTTAAGATTCTTTTCTTTTACATTGAGTCTTGTTTTCTAAGTTTTGCTGCAAAGCACACCTCAAAATTCAACTTTAAACAACTTCTATTAAGTTGCTAACAGACAAGAATGTGATTGGCCTTCCAAGACGTCACTCCAGACACAATGAGACTGCCAGCGAATCAACAAACCTGGGAAACCCCCTCTCCAGCAAGTACCACATAAGGGAATCCTCATCATAGACATAAACAACAAAACCAAGTAATACCTCCAGATTCTAGTCGAACTGGTCGAATTTAATGTCTTAAACTGCTGATCATGTTACGGTTCTCACTTTAGTATGGATTTTAATAACCACTACAGAGTTGACAATTACGGCCCGTTCAAGATTGGACGACTCATTTGTTAGTCCATAAAATAAGTGACTCTTTCATAATTCCCTATAAATTAATTAATAGTTTCCTTTGAGCTAATTGACCTGTTTCCCTTACACAGTAACTTTTGCTATGAAACTGTGGCAGGTTTTTGCATTTATACTTATAATGCTGGTGACACCATCTGCTCTCAAATGCTAATCTGGAGCCTTGCAAACTGCCTCGGGACCAAAAGCATAACATTTACAAAAACTAAAATTTAATTGTCTAATTGACCAGGATCACTTCTTATTCCAACCCGATTTTAATTTTTAAAAAAGGCAAACCTGACCCGAGACAGACCTGATAAAATTAGACCCAAATCCGACCCCACGGAAATTATTTTCTAACAGGACAGGAACAGAATGTAAAAAGCAGCGTCATCTGAACAGCCTGCAGCGGTGACTTTTTTAACTAGGGATGACCCAGACCAAAATTAGAGACAACAAATAAGAAACGCTAGGTGTAGATTGATAAAAATGCCCATCTTCCTACCTTCTTTGTTAATGAAATTCATTCTCTGATCCCTCTTCGTAACGCTTACGTTAGCTACGTTTTAACCAATGTTGCCAGATAATGTAGACTATACATTGTGGATGTCAAAAATGTAGGAGAATACATTTTCATGTTTTTCCTCAAAACAATTTGTGACAATCCACAGAAAACATAGATATGGTTTAATTTTTGTTAACCTCTGGGGTTGGCAGTCTCGCCAGCGATACCAGCTCACTTTTTTCCTTATCAGTGCAAAAGAGACTCAAATTACTCTGTTGATTTTGATCTTACATTTAAGTGTTGTACATCATTAGATCCTGTTTAGTGTCTATTTTTTTTGTGGGTACCTACTCACAATAAAAACAAAGTGTTGTGCTTTTCGTCAAATAAAGAAAAATAAACATGATGCGCGTTTTGCCTTCTCTCTGTCAGTGAAGTCCATGCTGAAACGCGTCCGAAAAATGAACTTTAACTTTGTCAATACTTGTCACAGAGATACGAGAGATGTCTCTTTATGAAGCTGAAATTCTCCTCTTTTAAATGATGTAATTTACTAAAAAAATTAATATTTCCAGTTTATGTAATCCGTTTGAAACCAAGGAGAGTTACATTTTTTTCGCTCTCCCTTCATTATCTGTAATTAGCTGAGACCGCCACACCCCCAGAGCTGTTCACATGGTAAATAGGCGATCTATGCATAGCACACGCGGCACGCCCCCGATCAATGCCATAACAACACGAAGTTTCTTCATCAGAGATTCACTGATAGTTCATTGCATTTTGAGGATTGAGGATTTGAGCACGCTACTCCTTCAGAGGATTATGGACAGCGGGACGAATTTACCTTTTCCTCAGAGGAATTTGAAACTCGGACGACGAATGGCTGCATTTTGAAGAACGAATTGACCCCACCGAGGATACAAGTGGAGTAAGTTCGGAGTAAGTTGTTTAGTGTTATAATTAGGGCCGGGACTCGATTAAAAAAATTAATCTAATTAATTAGAGGCTTTGTAATTAATTAATCGAAATTAATCGCATTTTAATCACATAAATATTTGACCTGAGAACAGTGAGAAGTAATTTTTTCACATAGATTTTTAGTATACTGACTAATAATGAATATAAATAATGACTGTATACATAAGCTTAAGCAACAACATATTGTTTATTTTTGTTCAACCAAGTCCAGCAGACCAGTGCAATTTGTGACACTGCTTCTGTCACCTAACCGTGGTTGGGAGACACAGGGGGAGATTTGTCTTCTCCAGGGACGATAATTCTCCTCCCGGGTTAACTCCCTAAACTTCACGCTGTTTGGTGTGATGGTAGCATATAAAAGGACAACGAGGCCGTCTTGCAGAAGAGTTTAGATGATTTATTTGACTGACTGCACTGAAATACACTGCACATAGCTATACCTGCACGGATCACCAAATTACTCTCACACACACTCATCCGCTGCTTCGCGGGGAACAACAACAAAGGGGCGCGCGCGCGCCTTCGACAAGCGCACTCGCTCACTCTCGGTCACACACACACTGAGCTGTCCCGAACTGCTCCAGTATAATCGGTCCGCCGAAACTCATCCAGTGAGAAACGTTCCGCAGTGCAAAAATAAGTGCGATTAAAATAATTTGTGTTAATTAACGCGTTAAAGTCTGTAATTAATTAATCTTAATTAACGCGTTAAAGTCCCGGCCCTAGTTATAATTCCTTTTCTGATCATAGAGCTCAAATGCATTTTCAGACTATATTTTGCCTAGTTTTGACATAGGAAATATTACCTCACATTATCCCTAACATTCACGTAGGCCATGTAAACTTTTTAAATAACTGCTTAGGCTATAATGATTTAGTGAAATATATCGATCCGCAAGTTTTGTTGAGTTCTTCTGTGGTCTAGTGGCAGATCGTTTGCCAAACGTGTCAGAGGTTAAGGGTTCGAATCCGCCTTCGATATAGTTTTTTTCTCTCATCAAAACCGAATATGTTCATCAGTGGTTACAGTCTATATCAAGCACGTATATCGACACACGTTTGTGTGCATTTTATTTTGTGATTTCACCGGAATGAATAGTGTCCGCAACGGGGATAGATTGAAGAGCACATCCGAGTGAAGACTGCGCGCGCGCCGCCACAAGAGAACACTGACTCCATGACACTGATAGCAGCGGACACGACCGCTCAGCTTGAGTTCAAAAACAAAACATTTTTGCGCTAGATCTCTTATTTAAGAGCGGACTAAATGAATGCTCTGCTAGTTAACTGGAGATGTTTTATTTGTATTAGGTACAGCCGTTCATTGAGTGTATCAGTAAATGCGTGCGGTCTATATGGGTCACATATGACGCGGTCTACCCATCAATAGATGTTTCTCCGTCCATCAACAGATACTATGATTATATGATCACAATGTATCATACATGATCACAATGTATCATACATTGTGCATCTATAATCATAATTGTCCATCAGTTTACTTTGGATAATGTGCTAACAGTTTTTTGCTTTTGTTTTGTTGTGTTTACATCATCTCCATCAGCCTTCAGAAATCTTTCTGATATAATTTTTTTTTAAATCAATGTTGGAAACAGTTGTGCTGCTTAATTTTTTTTAACCTGTGATAGTTTTTTTTGGGATTCTTTGAATGCACTTTTTTTTATAAAAACAAAAACAAGTTTGGTCTTTTTATGTTTTTTGTTTTTTTTTAAAGGATGTGTTAAGTGATATGAATGACTTTAAGTCTTTATGTTCTTAGGAAAGATTTCTATTTTGAATAAACGCTGTTCTTTTTAACTTTTTATTCATAAGTGAAACATTCTTAGTTCAGGCTGCCTCACAGCACCTTGGGCCATTAGCCATTGGGGGAGTGTCTTTAGTCTTCCCAGGTGTAAATCACATTAATATTCATGACCATTCACACATACCCCGCATACAGCACTGCTGACCCAAAAACTGATGTAAGAAATTCAAATCGTTATATTGATGTTTGTGAAAGAGTGGTCAGAATGATTTTTTTTTAGTACAAAACGTACTAACCACGCATATTATTTTTTTCTATAAAATGCAAACATGTACATCCATTTTGCTCACATATTATTGTAGCAGAGTTTGTGCTGAATACAGCAAATTTATATGTTGGCAAATGGTATGTTTTAAGTAGCTGAAATAAGCACAAATGTCAGGGCATGTCAAAACACCTCAAGTGCCACAAAAACACCTCAGACCCCAGAGGGTTAATTTGATAGTTGATTAGTTTCGTTCGCTTGGGCGAGTTAATATTGCACCTCAAATGGCAAGGAAATATATTAATGTTAATATTAATAAGCAAATCCCCGCACTCCCGGTATCAGTATCCAGGAGATTTTGGTAATGAAGTGCATATTTGACAGAGGAGAAGGGGGTAAGATTGTCATAGAATTATTGATATGTATTTGTTTTAAATAATACAATATTGTTAAATGCCCGAAACGAATAATGTAATGTTGTCATATTTTAAAAGAATCTTGGGTCCGTTCTGTAAAAGCACATTTATTTCAAATTTCCCGAGACCCGAGGTAACTAATATCAGACCTGACCTGGGTCAGAAGCACTCGTCAAAGTTTTGGACCCGAACCCGCTCGGGTCGGACCTCGGTTCTTCAGATCAAAGGGGACACGTGAAGACCTCCACAATATTGTCAAAATTGTCCTTCAACAACCTTATGTCAAGTCACATTTATTTGTGTGGCTAAGCGGTTTTCGAAGTCAAACAGCCTTCTGACACAACATACACGATAACCATATACACCAACCAAGAGCAGTGAATGATGTGGTGAAACAATGGAATCGATAAATGCGTTATTTTAAGCGTCAAGTTTCTATCAAAAGCTGATTTACTCTATTTTGATCACTATCGTAAACATCAGTGTTTATATTTGAACTTTAAACTTTTATCCCAGTACTTCTATGATAATTTGAACTAATGTATCACAGAAATAATGATACTATGAAGTTGAAAAGACTGTTATATATCTACTCTCTCCGAGTCAGAGGCAGCACCAACACAGATTTGAATGTTGCGATATGATTTTGTCAAAGGTTTAATAGACAGACGAAATGGAAGATCATCGCGTGGGGGTTTGAATCGAGATCACAGTCTTTTAAAGATGAATCGTGCAGCTACTGTCTTATCTCTCTCTCAGCATATGAGTAGCGCGAGGGCTTTTCAATGCATTCAGTCTCACGTCGTCCACTTGAAAGGGATTACATCACTCAAACTCAAAGATAACGATAACGACACATTTCATCCTCTGTTGGAACGAAAGTGGCCAACTTCTGTCAATCTTGTCTATAAGCAAGGACAAAAATAAAGCAATTTAAAAAAAGCAACAAAAAAATTGCGCTACCTAGGTGAATTGATTTTTTTCTACCAGCCCCCAGCCCTAATATATATATATTATATATATATATATATATATATATATCAGGGCTCCAGACTGCGACCAAATGGTCGCATTTTGCGACCAAAATTTGAGAGTGTGCGACTGAATTTGCATCCAGTCGCACATGTGCGACCAGTAAATTTGTCCGTCTTTTTTTTTTTTTTTTTTTACACGTTAAACGTGGAAGAGGCTTATCAATGAATCCGGAATGTGTACCAATGAGTGTGAGAAGAATAGGGTGTAAGTGTAAGTGGCTGATGTGTGGAGAGGGAGGGTTCTAGAGATATTTGAGCGCGCGTTTAAACCATGGTTTAAACGTCTGTGGGAAGGAGACAGAGACAAATATCACAACATGCTATGTGCGTCTGAGCAACGAGCACGCAAACTATTGACTCGTTCTTCCGACCTGCGGCTAGTGTGGCAGTTAAATTCACTTGCTGGCTTCCAAAATAATACATTTACAACAGCGATAATAATGAAAACATGAACAAAATGACTAAACACTGTTCACGTGAGTGCCAAACGCTCGAACATGACCTGTCATTTACGCCGTCATCACCCGGGAGTTGATGGCGCACGAGCGCAGGGGAGACCTGAACTGCAGACGTTACCATCGGTGTTTAAACTAAACTCATTTAAAGGGGGGGGGATGAAATACTCAGTTTCACTCAATCTCATGTTAATCTTGAGTACCTATAGAGTAGTATTGCATCCTTCATATCTCCAAAAAGTCTTTAGTTTTATTATATTTATTATAAAAGAAAGAGCTGTACCGAGTCTTTCCGGAAAAACCCGAGCGGGTGGAGGCGTGCCGTGTGGGCGGGAGCCCGCTAAGCTTTTGCGTGTGTTGTAAACAGACAGACTGGTGGTTTATGAGGACATGATTTATTTTTACAATAAACAAACTGACACCTACAGTGGCCAGCTAAACAACTGTATTTAAACACACAAACACACACCATACATCGCATGCTCCATCGATACATTAACTGTACGTGATCATGTTGTTTACTTGCTGTGCTTACACGCCAATAGTTAACAACACACAGACATTTGAAGCAGTTTTACTCATCGCCTGCGGTTCCGTGAACCTTTATCGTTGGGACTGCTCCATCTTTAAGTATTAGGCGATCTGCAAATCGTCGAACTGTGCCTTGTTTATAAAACTATTAGCAGCTACCGCCGAAATGAAGGGAACAAATAAGAACACTTGCGCAACTCCATTGCTGCTCTGGAAAAACAAAATCCATCCACAGGTCCCTTAACTCTGGGTTCTTTGGAAATTTGTGCAGTGTTGTCTTGCCCTGGCAACCAAAAACACACTTTTTGGTGCCATTTTTTTGATTGCAGCGCAGCAGAGCCCAGCGCTCTGATGGACGCTCTCGTACGCTCTAGGCTACAGCTGCGCGCGCGCCCCTTCCTGGAGAAGTGCCTTAAGACCCGTATAAGGAAATTCCGCCCACTCTGACGTCACGTAGTCCCGTATTCGAAAAAAACTTTCCGAAACTTGTGACAAACCGGACGGAGTATTTTTGGAACAGAAATACTCCATCAAACTTACAACTTCATTTTTGAAACTTTGTCCATGTTTACCATGGTAATCCAACTCTTTAACAGTGTAAAAAACTCACTATGCATGAAACAGCATTTCACCCCCCCCTTTAAGATTTGCCAATGTAAACATTCAAGAGCAAGACGTGAAAGAGAACTCGCGTCTAGAAGATTTGTCTGCGTGTGTGTATGTGTAGGCTACTCATCTCAGACAGCCATAGATATATGACAGCGCGCAAATATTGAGTTCTCTTTCAAGTTTTGCACTTGAATGGACAAATTCACATCAAAAAGTATGTCAACATGTCCGTCTTGATGAGTATCCTAGCAGACATAGTCTGTTTCTGTTATGCCTTAAGTGAACTTATCTACTGAATCAGCTCTGAATTGAATAGCTTTTGTAACTTTAATAAGGATTAATCTTTAATTTATACAGTCAAATATGCAATGTTATTTTACATTTGATTATTTTATTCAACTTCTGTACCTGAAGACTAATGTTAGACCTACAAGAAAAGCATAGTTTATTTTATTAGTATCTTTGCTCTATTGTATTTATTTGTGCTTTCGCTTGTTGTTAGATTATTTGTTTCTTTATTTTATTTGACAGCAGTCTTTTTTCCCCTGAACATAGCACGTACCGAATCATACCGAAACCGTGAACCTAAAACCGTGATACAAACAGAACCATGAGCTATTTGAAATGTTGCAGCCTAGTACAGTGTCACAGTTGGAAGATGATTCAGAGTGAGAAGTTTGTGTGGCGAAAAGACCGAACACACCATTTTCGGGAAGACTGTCTGCGAGAATTTAGCTGGTTGAGGTAGTACTGTAAGAAGACGAATTCCATGAACTGCGAATGTTGCAGTCGCTACCCCATAACTGCGGGAAACACGAAGTTTGCCAACAGTGCAGGCACTTCACAGTTTAAACAATACACTAGTTAAACACAATCTTAGCCTCAAGTCAGAGCGCAAAGGCATTGTAATTTCTGCATCTATTATCAAAGTATTTATTAGTAAATAGTAATATACTGGAAATTAGTTGAAATCTGAATATTTGGTTAGTATGTTGATTTACGGTGTGTGCTCCTAAATTTTCTGGTTGTGCCCCTAAAAATTTCAGTTGGGGGCGCGCGTGCTCCTAGTGAAAAAAGTTAGTCTGGAGCCCTGTATATTTTATATATATATATATATATATATATATAATATATATATATATATATATATATATATATTATTGTGAAATACAATTACTCATAAAATTACTCATTGCCACAGAATTTGGTTATATTGCCAACATCAATTTTACCATGTCTTGTTAACTATCTTTCAATTATATCCTCCCTGATAAACGGTGATGCATTTTAAACAAGCATAATCTTTTTGGCCAGCTGGACTAAAGGCATTACCAGGGTAAACACATTATTAACAACAATACCTTTCACTACTATTCATCCTAGCTGAAGACAAAATGCTAGTGTCCAACACTGAGGCAACTGCAATAGTAACTACATTTCTCAACACAACAGCATTTCATAGGGATGAAAGTAATGCCAAGCCAAAGTGTTGAATTGTCCAAACATTGAGATGTTGCCATATCGACAAGGTCTGCTATTGAACAGTACTCTTACCGAACACTTCCAGTTGTTTTACAAACTGTTTGCTCAATAAAACCTTCTCTCAAACAAGCAGCAAAAGCTATAGAATAAATTTAAACACTCCCTAATTTCATTCTGTTGAACACTAAAGAATATAATTTGAAGAATATCGGTCAACCTTCAAATGTGTGGTAACTTATACATAATCTTCAAACTATCTTCTTTGACTTCTGAAATAAGTCAATAGAGCCCATCAACTGTTTGGTTCATCAAAAAAAAAAAAAAAAAAAACGGACATTCCTCAAATTATCATCTTTTGTGTTCAGCAGAAGAAAGAAATTCATACAGGTTTGGAACAACTTGAGGGTGTCAATGATGAAAGAATTTTCATTTTTGGGTGAACTATCCCTTTAAGTTCTTTGCAAACACACAACATGCAGATAACAAGACTCCTCTAGATTTACAAGATTTTTTTTATTTATTTTTTTGTTATTTATATTCTACAATACAAAACAATCTGTCAATATTAAGTAAATTATCTCTGTCATGTTCCTTCTGTCCAGTTTTTACTGCTGCAGAATGTATGACAGTATGAAAGTGTCACAAACACAATGCACTGCCTCTCTTTTAGCTTAAGATTATTTATGATGTTAAAGTTCTTTCCCTATATTTCATCCCGCCCTCACTGATAATTTTCTCTTTTGGCCGACACATGCTTTGGTTCAGAAGGATGGACAACCCCCCACTGCTCTTATCTGCCCAGTGCTTGACCAGCATGTTTACTAACAAAAATCAATATAACATTACATAAAGAGCCTAATTAATGGGGACAGCACTGCAGCCCAAACACATGCACAAACCCCATCATATCAACTCATAAACACACCTCAAATGTTTTTTTAATTTGCAGCTCAAAACAAGTTTTAGACATTTTAAAGCAGAACTGTCTTTCTCTTTAATAAAACACATTGGGCCTCATCCATGAAACACAAGCAGAATGATTTTTTATGTAAATTGTTCACAAAGCCGTTCTGTTCCGTTCCGTAAAGCCGGATCCACGAAAGTGTTTTTTTTATTTTCAAAATGTTGAAAATTCGTGTTTTGTGTTCTTCGTTTTCTATTTTCGTTTTTGTGTTCTATTAGGCAAACTGATGACAGTGATATTTCACGAGTTTGTTTGTCAATTTAGGTAGGTAATTTGGAGATTGCTGACATAAAAAATGATTTATTTGGCATTTTTATAAATATCGGCATCAGCCAAAACGTTTTTTTTCTGTTTGGCCGTATGGCATTGAGAACGCCAGTGCCAAAGCCCACAGCGCTCCCATTCTCCATTTTCATTAGTTTGTAAAATAGTGTTACCTTGTCTTACACAAGGTTACAGTGTTTACTTCCTTTTATTCATATTTTTTTTTTTTTACAATTTATGTTACTTGTGAAAAATACTGTAATAGGATTTCAGAATCAAAAAGCAGAAACAATAAATTACAAGTCTGTTTTTTTATAGATTTGTTTTGTATTCATTTTCAAAATATTTGATTTCCAAATTATTAAATATTAAAACAAATAGAAATTGTCGCAATCAATGATGTACACAATCAATGTCGGTAATCATAGCAACCAAAGCTTTAGCTGGAAAATGCTGTGGCTCCAGTACTCTCAAGTGCCCCCAGCTGGCTTAAAACGCTTAGGTACACACTTTAATTGAATATTTTTTGTAAAGCAAAATAGCAAATGGACAATTAGTCTATTTTGCATTTATGCTATATACTGGAGCCAAACCTGAGAAGGGAGACCAGAAGTTTTCACAGAGTTCCTGGACATAGACGATATATATTCACACGTTTAACTATCAAATCAGGGGTCTCATTTATAAAACTGTGCGTAGAATCCTTACTAAAAGTGTACGTGCGTCCGAAAGCCAAAAATGGCGTATGCAAACAAATATTCAGACTTATAAAACCGTGCGTACGCCAGAACCTGCGCAGAATTCACTTTATAAATCCCAGTCAGCAGAAGATTGTGCGCACATGCGTCTCCACCCCGAAATAACCATATATGGAGGTTACAACGCCTAGTTTTACTATGCATATCCTCATCTGCATATCATTTGCATATGATTATTCATCCACGTGATAACATGTTTAATGGAAGGCCTACAAGACATTTGGAAAATATGAAATACGGATGTGCCGTCACATTACATTAATAAAAAATAATTTAGTAGCCTATATCCTTGCCTTGTTTTTGAATAAATAAATCAAATAGTGTGAAAATACATTTCAGAGAAAGTTTTTCTCAATCTTTTTCACTGGCCAAATAGTATTTTTAATTGATTTATATTTTGAAATGGAAACAGATTGTTGTGCATTATTTGCACGAAACTATTTCAGACAATCTGCTATTATCATAAGCAATTATCTATGAAACATTAAAACACAGCATGCCAGAGGAAAAGTGTTTGAAAGCATTGCATCCACAACAAATATTTCTATTTATTGAATATAAAAAATGTTGTAACTTCTCAGTAATGATTTTTTTTTTTAAACTGTTATTGTGAACATATTTCACAGAACACTGTAATTATGATTATAATGAAGATTTACGGTTTTATATAGGCTGCGTCAGTTTCACTAAACGGCCCAACGCGCTCGCTGGCGTGGACATTTAAAAAGGGGTGGATATTTGCTTCATGTGATAGGCTTGGTGAGTGAAATTATATTAGTATTATCTTTCTGCATACTGTATGTATAATTTTCTTTAGATTTGTGTGACCAAAAAGTGACCAAAAAGACATTTTGCTCCAGCTCACCATCGGTGTCGCCAAACTGCTCCGTCTCCAAAACGTGCGTACGCACGGCTGAAAGTTTGCTTAAAGGTGCGCACATTCTCCCGTCAAGTTGTTTTTTATAGATCACAACCTTTGCGTGGAAACTGGCGTACGTACGTTTCCAGCCCCGTTTTGTGCGTACGCACGCTTTATAAATGAGGCCCCTGGTGTTTACGAAGCATTTGTGAATCCGAAAGAGAGTTCTTGAGAATTTACTCATATATTTACTAAAGTTTCATGAATGAGGCCCAATGTTTACAGCCCTTATGAACTCACTGCTGTTTAACATCTGTACTAATGACATAATCAGCATCATCTTGCACGAAACAGCCAAGAAAAAGAGTCCAATAATGTTAAAGAGAGCTCTGTGTGTGTGTGTGTGTGTGTGTGTTGTGTGTGTGTGTGTGTGTGTGTGTGTGTGTGTGTGTGTGTGTGTGTGTGTGTGTGTGTGTGTGTGTGTGTGTGTGTGTGTGTGTGTGTGTGTGTGTGTGTGTCTGTGTGTGTGTGTGTGTGTGTGTGTGTGTCCTCTGTCAGCTGGCTGCCACTTTGAACTCTGATCAAATCAGCCTTATAAAACTCATGACAGCCCGACCGCTCTCTGCGACCCAATAGAAAGAGATTTTAATTAGGTAACAGCAGCAAACACACACACACACACACACACACACACACACACACACACACACACACACACACACACACACACACACACACACACACACGTGGCTGTGCACACTAATGCCATCTCCCCTGTAGCACTAGTTACTAAATACAAACTATTTTGGCTCTGAAAGAAGCATCTATTTAGAAATCATCCATAACTTCTCACAAGTGATAGTAAAAAATCTTGCCTTCTGCATTAAATAGTGCTCTTTCACTAATAAAATCTTTCAAAACATGAAATCCTTGAAACATGTTTTAGCATATGACTAGGCCATACATACAGTATACTTTGGTAATTTGCTTGTATCATTAAATCATTCAGAAATGAATTAAAATGGTGATTCAACCACCATCGGTAGAAGGTAGATTCAAAAAAATTATTAAGGCATATTTTTTCTGCTGTTTTTACACTAAAGGGCACAAAACTGACAATTAAAGAATGACAATCATTTTTCACTTCAACAATTATTTCTGGTCCTCTAATTTGATTGACCAAGCAGCAGTACAATATGTATACTGTATGATAAATTAGAGTATAACAGCACTGTTTCATGTTTGACTTTGATTGCTTATGTTTTAGATTTTTAGATTTGCTAAGTAGGCACAGAGTGGATTTGCCTGAAGTGACAAGGGTTTTCTGAAAGTCAGAACATCTATGTTTTCTCTTGCTACATGATCGCTCAGAATGGATTCCCCTCACTACTGATTAAACGGATTAATCGTGATTACAGACTGCTTTGACATGGGAAAGGGAATTCTCAGTCACTCCCTTAAAGTAAACATACAACCAAACCTGCCCCTAACCTTACCTGTATCCCACCTCAATAGCTGCAAGTGTTTTGCAACATGAACAAAGTACCAATTTTTTTTGTTTTGTCTTTTGCTTATGCAAGAACTTAATAGGTAAAGACACCTAATATAAAGTGTGACCAACTATTCTAATGATATGATCTTTAGGAAGCGTAATTGTCAAATAAAAAGATCATTAAAACATTGCAATATTTAAAGTTGCATAATGTAATTTCACCGGCAATATCATAATGAATAGGCATACAGTATAGTCTATTGTGAATATTTGATATATTGCCTAGACCTAATGCTAGAAAGTTGTTGTTTTTTACTCATGGTGTCCGATATTCCTTTGTGGATAACTGTCAGAGAAAGACACTTTCTGTAAATGTTTGCATAAATATCAGCATTTACACAAGATCTGTTTATGAATAATGTAATCATTATAACATGTATTCATGAGTGTTTATTTGTACGCCACATCACTGAGTCCACAACCATTTGAATGAACACATTTGCAAATTAGAGGACATATTTGTTTTAGGTTTCATGAGACAAATATGAAAACTGTTGCATTTGACCAAACAGGAGTGAGGTCATGGAGACAGACTATAACCAGGCCTCCAATCCTGAACAAACCACAGAAAAAATATAAGGTTTTGCCACACATGGTTTGATACTGACAAAAACATGTCCCAGTAGATAATACTCCTCTGAATAAAATTAACTATTTTAATTTGGGTAACACTGTAATGTTAAGGGAAATGTGGTAATTAGGGGTGCAACGGATCAAAAAACTCACGGTTCGGATTGTTTCTCGGATCAGAGTCACGGATCGGATCATTTTTCGGATCAGCAAAAAAAAAAAAAAGACAAATAAACATAGGTTTTGTCTTTTTGTTAATTAACACTTTGATGATGAATGGTTAAATTAAAATATATAAAATCAACTTAAAGTGCACAAGGCATAATTGTAGGAGCCTAATTTTGCTTTTGTTCAGTGACAATTATTGCATATGTGTTGCATTTCAGTATTTGAATATTTGTGTTTTGATTGTAACTTTCTTTCTTTGTGTGTACTAATTAGATAAATATGCTCTATATTTACTTTGAAATATGTTATGTAAAAATTGTGCACTGGCCCTTTAAGAATTTCGACTGTAAGTGAGGGGATTGGTTGTGCGTCCTTTATAGGAAATAGAGTGGAATCGCACAGTTTTCTTTACCGCATCCGTGATATTTAGGATTTAAGATTATATTTTGTTTCTTTTCTTTTCTTTGTTTGATTTACTAACGAGTTTGGATTAAAAGGAAGAATTTACATGAAGAAAACGGTGCATGTGAATTGTTTTTTATTGGACACGGAGCGAGTTGACTGGAATTCTTGCGATACGCACTCACAATAATAGTATCTTCTTTTTAGAGATATTAGGGGGGTTGACTTACCGAAACGGGCCAATCAAGAGGATGCTCTCTGTCTTACATGCGCACGGCACACACGCAAGGTGTCTCGCTCTCTCCTGTGGGCGCGCTACACGGTTTGGAGCACATATGTTCTGTCTCATGCACGCTCGCTCGCTAGATCCCGGGAGATTTGAACTAATTTGCGGCATCAGGAAGCCAAAATGCTCCTATACAGGGGATTTAAATGACGCGGGTCGTTCAAGCTCCTCCGTTCCTCTGCTCGCCATGACCACGCTGTGTGTGGTGGACTGAATATGCGCACTTTTTTTTTTTTCATAAATCAATCCGCGGATCACGTGTGTGCCGAACCGAAGATATTGATCCGAACGGATCACGGATCAATGACGATCGGTTGCACCACTAGTGGTAATGTTATGGCCGTTCTTCCAAGATTTGTAGGCCTATTCACTTTAAATGCATTACGTTTCTTTAAATGAAAATAAAATATTATAAAATAGATAGTTCTCATGCTCTATGTCGTGCGGTCAAAATGTGTCCTAACATATTTACTATATACCGGTAATAACCCTTTTATAAAAATAGTAGACATTTGAGGCTGTACTAGCCTATATTGTAAATTAAGCCACTTCACAGTCATATAACTATGCAATTACCTATGTCCATCCATTAAAAGTTCACATAATCAAAATGTTCATGCATCAAAATGTTCAAAAATAGATTGTAAAAGTAATCCATATTAATCAAGCCGTTTAAGAAAACTGGAGACTCAGCCATGCGAGCGAAAACAAACCTCATTAGATAAAACAGCTTGATTCATGTGAATGTCTTTTTGTACTTTTAATGTGTGAAAGCTTTGCCTGTGTGGACTTTCAATGGATTAACAAAAAGGTGAGATAGTTAAAAATATCTTCTTTTGTGTTACAAAGATGAATGAAAGTCATATGGTCTTGGAACGACATGACAAAGTAAATTATTTCATTCAGAATTTTCATTTTTAGGTGAACTAACCCTTTATTACCTGTGTTAAATTAAATACTTTATTCGATCATATAATATCTACCATAGTCATAAATATGGTATTTTAATTAAAAATTTTGTTGTATGTAAAATTGTACAATGACAATAAAGAAATATATTTAATTGGACAGTTGTTGAAAGTCAAACTATTGAAAAAAATGCTTTTGGAGTTAGGAGACTTTACAAGCATTAAAAAAATGTATTGGCCATCACACACTTCTGTGTTATTGTTAAGTTCACACTTACATATAATTAAGTAGAGTAAGGGTTTTGTGTATTTGGGGTGCTGTTCGGAGGGGAAGACTCTGAGTTTGGAATTTTGGCCCGAGCAGAAAGTACTCCCCCCGGTTGTGATAAGAATAGTTAAGACTAGAATGAATAGATGGGTTGGTGAAGGGATGCTGATAAACTGTCAACGAACAGAGGCGAGTCTGCTATATACCTCTTATTGTTAATTGAGTTGTTTAACTAAATGCGCTCCTTTCGTGTTAATCAGGTTAATTATCTGAACGTGCTCCTCCCAAACTTTGTTAATAAAACATCATTAAATGAATGAGAATGAAGTGTACATGGTCAATGACTACAAACAAATTTACTTTATGGATTTCATTATAATTAAGCCATTAAGAAAGCTTTCCTTTATTGTTTATTAACAAGAGTGTGTTTGTGTGCACATTGTGACTAGTGTTAAAAAGTCAAATAGCACAAAATTAAACTATTCTATTTTTAGTTCATGTAACTGAAAAAAAGAAGAAAAAAAAAGGAAAAAAAGTAACAATGTGATCTTCCCTATAATACAAAACCAATGGACCCACAAAGTTATGAAATTGAGTGACAGCATCTATGTCAGCTCTCATGAGCAGACATTGACAAAGGACATATAAGAATCTATGGCAGAAGTTCTCTGCTACTAGAGTAACTACATCATGCAGTATGTGCCTGAACCATTGACTGGATTTGAAGGGAATATGTGCACCACTTCAATTATAAAGAAACACAAATAACTTCCGTCTAAACAACAAAAGAACCAACATTTCAATAATAACTTGGCCCAATAGCAGCCAGGTTGTAAGGTTATTAGACTAGAACACACCCTTTCATTGTAATCAATCAGTACAGGTTTCTGTCCAACGATGTGACATCAATTTCCCATTTTAAAAAAATATACTTTTTATGTATTCCGCTTGGTGCTGTAATAGATTTGGAAACAGTGTCTTACCTCTGTGTAGTCAAAGTCTGAGAGTGGAGCTATACTTTTGATGTACTCTGCTCTAGGCTGATTGGACGGGTTGGCGATTGACACAGGGGGTGTTAAGGTGCTCATAGCAGATATTATCGTCTGGAAAATAAAAACATAGATGTAAAAGCAGGATGAATTAAACCAAGCTAATCAGCTAGACAAAACTGCTGGAGACAAAACAAAAACATTAAATTGGGCGCAATTTGTATTCACAAAAATGACTTACCACTATGGCGTCCTTAACATTTTTCCGGATATCCAATATTTTTTGCTGCTTTTCTCTGAGCAGAAGAGGAGGAGAATAGGAGGACACAGTCATTAAAGAATGAATGACAATTTCAAAATTAGGAGTGTCATAATAATTGTCCATAAATTAGGAATGTGATTGTAATATTACTCAAAGGTGGTCCTTATCAAAGGTCAAACTGTGATTAAAGTCACAACAGAGCACATATTCTGCACACAGTGACCTCATCCTGATAGTGAACATTGAAATAACGGCACATAACTCTTATATATAGGCCTAATCAATCCAGTTATTATCTAACTATTTTATTTGCCATGAGATAAGGCCCAAAGATACTGTCTAGGTAAACAGCCCAAAAATAAGATCCAAAAATGCTGCATGCCAAAAACGCTGTCTATACGCAGTCCAAAAAAATATGCTGAAAAAATGCTGCACACATAGGCTATATATAAAAAAAATGCTGTATCGTGGGCGCTCAAATTTGAGACTCGAAAATGCTGCACGCGTGTATGATGACCAAAAACGAGGCCCAAAAATGTTGCACACGCCTATGATGCCCAAAATGCTGTCTAAGTAGCCAGCTGACTAGGTTTAGAGACAGCCATAAAAACGCACCGGACGCAGAGAGGCGTACATTTGAAGCCCCGTCAACATTCTAACATCCTCAACAGACATGGATGCCGCATCCGTTATAATAAACACAGAAAAGGCCCAGTGTCAGTATTAACGCTAAATAATAACACTCACTCTGCGTTAAAGCCGTTGACGTGCAGGATCCGCATCTGTTTGACTATAGTGCTCTTCCCGGATTCCCCAGCGCCTTAAAATCATAGAAAAAAGTCATGAGATGATACATAGCCTAAATATTAGTATTTCCAGGGCCATGAAGAAATTATCCATCCATGATGATGATGATGATGAAAATATATCCATATCTCTGATCCGATGATATTTGTTATTAATGTTTTGATTTCTATCTTACCTAATAAGAGCAGGCGGTGTGTGGCTTTATACGCCTGTCTCTCTTTCTGTAACTGTTTCTCGATCTTTTTATTCGCCTCTCGTTGCGCCTTCTCGTCGATGCGCTGATCTTCTGTCTTGCTGTTGCCCAAACATCCCATGTTCAAAAGCCTCTTACTCCTCAGACACACAATAAATAATAATAATATCTCAAATGTCTCCTATAATGATGATTTAAAATGTATTAAGCTGATAATAGAGCAAGAAATCCCTGCGCCACGGGAAAAAAGGTTTCGCTTTGACCCCTTCACACACCCGAGCAACAGAATCAGTCGGATCTCCTCGATATATTCATGATCAATGTTTGAAAATCAGACATGAAGCGATCATCTCTCTCTCTCTCTCTCTCTCTCTCTCTCTCTCTCTCTCTCTCTCTCTCTCTCTCTCTCTCTCTCTCTTTCCTCTCGCTATTTTGTTGTAATGTGTGTTTGTGTCTTTAACTCAGCACTGCCTCCCTCTGCACTTACAGGAAGTGACACTCCACACTCAACCTGCTGATCCCAGGTCAGCCTCTCATATCCCCACTACATCATTAAGCTTATGCAATCATTCATCATTAAAGGCGTCATTCATAAGTGAATTTGTTACAGAATCCTCTTCCCCAGCTGCTACACGACATAAATTATTACAAAAATGGAATAGCATAACCATTCTATTTTTATTCTATTAATTGATCTGTCTATCTACATTGATGTTTACAAAAAAGTAACATGTTTTCATTATTTTCTCAACAGCATTACAAAAACTGTGCACACTTATATGGGCAAACAAAGTTGATTAAGTAATAGGCCTACATTTACACTAGTGCACATTTCTCAGGCAGATGTCAATTTCTGTATTAAAAAAAGGGTATCGATCGGAACCATTGTTTTCCAAGGTGATAAGAAGATACAGTAGCCACTGTAGCCTACATCTAAAACATACCAGGTGTGATAGCAGGTAAGCAGGATGAAGAAATGGGAAAGTAACATACTAAATAAATATACTAACATACTAAAAATATTAAAAGAAATTGTAATAAAATATGAATAGGCATTGTATTTCATCAAAACATATTAATCATGTGATTATATAAATCTTTAAATGTACTTGCCCCAACCTGTTATTCATGAAAATAACCTATAACCTACACACACAATTTTTTTTTACAGCCATATCACTATAGCCCAAGACCATTGCCCACTGAAGCTAAGCAGGGTTGAGCCTGGTCAGTACCTGGATGGGAGACCTCCTGGGAAAACCAGGTTGCTGCTGGAAGAGGTGTTAGTGAGGCCAGTACAGAGTGCTCACCCTGTGGTCTGTGAGTCCTAATGCCCCAGTGTAGTGATGGGGACAGTCAAAAAGCGGATGAGACGTTAAAACGAGTTCCTGACTTTCTGTGGTCATTAAAAATCCCAGGATGTCTTTCGAAAAAGAATATGTAGCCCTGGCATCCTGATCAAAGGTGCCCATTGGCCTCTGTCCATCATGGCCTCCTACCTAATCATCCCCATATAGAGGGAATGCGCATGACGTCACAGTAGGCGGAAGTCGCTGCTGTTCCGCACACTGAGTGGCAGAAAGACGAGCCGCAGCATTTGTTTTCAGCGTGAATGACGTGAAAAACACACAAAACACATCTAAAAAGGAAAGAGCTTTGCGATTGACTGTACAACTAGATTTGGCCAGAAATCTGAGGTACTGTATATTTTTACAGACTGCAAAAAGCTACAGAACAGACTATATTCTGCATAATTGGATGTTTTTAAATAAACTGACAAAAAAACTATACAAGTTTTAGGGCTGGACGATATGATGATATACAGTATAACATTAATGTAAGTGATCACACGGATTTAGACCTATCTATATTGTATTTATAAAGCGTTTACAGGCAAATTTTCTTAATTTATTTCCCCGGCGTCGAAATCAGGCATATAAATGTCAGGAAACACGATTCCTGGCTGCATGTCAATATCAATGGATCACTGGATCTTTGATAAGTTGTAAGGAACACTATATCGAGTCCAACTTTTAGTTTAAACTGATAACAGTTTGTTTTACTCGCGTTTTCGCAGTTTCCCCTATTAACTCCAGCCACGCAGCAGCTCTTTTGCCACTCAGTCCGGCTGAGAGGGGGCGTGTTCCGACGGGAAAGTGACGTTAATGCATTCCCTCTATACTGATTGACTATGTCAATCTGTCTCCTCTCCACCAGTAAGCTGGTGTGTGCGGTGGGCGTTCTGGCACAGTATGGCTGCCGTCGCATCATCCGGGTGGATGCTGCACATTGGTGGTGGTTGAGGAGATTCCCCCTTCCATGTAAAGCACTTTGAGTACCCAGAAAAACAGCTATATAAACATAACAAATTAAATGAATTATTATTGCACATTTTTCTGGAAGTAATCATGATTAATCATACCTAGTTTTTGTCTGTTCAAGCGCGAAAGCAGAAGTTAAAACTAAATGGAGAAACACGCATCCGAACACGCATTATGTTCCGAACCGGGAACACTTCCCATAAATCCTGATGTACTTTGTACATCATAAGAAGGATGACGTCTACGCTAGTATTAGTCTCTCTGTTTATCCCGAGGTTTACCACAAACCGCCGGATCCAGGCCATATCCAGATCTGAGGAAGGACCATCGCATCGACATGATGACAACGCAGTCCTGAAGTGCCAGCCTCATCAAGAAGGCCTCATGGACACCTCAACACACTCATCTCCACACCGGCGTGATGACTCCGACCCCTAACCAGATGAACTGGATAAATATCATGAAAGTTCTGATCCCATCTGACTTCTGACCTAATATGCCTGCCTAAATCATAATCATACACTGTTCGTTCGTTGGCCAAAGGAGGACTGAGCCTGGGTTCTGCCAAGTTTTTTTTTTTTTTTCTCCATTCTGTCACTGACGGAGTTTTGGTTCCTTGCCACTGTCCCCTTTCTTCGCCTTTGTCGCCATTGGCTTTTGGCTTGCTTAGTTGGGGACATTTAATTTTGAATTTAACAATACAATTACAACATTATTTTCCTGTTATCTCTGTAAAGCTGCTTTGAAACAATTTGTATTGTAAAAAGCGCTATATAAATAAAGGTGACTTGACTTGACATCAACTCATCTGAGCTTAATAACCAGGCCTATATTAGCATACATTTGATTTACCCCGTTACAATGGTCCCTTTTCAGTTAATGTTATCATAAAAATACACTTGTAGGTTTACAATTTTAAATAAAGCACATTTAAATGTTCAACAATGTTCAAATTGTATATTTTAGTCGTATTGCGAGAATGTGCGCATCATGTGCGCATCATCATTCACTGTGAAGTTTAGCGGAGACTCACTTGCATAAGCCTTGTCTACTCATGACAGCAAAATGGAAATATTTGCATGACTTTCTAATATTTACAGATGGAGAATATACCTGTGCACTAAAGAAAGAAACATGTCTCAAATGCATAAAATATATATGCTGTTTGCCATGGTGGATCGATTTGATCCATGATCGACCTTTATTGCTGCAAGAATAGCATGCACATCAAATTATCTTGACTTATTGACCCTGTGTCAAATTAGGATTGTGTGAATTTAAATGGTCTTTTATGGAACTGCCTTAACCCGACTGATTTGTCAGGTTAATTTAAGTCAGATTTAATTGACATTTTCAATTTTTAAACACACTTTATGGAACAGGTCTCAGAAAATAGTCTGTGTTGATGATAAGCTAAAGTTTCAACATTCCAAAATGAACGTCAGTTATGTCTTGGGGGAAAATGCCATGTTGCAAATATGATGGATGTCATGCAAACTACGTTTTTACTTTGCATAACATTGTATACAGCTCAACACTGTGTATAGCTAAAATAGAGACATATTGCATATTGGTCAAACGGTGAGGTCACAATAAAAAGGAGTTGAGTAAGAAAGTGAAATTGAATAAACTTTCTGATGATGATATTATTCACCTCCGGTCCCTACTTGCAGCATTAGTCAAATGTAAAGAGTGATGAAGCACATGGACATAATGAAACATTTAAGTGGCAAAGTACCTTCTTAATCATCCAAACTAATTCAAGTTTACTGTTGGTTAATGCCTTCAAATGCGACCATATACATTGTGATATGTGTTCTGAATGTTTGGAGGATAATTCTTATCGCACCAGGATACACAGAAGTGAACACTAGCTAGAACAATGGGAAGATTCTTAAATGTAAAACATATGAAAATTAGATGCAAAATTCATCTTAAAGAGTTCCGAGGCCACGAATAGTGGCCAATTAATGCAAATGATGGGTACTACTGACACTACTGAATTTGATTCGAGACTAGTGTGCAGAATGGAAACTTTACTGATGAAGAGCCTGAGTCTCCCCCTGGTGGACATTAAGCATAGCAGAATTTGCAATTAATGGATCTCTTTCATTATTATAGTGCATTATTCCCAGTTGTTTTTGTTGTTTTTATTATATCTATGGAGTAGTTCTAGGTTTATGGATGTTTTGTTTAAAAACATTCATGTATATAAATTATTACTCACACTTTTGTGGGTGGTCATGTACTCTAGAAGGCAGTATAGAGGCTTTTTTCTTGGTTTGGGTAATTATGAGGTTAAAATTGTTCTTTTATTCTAAATAATAATTATGACTCATAAATAACTGTAAAGAGATTCCCAAAAAATAAACAAATTCACAAATAAACAGAATGAGATCCACAAGTATATGTAAGGAGTTTCACAAAAAATGAATTACAGTAATTTCACAAATAAATAAAATGGAATTTGAAAATAATAAAAATTACAAACATGTTTCATACCATAAACACAACACTGCCTGTCATTTGTGAATCGCTTACTGTGCATTTGTGGATGGCTGCACGCATTTGTGGATTGCCAAACTGTCACGTGTCTGTCCTGTCTTGTATTGCACTTGGGTGTCTTTGTTAGGTTGGGCCATGTGCTCTCGTTATTGTTTGATCCCTCCCCCTTGTTACCTGATCAGTGTTTGAGTTCTTCCACCTGTTCCCTCTTGATTTGTTCCCTTTTTAAGTCTCCTCTTTGCAGTCTTTGTCGGATCTTTGACATATGTTTTCCCAGTTTCCGTGTGATGGTCTTCGTGTTCAGAGTCAGTGTTTGTTCTTTAAGTTCAGTTTTGTTTAATGTCTCATTTATTGTGTTTTCCCCTTTGTGGGTCTTTGCTTTGTGTTTTGGTTTCTTTTGTTAATAAATCATCCATTGCTGCACTTGAGTCCTCCTCTCCACTGTTTGTAACCGGAACGTGACAGAACGATCCGACCATTTGAGGATTCAGCAGCATGGATGACGATGATTTTGACTGGATGGATGATGACGCTTGGATGGGCGACGATGACTTGGATTGTCCAGACTACACAATCGCTACATTTGGATCGACCCAGTTTTCCACTATCTGTCATGACGGAATGACTCCGTCCTCTAACGAATCCGGCAGAATGAATATTTTTCAGGCCCTCGCTTTTATGGTTCATCAAAGGGAGAAGTCGGAGCGTCTGGCCGGGTTCTCGGGGACCCGTGGATGTCGTAGAGGAGGAGGAGAGGGTCGAGAAGAGGTTCAACACCACTCTCCATCCTGGCCCTCCTTCGATCCTGGGCCAGTGAGGGACAGCTCAGAGCCTACTTCTCGCCGTCACGGACGGAATAGGAGGAGGAAAAGCCCGTCTGCCCAGCCGAGAGACTGTTAACGTCCCGTCCGCCCAGCGGGCGAGAGACTGTTCACGTCCCGTCCGCCCAGCGGGCGAGAGACTGTTCACGTCACGTCCGCCCAGCGGGCGAGAGACTGTTCACGACAGCGTCCGCCCAGCGAGAGACTGTTCACGACACGTCCGCCCAGCGAGAGACTGTTCACGTCACGCCTGCCCAGCGAGAGACTGTTCACGTCCCGTCTGCCCAGCGAGAGACTGTTCACGTCACGTCTGCCCAGCGAGAGACTGATCACGTTCCGTCTGTCCAGTCTGGGACAGAGCCAGAGATCCCCTTTGGCGTGGCCACCAAGGTTGTGACGGACTATCTGGAGCGTCTGGCTCGGATCTTGGAGATGCCAGTCTCTGCTGTTCCAGAGCCAGAGGCAGAGCCAGTGTCTGCTGTTCCAGAGCCGGAGGCAGAGCCAGTGTCTGCTGTTCCAGAGCCGGAGGCAGAGCCAATCTCTGCTGTTCCAGAGCCGGAGGCAGAGCCAGTTTCTGCTGTTCCTGAGCCGGAGGCAGAGCCAGTGCCTGTTCCAGAGCTGGAGCCCATGTCGGTTCCGGACCCAGTGTTTGTTTCTGTATTTGTGTCTGTCCTTGTGATCATTTCTGTTTCAGTGGCTGTTCCTGAACCGGTGTCGGCAGTTCCTGAGTCAGTGGCTGCTGTTCCAGTGCCTGTTCCAGAGCCGGAGGCAGAGCCAGTGCCTGTTCCAGAGCCGAGCAGAGCCAGTGCCTGTTCCAGAGCCGAGGCAGAGCCAGTGCCTGTTCCAGAACCGGAGGCAGAGCCAGTGCCTGTTCTAGAGCCGGAGGCAGAGCCAGTGCCTGTTCCAGAGCCGGTGTCTGTTCCCCAAAAGGCATCTCCGCCCTGGACGCCCGAGGGGTCTTCACCTCCCTGGACGCCCGAGGGGTCTTCACCGCCCTGGACGATGGACTTTGGGTTTCGCCCGGGTATCCCAGGACTAAACGTTTTGTCCCTCCCGTCCCGCCCTGGTCTGTCCCTCCCGTCCAGCCCTGGTCTGTCCCTCCCGTCCAGCCCTGGTCTGTCCCTCCTGATGGAGCGTCTGGTAGCCGCTCCGTAGGGAGGGGGTAATGTCACGTGTCTGTCCTGTCTTGTATTGCATTTGGGTGTCTTTGTTAGGTTGGGCCATGTGCTCTCGTTATTGTTTGATCCCTCCCCCTTGTTACCTGATTAGTGTTTGAGTTCTTCCACCTGTTCCCTCTTGATTTGTTCCCTTTTTAAGTCTCTTGTTTGCAGTCTTTGTCGGATCGTTGTCATATGTTTTCCCAGTTTCCGTGTGATGGTCTTCGTGTTCAGAGTAAGTGTTTGTTCTTTAAGTTCAGTTTTGTTTAACGTCTCATTTATTGTGTTTTCCCCCTTGTGGGTCTTTGCTTTGTGTTGTGTTTTCTTTTGTTAATAAATCATCCGTTGCTGCACTTGAGTCCTCCTCTCCACTTTTTGTAACCGGAACGTGACACAAACCTGGCTTAAAGGGTTAGTTCACCCAAAAATGAAAATTAAGTCATTAATTACTCACCCCCATGCTGTACCAACCTCGTAAGACCTTCGTTCATCTTCGGAACACAAATAAAGATATTTTTGATTAAATCTGAGAGCTGGTTCACTGCTACATAGGCTTCTAAGGGAATGAAACTTGACGGCCCAGAAAGTCATTGAAGAAAATGTTGAAGTATTCCATGTGCCTACAGTGGCTCCACTATAAGTTTATCAAGCGACAAGAATACTTTTTGTGCGAAAAAAAAAACAAAATAACGACTTTATTCGACTATTCCATTGCTTCCATGTGGGCCTGAGACGAGACTTCAAGAGATTTCCAGGACACATGCGCGAGAACGGAGGTTCTTCTTCTACTACACAGCGTGCGTCTAACAAGCAGAGGAAGACGCGCGCTGTACATAGTTTGTAGAAGAAGAGCGTCAATTCTCGCGCATGCGTCCTGGAAATCTCTTGAAGTCTCGTCTCAGGCCCACATGGAAGCAATGGAATAGTCGAATAAAGTCGTTATTTTTTTTTTTTTTCGCACAAAAAGTATTCTTGTCGCTTGATAAACTTATAGTGGAGCCACTGTAGGCACATGGAATACTTCAACATTTTCTTCAATGACTTTCTGGGCCGTCAAGTTTCATTCCCTTAGAAGCCTATGTAGCAGTGACCCAGCTCTCAGATTTAATCAAAAATATCTTTATTTGTGTTCCGAAGATGAACGAAGGTCTTACGAGGTTGGTACAGCATGGGGGTGAGTAATTAATGACTTAATTTTCATTTTTGGGTGAACTAACCCTTTAATAATAAATAAATAAATAAATAAAAGTGAATATATATATTTTACATTTCTTTCTATATTTCTTCCTCTGTATGCTAATGAGGGGGCTAAACAAATGTCTGTTTGACCTCAGACATAGCAATCGAGCTTAGAGTGGCAGTGCTGAAGCTTTGAGGCCACAGTGACACGCAGGCAATGAATGACTTAAGCCGCTTTCTGACCGGAGGGACTTTTGCAGTTCCTAGAACCTAACGTTCCTATAACCTTTTTTATTTGTGTGTTCCGACCGGACTAAGTTGGGGATTTTTTAGTTCCTCAGACCGTAGTTCCTATAACTCTTTCAGTACCTAATCTAGAGCGAGGACTTTTTTAGTTCCCTTTCCCTAGGTCTACGTTGATTGGTTTAACTTATAAGTCACGCCCACTGTCAACACATTTTCTTCACTGTCTGTTGCAATTCGCATTTCTACGCTATGCTAATTCATAACTTAAGACAAACATAGGTCTTTCAACCAGCTAATTGCTAATGCTTGATAAACTTACCCATTGTTTTGTTTGCCTCCTGCGCCCTGCTCTTCTATCTTCTTCCATCATATTACTTAAGATCATATTGCGCTGGAGCCTTCGTCTTCTGTGTTCTCTTACGAGAGGTTCTCTCGTATTGCGTAAGCTAGCTTACGCTACGGGAAAGATTCCTCTTTTCTGAGAAATTGAAGCCAAAAAATTATCCTATAATTTGTATCTATTGTCAACGCAGTTCAGCTGCAGCAGACCAAGAGCGGGCTAGCTAGCAGTTCATTGGTTCGCTCACAGAGAACTGCTTAAGCCTATGAGGAGACGCGAGTAAACTCTCGACCAATGAGAGTCTGACTTGCTCTCGTTGCGTCAGAGCCCGCCGAAACGGGCGTGGTCAGAGCGAATAATACTGGCGCGAATAGGCTGTTACTCTGATTTTTCATTTCTTCAGCATGGCTACCGCATCTGCTGATCCTGAGAGAAGCCGCCGTCGTTGAAAAGGCAACTCTAGCAAGCATCTGGGAGACTGAGGAAGCCGGCCGTCTTCGCCACCTTCAGCCGTCCTGCGAGCTAGCGCCATCCGACGGATTTGTATCCTTTTTACAAAATGCTTCCTATATATTGTTGTATCTAAAAGAGCGAGCGTCTTTTTCAAGATGTCTCGTAAAATTTCTTGCGGCTCTTGCCGCGCTCCCCTCGAGGCTGGGGACCGCCACCTCATCTGCGCTCTCTGCCTTGGATTGGAGCACGCCGAGCTCGCCCTCGCTGTAGGTGGCTGCGAGCTCTGCGAAACTATGCCATTGTTGACCCCGCGGGCTCGACTTCGGCCACTAAGATGCTTCCGTGCCGCCTCTGACTTCGCCGCGGAGGAAGAAACGCCGCTCTCAGAGGCCGCCGGATCCCCAGCCGGAAGCGTTCATCCCGCCGGAGCCTCTCGCCTCCCGCTCTCCATCTCCGCCGCTTCCGGACATACAGCTGCCGCCGAGTGGCCGCTCTGTTGCCTCCGATGACGCCGCGGACATCAAGGAGACATGTTCGCTTCTCGCTTCAGACGGTGAGGAATGGTCCGGTTCTCACGCCTCCTCGGCCCGAGAATCAACCGGGACCCGCGCTGGAATCGAGGATGAATTAATGCTCCTCCTCTCACAGGCCATTGAACGCCTCGGGCTCGATTGGTCTCCTCCCTCCGAGCAGACCATCAACCCCATGGACGGCAGCTACTTCCGCCAGCGCTCGACTCCCGCCGCTAAACGGGCTGCGCCCTTTTCTGCCTGAACAGCACGCAGAACTCACAAAGTCCTGGAACGCCCCGCTCTCTGCTAGAACTCGCTCTGACTCTTCCACCCCGCTTCGCGTTGTGGACGGAGCCGCAGAGAAGAGCTATCTCTCCATTTCCCCTGTAGAGGACCTGGTCGCTGCACATCGATGCCGCCCCTCCGCGAGATGGCGCTCATCACCTGTGCTTCCCTCTAAAGCCTGCAGTGCTACTTCAAGCTTTCACGCCCGCGCATACTCAGCCGCCGGCCAAGCAGCTTCTATACTCCACTCCATGTCCGTCCTTTGGATACTACAGGGTGATTTACTTCGTGAATGGGACGAGAGCGGGAAAAAATCCCCCTTCAGTCGCGGATTGAGGATTTGCCGCGAATTTTGTTCTGCCTCGTCGCGCTAGCTCCTCTGCAGGCCGCTCACGTGACCAGCCTCCTGCACGAGCCCCACCCTAGCGCCTAGCTCAACACAGTCAGACTTCTCAGCGACACCAGGGCGGCCGCCCTCGCTCTGACAGCCGCCACAGACCGCCGCCTCCCCGGGGGCCTCGGCAGAGGTTCGCGCTGAAAACTGATCACTCGAAGTCTGCCTAGCAGTTGAGAAAAAGACGGCGCTCTCCCGCCACGGCTGGACCGCCGTCAAAGTTCCGCCCTCTGTTAGTCCCCGCTCACGCGGCTACTACAGCAGTGTACCCCGCCATTACCAAGCCGGTCTCCCTTCCCGCTTGCATGAGCACAAACGCCGTGTTTACGGCGACCCAGAGAAATCTCAAAAAGAGCGTAAAAGCCTCTTGTGTAGAAAATGTGCCCACAACACTGTGTTCACTCATATACAATGACTCCTGTTCCCGTGTCTCACACAGAGTCCACTCTAATAAAGCGGTCCCAACCCGCTCGAGTTTCAGAGTACATGAGCGCACCCACGAGCCCGTGTGCGCGTCCCACCTCTGCTCACTCTGTTACACGGCCCGTAAACTTGTGTAGAAAATGTGCCCACAACACTGTGTTCACTAATATACAAAGACACTCCAGTTCCCGTGTCTCACACAGAGTCCACTCTAAAAAAGCGGTCCCAACCCGCTCGAGTTTCAGAGTACATGAGCGCTCACTCTGTTACACGGCCCATAAACTCCTCTCTGAGTGTAAGTCCCGCTGTCATAAACACTATGAGCGTGCTCACGCAGCCCGCGAGGTGCAGCGACTGGTTCATTTCACTAGATCTGAAGGATGCTTATTTTCAGATCCAGATAAATTCCCTTCACAGGCCATTCTTACGTTTCGCCTTTGAAGGCCAGGTTTATCAATACACCGTCTTACCGTTCAGCCTATCCTTAGCACCCCGTACGTTCACGAAGTGCATGGATACGGCGCTCGCCCCCCTGCGGAGTCAGGGGCTGCGAAAACTGAACTATTTGGACTGGCTGATTTTGGCACAATCACAGAGAGAGCTACTGTCTCATCGTACAGTTCTCCTCGACCATCGGAAAGCTTTGGGCCTCTCTGTCAACTGGACAAAGAGCGCACTACAACCCAGTCAGACTATCTCCTTCTTGGGTATAGAGCTAGACTCGGTCACGATGACGGCTCGTCTGTCAACACAGCGCGCGCGCGCCGTGTTCAGCGTCTTGCCGCAGATGAACAGACTCACACCTCGCGCTGGGTTACATCCCCTCAGCCTCCGCGGTGCTCCAGTTGGGGTTACTGCGCATGCGCCCGATTCAGCTCTGGTTGAAGAGCCGTGTGTCTCACCGGGCGTGGACCACGGGTCGCCAGCTGATAAAAAGTAACGCAGACCTGTATCACAGCTCTGCAGCCATGGTCTGTGGCAGAATGTTTTCAGCGGGGCGTTTCCATGGGGACCCTTTCTCGCCGAAAAGTCATCTCGACAGATGCTTCCAACACGGGTTGGGGTGCGGTCTGCGAGAGCTCACCGGCCTTCAGCCCATGGTCAGTTCAGGAGAGCCTCCTACACATAAACTCTTTAGAGATGTTGGCGGTCGAGAACGTGCTCGCGCGCTTTCTCCCGCACATTCACAACCACCACGTGCTGATCCGTTCGGACAACGTAGCCGTGGTCTCCTGTCTAAACCGTCAGGGCGGAGTCAGATCCAGGAATCTCTTCCAGCTGACAGAACACATCTTAGTTTGGTCTCAGTGTCACCTGCTCTCGCTCAGAGCGACGCATGTGCCGGGCCATCTGAACGACGGCCCAGACAGCCTGTCCAGGAACCCCATTCCGCCCGCTTTATGCCTTCCCTCCGGTCTCTCTGCTACCACAGGTGCTTCAGAGAATCAGAGTAACACGCCACTCGGTGCTCCTCATAGCCCCGCACTGGGAGGGTCAGACTTGGTTTCCGGAGCTCACTCAGCTGTCACAGACAGCCCCGTGGCCCATTCCAGTCAGAGCAGATCTCCTCTCCCAAGCTCACGGCACGATCTGGCATCCCCACCCAGAGCGCTGGGCGATCAACAACTACCCGTTGCTTTGCCAGAGGGAGTGTTAAACACGATCATGCAGGCTAGAGCGGCTTCTACAGGAAGGCTCTATGCGTCTAAATGGTCTGTGTTCTCAGAATGGTTGAGAACACGGCCCCCTTCGGTGCCGATTTGGGTCCTTTCCATAGTTCTCGAAGCTATGAAAGCCCCCCCACTCGAACCGTTAAACACCGTGGATCTTAAGTACCTGTCGCTCAAAACTGTTTTTCTACTCGCGCTCGCATCAGTAAAACGTGTGGGAGACCTGCACGCGCTGCCCACTAGCGCGTCCTGTCTCGAGTTTGGACCTAATGACTCCTTAGTCGTTCTCAAACCTAGACATGGTTATGTCCCAAAGCGATCGGTACCCCGTTCAGGGCACAAGTTATCTCCCTATCGGCTCTGCCTGCATCCGATAGCGAATCTGACTCTAATCTCCTGTGTCCGGTCAGGACCCTGAGATTATACGTTACTCGCACTGCTCCGGTCAGACGATCCGAGCAGCTTTTTGTTTCGTTCGGTGGGCGCACCAAAGGGTTGGCCGCCTCGAAACAGACTCTATCCAGATGGACGGTTGATGCCATTGCAGCCGCATACGCTTCAAAAGACCTGCCATGCCCTCTGGGCATCAGGGCTCATTCCACTAGAGGCTTGGCCTCATCGTGGGCATGGTCCAGCGGAATTTCCATTCATGACATTTGTGTGGCAGCGGGATGGGCTTCCCCCTCCACCTTTGTCAGATTTTACAATCTGGAAGTCCCCGCCTTGCAGGCTAAACTACTAGCAGTCTAGTATGTTACAGCTCTTCTGGTTGAGCTGCACTTTAGGGAGTTATTCACACAGACCGAGTTCGTTCTGTCCCTCTCTATCATGTGCTTATGTACTACACAATCACCGGCCCGCTCTGCTGGCCTTTTGTCTCATATACATATATTCATTCCCACTCATAGGGTTCCCCGGGGTTTCCCCTGGGACTCATAGTGGATGCTTAGCACGCACGGCGTTGACCAGGTGTTCCCGTAGCGTAAGTTAGCTTACGCAATACGAGAGAACCTCTCGTAAGAGAACGAATCGGTTACCTAACGTAACCTCGGTTCTCTCTAGATGAGGGAACGAGTATTGCGTTCCTGGCCGTGCATGTGCTACTAGCGTTCTCGCTTCATTCCATGAAAAACCAGAGTAACAGCCTATTCGCGCCAGTATTATTCTCTCTGACCACGCCCGTTTCGGCGGGCTCTGACGCAATGAGAGCAAGTCAGACTCTCATTGGTCGAGAGTTTACTCGCGTCTCCTCATAGGCTTAAGCAGTTCTCTGTGAGCAAACCAATGAGCTGCTAGCTAGCCCGCACTTGGTCTGCTGCAGCTGAACTGCGTTGACAATAGATACAAATTATAGGATAATTTTTTGGCTTCAATTTCTCAGAAAAGAGGAATCTTTCCCGTAGCGTAAGCTAGCTTACGCAATACTCGTTCCCTCATCTAGAGAGAACCGAGGTTACGTTAGGTAACCGATTCGTTTCATTTCACACACACATACACACATGCACGCGTGACGATCGACCTGTTGTTTTCATAGACAGTAAAAGGTTGTTTTTGCCTATATGAGGACACAAATGCATGAACTTCCTCTCCAGACTCTAGATCCGCTCTTAAAGTAACTCCGTGAGCATTTAACCGCTTCATTTGAGAAATCTATCGTCATGTCATAAACAGAAACTCAAAGGTCTTCACGCCACGGCAACCCGTCAAAATAAAAGTTCGGTTTAACTTGACTGAAATATATTACTGTTGTACAGTAGAATTTAGATGCATCTCAATGTAATAATAATACTAACACTAATACAAATAAATTATGATCTCAACTTTATTTTTAAAGGAATAATACATTTTTCTTCCATGTTTTAATTTTAACAGTAAAGCTCATTGTGCAGCACGTTGTTTGACAAAAAAAGTTTGTTCAATTTCATATGATTAAAAGAAATGTAATTAATGTTTTGTCTTCATTTGGTTACCAGAAAAAACAACAGAATTTGTGTGGTAAAAAAAAAAACATTTAATAGATTTAAAAAAAAAAAGATTGTATAAGTTTAATAATTGTTTATAATAAAAGTTTTATGATTTCAATTAATTAGACATGATTTTTGATTACTAAAAAATGTACACCAAGTATCCGTAACACGCCCGCTCCGCGACACTAGTTTCGGGGGATCGATCCCCCCGGGATCGGTTAATCAGTTATTTATATAAAAAAATAGCCAGATACAGAGGCAATCTATTAGTTACACATACAGTAACGTTAAAAAAATTGCTATGATGAAGTAATAATATTTTTTACAAACCAAGAGATGAGATTCAACTTTGTTATGTGAAAATATATTTGTTTCTTCCTCCCTTTAAAAAACAAATAGGCAAAAACTTAAGCACAACCTTTTTTTTTTTTTAATTCATTTATTAAATGAAACTAAATGAAAGGAAACTTAAAATAGTTAATGATTTAACTTAAAATAGTTGATGATATAATGATATAAATGTCAGCAAGAAAATGCTTCTATAAAATACATTCACGGGTATATTGCATTTACTTTAACCAGGCAGTGATATTATGATACCATATATTTAGTTATGGTGGATATTTACTATAGTAACCACTGTAATGAAAGGTTTAATGAAGCTAAATGCAAGACATTAAATTTGACAAAATCATTAAACACCAAACAGAATTCCATAAATATTAATTGTTTTCAAAAGGTTTTCCTGAACACTCTCACTATCTTCAATTGTTCGGACAAACACCTGCTATACACACTTGCAGAAATATACATTTGACTATTACATCATGAAGTCGCTGCATGACTAGAACTAACGGATGTCAATGAATGAATATATAATTTACCAAAACACCTGATGAGCACTGACGCTATTTGATAAAGGCATTAGGCAGACATCAAGTTCACATCCTACGCATGCCCAAACAACACCGCCCAGAGACAGTGATGAAGTGGACACAACCAGGAGGATCAGGAGACAGGGAAGACCAAGGAAGACATGAAGACAGATGTTTCACGAACACCTGAAGAATGTCAGTGTCCCATGGGAAGATGTGGAGGACTTGGCCACAGATCGAATATGTTGGAGGACACTTGTTGCCCATTGACCCGTGGACCCCTGCCCTGCACAGGACTTGATGATGATGATGATGATGTGAGTTTATCCATAACTGTGGGATATTTTTCTGTAAAGAGGATGTATAATTAAATGTTAAATGCATTTATGTAATTTTACTGATATGTGGGCATGATTAAAAGTATGTCAGTAATAGCAAGCAATAATCATATGAATTTGTTTAAAAATAACATGATTTACATGCAAACGGGACAGTTATCAACAGTGTAACTGATTTGATCATGACAAAATAATCGAGTATCTGATGTCGTGTGACAAGTCAGATTAGCTTTTCCACTCTTGCAAACAGAGGAAGGTCATAAAGTGTGGAGAGACATCATGTATCATTGGAACATCAACAGACAGGGTCCAATTTGAAATAATTGTAAATAATACAATGCAATTAATATAAACTTTCTGACAGTGTGTGGGGCATCTGACTACTTTCCAAGAAGGGGTGCAACTGATTTACAAATATGGCGATTAATATGTACAGGAATTGAGGCAGTAGCCAATGACAGCACTAGGAGTAAAAGCTGCAGAATTATGTACAAGTATACAAATATGTACGAGCATCGTATGAATTTGACAACTTTAAGAAACAACAAATGCTTGATAAAATGTTTGATTACTGGTTAAAATAAACACACACACATACCATTGTGAATATTTGCCTTTGCAGTTTTTCGTGTCCTCTGTTTACTTCTCTAAGGCCCTGTTCCTCTTTTCAGCTGAAAAAAAGAGAAAATAAAATATCATTATGTATAATATATGGGGTTATTTAAAGGAAAAATTACAGATTTACCTTACACTTTTTGGATTTTAAATTATTAGGCATTAAAAGCATGGTAAGTGTTGTGGTTACTATACATTTACAACAAATATTCCTTTAAAACTACCAATACTGTGGTAAAAGCATAGTAAGTTTTGTGGTTACTGTCCTTTCACTATACTTATCACGGTATCACAGTTAAACTAAAATTACTGTGGTAAAAGCATGGTAAGTTTTATGGTTATTGTCATTTTACTATACCTGTCAGGGTATCACAGTTAAACTAAGGTTACTGTGGTAAAAGCATGGTAAGTTTTGTGGTTATTATCCTTTTACTATACCTGTCACGGTATCACAGTTAAACTAAGGTTACTGTGGTAAAAGCATGGTAAGTTTTGTGGTTATTATCCTTTTACTATACCTGTCACGGTATCACAGTAAAACTAAGGTTACTGTGGTAAAAGCATGGTAAGTGCTGTGGTTACTGTGCATTTACAACAAATGACACACTAAAACTGCAAATACTGTGGTAAAAGCATGGTAAGTTTTGTGGTTACTGTCCTTTTACTATACCTATTACTGTAAAACTTACGTTAAGGTTACTGTGGTAAAACCATGGTAAGTGTTGTGGTTACTGTGCATTTACAACAAATGACACAGCAAAACTAAGGTTACTGTGGTAAGAGCATGGTAAGTGTTTTTTTTACTGCGTTTCTACCACAAATACCACTTTGTAACTAATTGTGTACTACTTTGAACCTGATATGAATATGATTAAATGATTGAAGGTCTAGGCCTATAGCACGTCACGTGACAGACAGTGTTTAATCACGTTAGCAGTAGGGGTAAAATCTTTGCGTGGCAGGGGGAGCTGCCACTCGACCAGTCACGGATATATGCGCCTGCCACTGCGTTATATGCGCCTGCCACTAAACCAGTCACAGATATTTGCGCCTGCCACTAAACCAGTCACAGATATTCGCGCCTGCCACTGCATCATATGCGCCTGCCACTCGAACTTACACAATATGTAAGATATGTTTTTAAGCCAAATGCAGCGCATATCCCCTGAAGCCAGCTGGAGCCAGAACGGTACGCACAATAGGTCAATATTCACCATTAACCAAACGCTTTTCGCCTGCCTTTGAACTACTGTACCCACTTTTTTTAAATCCTGAGCACCAGTCTCGTCTCTCGTGACATAGGCTTGCGCCTGCCTCAAAACCTCTCACTGTTTTAATATACCAGACGAACCCACAGATAGTGCAATGCTGATCTTATTTTTTTTATTCGCTCTTTTTGCCCATAAGGAGCACGTCTCGGCTCCCGCCTGGGCTACTAAAGCGTCACACCTGCCACAAGATCTCTCACTGTTTACACCTACCAGACACTCCTAATGATACACGAGAGCACACAGACAGTGCAATACAGATCTTATTTACATTTTTCTCATCTGATCTTATATTTTACTCGCTCTTTTTATCCATATATGGGAGTGTCCTTGTGGCTCTATTAAGCGCGCGCTATCAGCAAAACCTGCCACAAGATCTCTCACTGTTTACACCTACCAGACACTGCTAATGATATACCAGAGCACACAGACAGTGCAATGCAGATCTTATTTACCTTTTTCTCATCTGATCTTATATTTTATTCGCTCTTTTTTATCCATATGGGAGCGCGCTCGTTGCTCTATTAAGCGTTGCACTATCAGCAAAACCTGCCACAAGATCTCTCACTGTTTACACCTACCAGACACTGCTAATGATACACGAGAGCACAAAGACAGTGCAATACAGATCTTATTTATATTTCTCATCTGATCTTATATTTTATTCGCTCTTTTTATCCGTATGGGAGCGCGCTCGTGGCTCTATTAAGCGTCACGCTATCAGCAAAACTATGGAGCTTATAATATGACAAAATTATTTGAATTTGAATTGTGGAAATTTGAATTATTTACAAGTGTAATCTAACAAAACTGAATTTTAAATAGTTCTGAATTTGAATTTTTTTGGAACGAATATTGAACATCTGAAATTTAACAAACTGAAAGGTTTTTATGGATGAATTTTATAGACATGTATTTTCAAACAGCTAGTTTTTGTGTTCTGAATTCAAATACTGCAAAAATTTAGGCTAGTTTAAAAAAAATACGGATTCAAGTTTTCAAGATGAAGAAATTCGGAACTTCAAATTCAGTTTTCTAAAATTCAATGTCAAAAATTCAATGTCAAAAATTCAGGTCTTACAGAAAGTAGGTCACAGGGAGGAGTAGATGATCTCAGAAAAGTCGAACAGAGTATTTTGGCGAATTAGGGACTGGAGAAGTTTTCCAGCGAACGTGGTGGTGGTTCATGAATATCAGTTCATGGTTTGTATGTGGATGCTATAAGAGAGAAAGAGAAAATGCCAGTACTTCATTGAGACTTGAGATTAAATAAACTGGTATTGACAAAGTATTGGTCTTGTATTAATTTTCACATGCAGTTAGGCCTACACATTGTCGATTAAAAACAAGAAATTGGCTGGTAAAAGATTGAGTGGCAGTAGATTTTGAAATCCACCAGCCACAGTGGCCAGTGGACAAAAAAGTTAATTTCCATCCCTGCGTTGTTGCGTCGCGCCGCTCGCGTCCGGTCTTGGCGTTCTAATCAATTTTACACAAAATATACTTTAAAACAAACACCAGAGACCACTTTGACAAAAATGTCTCATGTGCTGACAACATTAACCTTTAAACACAAAATCATTCATGTTTAAGAATCCTTAAATCACTTAAACTTAAAGGTGCTATATGGAATTTTTCTACTAAAATGAATCCTTTTTTTATTGCCTGTGTGTGAAGGGATTGTAATCACACATTACAATGATCCACTTGTCGAGTTTTGCTATTACTTCTGAAGGCCAATATTTATATTTATATTTATATGTGAAGTCTCCGGGTCGGATTTGCCGCGAAATCCAACGGATGTGACGTGCATGCGCGCTCCCGACCCTCTCTCCTTGTTTACAGTCTATGCGACCGACGCCACTTCAGCTATCAGCTAACGACATGGAGTCTGATAACACTCCAAAACGACCTGCCTCCAGCACAATACAGACTCCACAAATATATAAAAAAGCAAAAAAGAGTTTTATCTACTGAAGCTCCTCAGGCCAAACGTGATTCTGATCGACTCAGGACGAAAACACGGATCAACATCGGCAGAGCTTTTGAATCATTAGTAAACTCTAATGAAATAGCAAGGTAAACTACATGAGACATGAAATGAATACAAAAGACTGTTCCAGGGTAACAAAAAGTAACTAGGTGTAACTTATTTTATGTACTAGATCTACTGTCTACCGTTACTCATCCCACTACTATCATATTGTATATAATAAACATTTCCAGACACGTTCAGTACAGTAATGCTACTTCCTACTGCCTTACTGTTACACTGACATTGTTCAGTCTAGTTCACCGTTTTCGTTATCATATTACTGGTATACACTCACCTATGTCAACATGACATCATGACTTTTGCGTAAACATACACGCCACTTTCAAGTCAAGTGGCGTGTTATTTATACGCATTTTGAGCTATCCGCGTGTATGCGTGTATGTCTACGCCGTTATGTCCGAGTGATTCCGCGTGTATGTACACGCCGATAAAAATCCGAGCGAAATTAAGCCAAATTTTGATATACATCTGGGGGAGCGATATTTTTCTTACTAGGATGGTAGGGAAAGACTCATAAATGGTATTAACCAGTGACGG
Organism: Chrosomus eos; assembly: GCA_036326025.1. Taxonomy (NCBI): domain Eukaryota; kingdom Metazoa; phylum Chordata; class Actinopteri; order Cypriniformes; family Leuciscidae; genus Chrosomus; species Chrosomus eos. The sequence continues at coordinate 22,349,224 of CM070840.1, forward strand.
GTAGGTTTAGGGACGGGGTTGGGGTAGGTCATATATTTATATATACAGTAATGTAACGCTAAGTCAACGGCGTTCATAAACACGCTGAAAAACGATTATGCGTGTTGATAGCACGCCAAAAATGGAAATACGAATTGGCGTGTCATACATACGCAGTTTCATGAGATCAGTCTGCCTATGTTGACATTGCTGATTGTGAAAGATACACGAATAGTTAGTGAAATGCCTTTTGCTAGATAACATCACATGTCGGCTAAATGCAGTCAATGTAACGTTATCATACGAGCATGGAGCATTAGTTCAACGTCAAGCTGATAAAAAGTAGCCTATTATTGTAACGATGCAGTGGGAGTTTACAGGAGTTTCCAGCATCAGTGTTGCCAGGTCCGTATGCCTGCACTGTTTCCGTGGGTTGTTTGTGTAGTGCACGGGTTGACGCGATTGTTTTACCCACTGGAACATGATTGTTATCGGGGAAACACCCGGGAACGCTATTTGACTATTTTTGGCCGTGATTGGGTTAGTTTTGATGAGCAATTGGGCTGGTTTTGTTGTGCAGACCTGGCAACCCTGTGTGTGACGCTTTCGCTGTTGTGTTGAAAGTCTCCGTGTGGCCGGTAGTGAATGCTCGCTCTTGAGATCGAGCACACACACGCACACGAGCATGAGCGCTCTTGTTGCAATCTGAAACATCACCACTAGAGGCCGCTAATTATTACATAGAGCACCTTTAACAATCACCAACAGTTCGCGATGAACAAAATCAAGTCCCGCCCTACAAGTTTTTCACATTTTCAGACAGAGATGTAATTTTCATTAATTGCATACATCATGTTTTATTCATATCTGGCTCATTCACTGCAGGATATGCTAAACGACTGATCTTGTATTAAAGGGGACATATCATGCTAAATCTACTTTTTTAGCCCTTAAATGCCTTTTGTTGTATATTTGGAGTGTTTATAAGTACAGAAAAGTTGAAATTAGTTTCTCCAGGAACTTCGTTAATATCTTTATATTCTGTTTTGGTCACATTTTTCAACCGGTTTAGATTTTTCTGTAATCTATTGCCGCGTTCCAGGCAACCAGTAACTCGTGTTTTTCCAACCTTATACCCGTGAAAGTGCACTGGAACGGCAGTCAAACCCGTGACTTCCCACCCGTGAACTCGTACTAGATCCATGTACTCCCAGTTACGAGTTCTGACGTCACATAGCCCGCAAAACCATACAAAACAACAATGGCAGCCCCTACGGATGCAGTGTTTCTGCCGGCGGTACACGATGAGAATACACTTTAGGACAATATAACGTTGCAGTCAAATTAATAATAATATAATAATAATGATAATAATACACACACGATTATGTATTTCAATGTTATGTGTCTGAAACAATACGTATGTATATACACACACGATTATGTATTACAATGTTATGTGTCTGAATTCTGAAACAATAAGTATGTATATTGCGCTCAGGTATTTTTGCGTGACTGGCCTGGAACGCAACAAAGTCGTGAGTCGTGGTTTGAAGTCGTAATTGACCGTTCGCAAAAGCTACGCCCCCTAGTTATTGTTGCTACGCCCGTCAAACAAATGGTCAAACACGACCAGCGCCACAGATTGCCATGACGGGAAGAGGTATACCCGTGCGTGTCAGTGACCCTTTTTTGGAGCAATACCTCCGCGATATCCTCCAGATCGAGGCACAAGGGGTTACAGTATACAGTGGAGGGATATATTCAAAATATAAAAATACGCAATGAAGGAGACACGACTACTATCGAGGCTAACGTTAATGCTCACCGGTCTCAAGCGAAATCTGAGAAACCCGACCTGTAACGTTACCTCAAATGCAACTGTAACCCCCCCACCCGGGTCCCACTCGACCCGCTCCGAGCGGGCCTCGAACCCGGGTCTCCGGCATGTGAGTCAGGCACTCTAACAAGGAGGCTAAAGACTGCAGCCTCTAGCATCTGTCGCCAGAGCGCCTATTGAGATCAGAGGAGTGAGGTTTACTCGCACAGCAACTACTAGCTGGCCTCCGTTACACTCACCCCCCTAAACCTCACTCCCATCCGGGTCACGGCACCAATGTAACCCCCCCACCCGGGTCCCACTCGACCCGCTCCGAGCGGGCCTCGAACGGTCACCGTGATTTTGCCAAGTAAGACATGGTCCTGGATCAACATATTTTGTTGATCCTGGATCAACATTCCTGTCCCAAAATGTAGTCCTTACCCAATCCCTACCCCTAAACCTAACCCTACCCATAACTTTTCCCTAAAATCAGAGGGTAATGAAAGGTGACTGACACTAATGTTTAAGTACTTCACCCTGGTTTTAAGCCTAAACCTGACATAAACAGTAAACTTGTCCCTCAAATCTGATTGGTTGACTGGAAAGTTGATCCAGGATCAACAACGATGTTGATCCAGGAACATGTGGTACTTGGTGAAATCACGTTCACCGGCCTCGAACCCGGGTCTCCGGCATGAGAGTCAGGCACTCTAACAAGGAGGCTAAAGACTGCAGCCTCTAGCATCTGTCGCCAGAGCGCCTATTGAGATCAGAGGAGTGAGGTTTACTCGCACAGCAACTACTAGCTGGCCTCCGTTACACAACCAGCACAGCCTTGAAGAAGATTTTATAAGCTGGTTCAGTGGGTAATTGTTTGGAGATAGAAATATATAACTCACGCTGCATATTTAGTAATTTTGCCTCAGATACAGGGTTATACATTCGCTTTAACGAGCGGCTTGTTCATTACCACGGCAACCACTTGCGTGCCATGCTGAATACGATTTTTGTGTTTAAAAAGTAATTATACATAAGAGACGGAAAGATGCAGATAATCATACATTATTTAAGGTTATTTCTATTCGTTACGATATTGATATTAGGGGTGGGAGAAAAAATCGATCCATCGATGCATCGCGATTCTCTCTCCAACGATTCTGGATCGATTATGAGAATTAGAGAATCGATTCTGAGCTTAGTTTTTAACCAGATGTGCGATGACGTTGAGTTTGCTTTAGAAACACCCGTATTCTGCTTGCTTCCAATTCCTCACACACATACACCACTCGAACCTTCCGTAAAATAATATTTCATAAAGTTCGGAAAGGTTGAAGCGAATTACGAGGACATTCACAGGCTTCATTGCACGCGCTGTGAGAGACGCGCGCTTTCTTTGATGTTACACTTGAAGTGTGCTGTCTCACCCGTTGGTATTTTCTTTACAAATGCTCTACGAAGTCATCATTTATTAGGGCCCGAGCACCGATGGTGTGAGGACCCTCTTGGAATTGCTCTGTTTATTATTAGGGGCCAAGCACCGAAGGTGCGGTGGCACCTATTGTATCTGTTCCGGTTCTTATTAGGGGCCAAGCACCGAAGGTGCGGTGGCACCTATTGTATCTGTTCCGGTTCTTATTAGGGGCCAAGCACCGAAGGTGCGGAGGCACCTATTGTATCTGTTCCGGTTCTTATTATTATTATTATTAGGGGCCAAGCACCGAAGGTGCGGTGGCACCTATTGTATCTGTTCCGGTTCTTATTATTCTTCCGTTTCTTCCGACTGGGCGTCTATGGCAGCCCATAGAACCGTTTGCGGGAAAGTTATGAAATTTGGTACACTGATAGAGGACAGTCTGAAAAGTCACCAGAGCAAATTTGGAGTCTCCAACTCAATCCCTCTAGCGCCACCAACTGTCCAAAGATTTACTCATGTTTATGCTTATAACTTTTGAACCATAATGGCTAGAATCACAAATCCTTTGTCCTCTTATTCCTTGGCTCATGCCGATTCGATTGCACCCTATGACGTCATTTTCCGTCACGACAATTTGTCCGCCATTTGTAATTATCCGAAAAAGCTACTTTTTCGAACTCCTCCTAGGCCGTTGTTCCGATTCTCACCAAAATTGAACCAGATCATCTCCAGACCGTGCTGACAAAAAGTTATGGAATTCATAAAAACGCTGCAAGTTGTTCTCGAATACCACGCAAATTAATTTTAAGTAGCGCTTGCGAAAACAGACATAAGGCTGTATCTCCGCAACGCTTTATCGTATTCAAACCAAACTTGGTACATGTCATTACAAGCATGACCTGAGGCTACATGCTGCGTTTCGGCGCAGCGCCACCTACTGGTCCAGAGATACGAAAAATTGCTATTTTTGCTCATAACTACTGAACAGTTTGTCCAAAAATAATAAAGTTGGTCTTGTTAGATTCAGGGCGTCATGCCGAGTCGACAGATATCCAATTTTCCCAGATCGGCCATTTTGGCTGTCGGCCATTTTGAATTATGTGCTAAAATGCTGTATTTTATGAACGCACGAACGAATTGCTACGAAACTCGGTATGGGTCATCAGTACGATACCCTGAAGGAGCCTGAGAAGTTTCGAAACAGCGCCACCTAGTGGCAAAATTGATTTTTCAAATGCTGATAACTCTGGTTGTGTTTGACGTATTTTCACGGGAGTCATCTCGTTGGGATCCTGAATCCTTGCCGAGTCCACAGATACCAAATATGCTTAGGTTTTGTTTACGGTTTGTGTAGCGTTGTGATTTAGCGCTTAAAAAACATTTGCCGATATCTTCGAAACCGCTTGTCCGATCGAGACGAAACCACCGCCAGAAGTTTGGAAACATAGGTCGATAGGCTATACGCTAATGCCCAAATGCGAAAATATTGATAGTAAGGGGTAGTAAAATCCAATCAAAGTCACGTGTCAGTCATTTTTTATGTGTTTATTCACATAAATGTATATAACTCCAAAACTAAATGAGATATTTTCACCAAATTTTACACACACATGTATGGGCTCACTTTGAGGTCACATAAAAAAAATGGTGGGATTGAGCCTCTTGGTGGCGCTATAATAGAACGTAACATGCTATTCTTAACGAATGCATTGGTGTAACATTACAAAACTCAGCATGTGCCATCAGCACCATGCCCTGAAGGTACTCAAAACATTTCGAGACAGCGCCACCTTTTGGTCAAAAGTTATAACATAATTTCTAAAAACTTTTGAATAAATCTGCGTATTTTAATGCCACTGGTCTTAAGGTTTGTCATTGTCACCAGACTCTGACCACATCACATCGTTTTTGTAACTACGCCACCTATTGGTCAAAAGTGATAATCCATTAAATCACATTTTTTGTTAATTAGTGTGATTTTTAAGCCATTTTGCCTAAATTAATCTTTAAATGTCTTAAATTGCTCCTTGCTGCAGTTGGTCTGACACATGTTGACATGTCTTGTCGTCTTCTTTGCGCTTGGCCCCGGTTATTGCTGCTTGCAGCTATATTTATTATTATTATTCTTCTTCTTCCGACTGGGGGTCTATGGCAGCCCATAGAACCGTGTCCGGGAAAGTTGTTTTGGTTTGACATTCTGATAGAGGACAGTCCCATCATTAATTACACCAATTTTGGTGTCTCTAACTTATTCCCTCTAGCGCCACCACCTGTCCAAAGTTTCACTCACATTTATGCTAATAACTTTTGAACCGTAAGGCCTATCAACAAAATTCTTTTTTCCTCTGATTCCTGAGCTCATGACGATTCGATTGCACCCTATGACGTCATTTTCCGTCATGCAAATTTTTCCGCCATTTTGAATTTTCAGAAAAACCTACTTTTTCGAACTCCTCCTAGGGCGATGCTCCGATTTTCACCAAAATTGCACCAGATCATCTTCAGACAGTGGGGACAAAAAGTTATGGAATTCAAGTTGATTCGCTTAAAAGTTTTTGAATAACGTGCAAAATAATTTTACGTAGCGCTTACGAAAACAAACTTATGGCTGTATCTCCGCAACGCTTTATCGTATTCAGACCAAACTTGGTACATGTCATCACAAGCATGACCTGAGGCTACCTGCAGCGTTTCGGCGCAGCGCCACCTACTGGTCCGGAGATATGAAAAATGGCTATTTTTGCTCATAACTCCTGAACGGTTTGTCCAAAAATCATAAATGTGGTCTCGTTAGATTCAGGGCGTCATGTTGAGTTGATTGATATCCAATTTTCCCATATCGGCCATTTTGTCTGTCGGCCATTTTGAATTATGTGCTAAAATGCTGTATTTTCTGAACGCATGAACGAATTGTTACGAAACTCAGTATGGGTCATCAGTACGATGCCCTGAAGGAGCCTGAGAAGTTTCGAAACAGCGCCACCTTGTGGTCAAAAGTTATAACTAAATTTCCAAAAAGGCTAATAACTTTTGAATAAATCTCCCTGTTGAAATGCCACTGGTCTTAATAGATTCCTTGGGTCAAGCTGAGAACATAGATACCAGATTTTCCTAATTTGGCCGAACTTCCTGTCCGCCATCTTGATTTTCAGTCAAAACCTACTTTTTCGAACTCCTCCTAGACCGTTTGTCCGATTTTCACCAAAATCGAATCGTATCATCTCCAGACTGTGCCGACTAAAAGTTATGGATTTCGTGTCGATTGACGAAACCGTTTTCGTATAGCGCAGCAGCAAAGTTGAGGCATGCTGCCAAAATGACTATTAAGTCTTTATCTCTGCAATGCCTTGACATTTTGACACCAAACTTTGTATGTGTCATTGTCACCTCACTCTGACCACATCACATCAATTTGGTAACTGCGCCACCTATTTGTCAAAAATGATAAACCTTTAAATCATCTTAAAAGTTACTGTATATGTGATTTTTTAGCCATTTATCCAAGTTCTCTTAAAATGTCTTTAATTGCTCCTTGCTGCAGTTGGTCTGCCACTCCCACCCATGATGGCATCTGTTGCCGCTTCTTGCGCTTGGCCCCGGTAATGGCTGCTTGCAGCTATATTTATTCTTCCGTTTCTTCTTCCGACTGGGCGTCTATGGCAGCCCATAGAACCGTTTGCGGGAAAGTTATGAAATTTGGTACACTGATAGAGGACAGTCTGAAAAGTCACCAGAGCAAATTTGGAGTCTCCAACTCAATCCCTCTAGCGCCACCAACTGTCCAAAGATTTACTCATGTTTATGCTTATAACTTTTGAACCATAATGGCTAGAATCACAAATCCTTTGTCCTCTTATTCCTTGGCTCATGCCGATTCGATTGCACCCTATGACGTCATTTTCCGTCACGACAATTTGTCCGCCATTTGTAATTATCCGAAAAAGCTACTTTTTCGAACTCCTCCTAGGCCGTTGTTCCGATTCTCACCAAAATTGAACCAGATCATCTCCAGACCGTGCTGACAAAAAGTTATGGAATTCATAAAAACGCTGCAAGTTGTTCTCGAATACCACGCAAATTAATTTTAAGTAGCGTTTGCGAAAACAGACATAAGGCTGTATCTCCGCAACGCTTTATCGTATTCAAACCAAACTTGGTACATGTCATTACAAGCATGACCTGAGGCTACATGCTGCGTTTCGGCGCAGCGCCACCTACTGGTCCAGAGATACGAAAAATTGCTATTTTTGCTCATAACTACTGAACAGTTTGTCCAAAAATAATAAAGTTGGTCTTGTTAGATTCAGGGCGTCATGCCGAGTCGACAGATATCCAATTTTCCCAGATCGGCCATTTTGGCTGTCGGCCATTTTGAATTATGTGCTAAAATGCTGTATTTTATGAACGCATGAACGAATTGTTACGAAACTCGGTATGGGTCATCAGTACGATACCCTGAAGGAGCCTGAGAAGTTTCAAAACAGCGCCACCTAGTGGCAAAATTGATTTTTCAAATGCTGATAACTCTGGTTGTGTTTGACGTATTTTCACGGGAGTCATCTCGTTGGGATCCTGAATCCTTGCCGAGTCCACAGATACCAAATATGCTTAGGTTTTGTTTACGGTTTGTGTAGCGTTGTGATTTAGCGCTTAAAAAACATTTGCCGATATCTTCGAAACCGCTTGTCCGATCGAGACGAAACCACCGCCAGAAGTTTGGAAACATAGGTCGATAGGCTATACGCTAATGCCCAAATGCGAAAATATTGATAGTAAGGGGTAGTAAAATCCAATCAAAGTCACGTGTCAGTCATTTTTTATGTGTTTATTCACATAAATGTATATAACTCCAAAACTAAATGAGATATTTTCACCAAATTTTACACACACATGTATGGGCTCACTTTGAGGTCACATAAAAAAAATGGTGGGATTGAGCCTCTTGGTGGCGCTATAATAGAACGTAACATGCTATTCTTAACGAATGCATTGGTGTAACATTACAAAACTCAGCATGTGCCATCAGCACCATGCCCTGAAGGTACTCAAAACATTTCGAGACAGCGCCACCTTTTGGTCAAAAGTTATAACATAATTTCTAAAAACTTTTGAATAAATCTGCGTATTTTAATGCCACTGGTCTTAAGGTTTGTCATTGTCACCAGACTCTGACCACATCACATCGTTTTTGTAACTATGCCACCTATTGGTCAAAAGTGATAATCCATTAAATCACATTTTTTGTTAATTAGTGTGATTTTTAAGCCATTTTGCCTAAATTAATCTTTAAATGTCTTAAATTGCTCCTTGCTGCAGTTGGTCTGACACATGTTGACATGTCTTGTCGTCTTCTTTGCGCTTGGCCCCGGTTATTGCTGCTTGCAGCTATATTTATTAGGGGCCAAGCACCGAAGGTGCGGTGGCACCTATTGTATCTGTTCCGGTTCTTATTAGGGCCAAGCACCGAAGGTGCGGTGGCACCTATTGTATCTGTTCCGGTTCTTATTATTCTTCTTCTTCCGACTGGGCGTCTATGGCAGCCCATAGAACCGTTTGCGGGAAAGTTATGAAATTTGGTACACTGATAGAGGACAGTCTGAAAAGTCACCAGAGCAAATTTGGAGTCTCCAACTCAATCCCTCTAGCGCCACCAACTGTCCAAAGATTTACTCATGTTTATGCTTATAACTTTTGAACCATAATGGCTAGAATCACAAATCCTTTGTCCTCTTATTCCTTGGCTCATGCCGATTCGATTGCACCCTATGACGTCATTTTCCGTCACGACAATTTGTCCGCCATTTGTAATTATCCGAAAAAGCTACTTTTTCGAACTCCTCCTAGGCCGTTGTTCCGATTCTCACCAAAATTGAACCAGATCATCTCCAGACCGTGCTGACAAAAAGTTATGGAATTCATAAAAACGCTGCAAGTTGTTCTCGAATACCACGCAAATTAATTTTAAGTAGCGCTTGCGAAAACAGACATAAGGCTGTATCTCCGCAACGCTTTATCGTATTCAAACCAAACTTGGTACATGTCATTACAAGCATGACCTGAGGCTACATGCTGCGTTTCGGCGCAGCGCCACCTACTGGTCCAGAGATACGAAAAATTGCTATTTTTGCTCATAACTACTGAACAGTTTGTCCAAAAATAATAAAGTTGGTCTTGTTAGATTCAGGGCGTCATGCCGAGTCGACAGATATCCAATTTTCCCAGATCGGCCATTTTGGCTGTCGGCCATTTTGAATTATGTGCTAAAATGCTGTATTTTATGAACGCATGAACGAATTGTTACGAAACTCGGTATGGGTCATCAGTACGATACCCTGAAGGAGCCTGAGAAGTTTCGAAACAGCGCCACCTAGTGGCAAAATTGATTTTTCAAATGCTGATAACTCTGGTTGTGTTTGACGTATTTTCACGGGAGTCATCTCGTTGGGATCCTGAATCCTTGCCGAGTCCACAGATACCAAATATGCTTAGGTTTTGTTTACGGTTTGTGTAGCGTTGTGATTTAGCGCTTAAAAAACATTTGCCGATATCTTCGAAACCGCTTGTCCGATCGAGACGAAACCACCGCCAGAAGTTTGGAAACATAGGTCGATAGGCTATACGCTAATGCCCAAATGCGAAAATATTGATAGTAAGGGATAGTAAAATCCAATCAAAGTCACGTGTCAGTCATTTTTTATGTGTTTATTCACATAAATGTATATAACTCCAAAACTAAATGAGATATTTTCACCAAATTTTACACACACATGTATGGGCTCACTTTGAGGTCACATAAAAAAAATGGTGGGATTGAGCCTCTTGGTGGCGCTATAATAGAACGTAACATGCTATTCTTAACGAATGCATTGGTGTAACATTACAAAACTCAGCATGTGCCATCAGCACCATGCCCTGAAGGTACTCAAAACATTTCGAGACAGCGCCACCTTTTGGTCAAAAGTTATAACATAATTTCTAAAAACTTTTGAATAAATCTGCGTATTTTAATGCCACTGGTCTTAAGGTTTGTCATTGTCACCAGACTCTGACCACATCACATCGTTTTGTCAAAAGTGATAATCCATTAAATCACATTTTTTGTTAATTAGTGTGATTTTTAAGCCATTTTGCCTAAATTAATCTTTAAATGTCTTAAATTGCTCCTTGCTGCAGTTGGTCTGACACATGTTGACATGTCTTGTCGTCTTCTTTGCGCTTGGCCCCGGTTATTGCTGCTTGCAGCTATATTTAGGGGCCAAGCACCGAAGGTGCGAGGCACCTATTGTATCTGTTCCCGTTCTTATTTTTTATTCTTCTTCCGACTGGGTGTCTATGGCAGCCCATAGAACCGTTTGCGGGAAAGTTATGAAATTTGGTACACTGATAGAGGACAGTCTAAAAAGTCACCAGAGCAAATTTGGAGTCTCCAACTCAATCCCTCTAGCGCCACCAACTGTCCAAAGATTTACTCATTTTATGCTTATAACTTTTGAACCATAATGGCTAGAATCACAAATCCTTTGTCCTCTTATTCCTTGGCTCATGCCGATTCGATTGCACCATATGACGTCATTTTCCGTCACGACAATTTGTCCGCCATTTGTAATTATCAGAAAAAGCTACTTTTTCGAACTCCTCCTAGGCCGTTGTTCCGATTCTCACCAAAATTGAACCAGATCATCTCCAGACCGTGCTGACAAAAAGTTATGGAATTCATAAAAACGCTGCAAGTTGTTCTCGAATACCACGCAAATTAATTTTAAGTAGCGCTTGCGAAAACAGACATAAGGCTGTATCTCCGCAACGCTTTATCGTATTCAAACCAAACTTGGTACATGTCATTACAAGCATGACCTGAGGCTACATGCTGCGTTTCGGCGCAGCGCCACCTACTGGTCCAGAGATACGAAAAATTGCTATTTTTGCTCATAACTACTGAACAGTTTGTCCAAAAATAATAAAGTTGGTCTTGTTAGATTCAGGGCGTCATGCCGAGTCGACAGATATCCAATTTTCCCAGATCGGCCATTTTGGCTGTCGGCCATTTTGAATTATGTGCTAAAATGCTGTATTTTATGAACGCATGAACGAATTGTTACGAAACTCGGTATGGGTCATCAGTACGATACCCTGAAGGAGCCTGAGAAGTTTCGAAACAGCGCCACCTAGTGGCAAAATTGATTTTTCAAATGCTGATAACTCTGGTTGTGTTTGACGTATTTTCACGGGAGTCATCTCGTTGGGATCCTGAATCCTTGCCGAGTCCACAGATACCAAATATGCTTAGGTTTTGTTTACGGTTTGTGTAGCGTTGTGATTTAGCGCTTAAAAAACATTTGCCGATATCTTCGAAACCGCTTGTCCGATCGAGACGAAACCACCGCCAGAAGTTTGGAAACATAGGTCGATAGGCTATACGCTAATGCCCAAATGCGAAAATATTGATAGTAAGGGGTAGTAAAATCCAATCAAAGTCACGTGTCAGTCATTTTTTATGTGTTTATTCACATAAATGTATATAACTCCAAAACTAAATGAGATATTTTCACCAAATTTTACACACACATGTATAGGGCTCACTTTGAGGTCACATAAAAAAAATGGTGGGATTGAGCCTCTTGGTGGCGCTATAATAGAACGTAACATGCTATTCTTAACGAATGCATTGGTGTAACATTACAAAACTCAGCATGTGCCATCAGCACCATGCCCTGAAGGTACTCAAAACATTTCGAGACAGTGCCACCTTTTGGTCAAAAGTTATAACATAATTTCTAAAAACTTTTGAATAAATCTGCGTATTTTAATGCCACTGGTCTTAAGGTTTGTCATTGTCACCAGACTCTGACCACATCACATCGTTTTAGTAACTACGCCACCTATTGGTCAAAAGTGATAATCCATTAAATCACATTTTTAGTTAATTAGTGTGATTTTTAAGCCATTTTGCCTAAATTAATCTTTAAATGTCTTAAATTGCTCCTTGCTGCAGTTGGTCTGACACATGTTGGCATGTCTTGTCGTCTTCTTTGCGCTTGGCCCCGGTTATTGCTGCTTGCAGCTATATTTATTCTTCCGTTTCTTCTTCTTCTTCCGACTGGGCGTCTATGGCAGCCCATAGAACCGTTTGCGGGAAAGTTATGAAATTTGGTACACTGATAGAGGACAGTCTGAAAAGTCACCAGAGCAAATTTGGAGTCTCCAACTCAATCCCTCTAGCGCCACCAACTGTCCAAAGATTTACTCATGTTTATGCTTATAACTTTTGAACCATAATGGCTAGAATCACAAATCCTTTGTCCTCTTATTCCTTGGCTCATGCCGATTCCATTGCACCCTATGACGTCATTTTCCGTCACGACAATTTGTCCGCCATTTGTAATTATCCGAAAAAGCTACTTTTTCGAACTCCTCCTAGGCCGTTGTTCCGATTCTCACCAAAATTGAACCAGATCATCTCCAGACCGTGCTGACAAAAAGTTATGGAATTCATAAAAACGCTGCAAGTTGTTCTCGAATACCACACAAATTAATTTTAAGTAGCGCTTGCGAAAACAGACATAAGGCTGTATCTCCGCAACGCTTTATCGTATTCAAACCAAACTTGGTACATGTCATTACAAGCATGACCTGAGGCTACATGCTGCGTTTCGGCGCAGCGCCACCTACTGGTCCAGAGATACGAAAAATTGCTATTTTTGCTCAAAAACTACTGAACAGTTTGTCCAAAAATAATAAAGTTGGTCTTATTAGATTCAGGGCGTCATGCCGAGTCGACAGATATCCAATTTTCCCAAATCGGCCATTTTGGCTGTCGGCCATTTTGAATTATGTGCTAAAATGCTGTATTTTATGAACGCATGAACGAATTGTTACGAAACTCGGTATGGGTCATCAGTACGATACCCTGAAGGAGCCTGAGAAGTTTCGAAACAGCGCCACCTAGTGGCAAAATTGATTTTTCAAATGCTGATAACTCTGGTTGTGTTTGACGTATTTTCACGGGAGTCATCTCGTTGGGATCGTGAATCCTTGCCGAGTCCACAGATACCAAATATGCTTAGGTTTTGTTTACGGTTTGTGTAGCGTTGTGATTTAGCGCTTAAAAAACATTTGCCGATATCTTCGAAACCGCTTGTCCGATCGAGACGAAACCACCGCCAGAAGTTTGGAAACATAGGTCGATAGGCCATATGCTAATGCCCAAATGCGAAAATATTGATAGTAAGGGGTAGTAAAATCCAATCAAAGTCACGTGTCAGTCATTTTTTATATGTTTATTCACATAAATGTATATAACTCCAAAACTAAATGAGATATTTTCACCAAATTTTACACACACATGTATGGGCTCACTTTGAGGTCACATAAAAAAAATGGTGGGATTGAGCCTCTTGGTGGCGCTATAATAGAACGTAACATGCTATTCTTAACAAATGCATTGGTGTAACATTACAAAACTCAGCATGTGCCATCAGCACCATGCCCTGAAGGTACTCAAAACATTTCGAGACAGCGCCACCTTTTGGTCAAAAGTTATAACATAATTTCTAAAAACTTTTGAATAAATCTGCGTATTTTAATGCCACTGGTCTTAAGATTTGTCATTGTCACCATACTCTGACCACATCACATCGTTTTTGTAACTACGCCACCTATTGGTCAAAAGTGATAATCCATTAAATCACATTTTTTGTTAATTAGTGTGATTTTTAAGCCATTTTGCCTAAATTAATATTTAAATGTCTTAAATTGCTCCTTGCTGCAGTTGGTCTGACACATGTTGACATGTCTTGTCGTCTTCTTTGCGCTTGGCCCCGGTTATTGCTGCTTGCAGCTATATTTATTCTTCCGTTTCTTCTTCCGACTGGGCGTCTATGGCAGCCCATAGAACCGTTTGCGGGAAAGTTATGAAATTTGGTACACTGATAGAGGACAGTCTAAAAAGTCACCAGAGCAAATTTGGAGTCTCCAACTCAATCCCTCTAGCGCCACCAACTGTCCAAAGATTTACTCATGTTTATGCTTATAACTTTTGAACCATAATGGCTAGAATCACAAATCCTTTGTCCTCTTATTCCTTGGCTCATGCCGATTCGATTGCACCCTATGACGTCATTTTCCGTCACGACAATTTGTCCGCCATTTGTAATTATCCGAAAAAGCTACTTTTTCGAACTCCTCCTAGGCCGTTGTTCCGATTCTCACCAAAATTGAACCAGATCATCTCCAGACCGTGCTGACAAAAAGTTATGGAATTCATAAAAACGCTGCAAGTCGTTCTCGAATACCACGCAAATAAATTTTACGTAGAGCTTGCGAAAACAGACATAAGGCTGTATCTCCGCAACGCTTTATCGTATTCAAACCAAACTTGGTACATGTCATTACAAGCATGACCTGAGGCTACATGCTGCGTTTCGGCGCAGCGCCACCTACTGGTCCAGAGATACGAAAAATTGCTATTTTTGCTCATAACTACTGAACAGTTTGTCCAAAAATAATAAAATTGGTCTCGTTAGATTCAGGGCGTCATGCCGAGTCGACTGATATCCAATTTTTCCATATCGGCCATTTTGTCTGTCGGCCATTTTGAATTATGTGCTAAAATGCTGTATTTTCTGAACGCATGAACGAATTGTTACGAAACTCGGTATGGGTCATCAGTACGATGCCCTGAAAGAGCCTGAGAATTTTCGAAACAGCGCCACCTAGTGGTGAATTTTTTTTTTCAAATGCTTATAACTTTGGGTGTGGTTGACTTATTTTCACGAGAGTCATCTTTTTGAGTTCCTGAATCGTTGCCGAGTCCAACGATGCCAAACACGCTGGGTTTCGTCTTACGGTTTGTGTAGTGTTGCGATTTAGCGCGAAAAAAACATTTGGCTATATCTTCGAAACCGCTTGTCCGATCGAGACGAAACCACCGTCAGAAGTTTGGAAACATAGGTCGATAGGCTATATGCTATTGCCCAAATGCGAAAATATTGATAGTAAGGGGTAGTAAAATCCAATCAAAGTCACGTGTCAGTCATTTTTTATGTGTTTATACACATAAATGTATATAACTCCAAAACTAAATGAGATATTTTCACCAAATTTTACACACACTTGTATGGGCTCACTATGAGGTCACATAAAAAAAATGGTGGGATTGAGCCTATTGGTGGCGCTATAATAGAACGTAACATGCTATTCTTAACGAATGCATTGGTGCAACATTACAAAACTCAGCATGTGCCATCAGCACCATGCCCTGAAGGTACTCAACACATTTCGAGACAGCGCCACCTTTTGGTCAAAAGTTATAACATAATTTCTAAAAACTTTTGAATAAATCTGCGTATTTTAATGCCACTGGTCTTAAGGTTTGTCATTGTCACCAGACTCTGACCACATCACATCGTTTTTGTAACTACGCCACCTATTGGTCAAAAGTGATAATCCATTAAATCACATTTTTAGTTAATTAGTGTGATTTTTAAGCCATTTTGCCTAAATTAATCTTTAAATGTCTTAAATTGCTCCTTGCTGCAGTTGGTCTGACACATGTTGGCATGTCTTGTCGTCTTCTTTGCGCTTGGCCCCGGTTATTGCTGCTTGCAGCTATATTTATTATTATTATTCTTCTTCTCCGCAATGAATCGCATTTTTGAGGGCCTAAACATGCACGAAAACTCACGAAAATTTGCACACGCGTCAGAACTGGCGAAAATTTACATCTGATATGCGTTTCAAAATTGGGCGGGGCAAAATGGCTCGATAGCGCCACCTATAAAGGTTCAACGGAGTGCGCCTCGCGTTCCGTTTCACGTACGTGTACGAAATTCGGTACATACATGTAATGGCCCAATACCTACAAAAAAGTCTCTTGGAGCGTAGCCCTAAACACAACAGGAAGTCAGCCATTTTGAACTTCCTCTCAGATTTTTGTGCAGTTTTTGCCATTTTCAGGCCTCGTACTTTAACGAACTCCTCCTACAGTTTTAATCTGATCATCTTCAAATTTGGTGAGTGTAATCTTAAGGCCTTTGCGACGTTAAATTGCGAAGATCTTGAGTTTTCGTCGAAGGGCGTGTCCTCGGCGGCCTGACAAATTTTGATGTTTCGCCATGAAACAGGAAGTTGCTGTAACTCAGGCAAACAATGTCCAATCTGCCCCAAACTTCACATGTTTGATAAGAGTTCTGTCCTGAACACATGTGCATGCTGATATTCAGTTACAGTCATAGCGCCACCTGCTGGCAACAGGAAGTGACATGTTTAACACTGTTGTGGACTCCTGATAACATATAAAAAAGTGCCAGCAAGTGTTAAACATGCTAACAACATACTTGAAACATGCTAAAACATGCTAGCAAGCACTTAGCTAAGTGCTAAAGCATGCTATTACTGCAATTCAATAGGAATTTGCTGTAATTCAGGTATGGGATGTCCAATCTGCCCCAAACTTCACACGTTTGATAAGAGTTCTGTCCTGAACACATGTCCATGCTCATATTCAGTTACAGTCATAGCGCCACCTGCTGGCAACAGGAAGTGACATGTTTAACACTTTTGTGGACTCCTAATAACATATAAAAAAGTGCCAGCAAGTGCTAAACATGCTATCAACATACTTGAAACATGCTAAAACATGCTAGCAAACACTTAGCTAAGTGCTAAAGCATGCTATTACTGCAATTAAATAGTAATTTGCTGTAACTTCGAACCCCGAAACCCCGAAACTTCACACATTTGATAAGAGTCCTGCCCTGAACACATCTACATGAGAATATTCAGTTATAGTAATAGCGCCACCTACTGGCAACAGGAAGTGACATGTTTAACACTGTGATGCAGTACTAGCAACATATTAAATATGCCATTGAATTATAAACATGTTATAAACATGTTAAAACATGCTAGTAATTCTTAGCTAAGTGCTAAAGCATGCTAATGAAATGAAACAGGAAGTTGTTGTTACTTAAGAAGACAATGTCCAAACTGCCCCAAACTTCACACATTTGATAAGAGTCCTGCCCTGAACACATCTACATTACAATTTTCAGCTATAGTAATAGCGCCACCTACTGGCAACAGGAAGTGACATGTTTAACAGTGTGATGCAGTACTGGCAACATAGTAAATATGCCATTGAGTTATAAACATGTTATAAACATGTTAAACATGCTAGCAATTCTTAGCTAAGTGCTAAAGCATGCTAATGAAATGAAACAGGAAGTTGTTGTTACTTAAGAAGGCAATGTCCAATCTGCCCCAAACTTCACACATTTGATAAGAGTCCTGCCCTGAACACATCTACATGACAATATTCAGTTATAGTAATAGCGCAACCTACTGGCAACAGGAAGTGACATGTTTAACAGTGTGATGCAGTACTGGCAACATAGTAAATATGCCATTGAGTTATAAACATGTTATAAACATGTTAAACATGCTAGCAATTCTTAGCTAAGTGCTAAAGCATGCTAATGCTATGAAACAGGAAGTTGTTTTTACTTAAGAAGGCAAAGTTCAATCTGCCCCAAACTTCACATGTTTGATAAGAGTTCTGTCCTGAACACATGTGCATGCTCATATTCAGTTACAGTCATAGCGTCACCTGCTGGCAACAGGAAGTGACATGTTTAACAGCATGCTATTATACCCATAATAAAGGACATTTTTGTAACTGACTTTGACATACTCCCACTATATTTATCTACTTAAATGCACATTGCCCACCGTGGTCTGTCTTCCTAAAGCCACCGGGTGGCGATGGCACGGGTGCGAGGGCCCTTTCAATGCTGCTTGCAGCTTTAATGTGGTTTGGAATGCAGTGGACTTATATATTTAAAATATGAACCTCACTAACAGAAGGCTGCTTTTAATTTCAAATGCTGACGCGCGCTTTGTTTGTGAGACTGCTCGCGCATGCGGCTGTGCGACTCCGTGTAGTGGTTTAATGTACTTGTGCAAAATTAACGTAAACACAGCCAGTTATGTCTTAAGGGATTAAACGGACAGGACACACCGCATTACTTCTTTTATTTCAAAAGAGATGCGTGCGTGAATGCAGCTTAATAGATCTCCCGCAGTCTATGATGTCATAGTAAAAAACAACAGTAAAGATGAAGAAAAATCACTCACAGCTCTTGAATAGAAAACGTTCAGATAATCTATAGGCTACTGAAAGCACTTTTTGTTTGTTGTTTGTTATATTTTTCTATGCTCCTCTTTATTATTTGTTATATTAGTTTAAAATTCTTAACATACAACTGTTTTAATAAAAAAATGTATTTGTATTTTTTAAAAAGTGCTTAATTACTTATGTAAACTAATGAATTAATTAGGGGGGAAAGGTAGATAAAGAATCGTTCTGGAATCGGATCGTGACTCAAAGAATCGGAATCGGATCGGATCGTGAGGTGACCAAAGATTCCCACCCCTAATTGATATGTGAACTGATGTTGTCAAGTAAGCTTCATGCGTTCCCCGTTGCGAGCGTGCACTCCTCTAAACTGTACAGGTCCTGCACTGCTAGTGACTGCTGCTCATTTCCCCCCGAAAATATCATGTTAACAACAACCCTTTAGAAAACGTACTTCCTTTGTGGATCCTCTTGACCTGCTTTCTCCATGTTTCTTTGACTAATCTCAGTGTGTCAGTCTCACGCACGCGAGTTAACCATGTTCGACACAGTGCCGTCCACAGTGTTTTATCCATTGTAGGCACCGCTCACGTTGTGTTTTCGGCTTTGGGAATGGAAAGAACACAACTCCTCCAGACAATCTCTCGGGGTATCTAGTGTCTGATTTACAAACGCTGTGGGTGCACCCATAGACATCATATAGGTAGACGCCCTATCGACCGCTACTGCCTATTGGCACGGACGAGAATTGGAGCCGCCATCTTAAACCGGTCATCCGCTCCGCTCAGTGTAATCTGTTTGGCAGGTGCAATGAGCTGTCAGCGCATTAAATTAATCATATCTCACTGAATACTGAACTGATTTTCACGCGTTTTTTTTTTGCTGCAAAGGTCATTCATGTAGCTATGATACAGGACACATGGTTCGGCGTATTTTAATATCCATATTAGGCTTAACAGTAATATAATATTCTCCTATAGACTTAGACAGACTTTATTGTCATTCAACAGTACATTCACAATATACAGTTGAGCGAGATTTCGTTGCAAGGCTCTGAATAAAAACAGAATACAGTAAAAGAGAAACAGTATAAATATAAATATGTCCAATATATAAAATACCTATATCTATAAAGTGACCAGACACAATATGTGTGATGAAGGATATAATGTATTTTATAAATCACAGACTATAAATATAATAAAGAAGCAGAAACAGATAGTTGCAGTAAAGTAAGATATTTTAATAAGTTGAAGAAACAATTTATGATTTGTGACACACACACGAACAGACACACAAACAAACACGAACAGTCTCTCTCTCTCTCTCTCTCTCTCTCTCTCTCTCTCTCTCTCTCTCTCTCTCTCTCTCTCTCTCTCTCTCTCTCTCTCTCTCTCTCTCTCTCTCTCTCTCTCTCTCTCTCTCTCTCTCTCTCTCTTGTCTTACAATAGGTTGAATGACACGTCTGCCATAGCCTGACGGGGTCTGTAGCGTTTTTAATCGTACTTTTAAACTTCGGGTTTCGGGTAGTAACCGGCGTACAAAGAGAACTACAAAATTCGACTGCTTTACGGCATATACGTCACTTCCACCACCACCCCCACTTCCTTAACCCTCTGGGGTCTGAGCTGTTTTCGGGCTCTTTCGGTGTTTTGGTATGCCCTGACATTTGTGCTTATTTCAGCTACTTAAAACATACCATTTGCCAACATATAAATTTGCTGTATTCAGCACAAAC
Organism: Chrosomus eos; assembly: GCA_036326025.1. NCBI lineage: Eukaryota > Metazoa > Chordata > Actinopteri > Cypriniformes > Leuciscidae > Chrosomus > Chrosomus eos. Next base: position 22,369,310 of record CM070840.1, read on the forward strand.
TCTGCTACAATAATATGTGAGCAAAATGGATGTACATGTTTGCATTTTATAGAAAAAAAAATAATATGCGTGGTTAGTACGTTTTGGGAAAAAAAATGTCACAGCAATAAGGCCATTTAACACATACTGAATAGTTGAAAACAATACTGTTGAGTTACTATTCTTGTAGGCTAGAATTTTTACTTCAAAATGAAGTGAAAATCATTCTGACCACTCTTTCAGAAAGATCAATATAACGATTTGAATTTCTTACATCAGTTTTTGGGTCATTACTGCTGTATGCGTGGGAGTGTTAATGCCCATGAATATTAATGTGATTTACACCTGGGGAGACTAAAGACACTCCCCCAATGTGCTAATGCCCCATCAAGGTGCTGTGAGGCAGCCTGAACTAAGAATGATTTGATGTATAAAAAGTTAAAAAGAACAGCATTTATTCAAAATAGAAATCTTTCCTAAGAACATAAAGACTTAAAGTCATTCATATCACTTAACACTTCCTTTCAAAAAAAAAAAACATAAAAAGACCAAACTTGTTTTTTTTTATATAAAAAAATATATAAAATATTGCTTATATAGTGCTTATATAAATAAAAAAAGTGCATTCAAAGAATCCTAAAAAAACTATCACAGGTTAAAAAAATTAAGCAGCATAACTGTTTACAACATTGATTTAAAAAAAAAAAATTATATCAGAATGATTTCTGAAGGCTGATGGTGACGATGTAAACACAACAAAACAAAAGCAAAAAACTGTTAGCACATTATCCAAAGTAAACTGATGGACTATTATGATTATAGATGCACAATGTATCTGTTGATGGACAGAGAAACATCTATTGATTGGTAGACTGCGTAACCGCGAGTATCTGTTTATGGCTCATCGACCGCACGCATTTACTGATACACTCAATGAACGGCTGTACCTAATACAAATAAAACATCTCTAGTTAACTAGTAGATCATTCATTTAGTCCGCTCTTAAATAAGAGATCTAGAGCTAAAATGTTTTGTTTTTGAACTCAAGCTGAGCGCTCGTGTCCTGCTATCAGTGTCATGGATACAGTGAGTCTCTTGTGGCGGCGTGCGCACAGAACGTGCTTTTCAATCTATTGCCATTGCGGACACTATTCATTCCGGTGAAATCACAAAATAAAATGCACACAAACGTGTGTCCTATATACGTGTGTGTTTGATATAGACTGTAACCACTGATGAACATATTCGGTTTTGATGAGAGAAAAAAAATATGCTAGTGGTGGATTCGAACCTGTAACCTCTAACACGCTTGGCAATTGATCTAACCACTAGACCACAGGAGAACTCAAACAAAACTTGCAGATCAATATATTTCACTAAATCATTACAAACTAAGCAGTTATTTAAAAAGTTTACACGAGCGTATAGGCCTACACGAACGTTGTGAGTTAATATTTACTATAGTCTGAAAATGCATTTGAGCTCTATGATCAGAAAAGGAATTATAAAACACTAAACTTACTCCGAACTTGTATCCTCGGGGTCAATCCGTTCTTCAAAATGCAACCGCTCGTCTGAGTTTCAAATTCCACTGAGGAAAAGGTTAATTATTCCCAGCTGTCCATAATCCTCTGAAGGAGTAACGTTAGCGTGCTTCCATCCCTAAAACGCGATGAACTATCAGTGAATCTCTGATGAAGAATCTTCATGTTGTTATGCAGTGATCGGGGGCGTGCCGCGTGTGGGATGCATATCGCCTATTTACCATGTCAAAAGCGCTGGGAGTGTGGCGGGCTCACCTAATTATTTTTAATGAAGGGAGAGCGAAAAAACTGTAACTCTCCTTGGTTTCAAATGGATTACATAAACTGGAAATATTTAAAAAAAAAAAAATACTTCATTTGAAAGAAGAGAATCTCAGCTTCATAAAGAGACATCTCTCGTATCTCTGTGACAAGTATTGACAGAGTTAAAGTGAATGTTTCGGACGCGTTTCAGAACGGACCTCAAAGACAGAGAGAAGGGAAAACGCGCATCATCTTTATTTTTCTGTGTTTGACGAAAAGCACAACACTTTGTTTTTATTGTGAGTATCCACAAAAAAAATAGAAACTTAACAGGATCTACTGATGTACAACACTTATATTTAAGATCAAAATTAACAGAGTAATTTGATTCTCTTTTGCACTGATAAGGAAAAAATCCAGCAAAACGAATCGGTTACCTAACGTAACCTCGGTTCTCTCTAGATGAGGGAACGAGTATTGCGTAAGCTAGCTTACGCTACGGGAAAGATTCCATCTTTCTGAGAAATTGAAGCCAAAAAATTATCCTATAATTTTGTATCCATTGTCAACACAGTTCAGCTGCAGCAGACCATGAGAGGGCTAGCTAGCCGCTTATTGGTTCGCTCACGGAGAACTGCTTAAGCCTATGAGGGAGCGCGAGTGAACCCGCGACCAATGAGAGTCTGACTCGCTCTCAATACGTCACCGCCCGCCGAAACGGGTGTGGACGAGGCTATAAATATCCCGAAATAGGCTGAATAATCTGGTTTTTTTCATATACTGAAGCGAAAATCGCCAGTAGCACAAGCACGGCCAGGAACGCAATACTCGTTCCCTCATCTAGAGAGAACCGAGGTTACGTTAGGTAACCGATTCGTTCTCTTACGAGAGGTTCTCTCGTATTGCGTAAGCTAGCTTACGCTACGGGAACCCCTGGTCAACGCCGTGCGTGCTAAGCATCCACTATTAGACCCAGGGGGACCCCGGGGAACTCTTTAAGTGGGAATGAATATATGTACATGTGACAAAAGGCCAGCGGAGCGGGCCGGTGACTGTGTAGTACATAAGCACATTATAGAGAGGGAACAGAACGAACTCGGTCTGTGTAATTAACCCCCTATAGTGCAGCTCAACCAGAAGAGCTGAAACATACTAGACTGCTAGTAGTTTAGCCTGCAAGACGGGTACTTCCAGATTGTAAAATCTGACAAAGGTGGAGGGGGAAGCCCATCCCGCTGCCACGCAAATGTCGTGAATGGAAATTCCGCTGGACCATGCCCACGATGAGGCCATGCCTCTAGTGGAATGAGCCCTGATGCCCAGAGGGCATGGCAGGTCTTTAGATGCGTATGCTGCTGCAATGGCATCAACAATCCATCTGGATGGACTGTTTCGAAGCGGCCAACCCCTTGGAGCGCCCACTGAACGAAACAAAAAACTGCTCGGATCGTCTGACCGGAGCAGTGCGAGTAACGTATAATCTTGGGGCCCTGACCGGACATAGGAGATTAGTATCAGATTCGCTATCGGATGCAGGCAGAGCCGATAGGGATATAACTTGTGCCCTGAACGGGGTGCCGATCGCTTTGGGGACATATAGCCATGCCTAGGTTTGAGAACGACTAAGGAGTCATTAGGTCCAAACTCAAGACAGGACGCGCTGGTGGACAGCGCGTGTAGGTCTCCCACCCGTTTTACTGACGCGAGCGCGAGTAGAAAAACGGTCCTTAGCGACAGGTACTTTAGGTCCACGGTGTTTAACGGTTCGAATGGGGGAGCTTTCATAGCATCAAGAACTATGGAAAGGTCCCAAATCGGCACCGAAGGGGGGCGAAGGGGGGTTCATCCTTCTAGCTCCCCTGAGGAAGCGGACTACCAACCCATCTTTGCCCAGTGACTGGCCGCGCCGGGGTTCAGCAAACGCCGCGACGGCTGCCACATACACCTTAAGAGTGGACGGGGATCTGCCCTTGTCCAGCATCTCCTGGAGAAAATTTAGCAAGGAGGGAACCTCGCATAACCGTGGGTCCAGACCCTTTTCGGTGCACCACTCTGAGAACACAGACCATTTTGACGCATAGAGCCTTCTGGTAGAAGCCGCTCTAGCCTGCATGATCGTGTTTAACACTCCCTCTGGCAAAGCAACGGGTAGTTGTTGAGCACCCACGCGTGTAGCGCCCAGCGCTCTGGGTGGGGATGCCAGATCGTGCCGCGAGCTTGGGAGAGGAGATCTGCTCTGACTGGAATGGGCCACGGCACTGTCTGTGACAGCTGCGTGAGCTCCGGAAACCAAGTCTGACCCTCCCAGCGCGGGGCTATGAGGAGCACCGAGTGCTGCGCTTCTCTGATTCTCTGAAGCACCTGTGGTAGCAGAGAGACCGGAGGGAAAGCATAAAGCGGGCGGCTGGGCCAGGTTTGGGCTAGCGCGTCCTCGCTTCTTGAGAAAAATATTGGGCAGTGGGTGTTCTCCGCCGAGGCGAAGACGTCCACCTCTGCTCTGCCGAATAAACGCCACAGTTTCTGAACTGTAAGAGGATGCAGGGACCACTCCCCGGGGGGAGTGGGGTTCCTGGACAGGCTGTCTGGACCGTCGTTCAGATGTCCCGGCACGTGCGTCGCCCTGAGCGAGAGCAGGTGACACTGAGACCAAACTAAGATGCGTTCTGTCAGCTGGAAAAGATTCCTGGATGTGACTCCGCCCTGACGGTTTATATAAGAGACCACGGCTATATTGTCCGAACGGATCAGCACGTGGTGGCCCTGAATGCGCGGGAGAAAGCGCATGAGCGCGTTCTCGACCGCCAACCTCTCCAAACAGTTTATGTGTAGGGGGCTCTCTTGAGCTGACCAGGGGCCGAAAGGCCGGTGAGCCCTCGCAGACCGCTCCCCAACCCGTGTTGGAGGCGTCTGTCGAGATGACTTTTCGGCGTGAAACTGTCCCCATGGAAACGCCCTGCTGAAACCATTCTGCCACTGACCATGGCTGCAGAGCTGTGATACAGGTCTGCGTTACTTTTATCAGCTGGTGGCCCGTGGTCCACGCTCGGTGAGACACACGGCTCCTCAACCAAAGCAGAAGCGGGCGCATGCGCAGTAACCCCAGCTGGAGCACCGCGGAGGCTGAGGCCATACAGCCCAACGCTCTCTGAAATGTTTTCAAAGGCGTGAGTCTGTTCATCTGAAAAGATGCGGCGAGACGCTGCACACGGTGTGCGCGCTGCGTTGACAGACGCGCCGTCATCGTGACCGAGTCCAGCTCTATACCCAAGAAGGAGATAGTCTGACTGGGTTGTAGTACGCTCTTTGTCCCGTTGACAGAGAGGCCCAAAACTTTCAGATGGTCGAGGAGAACTGTACGATGAGACAGTAACTCTCTCTGAGATTGTGCCAAAATCAGTCAGTCGTCCAAGTAGTTCAGTATTCGCAGCCCCTGACTCCGCAGGGGGGCGAGCGCCGTATCCATGCACTTCGTGAACGTACGGGGTGCTAGGGATAGGCCGAACGGTAGGACGGTGTATTGATAAACCTGGCCTTCGAGGCGAAACGTAAGAATGGCCTGTGAAGGGGATTTATCTGGATCTGAAAGTATGCATCTTTCAGATCTAGTGATATGAACCAGTCCTCCTGGCGCACATGCGCGAGGAGTTCTCTGATAGTGAGCATTCTGAACGGTCTCTTCATGAGAACTTTGTTCAGCGATCTGAGGTCTAATATTGGTCTGAGACCGCCGTCTTTCTTGGGGACAAGAAAATAACGGCCGTGAAACCCCGACTCGCTCATAGCCAGAGGCACCCTCTCTATAGCCTTTTTGCACAACAGAATTGCTATCTCTGGACGGAGCAGCGCTCACGGCTTCTGGGTTCACAGTAGTTTCTAGCCGCGCTCGGAAGCGAGGAGGGCGGCGGCAAAACTGTAAGCGATAGCCTAGCTTTATTGTGTTTAACACCCACTGCTTCCCACGCTTTGAAGCGTGACGCTAGGGGGTGAATGGCTACATGGTCCCCGTCGCTGCACTTCGCGGGCTGCGTGAGCGCGCTGATAGTGTTTACAACAGCGGGACGTACACTCGGAGAGGAGTTTATGGGCCCTGTAACAGAGTGAACAGAGGTAAGACGCGCACACGGGCTTGTGGGCGCGCTTATACACTCTGAGACTCGAGCGGGCTTGGCCCGCTTTATGAGAGTGGACTCTGTGTGAGACAGGGGAACTGGAGTGTCTTTGTGTATGAGTGAACACAGTGTTGTGGGCACATTCTCTACACAAGTTTATGGACCGTGTAACAGAGGTGGGACGCGCGCACGGGCTCGTGGGCGCGCTTATGTACTCTGAAACTCGAGCGGGTTGGGACCGCTTTATGAGAGTGGACCCTGTGTGAGACACGGGAATAGGAGTGTCTTTGTGTATGAGTGAACACAGTGTTGTGGGCACATTTTCTACACAAGAGGCTTTTACGCTCTTTTTGAGATTTCTCTGGGACGCCGTAAACACGGCGTTTTGTGTATGAGTGAACACAGTGTTGTGGGCACATTTTCTACACAAGAGGCTTTTACGCTCTTTTTGAGATTTCTCTGGGACGCCGTAAACACAGCGTTTTGTGTATGAGTGAACACAGTGTTGTGGGCACATTTTCTACACAAGAGGCTTTTACGCTCTTTTTGAGATTTCTCTGGGACGCCGTAAACACGGCGTTTGTGCTCATGCAAGCGGGAAGGGATACCGGCTTGGTAATGGCGGGGTACACTGCTGTAGTAGCCGCGTGAGCGGGGACTAACAGAGGGCGAAACTTTGACGGCGATCCGGCCGCGGCGGGAGAGCGCCGTCTTTTTCTCAACCACGCTAGGCAGACTTCGAGTAATCAGTTTTCAGCGCGATCCTCTGCCGAGGCCCCCGGGGAGGCGGCGGTCTGTGGCGGCTGTCAGAGCGAGAGCGGCCGCCCTGGTGTCGCTGAGAAGTCTGACTGTGTTTAGCTAGGCGCTAGGGTGGGGCTCGTGCAGGAGGCTGGTCACGTGAGCGGCCTGCAGAGGAGCTAGCGCGACGAGGCAGAACAAAATTCGCGGGAATCCTCAATCCGCGACTGAAGGGGGATTTTTCCCCCGCTCTCGTCCCATTCACGAAGTACCTCACTCTGTAGTAGACATGGGGTGCAGAAGCTGCTTGGCCGGCGGCTGAAAGCTTGAAGTCGGACTGCAGGCTTTAGCGGGTAGCACAGGTGATGAGCGCCATCTCGCGGAGGGCGGCATAGACGTGCGGCGACCAGGTCCTCTACAGGGAAAATGGAGATAAAGCCCTTCTCTGCGGCTCCGTCCACAACGCGACGCGGGGTGGAAGAGTCAGAGCGAGTTCTAGCAGAGAGCGGGGCGTTCCAGGACTTCGTGAGTTCTGCGTGCAGATCAGGCAGAAAGGGCGCAGCCCGTTTAGCGGCGGGAGTCGAGCGCTGGTGGAAGTAGCTGCGCGGGTCCCGGTTGATTCTCGGGCCGAGGAGGCGTGAGAATCGGACCAATCCTCACCGTCTGAAGCGAGAAGCGAACATGTCTCCTTGGTGTCCGCGGCGTCAACAGAGACAACAGAGCGGCCACTCGGCGGCAGCTGTATGTCCGGAAGCGGCGGAGATGGAGAGCGGGAGCGAGAGGCTCCGGCGGGATAAACGCTTCCGGCTGGGGGTCCGGCGGCCTCTGAGAGCGGCGTTTCTTTCTCCGCGGCGAAGCCAGAGGCGGCACGGAAGCATCTTAGTGGCCGAAGTCGAGCCCGCGGGGTCAACAATGGCATAGTTTCCCAGAGCTCGCCGCCGCCACAGCGGGGGCGAGCTCGGCGTGCTCCAATCCGAGGCAGAGAGCGCAGAAGAGGTGGCGGTCCCCAGCCTCGAGGGGAGCGCGGCAAGAGCCGCCAGAAAATTTACGAGACATCTTGAAAAAGACGCTCGCTCTTTTAGATACAACAATATATAGGAAGCATTTTTGTAAAAAGGATACAATCCGTCGGATGGCGCTAGCTCACAGGACGGCTGAAGGTGGCGAAGACGGCCGGCTTCCTCAGTCTCCCAAACGCTCGCTAGAAGGTGCCTTTTCGACGACGGCGGCTTCTCTCTCAGGATCAGCAGATGCAGGTGCGTCGCTGAAGGATGAAAAAATCAGATTATTCAGCCTATTTCGGGATATTTATAGCCTCGTCCACACCCGTTTCGGCGGGCGGTGACGTATTGAGAGCGAGTCAGACTCTCATTGGTCGCGGGTTCACTCGCGCTCCCTCATAGGCTTAAGCAGTTCTCCGTGAGCGAACCAATGAGCGGCTAGCTAGCCCTCTCATGGTCTGCTGCAGCTGAACTGCGTTGACAATAGGATAATTTTTTGGCTTCAATTTCTCAGAAAGATGGAATCTTTCCCGTAGCGTAAGCTAGCTTACGCAATACGAGAGAACCTCTCGTAAGAGAACCCCAGATGCAAAACCCCAGAGGGTTAAAATCGGACGTGCGAGCCAAATGTTATAGTCATGGCCGAAGCAGCACAGAAAAACAAGAAAGCAAAGGTTTTATCGGAGCAAAGCAAAAAGAGAAAGTGATCGCGTTAAAGGCAGAACAAGGATCAACATTGGGCCAGCGTTTTCTCGCTGGCGTGAGCTGAAGGAGGAGGAGGGGTGCCTGACCGATGCGGGCTTGGCTGTAATGCTTTTGTACAGTACTAGTAAGTATATTGCTTGCATACTAGCTAGGGTGACCTGACCAAACGTCCCGTTTTACCCGGGACAGTCCCGTATTTCAACTCTAATTTTAGTGTCCCGACTTATTAAATTGAATACGCGCAGGACAGAGAGGGAGAGAGAGCGCGAGAGACCTTGCGTGTGTGTGCTAGAGTAGCCTACGCATTAATACGCACGCGCGCGCATTATTGATATAATAATATAGCTTGATATTATAATATTGACGATATATGGTTATTATCTACCACTCAAACATTGCATTGAAGTATAGATTCAGTAAAACGGTAACCAATAGGGTAGACTAGGCTACTATAATGACGCTGGCTTGTAAACGTGAGCATCGCGATCATTTGTCGTTAGAAAAAAAAAATAAAACCCATGAAATTATATTCATATGACATGCTGAAATATATGCCACTGTACCTGGGATGAAGACATTTCACACGCGACGCAAGCTAGCAGAACACCTGCATGTGACATCCTCCTACAGTGTTCACGGCTAAAATGGTTGTCAACAAATGCATGTGCTACATTCATGACGGTTTACGACAGTAAGTAGAGGACAATACTGTTTCCCAACTGTAGGGGGGGACCCTGAGAGCAAAAGTTAAATTTTACCTGTTGTTACTTTAAACTGACAGACTGTATCTGCTTCCCGGACCGTGTTAGGAAGATTGTTCCAAAGTTTTGGTGCTAAATAGGAAAAGGATCTACCGCCAGCAGTCGATTTTGATATTCTAGGTATTATCAACTGGCCAGAATTTTGAGATCGCAATAGACGTGAAGGACTATAATGCGTTAAGAGCTCGCTCAAGTACTGGGGAGCTAAACCATTTAGTGCTTTGTAAGTAATCAGCAATATTTTAAAATTTATACGATGTTTAATAGGCAGCCAATGCAGTGTTGACAGAACCGGGCTAATATGGTCATACTTCCTGGTTCTGGTAAGAACTCTAGCGGCTGCATTTTGAACTAGCTCTAGTTTGTTTAATAAGCGTGCAGGGCAACCACCCAGTAGAGCATTACAATAATCTAGCCTTGAGGTCATGAAAGCATGAACTAATTGTTCCGCATTTGTCAGTGAGAGCATATGACGTAATTTAGATATATTTTTAAGATGGAAAAATGCGGTTTTACAGATACTAGACACGTGACTTTCAAATGAAAGATTGGTATCAAAGAGCACACCCAGGTTCCTAACTGACGTCGAAGACTTAACAGAGCAGCCATCAAGTGTTAGACAAGTGTTACTACTCTATAGGTACTCAAGATTTACATGAGATTGAGTGAAACTGAGCATTTCTCCCCCCCTTTAATTTGCGGGAGTGCAGCGTATCAACCCTCCCGCACGCACCCGCAAGTGCACCTCATTCATCCCGCCCGCTCCCGCAATGACCTTTCAAAATTTGTCCCGCCCCGCACTGTTTTGCGTCGGGACCCGCGGGAGTGCAGACCTCTACGTCAATATGAGACGCACAGAGCTTTCCATTAACTCCAATGTAAACCCATCCGCGTTCCTTTTGGACGCCCAGGGCACGGCAATCTGAGTGATGGATAATGATATCCTTAATAAATAAATAAAAATGTGCTTGATAATTTTACAATACATTATGATAATGCTATATACTTTTTTTTTAATTATTTACCTTTTAATGCAGAGAAATAAAGGCATTTGTTCACAGTCTTCGACTGATGCTATTTTGATGTATTTTGTTTTAATATCCTCAACATTTTATAACTTAATAACACGAAAGTGTGCTTAATAATTCAACAATGCAATAGGATAATATAACAGTTATTATTTTCGATAATGTAGGCTATGCCTATCCTTTGTTTCTGAAAAATAAATGAAAGACGGAAGAAAAAAAGAAAATTGATTGTTAAAAGTGCGGATGTTTTTATTATCTATGTCTACAAATTGCCATATTTATCTTCAGCCCACCAATAGTGATAGATCAGTAGTAGATCGGTGATTTATGCTTTATGCCGTAGGTCACATGCAGCCCTGGGGTGCCACACGGTTCCAATAGTATGTTCCTGCACAACCGGAGGCTGCAGTTTCAGGACCATAGACAGTAAAAGAAATGGACACAGCGACCCCGTTGATTTCAACGGAGAGAGTTGAAGCCCAACATGGGCACTTACTTCCTGATAGCCAAGCGTACTGCGCATGCTCAAACTGAGCTTGACGACGTCAGCAACCTGACTGACAGTTGTACGTCTTCTAGTAGCGGTGCCAAGAGGAATCTGACGCCCCTTTCACACAGCACTTTGGACCCGGCAAATTGCCCGAACGCCTTCTGTGTGAACGCAAACACGACCCGGGATTGATGCCGGGATCGATCCCGGGTTGAGGACCTACTAACATTGCCGTGTTCAGACCCGGAACGCGTGCTGTGTGAACAAAAGCCAAAACTAATGCCGTAAGGGGTGTGTAATAGTGATGACGCATGTGCCATCGCGCGACTCTGTAGCTCTTAGAAGAAAGTTTGTGTTCGTCATCTACAAAGAAAAGAACGAAAAAATGTCTGCAAACTGGAAAGAAGCAGATACAGGAGCTCCTCACAATCCGCTCTGCAGCTGCGATCGTTCGCCAGCTCTGTGAAGAGGTGCGCGCGTGCAGCCGTGCACATGTTTTCGACGCGTACTTTACACATCTCATCCTGACGTCACGCGGCTTTCCGGGACATTAACGGGTTGTGTGTGAACGCACTCACAGATCCCGGCAAATCACTGGCAGTGTGAATGAACCGAAACCAAACAATCCCGGGACAAATGCCGGGCTTCTCCCTTGACTTTATGCCTCCACATCCCCCCGATTGCGCGCGAGCTTCTACTTCTGTCTTTACGGTGAATGTCTCTTTTGTGCGACAGAGAGTCGCGTGTTATGACGCAATCGTTAGCCTATTTTTACAAAAACAGCTTCTACGGGGCCATAACGTAAGATACAAAGTAATGGAGCCTTTTATACATTGTTGTGTTTCTTTAGAAATAAATAATGGACAAATGGAGTCTTTAAACGCCTCAGATGTAAAGTTATTCGCTGTCAAAGTGACGCCAAAATGAATGGGAGTCAATGGGATGCTAACAGCAGGTGATAGCCAGCTACAATGGCGGCCTCCGGAGGCAGCTTCAACTTCCGGCTGATGGATTACCCCCTTGTTCAGGACCCCAGTTTCAGGACCCTAGTTTTTTTGTGACAGCCGCACCTACCGAACTGGATGATATAGCGGCGGCTGCGGTTTCAGGATCGCAGTTCTAGGATCCAGGTGGTTTAGTTTGTACATAGTATCAAGATCCACCTATTATCTTAAGTTTTGTTAGGAAAAAAAAATATATTTTTTAACAAAGAAGATTATGGAATAGAAAAGCTCCTACAGCAGGTGGATTAGCTAGAGCAAGTAGCATCAAGCTAACGTTAGGCTACATGACACAATTTAAAATATTAATATGACACTTTTACTTAAAGCTCACTTTAAACCACCATTGAGTATTTGTACCATATTCCGGTCGCGGTTTAAAATGGTTTTAAGTTAAAAAAAAGTTGAAATATGTTATATATAGCATTTTATATGCAGCTTATGGCTACACCTTGCTTAGCAATGCTGTAAACATTCTTTATTCATATGAAAATATCAAAAATCAAAGTATCAAACACAAACCACATATACTCGAAATCGTGCATTTATTAGCTTCTTGTTTCAGGTGAAGAGATGTGTCTTAGCTTTGTTATCACGGAGATCAGAATGAGGAAGTGTACACAGCAGCGCGTCATGCAGAAGGGCAGGATTATTGTCACGTTCAACCACGTGAGATGATTGACAGCTCTATAGCGAATAAGACAGCGCTGAGATCATGACGCAAATCAGGAAGAGGACCATAGACAGATCTCGCTGTGTTCGCTGTTTGAGCTTCAGATCGCATAATTTAGTGGAACATGAAAATCATTATTTCTCCAAATATGGACTAAGAGCCCTGGCGGATGCCGTATGTATGTGAGCACAAATAAACCGGGGAAAAGACGTGAATGACTGCTTTATGAGTGATGATTTCTATTCAAAATAACGAACGTTACAGATTAATAATTTTGCACTCCTGTCATAAATTAAGAAATGAATGTCACTGCAAACCAGTTTTATCATAAACAGTGGTCAACTATCGAAGCTGGAGTTTTAAATATGTCTAATGATGCTCAGTTTGTCTAGATCAAATAAGTAAGAGTGTGATGTTTTAACGAATAATGAATATTGAACAATAATCTGGGGCCGTCTGTGATCTTTGCCACAAAAGGGGTTAAATGAGTGTTTTTGGTGATCCAGTTCGGTAGGTGGCACTGTAACAGAAAACTAGGGTCCTGAAACTGCGGTCCTAAAACTGGGGTCCTGAAACTGCAGCCTCCAGTTGTGCAGGAATACCCAAGGGGGTAATCCATCAGCCGGAAGTTGAAGCTGCCTCCGGAGGCCGCCATTGTAGCTGGCTATCACCTGCTGTTAGCATCCCATTGACTCCCATTCATTTTGGCGTCACTTTGACAGCGAATAACTTTACATCTGAGGCGTCCAAAGACTCCATTTGTCCATTATTTATTTCTAAAGAAACACGACAATGTATAAAAGGCTCCATTACTTTGTATCTTACGTTATGGCCCCGTAGAAGCCGTTTTTGTAAAAATAGGCTAACGATTGCGTCATAACACGCGACTCTCTGTCGCGCAGAAGAGACATTCACCGTAAAGACAGAAGTAGAAGCTCGCGCGCAATCGGGGGGGGTGTGGAGGCATAAAGTCAAGGGAGAAGCCCATAGAGAGTCATAAAGTTGCTCCTGCTGTGAGCTCATGAACAGCTAATACTCACGATCTCCGGCTCTGCGAGATTCGGAAGGGAATGATTCAGATTCCTTTGGCACCGCTACTAGAAGACGTACAATCGTCAGTCAGGTTGCTCACGTTGTCAAGCTCAGTTTGAGCATGCGCAGTACGCTTGGCTATCAGGAAGTAAGTGCCCATGTTGGGCTTCAACTCTCTCCGTTGAAATCAACGGGGTCGCTGTGTCCATTTCTTATACTGTCTATGGGAATACCCTACTCCACGGTTCCCGCCTGATCATAACCAACGAGCCACGGTGACGGTGACGGATATATCTCTCAAGTGATCAGTAAGTTAGTTATAAACTCTCCAGATGATTTGTATGTCGTTAAAAAATATTTATCAAACATGAAATATTTTCAGAAAGCCGTCTGTTTACCCAGAGATAACTAATACCGCTGCAACATATATTTCTTTTGTAATATATTTTGATGCAAAAAAATACTTGCATAGCCCGCTAGCCTGAATTAACGTTAGCTTTCCTAGAAGATTTTAAAATTAACTTTGATGGCAATTAACGTTAGTCAGCTAGTCATCTTCTAACTGTTTTCTAAAGCATGTTCCCTTAAAGGAATATTAAGATTTACACTAAATAAATAACTTTCAAAAACCAAGACTATTTGGGTGTGATTGAGGATACCAGGGCTAATAGGCCTGGCCTTGCCACTAGCATTTAAAGGGGTCATATAATGCCATTTTGTACAAGTTAATATGAATCTTTAGGGTCTAAATGAAAACTTTGTAATATACTTTTATTAAAAATTCTCATTAGTATTTTAAGAAAACACAAATTTTACCTGCTCAAAAACAGCTCTGTTTTCAGCACGCCGTTTAAGTGCATATGCCTTTAAATGATAATGAGCTTCGCTGACTCCGCCCCTCTGTTCTGTGGGCGCATTGACACAACGCACGTGGAGTTATTATGAAGGTTTATTATAGCAGCGGGATTCTCTCTGAGGACACATCTGTGCAACCGTATCAGTTTGAACCGGAGTTGGACCCGAAACAAGATGACGGCCCCGAAGAAGTTCGACAATTAAGGCTCGAACAGGACGTTTCTGAATGGTTGGTTAACATTCATTTCAATAGATCACTTTGATCTATTTTTGTATGTAATGGCAGGGTAACGTTAGAGTTGTGAGATACAAACGCTATGTGTTTAACGTTAATAATGTAAGTTATAGGTTAGTTCGTTGACAGATTTATGTTGAAAAACTTTTTTTTTTTGTAAATGTGCTTGTCAGTGATGCATGACGTTATCTCAGTGTAAAGCCTGTTTTATGCTTCTGCGTCGAAACGACGGCGTAGGCTACCCTTGCAGACCTCTCTGCGTCACCGCGAACCCCTCTCCAACCCCTACGACGTAGCTTAGGCCTCATTATGCTTCTGCGTCAACTCCACGGCGTAGCTTCGTCGTCACTCCTACGGCGTCGTTGCCGTTTTATGGTTCTGCGTCAGGTTGCGTTGCATCGCGGTGCATCTGACCAATCACAGCCCTTGCGGTCTGCGTCGCCTCGACGTGTAGTTACAATTTCTTGGAGGTGCACGTCAAGCTACGGCGGGGGGCGGGACCAAGATGGCCACCTGAACTGACGCTTTTTGTCGAGCTCTGCATCACAAAAGTCTAATATGTTAGCCTAATTCGGTTTTGGAGACTACAGTTTTTGATTTACAGTATTGTTTTGTAAGCTTACCATCTTAAGTGAGTTTTAACGTCACTTTGGATGGGTGGGAAGAAAAGAAACCGACATTCAAATTCTTCGTTGAAAGACAGCACTAGCGACAGCATGCAGCTTGGCTGTGATCATGACTACAGTCAAAGCTGTGCTGAAGGGAATGTCCTCCTAGAGGAGATGATTATGGATGAGAAGGAATTTCCGAAGTTACCGGTGACCCCGAGCGAATCACCTGCGAAGAAGAAAACAATGAAGTCCGTTAAGGCCGCTTCCTCCAATGCTGATGTTATCGGTACACTTTCCCAACTTACCAACGAAAGGTCTGATTCCATTGAAAAGTTGGTGAGTGGCAACACTGAGAGAATTGATGAGCTCAGTAAGAAAGATGACACTGCTTTTGTTGAAATTAAAGAGATCGAGAATAAGATGTGCAAGATGGAGGGTCGCATGCTTGCTTTGGAAAAGCCAGTCGAAAGGCTCGAACGGCGAATAGATGAGATGGAATCTTACTCCAGACGATGGAATCTAAGGTTATATGGTGTTGCACAAGATACAGATGAAAATGTGCGTCTGCAGGCCATCAAAATCTGCAAAGCTGTTTTACCTGAAGATTCAGGGCGGCTCTCGGAAACGATTGACATCGCACATCGACTGGGCAAGAAGAGCGCAGCAGATTCCCGTCCGCGACCCATTATTCTTCAGTTTACATCGCGAATGATAAGAAATGAAATCTGGAAGCGGGCTAAGACTTCTGGCTTTCTCCAAGCTAATGGACTTCTCTTCAAGGAAGACTTCTCAAAAGGTGATCGTGAGAGGCGCTCAAAGCTGTGGCCGTTGGTGAAACAGGCTCGAGATGCAGGGAAAACAGCTTTTTTCGCGGGAGCTCGTGCATTTATTCACGGTGAAGGAGAAATTAAGATATGAATTCGTTTGTCTTTTAATATCCTTTTTTTCTCAAACACGTGATGGTTCTCAAGTTTTTTTCCCTTTAGTCTAAAGACTACAGTAATGCTTTAAGTTGCTGTTTATTTAAAGTTGCTGGTTGCAGCGCACATAGTCTGTTACAGACTTTTCAAAGGCTTTCTTTGTTACTGTTATAAGTGATGTCGCTCGGACAAGCGATATAAGTTGATTACATAAGTTACTGGACGATAATTTGTTCTTCTGTACTATTCGTTTTGTTCTAATTTTATGTCTTTTTCACTCATTTCTCTTAATACTAGGGGGTTGAGAGACATTGTTAAAAGGAAAGCTTTATTCTTATTCGCGAAACAACTTAAAACTGATTTCGTCTTTTTTCAAGAGTCACATTCTGCTGCTGATGATGCAAAATTCTGGAGATCACAGTGGAATAATGATTTGTGGTTTGCTCATGGTTCTGAGAGATCTGCAGGGGTAACATCGTTAAAGAACACTTTTTCTGGAAATGTTTTGGAGTCATTTTCAGACCCTTTTGTTCATTTTTTGTGTTTACTTATTTCTTGGAACAATCTATTTTATATATTGGTTAATATTTATGGATACAACCTTAATACAGAAAATGATAACATTTTTGAGTCTTTAGAAGATAGAATTTCAATCTGGTTACAGAAGTGTCCACAGGCGTTTTTACTGGTGGGTGGTGATTTTAATATTACTTTAAATGACATGATCGACAGTTGGCCTCCTAAGCAGTCGGGATCCTCCAGTAATACTTTGAAAAACTTTATGCAAAAATACAATTTGGTTGATGTTTGGAGAGAGGTGCACCCAAATCAGAATACTTATACCTGGAGTAATAAAAATGGTACGAGGCAGTCTCGCATAGATTTTTGGTTGGTTTCAAGTAACATTTCAAAGGAGAATGTTTTAGTAAATATTCTTGTCACTCCCTTAACAGACCACAAGGCTGTTTCTATAAATATTAGATTTTCCTCTTTTGTAGCGCCACATTGTAGTTCTTTCTGGAAAATGAACAATTCTCACTTAAGACACAATTCAGTTAAATTAGAACTTACAAAAATTATTTCTGTACATTGGGATTTGGCAAAAAAGGAAGAAGCCTTTGGTAGATATTGGGAACTTTTAAAATATGAAGTTGGTAAATATCTAAGGTCCTATGGTGCTTTGCTTTCTAAAGTAAATAGAATTTCAGAGGAGCAAGTTGTGTCTGAAATCACCTCTCTTTCTATGGTATCTCCTGACAAGCTCTCACCTGAGGAGAGATTGCGATTGACTAGTCTACAAATTAGATGAGATCTATGAACGTACAGCAGAAGGGGCATTTGTTAGGTCAAGAGTTAAGTGGTTAGAAAAAGGTGAACAAAACTCATCATATTTTTTCAATCTTGAAAGACAGCGGGGTAAACGTAACACAATTCACCACCTGAGCATCAATGGTCATGTTACGGATGATTGTCAAACTATTTCCCACTTTTGTCATAATTTTTTTGCCAACCTTTACAAATCCAGCTATTGTGCTGATACTGCCACTCTTTTCTTAGACTCCTTAAAAAGTGTAAATTCAATAAGTGCTATAGAAAAGGATTGTTGTGATCAGGATATAATATTAGAAGAGGTAGCCGATGCCATAAAACATCTCAAATGTAACAAGTCACCTGGCAATGACGGCATTACAGCAGAATTCTACCAACAATTCTCAGATATTCTTGCCCTTTTCTTTTGGAAGTGTTTATCGATAGTATTAAAAATCACAAACTTCCTCCCAGTATGACTCAAGGAATAATTTCCCTTGTTCCTAAACAGAACAAAGATTTGCTCTTTATTGACAATTGGCGCCCGATAAGTTTATTAAATAATGATTATAAGATTTTGGCTCACATACTTTCCAAAAGAATAAAACATGTGCTTGGTTCTATAATAGATGAAGCTCAATCTGGATTCATCAGTAATAGACACATATCAAATAATATACGTTTAGTTTTAGATATCTTAGATTATTCTAGTCTAGTTTATGATAGGGATGTCCCGATACCACTTTTTCACTTCCGATACCGATACCGATGCCGCAGCTTTGGCTTTTGCCGATACCGATATCAATCCGATATTATTTTATTCTTAAACTAATAAAAAATATAGCACTTTTCTCAATTAGCCACCTAATATATACCTCCAGTATATAGTCCACAACAACAGTTGATTATGAAAGATTGCCACCCTTTATTCAAACACTACAAAAAAAATAAAATAAATATTAAAAAAATAAAATACAGGTACTTCAGTACTTAAAGCTAGCTAGCTACCAACAGGTTTAAAATGAAAACAATTTAAACAGCAGCATTCTACATTGTAAATAACCAAATAAATACAAAACTACCCCTCACAGTGCAGCTATGTGCAAATCACAGTAATAACAAAAAGGCACTGAAAGACATAAATATGTATAACATAAATATAACATAACATTAACAAACAGTTTAAACCTTACCCTAACCTTAAACAGTTTAAACCTTAACAAACTTACTGACCTAGCTGCTTTATTAACAATTATAAAAATAGAAAATCACTTTCACGGGTGTAGTTTCCCTGTAACTGTCACGTTTTGATGTGTTCTGTTAATGTTTTGAGATCTTGTTTTCCCCCTGTCTTTGTGGTTTTTGGTTTAGTCCTGTTAAGTTTTCCCGCTCCTCGTTTGTGTCCAATTTTATGCACCTGTTTTCAGTTAATTATCTTGTTTGGTTCAGTGTATTTAAGCCCTGTGTTTTCCCTCAGTGTTGGTCGATCGTCGTCCATGTGTGGTTGTGTTTCTGATTTCCTGGAGTTTTTGTTCCTGTTTAAGTTTGGAAAGTTTTCATTTTGGTATTAAATCATTTATATTGAAGCTTTCGTGTCCTCGTCTTCAGCACCTGCACAAACCCTGACAGAACGATCGACCCTAACAAAAAAAAAAGGGATGAACTACGAACTTTGTGTCCCACAAGATGGCCGGTCTCTGGAGGAATATGCGGAGATATATCTCCATCTTCTCCGGGACTTTAATTGGGACGAGGAGTCCCTTACGCACGAGTTTTGGAGTGGGATGGATGATACCCTCGCTCAGATACTGTTATTGGGAGATCTCCACCTCCCTTTAGTTAAGTTTATTGCCCGTGCGCTGTGGGTGTGTGGTTCCTCACTCACCGTGGGAGACATCCAGCCCGATCTCCACGGCCAGCCAGAGCAAGAGCCCATCACCTGCACGCCAACGCCTGAGCCCATCACCTGCACGCTCCCACCAGAGCCCATCGTCTGCCCACCAGAGCCTGCACACCGCATCAGCCCTGCCGCCAGATCGGTCCCTGGACTTCCCCGGCTGATATCCGGTATGACTGATCCCCCACTGATATCGGTGCGACTGGCCCAAAAGAAGGCGGCCGAGGCTGGGGTTCAAGTCAGCCACATCCAGCCAGAGCCTGAGCCCGTCGCCTGCCCGCCAGAGCCTGAGCCTGTCACCTGCCCGCCAGAGCCTGATCCCAGCCCCGAGTTTCCTGATATGCTGGTCCCGTCCAGCCCCGAGTTTCCTGATATGCTGGTCCCGTCCAGCCCCGAGTTTCATGATATGCTGGTCCCGTCCAGCCCCGAGTTTCCTGATATGCTGGTCCAATCCAGCACAGAGCCCGTTGACCCAGCGCCAGACCCAGAGCCCGTTGACCCAGACCCAGAGCCCGTTGACCCAGACCCAGAGCCCGTTGACCCAGAACCCGTTGACCCAGCGCCCGTTAATGTCAAGTCAGTTCCCGATCATGAGCCTGTCCTCCCCAAGAAAATTTTGGGGGGGCGCTATACGCCTTCGCCGTGGCCGGCCAAAGATCCACGGAGGCCTGGAAAAATTACACCGCCGTGGCCACCTGATGGATCTTCACCGCCGTGGCCACCTGAAGGGTCTGCACCACCATGGCCACCTGAAGGGTCTGCACCGCCATGGCCACCTGAAGGGTCTGCACCGCCATGGCCACCTGAAGGGTCTGCACCGCCATGGCCACCTGAAGGGTCTGCACCGCCAAGGCCACCTGAAGGGTCTGCACCGCCATGGCCACCTGAAGGGTCCTCACCGCCATGGCCACCCGAGGGTCCCACAGCTCCGCCCTGGACGCCCGAGGGTCCCACAGCTCCGCCCTGGACGCCCGAGGGTCCCACAGCTCCGCCCTGGACGCCCGAGGGTCCCACAGCTCCGCCCTGGACGCCCGAGGGTCCCACAGCTCCGCCCTGGACGCCCGAGGGTCCCACAGCTCCGCCCTGGACGCCCGAGGTACAGCCTGCACCGTCGTGGCCACGCCCACAGCCTGCTCCGCCTTGGCCACGCCCACAGCCTGCTCCGCCTTGGCCACGCCCACAGCCTGCTCCGCCTTGGTCACGCCCACAGCCTGCACCGTCGTGGCCACGCCCACAGCCTGCACCGCCGTGGCCACGCCCACAGCCTGCTCCGCCCTGGAGGCTTCCTGGACCTACACCATGCCCTCGTCAGCCTCCAGGGCGCCCACCCTCCCACCCCTTTGGATGTTATACGGCGCGAGGACGCGCCTTCGGGGAGGGGGGAGGTACTGTCACGTTTTGATGTGTTCTGTTAATGTTTTGAGATCTTGTTTTCCCCCTGTCTTTGTGGTTTTTGGTTTAGTCCTGTTAAGTTTTCCCGCTCCTCGTTTGTGTCCAATTTTATGCACCTGTTTTCAGTTAATTATCTTGTTTGGTTCAGTGTATTTAAGCCCTGTGTTTTCCCTCAGTGTTGGTCGATCGTCGTCCATGTGTGGTTGTGTTTCTGATTTCCTGGAGTTTTTGTTCCTGTTTAAGTTTGGAAAGTTTTCATTTTGGTATTAAATCATTTATATTGAAGCTTTCGTGTCCTCGTCTTCAGCACCTGCACAAACCCTGACAGTAACAAAGTTCTTGAACATGTTTTACGTTTGCTCACATAACCATGAGGGGCAGATTCTTCTTTAGGAAGATTATTTTTTCAGCGGTCTCCGACGTCAGCCTGCTCCTTCTTTCATTAATCACATTTGAGGCTGTGCTAAAGAGCCTCTCACTCTCCACACTTGTGCAGGGAGCACAGATAAACTTAACTGCCGTGGCTGCCAGGGAGGGCAGTCGAGGTTGGTTTACTTTCCAGTAAAGTAAGGGATTGTCCGACCGTGGAATATTTGCCTCACTTAGGTAGGTCTCCACTTGAATTTGTGCACTTGTGGATTTCTTTGGAACAGGTAATACTTGGCTCTCCTCCAGGATTTCATTAAAGATGCTGCCAAGGCTGCTGGTACTTGTGCCTAACGCCTCCATCCGTGGAGTTTTGTCTGCTGGCTCAGAGGCTGTAGTTTCAGATGTAGTCTTCAACACTTCCTCCATCTTTCCTACCTCTGCCAGTAATGCTTCCTTTCCAAGTCTCAAAGTGTCTGCATTTGTGAAGTACCTGTTATGATAAAATACCTTAATATCTAGTTATTTGTCTGCTTGGAAGACTTATACAGTACTTGACGTGAAAATAATGAAATGGTTGTGCAAATTCCATACAGAGGTATGAGGGATTTGTTTCTCTCTCTCTCTCTCTCTCTCTCTCTGTCTCTCTCTCTCTCTCTCTCTCTCTCTCTCTCTCTCTCTCTCTCTCTCTCTCCTCTCTCTCTCTCAACACACACACACACACACACACACACACACACACACACACACACACACACACACAGGTATGCGGGATTTGTTTCCCTCTCTCTCTCACACACACACACACACACACACACACACACACACACACACACACACACACACGGGTATGAGGGATTTGTTTCCCTCTCTCTCTCTCTCACACACACACACACGCACACACACACACACACACACACACACACACACACACACACACACACACACACACACACACACACACACACACACACACACACACACACGCGCACACACACACTCACACTGTAAATAAAGTTAACAGAAATTCTCTTACCTGTCTTTGTAACGTGGATCCAGCAGAGTAGCAACCGAGTACAATGGCTCTGATTCCATGTCATTAAATCGTCTGTTGACTGCGTCAAGGAGGGTACTTTTCATTGTCTTAAAGGGTACCTATCATGGAATTTTGAAAATTACCTTTCATGTAGTGTGTAACATAGATCTAAGTGAACGAAATCTTATTATTTGAATAAGATACGCCCACTCATTGCATTAGGAGACACCAGGGAAAACATCATGTCGACGAGACGCTGCTGTGTTTTGAAGTGCGACGCAAAAGCAAACTTTTTTCATCTGCCCAGTGAGGAGCATTTGAAGACAGTGGCTACAGTTCATAACTATACCACAGAAGTATTATAGCCGGGGATGACATCAGCTACAGATGCGGAGGAGGCAATCACCGCCCTTGTCATCTCCTCAAAAGGGGCCAGAACCGTGGAAGCCTTCTCCAACAGCCCCACTGGTTTGCTGTCAGTGTGGCTGGCAGGTCGTATTCAGCTGTATATGCAGATAGTGTCCGTTTTTGCGCAATGAGGCTTTCAATCATGTACTGGGTGCTGTTCCATCTAGTTCGGACGTCCTGCTGCAGACGCTTAGGCTGCATATTTAGCTCCACTTGGATGTCTTCTAACCGTGCATAGGCAAGCGGTGAGTGTTTAAAGTGGCCTACAATTTTTCTCGCATTGGCGCACTTACACTGCGCTGCGACAACAGTCCCTCATGAACAATTAGCTGCAGTGTGTGCGCGAAGCATCCTAAACTCGACACGCCAAGTTGATCCATGGCCTTCTTCATGTTTGATGCATTGTCCCTTAAAATTACATGGACTTTGTTTTTATCAATCTTCCATTCACGCAACATCTCCTCAATTGCTGCCATAATAAAATCCCCTGTGTGCGAGCCACGAAACTCTCGCGCATGCAACACAGCTTTTTTCAAACTAAAATCAGAGTCTATCCATTGCCCGGTCAGACTCAACAAGGACATTGGACTCACGTCTGAGCTCCAGATGTCTGTTGTGAGACTAATCGCACTTACATTCTCCAAAAGTTTGGAGAGGACATCGCAAACTTCGTTGTACATCTGAGGGATTACCTTTTCCGTTATATAATGCCGACTGGGCAAAGTGTAGCGAGGCTCGAGATGCGCAATTAAGCGTTGAAACTAGGGATGGGCATCGTTAAGAAATTATCGATATCGATGCCATTGTCGAGTCTGCTTATCGATGTGATTCCTTATCGATTCCCATATCGATTCCTGTACCATTTGCTGAACACTTACAGTGTGAATTTGAGAGTTGTTGGCTTTGAATGTCTAATTTAAAGTGGTTTTAGACAATGAAAAACAAGTGTGCAATATTTAGGGCCCTATGAAATCAGTTTTATTTTTTCCCAAATTCCGTTTTATTTTTCCCAAATTCCGTTTTTTTCCTTTTTTATTTTTGGGGAATTCATTTTTTTTACCCTTTACCGTTAGTTTAGTAATAAAAAGAGTGTGCTTTTAAAGTTAATGATTAAAATGTATACAAATAAAATAGGAATGACCTTAAATTACAGACATTTATTCAGTAGCCTTTTCAGTACAAATACTGTATGATGCCACTTGACACTGCACTCTTCAAGTAACAACAAAATATGGTTATGGCATTTCAAGCTTTAAACTGCCCAGTAAAATAAATTATATTCGTTTATATAAGTTTAAATAAAAGTCACACTCTGTCTCTCTCTCGCCCAGTGTCACTCGCGGAGTTCGCTTCGCTTTTGTCCAGTCTGGCGCCTCATAGACAGACGCGGACCGGTTGTGTTGTGTGTGTGTGTGGTGTGTGTGTGTGTGTGTGTGTGTGTGTGTGTGTGTGTGTGTGTGTGTGTGTGTGTGTGTGTGTGTGTGTGTGTGTGTGTGTATGCGTGTATGTGAGAGACGCGTTGAGTGATAGAGAGACGGAGGGAGAGCGGGGAAAGGAAATACAACGGAAAGAATACGCTGCGTGTTTTAAATAGCCTTAAAAAAAATGAACGAAACGCAATATGTGGCGGCCGGAGTTGATTTTGTGGCCGCGAATTAGTCTATGTGTGGGAAACACTGCATAAAAGTCACGTGCGAACTGCTCGGCTCGGTACTGAGTGCTTATAGCGTCGAGTTTCTTAACTTTTTCGCCGACGAAAGTAGAGTCGTGGAGAGCCGCTTCGCCATGCTTTCATTGTTTTGATGCCGTCATTGGAGCTGTAGATGTCGCCCAGATTTGCTTCCCCGGGTCTGCACTCTCGATCGTTTACGTCTTGAGGGATTTAAAAATCCAGTCGCATACTGTAACGTCATGCCGCGACGCGGGAATGGATGGAACGGAACGGAACATTCGGAATCGTTAGTGGAATCGTTAACGTGTGGACGTGTACGATTCCGATGGATCGGAACGTTCGGAACCGGTTCCAAACCGGAACCTGGAACCGATTCCCAAGCCTAGTTGAAACCCCACATTTTCTACCACTGAAAGGGGTTGGTCGTCCAGGACAATAAACTGAACTAGTTTCTCCGTAATCAATTTCGCCTTGTTGCTGAATTTCTCTTGACTTTGTATTGATTCCAGCAATGTCTGCTGTCGGGGTGTTTTGCTCTTCTTTGCAGCCGTTGCTTGCAGAAATTCCTGATATTTTTCCATGTGGTGTTTTTCCAAATGCTTAATTAAGTTAGTGGTGTTAAACCGAGCAACAGCACTGCCACCCCTCGAAACATTTCCAGTGCAAATTTTGCATTCGGCCGTCGGACTTTTTTCCTCTTTAAGGTTGAAATAATTCCACACCGCTGACATGGCTATTCTGTAAGATACCGTAGCTAACTCTCATACTCATGCGACTATAATTGGCTACTACTGTCATCACGTGACAGGCTGCGCCGCTTAACTGGATATCGGCTCATATTTTTTTTCTCCCCTCCGATCTCCGATCTAGCGTTCTGGGCCAGAATCGGCACGATACCGATGCCGTGGATCAGATCGGGACATCCCTAGTTTATGATGATAGTTTTATTCTTTTTTTGGATTTTCGTAAAGCTTTCGACACTATAGAGCATGGGTTTATTTTTCAGTGTCTTGAAAAATTTGGATTTGGAGATTTCTTTTGTAGTGCCATAAGAACTTTATACACAAACGGCAGTAGTTCTGTTATCCTAAATCATGGCGCAACCCGTCGTTTTGAAATTTCAAGGGGAATAAGGCAGGGCTGCCCCATCTCACCTTACCTTTTTCTTCTCGCTGCTCAGCTTCTCTGTGTTCACATAAAAACCAGCAATTTGAAAGGAGTAGCTATAGCTGAAAGAGAGGTGATCATCAGTCAGCTTGCTGATGACACGACCCTCTTTCTTAGGTAGGGCCCTATAAAATCCGTTTTATTTTTTCCCAAATTCCGTTTTTTTTTTCCCAAATTCCGTTTTTCCCGTTTTAATTTTTGCAAATTCCGTTTTTTTCCGTTTTTTTTTTTTGGGAATTCATTTTTTTTTACCCTTTACTGTTATTTTAGTTGTAAAAGAGTGTGCTTTTAATGTTAATGATTAAAGGGTACCTATTATGGCATTTAAAATGTTCCTAATAATGTTCTGGGAGTCCCCAACAACAGATTTACATGCATGCAATGACAAAAAAACACTTTTGTTGTCTTATAATATGCATTTATTTTTACCTGATTTGCTCACCGACTCCCTAATGATTCGTTTGACGACTCATTTGTCCAAACCCCTCCTTTGCGTGACGCTAATCGGCGGTGATTGGTCAGATGACGCAGTCAGTTATATTTTGCGTTAACCCAAAGCTTAAACATATTGATAAAGCACTGCAGTACTACAATACGCTTCACATAATTTCACATATTTCAAAAAACAAAAAAAATGACATTGGAGACCTAAGCTGCTGAGCGTAACTCTCACTCTCTCACACACGCACGCACGCACACACACACAAACACACACACACACACACACACACACACACACACACATAAAAGCAACAATTATACCGTCATAGACAGTATAAGAAAGTAGGGCTGGGTAAAAATATCGATTCATCAATGCATTGCAATTATTTGTTTCTCAATTCAATATCGATTCATCAAATCCTATGAATCGATTCAGCCCACCGCCCAGTGGCGGCGCTGTGGGCAACACTCATCAGAGCGCGCGCTGACACGGAGTAAAGACTTGTTTATACTCAACGCGTCCGTTTCTTTTACTGTCTATAATCCGCACGAAGGTGCGCGCGGCATAAATGACGTGTTTGGTGTGCAAGACCTCATTTCGCTTGGCTGTGTGCAAGGCTTTTTTTGTAACAGCGCGCGCGCCGCGCGGCACCACATCCGAAGATGAACGACTTCTGACAAGCCGAATCTGTCCGAGTATGTATGTCACCGCACCGGCACGCAGTTTGCGAGTCTAAATTGCAATTCATTGCAAAGATTTTTTTGTTAAGGATTTGTTTACTGTGTGTGATTCATTTAATGGAAAGCACAATCACTTCTAGTCGTCTTGTTGTTCATTTTAAATAAACGTAGAGCAAGTAGCTAATCAGTGTCTGCTCGTTTATTCAAACTAAGTTGTCCTATATAACAGACGAAGGTCGCAACGTCCCCAAAAACTGCATGTGCACTAGCAGCTAGTTTGATAACAAATGCTTCAGAGTTAACATGTTATATATATATATTGTACTAAAATGTTATGAGTTATATGATGGAAATGTCGGTAATGTATCCTACATAGGCACAGTAAATAAGCCAAAGGTTCTCTGATCAGCTGTTCAGTGTTATTTATTGTGTTGACAAAGTAAGTTAGCACTTTGTAATTTTATAATATCTATGGTTGCACTTTGTTTTATGAGTATGCACATTTTGTGCTTCTGTTTACATTTATTTTATAACTTGAATGTTTAGGAAGAAAAATATACTTTCTACTAACAGTTACATGCACTTTAGATTAGAGATGTTAATAAAGCACCTGTTTGTTACAGTTGTGCTTTGTATTCAACACATGTACAATATTGACCGAAAAACGGAAGGGGTAGAGGAGCGCTTCCTGGACTCCAAAGTTTGATTTAGATAGAGGTGCTCTTTGGATGGGAAACTTAAATACCAAAAATCAAAGAAAGGGGAATTCCAAGGCACTCTCAATTGAAAAAGTTAAAAAGCCTTTATTCTTATGGCTTGGTCAAGTAAACCATCTAAAAAACTCCAACGCGTTTCGGCTACATGCCTTCTTCTGGGAGTTTAAACAGATCTCAAACAAACTGAGTTTCTTATGAACTAACAGTCCACCAATCAGAAGTCTCCATCTGTCAACTAGGATGCTTAGATTACAAATGTTAGTACACAAATGGGACAGCAGATGTCAGTATTTCCACTAAACAGTTAAATACGCACCAACACGGTGACACATAAGGGTTAAAATACAAGCATAGTATATAAATTTTACTCCACCACAAGACTACGGAGCCTCACAAATATACACTGAGGTCAAGTTCCTCATTTAAGCCTGGATATTTAGTAGCCCACAGGCGATAAATCCAGAAAGCTTCCCGTTGATTCAGCTGTCTTTGTCTATTACCTTTTCTTAAGGAACAAGGAATGTGGTCAATCCCACAAGCCTGCAAAGTGGATGGGTCACTATTATGATGTTCCAAATAGTGTCTTGCCATGGGATAGTTGGTGTTTCCTGTGCGGATTGCGTATTTATGCTCAGCCAGTCTATCCAGTAAACGCCGCTTCGTTCTTCCTACATAAAATACTTTACACATAGGACATTCCAATCTATAAATGACAAAGGTAGTTTGACAATTTATAAAATGGTTAATGATGAATTCCTTTTGGGTACCAACATCATGAAAAATTTTTGTTTGTCTTACATTAGCACAATGATTGCAGTGATGGCATTTGTAAGAACCTATGGGCCTAGGGCCTAACCATGTTTGTTTTACTTCTGGTTTAAGGTAACTGTGAACCAATCTATCTTGTAGGGTGGGACATCTTCTAAAACTAATGAGAGGTGGTTCAGGAAAGACCTGACTTAGTACCTCATCGCTTTCAATAATACCCCAGTTTTTTTGTATGATTTGCCTTATCTGTTCAGCCTCTGTACTGTATGTAGTGACAAAAACAGGCCTCTCTTTTGTTTGTTTCTGTGTGTTCCTTTGTAGTAGTGACGACCTATCTACATGTTGGGCTCTGGTGTAAGCTTTTTGGAGAGTAGAGCTTCTATATCCCCTTTCTTTAAATCGTGACATCATCTCTAGTGATTTACTCTTAAAAACGTGATCTTGGTCACAGATTCTCTTTACTCTCTGAAACTGCCCATATGGGACATTCTCTTTAAGCCAATTTGGATGGAAGCTCTTGGCATGTAAAATTGTGTTTCTGTCTGTCGGTTTTCTATACACTGATGTATGCAAAGTTCCTTGGTTATCTTTTGAAATTGTCAAATCAAGAAAATTAATACACTCTTTGCTATATTCTAAAGACAACTTGATGTTTGGGTTAATACTATTCAGATAACCATGAAATTCCTTCAACTCTGTTTCCGAGCCAGACCAAAACAGACATATATCATCAATATAACGTCCCCACCAAATTATAAACTTGTGAAATACATTGTTTTCTTGGTTCAAAACAAAGTCCACTCCCATTTGCCCAGGTACAGACCTGCATATGAAGGGCTATAGCATGCCCCCATGGCACAACCTTTTGTCTGTTTAAAGATCTTATCCTGAAAGACAAAAATGTTATTAGTCAAGGTCCATTCTGTTAATGACAACAAGAAATCAGTCGGTGGCATTTCATGTTCAGGACGTCCTCTCACAAAATGTCTGAGTGCTGTTAGTCCCTGTTTATGGTCGATATTTGTATATAATGCTTCCACATCCATAGTTACAAGGAAGGTTTCAGAGTCTATATCTTGTAGCTCTTTACTCTTGTTCAAAACATCAGTAGTATCCTGGACATATGCAGGGAGTGAAGGTAGAAAAGGTTTAATGAAATGGTCAATATACTTAGACACTGCTTCAGTAAGGCTTTCATTCCCTGATATCACAGGTCTACCTGGAGGGTTCTCCAGACATTTATGTATCTTGGGCAACATGTAAAAAGATGCCATTCTAGGATTCTCATTGAACAAAAATCTGAGTTCTGGGTCTGAGATCCAACCACTGGTTTTGGCCTGATGTAACATCTTTCCCAATTCCTCTTTAAGAGACTCTGTGGGGTTATGGGTCAGTAGCTGATAGAATTCTGTATTATTTAACTGGCGGGAAGCCTCTTTTACATATAAGTCCTTGCTCCAAACCACAATCGCACCCCCTTTGTCTGCTTTTTTAATCACTAAATCTTCATCTTTGGATAGTGCTTCCAAAGCACTTTTTTCTTTGTGAGAGAGATTACTTCGTTTAGATGTCCTTTTATTCTTAAATAAATCCTCAATATCAAAGTTCACTTTTTTAGCAAATGTATGTAAAGAAGCATTTTGTACCAAAGGGCAAAAGGTAGATTTTGGCTTAAAACGGGAAAAGGTGTCTGTCTGACCTGTATCTGTGGAGCTTGTAGAAGTTGAGGTCTGCTGCTTGTACCAAGTTTTGAGATGTAGATTTCTGTAAAATCGGAAAAGGTCAATTTTCGTGTCAAATTCCTTTCCTGCGTGGGTTGGTGCGAAGGATAATCCTTTGGACAGGACCCGGATGCTCTCCTCTGACAAAACCTTGCCTGAGATGTTGATTACTGCCTGGGTCTGGCTCTGCTCCTTGTCCATCTGGGTTCGTCGTGTCCTTCTACCTCTCCTCGTTCTCCTCTTCCTCTGCTCCTGTCCCTGCTCCCTCCTTGTCCACGTCCATGTCCGCGTCTCCATCCCCTCCCCCCTCTGGTTGGGTAAGGTGGATGTTCTAAAAAATCCTCTCGAGGGGCCTGGACTGCCAAAGATCCCGAGTTGTCCTCTTCTTCACTGCTAGTGAAGTTGAAGGAAACGGTTCTGGGCTTCATACCAGCTAAGCGACCACCAACTGTGCCCCCTAGTACTTTCTTTTTCCAGTTGTAGACGTTGCCCTCATTATAGTCTGTGGCATCTCTCTGAAGTTTACGTATCTTCACTTCTTTGAGGCTTTTTGTGTATTTAAGGAGGTCCGTCTCAAGTTTTTCTTGAAGGTCTTGTTTAACAGAATTATCAGTGTGCTCTGCTAATATCTTCCTCACCTCAGTGATTTCCTTATTGATTTCTTCCCTGTCTTTATTAGATTCTTCTATTAGGAGCAGCATTAAATCAGAGGAGCACTTATTTAGAATAGCTTCCCACCTGCCTCTGAAGTCCTTCTTGTCATCTCCTCCATAGGCTGGGAATTTGTTGATTCTCAAGCCCCTGGGAATATATCCTTTTCTCCAGTAATCAGACAGCGAAACTGAATTTAGGTGAAGTCTCACATCTTTCTCCAACAAATACCTCAGTTCTTTGTAGATTTTGTGAATATCATTTCTGGGTAACTCACCACCTGGTAAATCATCCAACAGTGATGTTGATGTGATAATACGTTGCCCCTCTTCACGGGAATAGGAAAAGATTTTTTCCATCTTGAATGGTAGGTGTCAAAAAGGTCCAACACAGAAAACTTAACTGTGGAGCTGCTCCTTAAAAGCACATCCCAGGTGCATATACAATTCAACGAAAAACGGAAGGGGTAGAGGAGCGCTTCCTGGACTCCAAAGTTTGATTTAGATAGAGGTGCTCTTTGGATGGGAAACTTAAATACCAAAAATCAAAGAAAGGGGAATTCCAAGGCACTCTCAATTGAAAAAGTTAAAAAGCCTTTATTCTTATGGCTTGGTCAGATACAGGTCAGACAGACACCTTTTCCCGTTTTAAGCCAAAATCTACCTTTTGCCCTTTGGTACAAAATGCTTCTTTACATACATTTGCTAAAAAAGTGAACTTTGATATTGAGGATTTATTTAAGAATAAAAGGACATCTAAACGAAGTAATCTCTCTCACAAAGAAAAAAGTGCTTTGGAAGCACTATCCAAAGATGAAGATTTAGTGATTAAAAAAGCAGACAAAGGGGGTGCGATTGTGGTTTGGAGCAAGGACTTATATGTAAAAGAGGCTTCCCGCCAGTTAAATAATACAGAATTCTATCAGCTACTGACCCATAACCCCACAGAGTCTCTTAAAGAGGAATTGGGAAAGATGTTACATCAGGCCAAAACCAGTGGTTGGATCTCAGACCCAGAACTCAGATTTTTGTTCAATGAGAATCCTAGAATGGCATCTTTTTACATGTTGCCCAAGATACATAAATGTCTGGAGAACCCTCCAGGTAGACCTGTGATATCAGGGAATGAAAGCCTTACTGAAGCAGTGTCTAAGTATATTGACCATTTCATTAAACCTTTTCTACCTTCACTCCCTGCATATGTCCAGGATACTACTGATGTTTTGAACAAGAGTAAAGAGCTACAAGATATAGACTCTGAAACCTTCCTTGTAACTATGGATGTGGAAGCATTATATACAAATATCGACCATAAACAGGGACTAACAGCACTCAGACATTTTGTGAGAGGACGTCCTGAACATGAAATGCCACCGACTGATTTCTTGTTGTCATTAACAGAATGGACCTTGACTAATAACATTTTTGTCTTTCAGGATAAGATCTTTAAACAGACAAAAGGTTGTGCCATGGGGGCATGCTATAGCCCTTCATATGCAGGTCTGTACCTGGGCAAATGGGAGGAGGACTTTGTTTTGAACCAAGAAAACAATGTATTTCACAAGTTTATAATTTGGTGGGGACGTTATATTGATGATATATGTCTGTTTTGGTCTGGCTCGGAAACAGAGTTGAAGGAATTTCATGGTTATCTGAATAGTATTAACCCAAACATCAAGTTGTCTTTAGAATATAGCAAAGAGTGTATTAATTTTCTTGATTTGACAATTTCAAAAGATAACCAAGGAACTTTGCATACATCAGTGTATAGAAAACCGACAGACAGAAACACAATTTTACATGCCAAGAGCTTCCATCCAAATTGGCTTAAAGAGAATGTCCCATATGGGCAGTTTCAGAGAGTAAAGAGAATCTGTGACCAAGATCACGTTTTTAAGAGTAAATCACTAGAGATGATGTCACGATTTAAAGAAAGGGGATATAGAAGCTCTACTCTCCAAAAAGCTTACACCAGAGCCCAACATGTAGATAGGTCGTCACTACTACAAAGGAACACACAGAAACAAACAAAAGAGAGGCCTGTTTTTGTCACTACATACAGTACAGAGGCTGAACAGATAAGGCAAATCATACAAAAAAACTGGGGTATTATTGAAAGCGATGAGGTACTAAGTCAGGTCTTTCCTGAACCACCTCTCATTAGTTTTAGAAGATGTCCCACCCTACAAGATAGATTGGTTCACAGTTACCTTAAACCAGAAGTAAAACAAACATGGTTAGGCCCTAGGCCCATAGGTTCTTACAAATGCCATCACTGCAATCATTGTGCTAATGTAAGACAAACAAAAATTTTTCATGATGTTGGTACCCAAAAGGAATTCATCATTAACCATTTTATAAATTGTCAAACTACCTTTGTCATTTATAGATTGGAATGTCCTATGTGTAAAGTATTTTATGTAGGAAGAACGAAGCGGCGTTTACTGGATAGACTGGCTGAGCATAAATACGCAATCCGCACAGGAAACACCAACTATCCCATGGCAAGACACTATTTGGAACATCATAATAGTGACCCATCCACTTTGCAGGCTTGTGGGATTGACCACATTCCTTGTTCCTTAAGAAAAGGTAATAGACAAAGACAGCTGAATCAACGGGAAGCTTTCTGGATTTATCGCCTGTGGGCTACTAAATATCCAGGCTTAAATGAGGAACTTGACCTCAGTGTATATTTGTGAGGCTCCGTAGTCTTGTGGTGGAGTAAAATTTATATACTATGCTTGTATTTTAACCCTTATGTGTCACCGTGTTGGTGCGTATTTAACTGTTTAGTGGAAATACTGACATCTGCTGTCCCATTTGTGTACTAACATTTGTAATCTAAGCATCCTAGTTGACAGATGGAGACTTCTGATTGGTGGACTGTTAGTTCATAAGAAACTCAGTTTGTTTGAGATCTGTTTAAACTCCCAGAAGAAGGCATGTAGCCGAAACGCGTTGGAGTTTTTTAGATGGTTTACTTGACCAAGCCATAAGAATAAAGGCTTTTTAACTTTTTCAATTGAGAGTGCCTTGGAATTCCCCTTTCTTTGATTTTTGACATGTACAATATTGTACAGTTTGTTCTGCTAAATAAACCATGACAGGAAACATGCTTGGGTCAATTTGTTCTTAAACATTGGTAATACTGCACACATTATTTAAAAATATACCCAGGTACTTAATTACTTGTGTATTTACTTATTATTGAATCGATATCGAAGCTAATAAGTCAATATCGAATCGAATCGAAATCGAATCGAATCGAAGCCTAAAGAATCGAAATCGAATCGAATTGTGAAATTCCTAACAATACCCAGCCCTATAAGAAAGGTTGTTGTCAGGTTTCTCTGTCTGCTCGGCGCGCGCACTGAGTGGGCGTGTCGAATTCAAATAACTTGTACAAGTGACGTACGAAAGTTAGAGAAAATGCATCGTTCGTCTATCGATTCATATCAGCGACTCAGAGTCGACTCTTACTTTTGAGAGACAATAACTTTGTATACGGTGAACTTTCATATTTAAAACTTTGCATGATGTTTTTGTTCACTTAGATCTATGTTACACACTACATGAAAGGTAATTTTCAAAATTCCATGATAGGTACCCTTTAAAATGTACACAAATAAAATAGACATTTACTCTTAAAATGACAAATACTTGCATGATGCAACATAACACTGTAAGCCTACTCTAAGAACTTCAAGTAACAACAAAATATCGTTATGAGCTTTAAACTGTCCTGTAAAATAAATTATATTAGTTTATGTAAGTTAAAATAAAAGTCACACTCTAGCCGCGTCCCAATGTGCACACTATCCATCCTAAATAGTATGTGACATTAGTAATTGTCTATTTCGGGCATTGTATGCACATTGGGACGCAGCTTCTGTCTCTCTCTCGCGCACTGTCGAGTGCGCTCACGGACACCGTCCCAATGTGCATACTATGCCCTAAATAGTATTGAAAATTACTAATGTCACATACTATTTAGGATGGATAGTGTGCACATTGGGACGCAGCTTCGTTCTCTCTCGCGCACCTCTCTCTCGGACACACTCGGTCTCTCTCTCGCGCTCTCGACTCGGAGACACACACTCGGTCCGGCACCTCATAGACAGACATGCACGGAGGGGATTTTGTGTGCGTGCATGCGTGCGTGTGTGAGTTTCTTAACTTTTTCGCCGACGAAAGCAGAGCCGCTTCGCTTCGGAGAGCCGCTTCGCCATGCTTTCAGTGGAAACGCGGCTATTGTTTTGATGCCGTCATGAGCTAAAATGACGGTTGTGTCGCCCAGATTTGCTTCCCCGTCTACATTTTCCCCAGACATACGTTCTTCTCCCACA
Source organism: Chrosomus eos (assembly GCA_036326025.1). Classification (NCBI taxonomy): domain Eukaryota; kingdom Metazoa; phylum Chordata; class Actinopteri; order Cypriniformes; family Leuciscidae; genus Chrosomus; species Chrosomus eos. The sequence continues at coordinate 22,403,807 of CM070840.1, forward strand.
CAAAAACCGAATTTCATTCCAAATATGTACAATTCCGCGAAATTCCGCGTTAACACTAGATTCCGCGTTAATTGGCCAATTCCGCACTTTTACATTTTACATGCACTTTTACAAGTTGATTGTACTGAAATGTGTGTTGGCAGTGCCTGTACACAACCATCATATAATGATAAAAATCCATCCAGTGGTTTTGTTTTAATCTCCTTATATGTTTTCCCCTGCCTCAAATCGAGCCGTTTGAGCCTGTGACGTCACAAGCTCGCATGCCCCTCCCACGATTGCTGATTGACAGCAGTGTTTCAACACAGACCCGCCCTCGCTCGTGAGTGAGATGTCAATCATAGTTCGTCATTTTTGATATACTGGAGCAGAATGGCGCCTAAGCGATTGTGGTGTTCTGTTCTTGGGTGTAATGAGGAACACAGCAGTCATTTTAATGTTCCTAAATCCGAACCACTGAAGACGCAGTGGCTGAGTTTTGTTTATGAAGGGAATATTCTCGACGAGCAACGTCAATGCTCTCATGTTTGCTCAAATCATTTCTCACCAGACTGCTTTATAAACGAGGCGATGGTAAATATAAATCAGTTTTTGCTAAGAAGCTGCTTCTGAAAAAGGAATCAGTACCAACTATTCGTGTTCCTGCACATCCAGAAGAACTGAAGTGAGTGTAACGTTTTATTAACCTTTATATATTAATCTTTGCAAATCCCTTGCACGCTTCACGATGATTGTGGCTAATGTTTACACTCAGGGTGCATTAAGGCATGTATTCTATGTAACATACGATGTTCTCAATATAATTCATAATCCCACGTTTATAATGAAAAACGCGTTATAGTTATTGTGTTATTAAAAACTGTGTACGCAGGTGTTACAGTTAACGTAACAGGAATATTACCCGGAATATCAATGCAGTTACAATACTATAGATGTAGTGTAGCGAAGAGCTACCTGAAGCTGCTAGGGCTAGTTGGATCGCAGTGAACCAGGTGTGTCGGTCAGAACACCACAGAGTGAAATGTCAGTTTGAACTGAATTTATTATAGCTGGTATGAAGAATCAACATTAGAGGGAGGAGTCAGGCTTTACATAAACATTAACAAGCTATAAGGGTTTGAGTTGAATAGTGCAGTGGACTGTGGAGGGCTTCCTTTCGCAGCCTCCAGAGGAAATGGATCTCCTTAGCTTTGATTGAGCCTGTTTGAGCTTGAGGACGATTACCGATGAGCATCCAGTGGTTGACAATAACACAATGCGTGAGCAGAGTAGGCACACTTAGCGGAGACCTGGTGTACAGTCAGTGAGTCCTGCTTTAACTGAGGTGAACTTTGCTCATAAGTGGACTGAATGCATATCAGCTGCCGTAGACTTGGTTGGCATTATTGTAGGTAAGGATGTAGATGAATGTACGCGTGTGTGTGGTTTCTCTGCAACACACAAAGAGCAATACTCAAATAACAGCAACATCAGTACAATCATCATTCACATACTGATTATAGGCTGCTCTCATAACAATGATACATAAACACTGGATATAACATCTTCCATCATATTTACTTTCACTATTTATCTACATTTACTATAACATTATAAACATTATAACTCTGAACTTTGAAGATCGACAGATAAGTTATATTGAGAATGAGGAGTTGTCGTCATAGTCCAGAGCTCCTCCCCTCTCCGCCATGTTGGTAGGATTCCGGCGACAAAACAAGATTGTTTACGTGTGTTGTTAGCTCGATTGTAGAGGAGATTCTTGCAAATCCGCACTGTTTTACCATGCCTGGAAGTCACTGCTGCGTTAAGAACTGCTCCAGTACCTCATACGATACCCATGGAAAACAGGAACAATGGAATACATTTTTTTCGATTGCCGAAATGGACACAGCATCAGGGAGAGCAAGTCTCTGACCTGACGAGGAGACGCCGGATTGCTTGTTGGCTGCAATAAGAAGAAAGGACCTTACTTTCGATCTCACCCCCCAGTCGATGAGAGTGTGTTCTCTACATTTTCACTCGGGTACGTTCTTTAAAAAAATGTCTTTATGTTGTTGTCTCTTAAAGCTACGAAGTGTAGGTTACCTAATGTTGTTGCAAACCCTGAAGTGGATCTTAAATTGCTGCCTAGCTAACGTTAACTGTCTAACAAACTGTTGCTTCTTCGAAAATGCTCAATTACCAATTATTAATGTTAACTAAAAATTAGTTGAGATTCTGCTCATGACATTATGCTACCTTGTTGGTGGAATGTTGTTTGTGGAATATGGACTCGCTGTAGTACGTTTGTCTCGTGTCTCTTTGCTCTCTACACCAGTGGTTCCCAACCTTTTTTTGTTTTGTGTTACCCCCTCAGGCTTTATCTTTATTTTGCATGTGTTCTGCAATGGATTTGCCAGTTTAGAGCATTGATTATATAGATTTTTTTCATAATCTAGTTTAGGGATGGGACGATTACCGGTTTTACGATAAACCACGATAAAATGTCCTGGCGGTTAGTAATATCGTTTAAAATTTAATTATCATAAAAACCGTGTTTGATTATCGTGATTTTGAAAACTCGCGGTAAATCCTGTCCAGCCAGAATCAGTCTGACGCAGGCGCACGCATGCAATGCCGTTTTTTGCGCGAGAAGACATGGCGGAAGGCAGTGACAGCACACGGGAGATTTTTCAGCCATCCAAGAGGACAAAATCGGAGGTATGGTCGTATTTTGGCTATTACAAGAGTCCCGAGGGCAATTTTATCCTGGTAAAATAAAGGATAAATAAAAATAAAAAAATTAAAATCGAGGATGGGCACCCTGTCTGCAAATCTTGCAAGAGGAAAGTCGCTGTAAAAGGGGAAACACGTCAAATCTGCGTCATCTAGCTAGTCATCTAACGTTACGTGACAACCACCCACTGAGTTAACTTTTACCTTAATACCACAACTAACTTGGGCAAATAATTAGACAAAAAATATTGATTGGAGATGAATTATTTCATTATCTCGCTTGTAATTATTGCAAGCTTCCGCGAAGAGGAAAAGTTTTACAGCAAGTGGATTTGAGCCAAGACGAACGAACATATTCAAACTATTAAGGGTGACATTTAAGGGATAATGTATTCTATTCATTCATAGTAAACTTATTACACAGTTTTATTTTTTATTTTTACCACAGAAATAATTTCAGGGACATGAAATATTGAATTGTGATTAACTTAATGTTTTTAAATCTTACCGGTTTATAAATCCATTAGGCCTATACAAGTTACAGTGTCCAAATCAATCGCAAAGAAAATGAGATCACTAACGTTACAATAATATTGTAGAAGTATTAATACTAAATTACTCTGAAATGTGTATGTCTTGCGTTTCAGTTTTGATTGTATTGAAAATTAATTCAATGAAACAAGAGATCGCGTCTGCGGTGACCCGATACATGGATGTGTGCTGTGTTATAATGCATTGCTATTGACAACAGTCATTATAAGTATTCCAGTAGTTTAGTCACCCTGACCCAACCAACATATTTTGCTCATTTAAAGTGTGTGTGTGTGTGTGTGTGTGAGAGAGAGAAAGTGATTTATTATTTATTAATATTAATAATATTCAGTCATACACACATCCATAAGTGAGTGAATATTTTTATCATTATTAATGAAAAGGTTTAATGATGGGTTCATTAAGGCTACGTCTACATTAATCCGGATAAATTTGAAAACGGAGTTTTCGTTTAAAAACGCTCTCCGTCCACACTAGCGTTTTCAGGCGTTTTCAGACTTCAGTGTGATGAGAAACTTATAAATTCACCTTACTGCGCATGCGTGAAACCTCACAAAAGCTCACTGAGATGATACAGATGGAAAAATAAACAATAAAGGTATCGCGCAATTCTTTCTAACATGATAATTTTATTTAGCAAAATATCTCACCATTTACTGATGCGTCCAGGTCGCACTCAGTCACCATATGTTTGGTCTAAAACGTGACTGCTCTCCTGTATTGATGCAGGACAGCAAATGTGAGTACATTTTCTGTCATCTTTGCAGTAGGCTACTGTGATATGAAGAGTGTGGAAAATAACATATTTTAGCAACATTGTAAAAGTGAATCGCACATAATTAACAGGCACAATACCGGTAGCTAAACATGAATATCTATTGGTACAACATGGATCACATGACTAAACTTACGTCATCGTTTTCAAATACCTCCAGCTTCATAGTCCACACTACAACGCGAAAACGGCGTTTTCAAATTTATCCACTTTGGAGAGCGTTTTCCAAAAGCTACGTTTTTGTTGACTTAAAACGCCGTTTCAGTGTGGACGGAAGGCCAAAACGGAGAAAAAAATATACGTTTTCAAATGAAAACGTATTAGTGTGGACAGGGCCTAAAACCTGCACTAGGAAAACTTCTCACTCTCAGGGCTCCATGTTAATGCTTTATGTTTATGCTTAAAAAAGTGCATATAGCTGCTAATTTTATTTTTTGTTTGTTGATTTTAAACTTGTTGAAATGTTTTCAGTGTGAGGATCAATTCTTTTTTAACATTTCCATCTCATTTGAACAAAACCGTGATAATATTGATAATCGTGATAACTTTGGTCACTATAATCGTGATATATGAAATTTTCATACCGTCCCATCCCTAATCTAATTATTCTGTTGTAGGTAAACCATTATATGAGATGAGTAAAAAATAGTTGAGATTATGTTCATGACATTATGCTACCCTGTTTCCAGTTTGAAGCATTGATTACATAGATTTTTTCATAACCCAATTATTCTGTTGTAGGTAAACCATCATATGCGATGTTGGAGAACCACCCTGACTGGACACCATCCCTGCGGTTAGGCCACAAAGATGTTAAAGAAACCGACGGAGCGAGATATAAGTGGCAAGAAAAGCGCAGGACCCAGCATCTGGAGCGGCCGCCAGCCCAGGACCACCAGCAGCCGTCATCGCCAGCCCAGGACCACCAGCAGCCGTCATCGCCAGCCCAGGACCACCAGCAGCCGCCACCCCAGGACATGGAATGTGGACTCTGCACATCTAGACGCGATGTTATAAACAATCTTTTGGAAGAAAACAGAGAGCTGAAGCGGGAGCTTGATGAGTACCGGATGGATGAGAACTTTTTGAGTGGTGACGATAACACAGTGAAGTATTACACGGGGCTTCCAAACTTTGCATTGTTCCAGACACTTCTACTCATCCTCACTCCATATCTGCCTCAAGGTAGGATGAAGAAGCTCTCACCCTTCCAGCTTGTCCTATTGACTTTAATGCGGCTCAGACTAGACCTTCCAATACAGCACCTCAGCCATCTGTTTAGTACATAGGACAACAGTCACCGATGCCTTTCACCATACCCTTGGAGTGATGTACGCACAGCTATGTTCATTGGTGCACTGGCCAAGCAGGGAATGCTTATTGACCAGTATGCCACACCAGTTTGTGGAGTCATTTGGGAAAAATGTTGCTGCCATTGTGGACTGCTTCGAGGTGTTCATCGAGAAACCCTCAAATGTACTGGCAAGGGCTCAGACTTTCTCTCAATACAAACACGCATACACCATGAAATATTTAATTGTGATCACGCCCCAGGGTGTCATTTCCTTCATATCGAATGGGTGGGGTGGGCGCACAAGTGACAAGCATATAACTGAGCAAAGTGGTTTCCTGAACAAACTGTTACCAGGTGACGTTGTGCTGGCAGATAGGGGCTTTAATATAAGAGAAAGTGTGGGCATGATGTGTGCTGAAGTTAAAATACCTACATTCACAAGGGGTCGTGCACAGCTGGAGGCGAAAGATGTGGAGGAGACTAGGGCCATAGCACATCTAAGAATTCACATTGAGAGGGTGATTGGTGTTGTGCGCAACAAATTCAAATTCTTACACTCCACTGTACCTGTGCACATGCTTGTCAAATGTGATGGAGAAAAGCTAATGCCTTTAGATAAGATTGTCACTGTTTGCTGTGCCTTAACAAACATGTGCAAAAGTGTTGTTTGAGTGACTTATTTTTATTTTATCTTTTTTTTTTAAAATAAATGCTTGAAACAACTTGATATGTCTCAACAATTTTTATTGAGAACTGGGGGGTGTGGGGGGGGGGTCCCTTGGAAAAGTTAACAGTGCAAAGAACACAAATTCAATTCAAAAAATGCATTCAAAGTATAAATATTCCAATATTAAACATGGACAACATAAGTAATAATAATAAAAAATAATACTGTTATTAGTGCAAAAGAACAAAACTTAGAAACACAAAAACAGTGCAAAAGAATACGAAAACAGTGCAAAAGAATACAAAAAAGTGCAAAGAATACAAAAAAGTGCAAAAGAATACAAAAACAGTGCAAAATAATACAAAACAGTGCAAAAGAATACAAAAAAAGTGCAAAAGAATACAAAAACAGTGCAAAATAATACAAAACAGTGCAAAAGAATACAAAAAAGTGCAAAAGAATACAAAAACCATGCAAAAGAATACAAAAACAGTGCAAAAGAATACAAAAAAGTGTGCAAAAGAATACAAAAAGTGCAAAAGCATACAAAAACACTGCAAAAGAATACAGAAACAGTGCAAAAGAATACAAAAACATTGCAAAAGAATACAAAAAAGTGCAAAAGAAACCAAAACAGTGCAAAATAATACAAAGTTCAAATGAACACAAAAACAGTGCAAAAGAACTTTGAAATATAAATATTTCCAGCATGTAAACATGGACAACATAAGTAATAAAAAAAAGTATCAATAAAATAATACTGTTATTAGTGCAAAAGAACAAAAAACATAAAAAAAAAACACTATTCAGCACAAGAAGGGCAAAACCATGGCGTGTCAGCGGAGGGTCTGTCCACAAGCCCCACACAACTGAAGTGATACCACTGGACTGGGCAGTTCTCGTCATCACAGGCCACCATTTCACCCTCCTCTGGTCCGGCACAGAGACACCACACTTCCTTTGTTCTCTCAGCAGCTTTTTTGGCAGGCTTCTTTCTCGGCCTCTTCCCACCTACTTCTTGTGGCTGTGCCTGTTGTAGTTCCCGTAGCACGCTGTGACCAGATGATGGTTGAGAGGTAGGTGGGATAGTGAAATATTGCACAGCAAGTTCAGGGAGAGTCACCTTCACAAAGTAGTCCTGTGCCTTTTGTAGTCGTGCAATCCAAAAAGCACTATCTGGAGCTATGCGCAGAATCACAGTATCCTTCAAGGTCCACACTACAAAGTCGCAGTAGGAGCTCTCTGTCACAAACAGTTGGGTCTGGACTTGTGTGTAATACTGGTGATTCTTTTTAAGGTGCACCTGACCATCGACTACATGTAAGCAGAAGTTGCGGTCATCTGATGAACAAGCTTGAAGGATTGTGCAAAACTTGTATTTTGCTGGGCATTTCACCTCCACGCAGCCTTTCCCACAACAGGTGCAGGTTACAATGGCATCTGGCGAGGCTCCTACCTGTGGGAAGGCTGGGTTGACAAAAAAACCACAGGTTTGCACTTGTCGATCAGTGTGCTGGTGTGCTGTTTGGGCAGTGTATGCCTGCCTCGCTGTCTCCTCATGTCTGATTCCCCAACAGGTGGCATCTGTTCCTGGCCCACGAGTTGGGTAACACACCCTCTTTACGATGGAGAGTGCTGGAGAGCTGAGGTCTGTTGCATAGACGCTATGCATCGAGGAGGCCGTGACTCTCCCTGCCCGTGCAGCAAACCAAAGTGATGACGTGTGCTGTCCCCTTGTTCGTCTCTCCATCTGCACTGCCTGTTCCTCAGACACATCTGCAACGAACTTTATGTTCTGACAGTGCTGTTGCAGCGCAGGTAGGTCACTCCTATTAAGGCCAGTTCCATTAACCAGAGACTGTAGGTTCCGAATGGGCAGAACAGGATCTCTAAACGGCAGATCCTGTGCCTGTCATGCTGATTTGGCGGTAGAATATTGCCAGCTTTTTTGGTGTTGGTGTTGATGGTGGTGTTGTTTTGGCCATACGTGTTCTCTGGGCTGGACTATTGTTGGTCTCACCATCAATTTGTCTGTCTAGAGATCTGCGTTTGGCTGCTGCAGATATAAAATTGATCTGGTGACCAACCTCTGGTTGCACCTTGTTGATGCTGCTTGGGAGCTTCCAGTACACCGGCTCATCTGTGACCGTGGCCTTCTCTTTTAGCCGGACACAGGCATCGACCATGAAGAGCAGGGCTCCAACGTGGGTGCACGACTCCGCTGCGCCGGCCATACAGGTGCAGTGGGCCGAACACACTTGCCCTGATGGTGTTAAGATCACCCATGGAGTAAGAGGAGGCTCACTGAGCCGCCGTGAATGCAGGACCTGTTAAATAAATAAGGTTAATAAATTAAGGAAACAGTAAAAAGCATTTAAGACAGAGAGTGCCCATTTTTATTTCAAATTACAGTCTACACTTCAGATTACCATCTGTCTGCAGCCTCGTCTGAATCTCATACACCTTGCATTCAGACCGTTAATGGCTTTAATCTAACCAGGACATTTACATATTGCAACATTTAAGGGTAATTCCAGCATTATGGATGTGACATTTGAACTCATAATGACAGGTGAAATGTCTCAGAAAAAAAAAACTTCTTACAATATTTAAATTGGAAATGCATATTCTCAGAGAACCCCATCTGGAGAATTGACAGTCAAAATATGTTTTTCTAAAATATATTTAAGCACCCCCAAAAAAGGCAAATATGCATGCGTTATGGATGCGACGGGAAATTACAGTTTTTGGTATATACTGTTCGATTTCCTTTTAAGTCTGTGAACTTTTAAATCCAATGTATAAATATAGCAAAATATTGTATAAATAAAGTTTTAAAAGGGGGGTCTTTGATACATTTTTTTGAAAGCATGAAATATGGCTGGTTGAAAATGTAATTTAAGCATTGTTGCTCACCTCATATTCGGTGGATAAACAAGGCAATGTTCTTAATTTTTGTTAAAGAACATTAATAAAGTATATTACAGACCTAAACGGACAACTTAAAAAGGGTTTTGTTCTTTTGGTTAAAACTTTATTTTTTCATGGTAAAGATGACCTTTGCATGGGATTGCCCTTAACTACCCTAGCCAACTCAGGTTTGTCCACTTTGCAGCCCATGACAACTAACACAAAAACCTGGTACAGTATGTGTCATTGAGCGAAAATCAAATTACAACTAAATATATAAACATACACAGCTTTAGCCTACATCAAAACATGTTGGAAACGTTTGTGTACATTGAACATCTCGTTACAATCTAGTGTTTAAGAAACAGTCAATAATTAATTACAGTAATTACTTTGTCATTTTGGTCAGGAAGTGTCTGCTAAATGCAATGTATTTAGCCTACAACACACTAAAAGGCACGTGAAGAAACTTACCTTTGCCAGTACAACGCTGTTTTCACCACCTGGAGGCTTGTAGATGGCCAAATCCTGCACCCAGCCACAGCAGAAAGCCTCGTAACTTTCCAAAGACTTGTGGCTTTTAAACTCCTGCATTGTGTAGTAACTTACACCAAAAACAAGATAATTCAAGATATCCATATATGTGCATGGAGGTAAATAGACCAGGTCTCTGTGCCATTCCGCTGCAGCGAGCTCGTATGGGTCGATATTTTGGATGCCTGAGAGCTTCTCCAAATATCGCTGTTTTGCGCTGGTTGTGAGCTTGTTCCTGTAAGGTCCCTTTTCTTTAGCCTTATCTTTTTGCATTGTTTTACTTTCTTCCCTTTCTTTCTCGTATTCGATGCGCTAAAATTAAAGAGCTCTATAATGTTTAGTCGCGCCTCCGTGAGGTTCTGAAGGCGTTGCCCCTGGCAACCGATAGCGTCTCCTACCATCATGGCCGACCGGCTCAGACCCCGCCCAAATCGGCACGTGACTCCTCATTCTCAATAAGAGCTGGCACGGATTAATAAACATTGCTATGTGACATTATACAGCCGATAACTGCGTCATTACTGATAACAAGCATCCATCAGCGAACATTACAGGATTAAAGTACTCACTCTTTATAGGACGCACACAAACACAACATACATCCAATCGGTAGTGATGTGTCCTCCCGTATCGAGGCTTCGAAGCGTGTGTCGAGTAATCCGGGATAATTTCTGTGAAGCGCATATCGAGGCTTGTGTCGGTGACGTATGTGGTGACGTTTGACGCCTCGCGAGCCGCCTGTACCACGTGACTGCTTCAGGAAGTGGTTCGCGGTTTGGCGGTCTATTTGACTATTACTTTTCATTTTGACCCTGTCATTGTAACAAAGACAGACACCATATAAAAGTTTATACTTTATGTATAAGCATCACAAACATCATTGATTAATTCATTCAATGCTTCAGACACCAAAGCCATAGTGTCATTATCACACTGCACGTTTTACATTTATTGTCCACTTGATGGCACAATAGAGCAAATGAAGCACCATGAAGCTTCGGCACATGAGTGAACCAATTGGATGGAACGCTTCAATGCTTTATAAAGCTTCATCTCGCCATCACAACCAATCGGAGGGTGATAATGATTCTGATGCACGTCTTCAGCTGTTCGTGACTGTAGTGAACCTGATTACTAGCAGCGGCTGATGCAATCTGCCATTCGCGCCGAGAGAGAAAGCTGCTCTTCCGGTCACTCCCTACAGACTTCATAATAAGAGTCCCAACTAAAATAGTGCAACAGTGCTCTAGCATCATATTATTAAGGGCCTTTTGCACATGTAGGCTACTTAAAAGTTTTATTAAAACATAAAACATTTTCGTACTGCACTAAACATAAACATACAACAAATTCTTAGGTATCCTTCAACTACTGCTAGAATCATTACATACATGACCTCAAGTCAGTTTCAGTCACGATAGTTGTACCTAAAGCCTGTTTTATGCTTCTGCGTCAAAACGACGGCGTACCCTCGCAGACCCCTCTGCGTCACCGCGAACCCCTCTCCAACCCCTACGCCGTAGCTTGACGTGCACCTCCAAGAAAATAGGCTTGTTTGAGATGAGCAAAATCTGCGCAGAACCGATCACCGGTGATCAGCGCGTAATGCATGCCGGTTAGAAATGTGTCCGAGAGCGGTCCGCCTTGCTCTGATGTCATGCTGACGTGTGTCAAAAAGCTCTCGCGAGTGCAAGGCGCACGTGCCGGATTCTGCAGTCGCGCGCAGTTGCTCTCCACCGACTGCGCTGATCAAAAGCATGATGGGAAACGACTTGCTGACGACACAGCTTAATGTTGATTGGTTTAAACAACCGTGATGTATTGTTCTCTATTAAAATGTTTGATTTTAAAACTCGGATATCATGTGTTATGTATGTTATGTGTGAATATTCCCAAACTCTCGGACAGTGCGATCTCTATTGGTTATGCAATGTCATTTTATTATATAAAAAAAAAAACACATAGCCTATGTCTGTATTAAAGAAAAAATGATTGATAAACACTCATTTGGAATGGAATTAAATAACAAGTACTTTGGGTGTCATTATATTTATTTTCATATAAAAGCAACAGAACTTAAATTACATCCAGTTTATTAGCAACACTGTGCACGAGCGTGAATCCCGCGATATCCGCCTTTGATCTCACAGGTGTCTGATGACTCAGATCCACTGTGAGAAGAGAGATCTGTCCGTCTTGCCTGCGCTTTTTTCACTCCTCCTCTCACTGCAGCCGCCTACTCTCGCCTACATTTCAGGCGAGGCAAGGCGCATCTCAAACAAGCCTATTGTAACTACACGTCGAGGCGACGCAGACCGCAAGGGCTGTGATTGGTCAGATGCACCGCGATGCAACGCAACCTGACGCAGAACCATAAAACCGGAACGACGCCGTAGGAGTGACGACGAAGCTACGCCGTGGAGTTGACGCAGAAGCATAATGAGGCCTAAGCTACGGCGTAGGGGTTGGAGAGGGGTTCCCGGTGACGCAGAGAGGTCTGCGAGGGTACGCCGTCGTTTCGACGCAGAAGCATAAAACAAAGTGATCTATTGAAATGAATGTTAACCAACCATTCAGAAACGTCCTGTTCGAGCCTTAATTGTCGAACTTCTTCGGGGCCGTCATCTTGTTTCGGGTCCAACTCCGGTTCAAACTGATACGGTTGCACAGACGTGTCCTCAGAGAGAATCCCGCTGCTATAATAAACCCTCATAATAACTCCATGTGCGTTGTGTCAATGCGCCCACAGAACAGAGGGGCGGAGTCAGCGAAGCTCATTATCATTTAAAGGCATATGCACTTAAACGGCGTGCTGAAAACAGAGCTGTTTTTGAGCAGGTAAAATTAGTGTTTTCTTAAAATACTAATGAGAATTTTTAATAAAAGTATATTACAAAGTTTTCATTTAGACCCTAAAGATTCATATTAACTTGTACAAAAATGGCATTATATGACCCCTTTAATAAAACGTTACACTCACTTCAGTTCTTATGGATGTGCAGGAACACGAATAGTTGGTACTGATTCCTTTTTCAGTAGAAGCTTCTTAGCAAAACCTGATTTATATTGACCATCGCCTCATTTATAAAGCAGTCTGGTGAGAAATGATTTGAGCAAACATGAGAGCATTGACGTTGCTCGTCGAGAATATTCCCTTCATAAACAAAACTCAGCCACTGCGTCTTCAGCGGTTCGGATTTAGGAACATTAAAATGACTGCTGTGTTCCTCATTACACCCAAGAACAGAACACCACAATCGCTTAGGCGCCATTCTGCTCCAGTATATCAAAAATGACGAACTATGATTGACATCTCACTCACGAGCGAGGGCGGGTCTGTGTTGAAACACTGCTGTCAATCAGCAATCGTGGGAGGGGCATGCGAGCTTGTGACGTCACAGGCTCAAACGGCTCGATTTGAGGCAGGGGAAAACATATAAGGAGATTAAAACAAAACCACTGGATGGATTTTTATCATTATATGATGGTTGTGTACAGGCCATGCCAACACACATTTCAGTACAATCAACTTGTAAAAGTGCATGTACCATTATATGACCCCTTTAACAAGTGGATTATTTGTATTTGATCACATAATGTTGTCTGCCTTGCGAAGTTTGCATAGATGAAAATGATAGCCTATTAAAAAATGGAATTACTTTTAATCAATTATTAATTAAACTGAGTTATCAGATCACCACCACAATGAGAAATCACATGAAATCCAAAGAAACAGCAGTCGATCGATTAAGCAGCTATCCATCACTGCATTAACGACTGCAGGTAAGCAGCTGTACCCCGATGGAATCGTGATACGAGATGATACCTTCTGGTAGCAAAAATGATTTTGAGGGAGACAGGTTTAAGCACAGAAAACGCAAAGTGCTGTCACTTTGCACACAAAACACACGCGCGCGTCTCTACAACGTCTGTCAGCGCAGCGCGTTTTCTCACTCAAGCATGATATATTTTTTTCTCAACTTGAACGTGAAACAATATAAACACGATAATCATATACTGACTCGAGGATGTACGTTCTGTAGGCTACGATAATTGCGTGTCTGCTTTTTTTGTTGCGTTTTTTCCCCGTCCACGCTGCTTGAGCTTAAATGCTTTTGTTTATATTTATTGTTTACACATATTGTTTAATGTTTTCAACTAAAAAAAAACCTTAAGATATATAGTAAGCTTGTTGTGTATATTGCCTAATGTATAAGCTTGTTCAGAAATAATGACAAAAACCTTAAACTTAAAAAAAATAACGTATCCTATCTCTTGTTAAACAACATTTAAATTTAAACCCAGATGTCTGTCCCAACCACTGCCGCATTTAGTTTAATCTTAACTTTTTACTTTACTTTACTTGGTCCCTCCTCTTTCAGTCTATGCTTCCTGCTCTGGCTCCGTTCGTTCTTCGTCTTCCTTGGGTGCTTCTCATTTCTTATTTGTGCGTCCTCGTTTCCTTTCCTCGCTTCCCAGCTCCACCCCCTGTAGGACGCGAGGGAAGGCTGCAAGGAAAAGAAAAAGAGGACAGAGGAATCGAATGAAAGCTTTTTTATACATTGGAATACTTGATCACTCGAGCGTCACCTCACAGCGTCATCAGCAGCGCTCAAAGGATCTGCCCTTATGTTGTTGAAGTTTGTTTATTTAAGAAATTCATAATAAATAACAATAAAGCAAGCTATCCTATTGAAATATGTGAGATGTGTGGTTATATAAACTGCAAGGGTAAAGTATAAATTAAAAAGATTGCTACAGATGTGAAGGGGGAGGAGAATTGATGCGTGCGTCACGTTTAGTCGATAAAACTCTTCTGCTTAGGATACACCTGTGCATCCTCGCTCATGACTCCTCTGGAAGCCTCCTCACTCCTCGATCCTCGCCTCCTCACGGAGCAATTAGAGAATTGAGATGTCCTTCAAGGTGGCTGAGCTCGATCAATTTTTCGGGTTATAGGATGGAGGACAGAGGATCGAGGAGACGAGGAGGGATATTGAGAAGCACCCCTTGTGTTTTCCATGGTGTTTTCTGGTGGATGCTCCGTTCGTTTCCATGATCATTTTTCGTGCTGGTTTCACTGCTAACTGCGCGCAGCCAATGGGCGTATGAAACGTCATCACGTAGCATTACGGCACAGTGTTCATGGGAAATGTAGGAAGTACTGCCAGGGGGATAAATGACAGAGAACAGAACCTTATGCATCACCACCAAACTGACTAGTAAGTTTTTATTAACACCCGCCAAAACGAATTTTTACCCGCATTTGGCGGGTTGGCGGGTGTTAATTTAGAACCCAGTAAATTGTGGATAAATGTGGGCACAGGTGTGACTCAGGTGTGATCCTAATTTTTATTTATTATAAATGTTATATCACTGTCTTCGATAAAGTTTTGTCTATCCATTTATGGTGTGTTTTTTTTTTTTGGGGGGGGGGGGGTGAATTTGTTTACTTCAAAAAGTACCATATTTTCTATGTAAATTATGCTTATTTTTATGTTTTATTTTTTTAACTACATTAAAATATCATTCCAATAAGTTCTTAGAGCTAAAACCTAAAGATGAAGTGACTTTGCTGTCACCTGGTGTCTTATTTTGGCTTATTTTAGAATGCTCTAAATAACAGCTTTTCCCATTCATTTCTATGGGTGCCCATTTTTGACCCAAATACAAGATTAAGGAGTTTGTTTTTTTCACCCATTTAACATTGTAGAATTGAGTCCAAAAAAATTGTGTGTGTTCAGGAGGCAAACTTAGGAAAAGTAGCCAAGTCTTGTACCGCTCAGATCAAGGGAAGTATTTTTTTTAAGACTATTTTGCCCACATTTGTCCAGAATACGGTTTTAGGGTTAACCAAGTTTTTTAGGGGGTCGATTGCCAGGGCAGTTCATAGCGCAGGAAAATCATCTCGGTTACGTATGTAACCCTCGTTCCCTGAGTGAGGGAACGGAGACGTTCCGTCGGATGACGACGAATGGGGTTTGCATAGAAAGCCTATCAACTTCGAGTATACAAAACGAGCCAATGGCAAAGAAATGCCATGGGTCTGCGGAATTTGCATGACGTAACTCCGCCCCACCTCATGGGTATATAAGGAGGAAGTCCTGCAGCAAGCAGATATGTTTCTTCGCTGAGGAGCCAAGACTGAGCTCAGGCGATCCCCGCGGTATACAGCGGAAGTGGCAAGAAGACGGAACGTCTCCGTTCCCTCACTCAGGGAACGAGGGTTACATACGTAACCGAGACGTTCCCTTTCGTTCGTCACTCCGAGTTCCGTCGGATGACGACGAATGGGATTACCAGTCTAATCACGCCACCTTCACAGCTGTCTTCCAGTGCCCTGCGTAAATCTGAGATCCCGGTCATACTGGACAAGTGGGACTCTTATTTAACACAGGAATACCAAGGTACACCGGGGAGCATATCCCAAGATATAGAGTATGCATGCAGGATATACCCAGCCCAACGGGGGGGGGGGGGGGGGGTGGGTGGGAATTTCGAATACGCATATGACCCGAAGGATGCATATGGGAAATACACTGGGGTATCCAGCCACAGGTGGAAAAGTTTTAAACCCCAGGGAGTGGCAAGGTGGCTTGCCAAGGGAAGACACATGCTCAGAGAGGCTTACAGTGGGAATACACATGTGGGGGTAGCTCCGTAGAGGGACCATGCACACGGGAGGCACCTAGCCGACGCACAGGTTCAAAGACACTGGGTCGACGTCAGGAGTGCAGGAGGAACTCAGGGCTTTCGGAGAAGCTCACCTGAGGAAAATATCGCACGTATCCAGTCCGAGGAGTGAAATGGCAAGCAAGCGAAGACACCTGAGCGGGTCCTAATGCCGGCTGGTTGAAGCGAGCACACGAGAGGACACAGGCTCCACTCGGAGATTATAGAATCTGGCGAATGTGTTGGGTGTCGCCCAGCCTGCAGCTCTGCAGATGTCTGTTAGCGAGGCGCCATGCGCTAACGCCCAAGAGGATGCCACACTCCGGGTGGAGTGGGCCGTCACACCAAGGGGGCACGGTCTGCCTTGCTGCTGGTAAGCCAAAGCAATGGTGTCCACTATCCAGTGAGACAACCTCTGCTTGGAGAGAGCTCTTCCCTTCAGCTTCCCACCATAACAGACAAAGAGCTGGTCTGAGGTCCTGAAACACTGCGTCCTGTCTACATAGGTGCGGAGAGCACGTACTGGACAGAGCAGTGCCAAGGCTGGGTCTGCCTCCTCCGGGGGCAGCGCTTGCAGGTTCACCACCTGGTCCCGAAAGGGAGTGGTAGGAACCTTGGGCACGTATCCAGGCCGGGGTCTCAGGATCACGTGAGAGTAAGCCGGCCCGAATTCCAGGCACGCTTCGTCAACGGAGAATGCGTGCAGGTCCCCAACCCTCTTAATAGAGGCCAATGCAACCAGGAGCACTGTCTTCATTGACAGGAGCTTGAGCTCCACTGTTTGCAAAGGCTCAAAGGGAGCATGCTGCAGGGCAGTTAAGACCACTGCGAGGTCTCAGGAGGGAACGAGAGGGCGGCGAGGAGGATGTAATCTCCTGGCTCCTCTCAGGAACCTGATGACCAGGTCATGCTTTCCCACAGACCTACCTTCTATGAAGTCATGGTGTGCGGCGATAGCAGCAACATAGACTTTCAGGGTGGAGGGAGACAGCCTTCGCTCCAACCCATCTTGAAGGAAGGAAAGCACGACGCTGATCGGGCATTTCCGGGGGTTTCTCGGTGAGAAGAGCACCAGCTGACGAAGAGGTTCCACTTCAACGCATAGAGGTGTCTCGTGGACGACGCTCTAGCGGAAGTGATGGTAGCCACCACCGGAGGTGGTAGGGTACCCAAACCTACCTGGTCCCGTCCAGGAGCCAGACATGGAGGCTCCAAAGATCGGGACGAGGGTGCCACAGGGTGCCCCGTCCCTGAGAAAGAAGGTCCTTCCTCAGAGGAATGGGCCAAGGAGGTGCTGTCGCGAGGAGTATGAGTTCGGAGAACCAGGTCCTGGTGGGCAAGTAGGGCGCAACCAAAAGGACCTGCTCCTCGTCCTCCTTGACCTTGCGCAGGAGATGCGCAAGAAGGCTCACTGGGGGAAACGCATACTTGCGGCCCCGCGGCCAGCTGTGCGCCAGTGCATCGTGCCGAGCGTGCCCTCGGTCAGGGAATAATACAGGGCGCAATGGGTCGAGTCGTGGGAGGCAAACAGATCTATCTGTGCGTCGCCGAACTGGTCCAAATCAGCTGAACCGTCTGGGGATGGAGTCGCCATTCGCCAAGGAGGGGCTGAAGCCGCGACAGCTCGTCGGCTGCACAGTTCAGGGCTCCGGGAATGTAAATAGCACGAAGGGACCTCAGATGCTTCTGACTCCATAAGAGGAGGTGGCGAGCGAGTTGCGACATACGGCGCGAGCGTAGACCACCTTGATGGTTGATGTACGCTACTGTGGCGGTATTGTCTGATCGGACCAGAACGTGTTGACCCCTGAGCAGCACTCGAAAGCGGTGCAGGGCAAGGCGTACGGCCAGCAACTCGGGGCAATTGACATGCCAAAGGCGCTGGGGTCCTGTCCAGGAGCCCGCGGCAGCATGACCATTGCACATGGCACCCCAGCCCGTGGCGGAGGCATTTGTCGATACGACAACATGCCTCGTAGCCTGTTCTAGGGGGACACCGGCCCTGAGAAAACTGAGGCTCGACCACGGGGTGAAGGTCTGACGGCAGCTCGAAGTAACTGGTACTCGGAGCGTGCCTTGTTGCCATGCCCACCTCGGTACTCGGTCGCAAAGCCAAAGCTGAAGCGGTCTCATATGAAGCAATCCGAGCGGCGTTGCCGCGGCTGCAGATGCCATATGCCCCAGGAGCCTCTGAAAGAGTTTCAGTGGAACCGCACTCTTGTCCTGGAACTGTCTCAGACAAGTCAGCAGTGACTGCGCGCGCTCGCTCGTAAGCTGCGCGGACATGGCGACCGAGTCGATGTCCATACCGAGAAAAGAGATCCTCTGCACTGGGCAAAGTTTGCTCTTTTCCCAGTTGACCCGAAGGCCCAAACGAGCTAGGTGCCGGAGCACAAGGTCCCTGTGTTCGCAAACCTGGTCTCGAGAGTGAGCTAGGATCAGCCAGTCGTCGAGATCGGGATGTGAACCACGTGAACCCGAAGGGGAACAAGGGCTGCCTCGACGACCTTCGTGAAGACGCGAGGAGACAGGGCTAGCCCGAAAGGGAGAACCGCGTACTGGTATGCCTGCCCCTCGAAAGCAAACCGGAGGAACGGTCTGTGTCGAGGAAGAATGGAGACATGAAAGTAGGCGTCCTTCAGGTCGATCGCTGCAAACCAATCCTGGGGCCGCACGCATTCGAAAATGCGTTTGGCAGTGAGCATCTTGAACGGCATCCTGTGTAAGGAGCGATTCAGCACGCGCAGGTCCAGGATTGGCCGTAACCCACCGGTTTTCTTGGGGACAATGAAGAAAGGGCTGTAGAAGCCGGACCTCATCTCGGCTGGAGGGACAGTCTCGATTGCACCCTTCGCCAGCAGGGTGGCAATCTCGGCTCTCATGATAGGGGCATTGCCACCGACCAAAGTGGAGCGAACTCCCCTGAAGCGGGGAGGAGACCGCGCGAACTGAATCGCATAGCCGAACCTGATGGTGCGCGCGACCCAGCGGGACAGACGGGGAAGCTCTAGCCAGGCTCCCAGGAACTGAACCAGCGGGGTCATGCGGGCAACAGGTGTCCCCCCGGAGGGGCAGCGAAGCGGAGTAACTGGCCCGGACGTGGGTGGCATAGCGGCCCGGTGTGGGGGCACAGTTAGGCTCCGCGCCCGGACAGAGGAGGCCAGGGAAGGACCAGCGTTCCACGGGGGCGTGCTCTGTCGGGGGTCTGGCGACAGAGGGGGACAGGGCTGAGGCGGCCCGTGGGCGACCCGCCTGTCAACCGCCTCTGGGACAGAGGGGGACGAGGAGAGCGTGGCTTGTGGGCGGCACTCTGTGTCGTCCGAGAACTCTGTGAGCTCAGAGAAGAGAGGTTTGTTTCTATCTTTAACCAGTGTGAGGTGCCGCTCACCCGTGGGTGAGCAGCGGTTTTTGCTGGAGAAAAAGAACAAAGGATTCTCCCCCGGCCCTCCACCGGGGGAAGGAGTGGTCCTGCTACCATCTCCTGAAAAACAAACATCTTCTCTGAGCAGCCCGTCTCAGGAGCGCCGCTTAGCCTGGCGTTTAGCGGGGGGCGGGGCTGGAGAGGGCTGTGGCGCCTTCCTGTGACCTCCTCCGCGCCGTGGCCTGGGTGGAGGCTGCTGCGTAGGCCGGGCGGGAGGGGCGGGAGCCGCAGGAGGGCGCCCTCGGCGGCGAGCAGGCTGAGGATTCTGCCCGGCCTGGCGGGTGGAGGCAGCAGCGGGCCGGCGGGGCAGAATATGCTTAATGGCCTCAGTTTGCTTCTGCGCGGTGGAGAACTGGTGGGCAAAGTCCTCCACCGCACCGCCGAAGAGGCCGGCCTGGGACAGGGGCGCATCAAGCAGACGAGTCCGCTCGGAATCCCGCATGTCAGCCAGGTTCAGCCACAGATGTCTCTCCTGGACCACAGCTGTGGACATCACCAAACCCAGGGAGCGCGCGGTAACCTTCGTCGCCCGGAGGGCAAGGTCGGTCGCGGCGCGCAGCTCATTAAAGAGGCCTGGGTCTGTCCTGCCCTTGTGCATGTCTCTCAACATTTGGGCCTGATAGACCTGGAGAGTGGCCATAGCATGCAGAGAGGCGGCTGCCTGTCCCGCGGCTCTGTAGGTTTTAGCCACCATTTTAGAGGTGAAACCACAGGCTTTGGAGGGGTGCTTAAGCTCGCCACGAGAGGAAGCACTCTGAGGACACAGTTGCATCGCAACAGAGCGTTCGACTGAGGGAAGCCCAGTGTACCCACGGGCAGCTGCACCATCGAGGGGAGGAAAGGCGGATGAGACCAGCGAGCGGTCCCGAGAAGACAACGGGGTCTTCCAGGACTTCGAGATCTCATCATGCACGTCCGGGAAGAAAGGTATTGGGGTTTGCCGTGGACGCGGGTCGGCGGCTTGGCCCAAAAACCAATCATCGAGGCGCGACCGCTCAGGGCAGGGTGGTGGCCGCCACTCAAGCCTGATGCTCGCAGCCGCCCGGGAAAGCATGGCTGTCATCTCCGGATCCGATTCAGGCACAACCGTATGCACACCAGAGGGTGGCAGCTGTGCTGAATCTTCACTTCCAGAAGATTCAAACCCACCTTGTGATGCTGCTACAGACATCAGATCATCCTCTGTAGCTTCAGCCGAAGTACACGGGCCACCCGAGAGTAGACCCGTGGAAATCGACTGTTCACTAGCGGGCACCGTCATGCAGGGGGGTTTGACGCGTGGACAAACTGTCGGCGCTGATTGCCAAACCGTGACCCTCAGATCACCCTGGCCACCAGCCGAAGTAGCACCCCGCGAGGGAGCACTAGATCGGGGTGTGGCAGAGGGGACTCTCGCTCTTACGAGCTCATTGAGTCTCGACCGTAATGACGCGATGGTCATATTCTCACAGAGAGAACACGAGTCATCCACGAGCGCCGCTCTAGCATGCTCAATGCCCAAACACACTAGGCAACGCTCGTGCCCATCAGAGTCCGAAACCGACCTGCCGCAACCAGAAGTACACGGGCGAGGCATCTTTAAAAAGACGTGCCGCGTGCAAGCTCTTTTGTGAGAGAGAAACACTCAAATGTTGAAGCGACCGGGGAGACACACACTCTCTGGCAAACCACTGCACAGATAAGCAGGAAGCGCGCGCCCCGCCGGAGATCGCCGTCACACCAACACTGAGGAACTCGTTTGTAAAGCTGACAATACAGAGATGGCTTGTGGAGTGAAGAAATAAACTTGGCTCCGAAGCGAAAACATATCTGCTTGCTGCAGGACTTCCTCCTTATATACCCACGAGGTGGGGCGGAGTTACGTCATGCAAATTCCGCAGACCCATGGCATTTCTTTGCCATTGGCTCGTTTTGTATACTCGAAGTTGATAGGCTTTCTATGCGAAACCCCATTCGTCGTCATCCGACGGAACTCGGAGTGACGAACGAAAGGGAACAGACTGGGAGTTAGACTAATCAATTAATCTGCAACATGGCATCATGACATAGAAACATACTGACAAGGTGAAAACACACGCCTCTTTCATCTTTTAATGACTACACAACCAAGGTTTGTGGAATTTACTTTCAGTACATCATGGTAAGCTAAGTTCAGTGTCAGAAACTATGAACCAAGGCAACACAGTAAATAATACACATTAGACATAATAAACAATCAGTCTTCATCAGAAGTGCTGGAATCCAAGTCAGCTGCATCATCTTCTGACATCTCCTCCTCCGACGAGTCAATTTCCAGAAGTGGTTGATGGCTAAGGATTCTCCTGTAAAAGCCCTTGACTTTTACCATTTCTGCTTTCAGTTCAGTTTGTTTTTGAAGAACCAGACACTGTAGTCCTCTTTGTGCATCCTCAGACTGGTCAGCAAAAGAAGCTGTAAAAACAAAAGATTTTCATATTATCATAAACACTATTCTTAAAGTCAACAATGACACTTTAATAAGTATTTACAAAGTAGGTTTCAATAGTCATATTACAACAGGGTTGTGAAATGAAATTTTGATACAAGCTTAAGGGGGCAGTTTTTAAATAAAATAAAATAAATAAATAAATAAATAAATAAATCACTTGCTAGTGCAAGCTATTGCTATCTGTTCTGTCTGCTCAGTACTGGAGGTTGAGTACTTTGGACACTGACATTTGCTAGACAGTGACAGTCTGTTGGATTTATTACGTACGTCTAGTTTGCCTTGTTTATGTTTAACCCTCTGAGGTCTGAGGTGTTTTCTGGGTCCTGGAGGTGTTCTGAAATGCTCTGACATTTGTGCTTATTTCTGTTACTTGTGACATTTTCATGGCTAAAGTCTGATTACACTGTATTCAGCACAAACTCTGCTACAGTAATATGTCAGCAGCATGTATGTACAAGTTTTTAGTTTTGAGATAATGACGTTTATGCGTGGTTTGTGAAAAAACAAAAAAACATTTTCACTGAAATAAGGTCATTAAACCCATACTAATTATTTCTTCACAAGAATTTTGAAAATTGTATCATGTGGCCTAGAATATTTGCTTCAAAACTATGTGAAAATCATCGTGACTACTCATTCAGATAAGACAATATATTGACTTAAAATTTGTAAGACGTGTTTTGTGTAAGAAAGCTTTATGCGGAGGGGCGTTAACAACCCATTAGTATATAGTGTTTTCACACCTGAGAAAGACAAAGGCCCTCCCCTAATGGCCCTATAAGGTGCTATCAGGTGCTGTCATTGTGAGAAGCCTTGCACAAAGAAGGAGGAGAGACTTAAAAAAGAATGGCTTTTAGATGGTTTGGATTTATTTACAACACAACCAAGTTATTTACAACACAATCAAAAAGATACACAACCAAAGACAAAAAAGCACATTAGTAAAACACACTGATCTAAAGACAGAGACTTGGACAGTCACACAGCTTTGTGCCATTCCTAAAACATAGGTTACATACCTGTCATCTCCAAGGTGTTTGATTTTTCACCATGTTCATGTACAGAGACTCACGTGAATGTCAGCTGGACTCATCAGTGCTGGTCCCTGTAAAAACATTTTTTAGAAAACAAAAAAACAGCTGTGAACATGCTGATATTAGGAGAAACTATTTTAGATTTGTCTGGTTCAAATTATGAAATTTACTAAATACATACATATACTACATATATGAACTCCCAATATATGTTGTGCCTTGTAGTTGTAGGCATATGTAGGGCTGCATGAAATAATAACAATAGCCTGTAGCAGCTAGGCAGCCTATAAATCACTAAAAAGTTCAGTAACACTACATTAGAGAAAACTATATGGATTATCATGTTACTTAAAACGTTTCCATTCGTTACAACGTTATGAGATGAGATTGCTGGAGTAAAACCATAAAGCCTAATGATTGGTTTGTTTTGCTTTTCAAACCCACAGCGCGCGTGACTCAAACTCAGCGCATGCAAACATTTACTGAATGCGATCGAGCCGGACCAAACTATGAAACGTTATATTAAATAACGTTTCATAGTTTTTTGGTCCGGCTCGATCGCATATTCTTACATAATTATACATACCTTCGTGTGAGCAGATATCCACAAACACAATAAACACAAGTCTAAACATAATATTCACAATCATACGAGCCTTCTGTATCGTGCTGTTTAATTATTAAACATATGTTTTTATGTATATACATTTAGCATTAGGCTTCATGTTTTACTCCAATCACATTTCATAACGTACATTTTAGTCTGGCACCAGTTTAACTAGTAGCTACAAGTTTATGCAACAATAACATGCTGCTAACATGCTACTAACAAAGACATGTCTTACCTTATAAATCCTTCTTATAATCAAATTGTGTTCTTCTAACTCGTCTGATGTAAATCCAAGATAAACAGCACAGCACACGTGAAGAGCAGGACTGAAGACTGAAGTCGCGGATTATCTGTTTTGAGGTCGTTAACAGTTTGCGTTCCTCCACATGGCTCATTAGTATGCGAGCAGCTGTTGCGCGCGGGCTGGTCACATTAACTTTAATTAGCTCAGGCTGGAGAAACTGTACGTCCTTGCTTTCATACGAATTACTTAAACAGAGAATATTTGTTTTTGATATGATTTACATCATTTAAAAATAGAGACTCAAAGTGTTGTAAAGACATATGTTTCATGTCACAGTGACAAGTATTAGCTGAGTTACAGGTCATGTTCTGTCGCGTTTCAGAATGAGCTTCACATTTAGAGAGACGGCAGAACGCGCATCATGTTCATTTTCTTTATTTTACGAAAAACACAACATTTTGTTTTTATTATGAGTGTACACAAATAAAAGAAGACATTTAACAGTTTTGAATGATGTATAACACTTACATGTAAGATCAAAATCAACAGAGTAATTTGAGTCTCTTTTGCACTGATGAGAAAAAAAGTGAGCAGATCACGGCCGCGTGACGGCCGACCCCAGAGGGTTAAATGTCAGATTTCAAGAAAGTAAGCAGACATTTCCCTTTCAGTAGAATAATGTGAAAAAAAATTAAAAAAAACTCTAGTGACAAATTTTGCTGATACAAATTAGTATAGTCCAGATATGATATTTCAGGAGACATACATACTTTCAGTGGAGGGGATCAGTTAAAAACAACAAAAAAACAAAACAATTTGCGCTTACAGTTTGAGGAGAGATTTGCCAGCATCATAGATTGTGCCTTCATTGCTGTCCAGTGTTGCTGCATCTCTTTAAAGATAATAATTTCCTCCTCCTTCAGGCGTCGCACAGCCATAACCTTCTCGAACACTGTTCTTTTGGTGTGAAGGTCTGCAGCAGCTTCAATTCATCAACATAAAAACAGAAGACATTAGAGATTAATTTGGATTAATACAAATAACATTATGCAAGAAGTGCTCAGATATAGATTTTATTTAAATGGAGAACTTACTTTCACTTATGTTGTTCCAAGGCCATGCATCAGTCAGGACACTGGCATCAGTGGACACAATTTGCTCAGATGGTTCAGCCAAGTTGTTGTACTCACAAATGGTCGCTGCCAAGCGTTTTTTTCTCATCAAGAATTAGTTTTCAAATCTTGTGACGCCTCTTGTTGCTATCTGCAACAACAAAAAAGTCAGAGTATGTATGTATTTAGAATCAAATCCCAATTGTGACACTTTCAGCAGAGTTTCATTTTTGGAAAATGTGCATTTTTATCCCTTTAACCAACCTGGATCAGATTTTTTGGGGATTTTCTGAACTCCTGTATAGGTTACCATGTGCCTTTTTAACTAGGAAAGTGTCAATGTCTGCAACTGTGACCTACCAGTTTGTTTGTAAAGATTTTGGGTTCGCACTTTGATGATGACTGCTAGCTCCTCTATTCGTGCCTGTAATACCCCAAGGCTGCCATCACCTGGATCAGTTTCTAAATCGGAGTCACATTTTTGAGTATACACATAACCACAATCATTCTATTACATTCAGCAATAATTTTTCTTTAAGCATTATTAGGGTAAACCTATGGTTCACGTCAGCTCTGTTGTGTAACCCCATAACCTTCCCAGGAATTTCAATGACAAGACCACTATACAGTGTGCGCTATATAATTAATATAACATAATTTCACGCAAATGGGCCGATAAAGCAAGCAATGAAACATATCAATAAACCAACTCACCCTCAGCCCATTGCTGCACATCAGACACCCACAGCTGCAGTGTGTCGTCATCTACACCAAGCTCATCTTTGGTAGCATTCAGGATGTCCACTTGTTCTTTGTGCATCCTTACAGTCTACAATAACAAATGTCCTTTCATGTATGCATGTACATTATTTGTGTTTATTTTTCATTATGATATCAACATCACTGTTGGAAAATGTACCTTGGCGTATCTCTGGCTTAAAGTGTGGCCCATATTCTTGACTTTCTTTTTATTCCACCCAGAAGCCAGAAGGGTCAGCATGTTTGTTCTTCCTGAATTCAATGTCAGTACAAATTAAGAACAACAAGGCCCACCTCCTACACGCACACAAATAACACACACACACCCGCTTTGGACATGTACTTGGTCGTGATTGCTGCCCTGGACAAGAAACTGTTCACTTGCTCAACCTCTTCTCCAATTGTTGAGCCTGCACCTTCCTGAAAAGCGCCTCCCCATTTGATCTAATAAGAAGTGTGTACAATAAATGTTATTTCTAAATTACTCAATGACTCAAATGACTACTAACTTAGTCATTAAAGTTGCAATGTACCTCGCATTTCCCAGTGTGAGCTTTTGCATGCATTACAGACAGGAAAGGACGCATGGACAGGAGCTTCCTTATCTCAGGGCATTGCTGAGCCACCTTGGACAAATATGGGAAATATTTGCATGCCACATCAGAGCAAAGGAATGTGATGTTTCCTGGGGCATTTTCAGCTAACGTCTTTTGGAGGAAAAGAGGGTAGGCAAAAATCTCCCCTCGATACATGTTTAGTGCTCACAGGAGGACTCCATGGCGACAGACAGCAATTTCAAGCACTTCCTCGTCCAATTTGCTGGTGTTTTTCCTTGAAGACTCCTTAGCTGCTCTCCAACTTGAAGATCCGCATGACCCTTTTCCTGAGATCTAGAAATTCAAAGATTATAACATAAAACTAAATTAATTTTTAAAACCCTCTAAGAATTGTGACTGTCAAAAGGTTCTCAAAGTTACAGGACTGTATGATGTGTTCTGTTTGCAGAACTAGGATAAACTAGTTTAACACGTATGGCACCTCCAAATGTATGGATATAAAAAGTAATCATGTCCTTTTGAAATAGATAGAGATTGAAATAGAGAGATTAAATCTGAGCTTCATAAAGTTTTCAGGTATGCCTTTCCTACCTTAAAGTCATTTTAATAAGACATTAAACCCTGGAGAAGCCTAAACCAAGCAAGTCTAAGAAATATCAGTAATTTCCTGCACAGGTTACACTTTGTTCTTGTTAACTGACTCTTAATGAAAAATAAGTCTCTATGATTATGTTATTGTACTTAAAGTAAATAGTGTCAAGATAACAGTGAGACAAAAAAAATATTGAAACTTGCATGATTTGTTTGTCTGTGGATGTTGTCAACAAACTCAGCAACCTCCTCATCTTTCTGAATAAAGACACCTTCAAAGTTGCCTGGCTCTGAAGTGCTGAAACAATACAGTGAGAGCTGTTCAAACAAACAATGTCCATTTTTCATACACTGTTGACATGGGCTACTAGTTAACTTCACCCATATATCTAATGCATAATGTAAAAAATATAATTTCATATTGAAATTTCTACATTTTGGCTCCTTAAAGTAACACTATGTAGTTTTTCAACCTTCATAATATATTTCTAAGACCCTTGTGATGGTACATCGACTTAAAATAAGTTAAATGACACGTCTGCCATAGCCTGACGGGGTCTGTATCGCTTTTACTGGCACTATGTAACTTCGGGTTTCGGGTAGAAACCCGTGCACTAAAAAAAGGACTACAAAATTCGACTGCTTTACGTCAAGCGCTACAATAGTCATTATTTCGTTTTTCTTCGTTTCTGATGTCGCAATACATAATCCTTTCATGAAATCATGTAACATACTCTACCTTGTCTGTGGACATCGTTCATTCTAAAGCCGGTGCTAATTAAACAGTGAGCGTGCGTGCGACGGTAGGCTAAATAATTTACGACAGCGGCGATGGACAATTTCGTTTCCAACCAGTAGGGCGACCGAAGAGGAAAAGCTACTTGGTGTTACTTTAACCTGATTTGGAGAGGCGGTATTAACATTAAGTGACATGGGCATCTGACGTGCAGATGCCAATGGCACATGTCACGATGCGTATTGGCACATCCGGTGGCACATCCGGTATCCATTGGCATGTGCCAGTTGATAGTGACATGTGTCACTGACATTATTGGCATGTGCCAGTGGATATTGATGTGTCACTGACATTATCGCGGCACTGACACTGTCGCGGAACAGGTTGCCGTCTTGTGCACGACACCAGTAGTGACTGACAGATGAGCTGAGCTGACGTTATTGTGAAACAAACGCCTATTTTAGTGATGTTTTTTAAATAAATGTCAATTAAACGTTTTAAAGTCAGTATTTTTTCCTCAAACATGTCAGTTTGTGATAGATCGCGCGACAGTTGAGGAACATCTCCGGATGGTGTATTTGTCATATGTTTGAGTAGCAAGTAGGCTTCAGTACGACGGTAGCAAAAATTAAATAAAAAAACGAGTAATGGTCTGATGTCGATATAAAAATTAGTGGATAATTTATATAATAGTACAAATAATAAATAATAAATAATATTATTTATATAAAATAATAACAATATTACTGAGCTATAGTTTATGTAAGTAAATTATTTACTAATTAATTAATAAAATATAAAAAAGTATTTACTAATTTAATCATTTACTAATTAATTTTATATATATATATATATATATTTATATTTATATTTACTAATTTATAAAATATAAATAAATTTACTATTTACATCGATATCATACAGTCTCTGATTACTTTATGTTTTTGCTTATCATCTGGCTTTTATATTTTACAAATACAATAAATCTGAACATGCATTTCTTCTGTAGATGTCATAATGTTACATACATAAAGCTCCGACAGGCTGCGCAATTGGAGTGTCATAACATACAGCGACATGTACCGCGACAATGTCATTGGCACATGCCACTATATCCACTGACACGTCACAAGTTGTATTGGCACATGCCACTATATCCACTGACACATGTCACAAGTTGTGTTGGCACATGCCAATCATCAACTGACACATGTCACAAGTTGTATTGGCACATGCCAGTATATCCACTGACACAAGTCTTATTTTATTGTGAAAGTTTTATTGTGAAAAGGTGATTTTTGTCTCCAAATATGGTTGGAGGAAACTCGACAGACAGTTCTGTCAAGGCAACGCTATTTAAATGGTGTTCAAACGGTCAGTCTACTCTAAACAGAAGAAAATGTTCTTTGGCATGAGGCATGCTCAGATTTTTAAAAATTGGTTTATTTCGTATTACATAATTCCTTAAATGTATTTGTAAAATATAAAAGCCAGATGAGTATAAGCAAAAATATAAAGTTATCTGTCTGATATAAATAATTAGTAAATCATTTATTTATATTTTATAAATTAGTAAATACTTTTTTTATATTTTATAAATTAATTAGTAAATAATTTAGGCTACTTATAACCTATAAATTATAGCTAAGTAATATTGCTATTATAATATTATATAAATTATCCACTAATTTTTATATCGACATCAGACTCTGATTACTCGTTTTTTTTTTATTTATTTAATTTTTGATACCGTCTTACTGAAGCCTACTTGCTACTCAAACAAATGACAAATACACCACCCGGAGATGTCCCTCAACCGTCGCGCGATCTATCACAAACTGACATGTTTGAGGGAAAAAAAATACTGACTTTAAAACGTTTAATTGACATTTATTTAAAAAACATCACTAAAATAGGCGTTTGTTTCACAATAACGTCAGCTCAGCTCATCTGTCAGTCACTGGTGTCGTGCACAAGACGGCAACCTGTTCCGCGACAGTGTCAGTGCCGCGATAATGTCAGTGACACATCAATATCCACTGGCACATGCCAATAATGTCAGTGACACATGTCACTATCCACGGGCACATGCCAATAATGTCAGTGACACATGTCACTATCTACTGGCACATGCCAATGGAGACCGGATGTGCCACCGGATGTGCCAATAAGCATAGTGACATGTGCCATTGGCATCTGCGCGTCAGATGCCCATGTCACTTAATGTTAAAACTGCTACTGCTGATTTGGCTACTAAACATTTGAAGTTTAGGAACCAATAGTTAGGAATACTTTTTTGGTCTAAAACCCTAAATGTTTAATACCTTGCATTTGATTTGAAGCGATAAAGCTTGCGGTTTCCGTCAACTGACACTGCAAGCATCTCTGGAGTGCAGGCAGGGCATGATTTCTCTTGGAATATCTTCTCCACCTCGTATGTCACAGCAACCCACTCATAAAAGCTTTTGCTGAAGGTATCAGCTGATATTTTGCCAGCCTTTTAGATATAGGACAAACATAGGAGAAAAGTCTATTGAAAACAATATTTGTGTATGTGTAACTCATCATACACACTAACAAATAAATATTGCATGCATCAAAGAAATTGTGTATTGTTTAGATACCCAAAAAAAGCACACACACTAACTTGTTCTGCAAATATTAACTATTTCTTCAACTAAAAATATGCATTGCATAGAGAATTTGAAAAACATCAACATTTGGTTTCTTAATGTGAATCCAGTAACAGGAATAACACATGTTTCATACATTGTAAGGCATAATACTTGGAAATGGTCTTACCCATTTGCTGGTGTTACTCTGACAAAGGCTGCAAAAACCCTCCAGTTAGTGACTCTCTGTTGTGCAAGACAAAGCGTGAATGAACAGCAGTATCACAGTCCTCACAAAGGAACGGGAAAGGCAGGCAGTCCAGACACCTCACAACAGCTTGTTTGCCACACTGGCACCCACAATGTGGATGTGGATCTTAGGTAGCCAGCATATTTTCAAGAAGAAATGGCCTGGCCTCTTTCCACTTTTGTGAGGAGACTTTGTTTCTGATCTCCCAGTCAGTAGCAGCTGACTCAGGAGCAGTGTTGGGCAGTAACGCGTTACTAGTAACGCGTTACTGTAACGCAGTTACTTTTGACAGTAACTAATTCTGTAACGCATTACTTTTAACAATAAATTAACTCCGTTACCGTTACCATATGGTGCGTTGTCCGTTACTTTTTTAAATTAATTTGCTAGTTGCTGGAGCGGCTGAGAAGTATGCGCTGTCATTACACCGTACGAGAGCAATGTTTACGCAAAAGTCATGATGTCATGTTGGAGCGAGAGGACACTATCACTGGCTGAGTTGTTTACGTTAACTAGTGAGGCAGCGCGAGCACAAGCTGCACGGAGAGTGCTGACACTTCAGATGCCCATTTAAAACACAGACAGCGAAACGGTATGAATACAGAACACTAAAGTACACATTGCCATATAATTATAAAGTAATTAATTGTTTTTAATAAAAACTAGATGATGCATCAGCAGAGAAAGAACGGAAGCTTGCCGTCTGAGAGGAATAACATAACTGCTAACTTACCTCAAGCGATTAAAGCAATGTGACAAAAACACACCCAGACCTGACCCAAATGTTGTATGTCGCAATTGTTACCATCTAGTTTATATCCAGCTGGTCACTTTTATGCATTCATTAGCCGGCGAAGTTGTATTTTTAAAGCTATAGTGACGTGATTGCTTTCTCAACATTGATATGTTCAAGCCGACATCAAGTGTTCTAATCATCAAGTGTTCTAATAAATAATGTGAAAGACTGTACATGTAATATAGGCCTACATTTATGTAATTTTAATGCTCTGGCCTTTGCAGATATTTAAATATATGGCCATCTTCTTTAAGCTTGAATCACATAAACTGGTAATACTTTACAATAAGACTACAAATTATAGCATTAAATATGGTTAATAAATGTTGTACAAGTATCATTCATTGTTTTTTTTTTATTTAAAAATGTTATACATTTTAAATTGAGTTTAAATTGTATTATACCTGTTGTTACCTTAGTTAATGTAGCCTACTTAGTTTGAACTAACAAGAATGATCAAATTGTATTGCTCAAATATTCATACATGCAGTAAAAACATATATTTACTGTCAGCTGCATGAACATATCAATGTTGAGAAAGCAATCACGTCACTAGCTTTAAAAATGCTTGTTTTGTTATTCATTTCAGAAATCCTTGTGATATATTCAGTTTGTGCTGGTCTGACTTAAATACAATAGTGTTTAAAACTTTCTGTTTAAGTCGTTTTGTGTTTGTATAGACCATAATGCATAAAAGGGCATTGATGGGAACATTAAAGAACTTTCTTTAAAAAAAGTAACTAAAAAGTTACTTTTAACAGTAACGCATTACTTTTTGGTGTAAGTAATCAACAAAGTAATTGAGTTACTTTTTGAATGAAGTAACTAGTAACTGTAACTAGTTACTATTTCTTAGTAACTAGCACAACACTGCTCAGGAGATGCATCACAAGTCACTGCTGTATCCTCTAATGTAGTGTCTACTCCATCCTCAAGCAGCTCAAGGAGCTCCTGACGAAGCACTTCAGTTTCAGCTCCTAACAGAAAAAGAATGAAATAAACTTCGCCAATAAACCAACTCTATTGTTTCAAATTGACAACAGCTCATACATTTCTACCTAAACTTAAAACTGTCAAGAAATGACATCTAAACTAATATGTAAGGGATAATGTATAGTGAGGCGGTTGTTATAGCGAATACAAACCCGACAGTCTGACTATAACCCCGACACGAAGCGGAGGGGTTTTTAATCAGCCTGAAGGGTTTGTATTCGCTATAACAACCGCCTCGCTATACATTATCCCGCTTATTACATGGCTACCTACCAAATAAATCAATCATTTGACACAAAATATTGATTTAAAAAGGAGTTTATTGATTTAAAAACGATTGTATTGCTTCGCTAAAGAAAATAGTACGTTCCGTCTCTGAACTGCGTCCATGGCAACGCGCTGTTTTTCATGGCAACGGTGTGTTATACTAAGCAGTGTCTGTTATCAAAAAATAACAGACTGCATTCTACATTGGAATTCTACCAAGCCATGTAATAAAGTATAATAGTATATAGTATAATCTATCCAGGCAATTACAATACACTATGCTTTAATTATGTACCTTTTGTTAGGTTGACAGTGGCAACAACATCAGTAGGTGCCGCACATCTGGGCTGTTCTGTGTTAACAACATATTTTTAAGGAAATACAGGTGGCAAAGACATGCAGGCTTTATAAGGGAGACTATCAGTTTTCAGCACAATTCTGACAATAACATTTGCTCTGTTTTATTAACTGATGGTATTGCTGCTGATACTGCAACCCCTTCAACATGACTTGAAACTCATTTTCACAGACTTTAATAAGATTACGGAGATTAAAACCATGTTAATATCCATCTTTATTCGTTTTTCATTAATCACAAAATGTGTTTTTGCTTTACCTGTCACAGTGCATTGATGTTGTTTGGTAGTTGGCGCTGAAAATGACATTGAGACAAATTTAGTAATGAAAATTGTTAAGTAAACAGAAAGGAGAAATAGAAGTAGGACTACTAACCAGATGACATTACACTGGTTTTCCTACTGGATGGAGGCCTTTTAGGAATAACAAACCCATGCCTGTCACGCTTCTTCCATTGGACAGGGGTTGGGTTGTGCTCCCTCTGTGCCTTGAGTTCCCTCTGTGCCTTGAGTTCCTTCTGAGCCTCACTCTGTGTAATTTAACAAGACACAAAAACGCAACACTTAAAATAATGAGTCAATAATTTAGGTGTAAAACAATTTTCTTCAACGTTTTGCCATAATGCAACACTTAACTTACCTCCAAAACCCAAGAACTCTGTTAACATCCTAAAGCTCTTCCTCCAACTCCAAATCTTCAGCATTAAAATCCAAACCACTCATTTTCAACAAACTAAACAGGAGAGATAATATTGACAGAACATGTCTGTAACATTAAAATAAACAGATAGCTTACTTGAAAACCTACAATAAAATCTATCTTCATAGTTTGTACTCGGGTGAAAATGTAAAGTAAAACAAATATGAAAATACATGCAAAGTTACAACGTGAGCTTATAATGTCATAAATTAGCCACGTTGGCATTTTTTTTTTTACAAAAATACCTGAATTTCCATTTTACACACTCCCTTTAATAACGTTACAATATATCATATTGTAATAATTAATTTTGCCCCAACTTCAGATTCAAACAGCCTACATTGCCTACAGATTCAACAGTCTTCTCAACAGATTCACCTGCAGCCATGTGTTTCCCTTACGGTAGAATTTAGCTAGCAAGCCTGTTGGCCACCACAGATAGCACAAGTCTATTTGATGTGATATTTACATCTGGAAGACGTATTTTTTAGAGTGTTTGCTCATCTGCAAGACGTCTATTGGACGTTTCCTGTCAGATGTCAAATAGACGTTTAGAAGATGTCAGTTTAACATGCATTCTAAATCATTACATCTTAAAGACATCTTCTAAACGTCTATTTGACATCTGATAGGAAACGTCCAATAGACGTCTTGCAGATGAGCAAACACTCTTTAAAATACGTCTTCCAGATGTAAATATCACATCAAATAGACTTGTGCTATGCGGGTAGTTAGTTAAATTGGGCTAAGCTACTTTGATAACGAGTCAACGATTTACATTTAAATTTTTACTTCTTGAAAAAAGGTTAGCAAGATTTTATCAAATCAAGGCAGAAACGTTGTATTTCTAAAACATCTGTATATCACCTTCAGAACTTAAATAATAGCCAAAGTTTGACTTACCCGTCTCAGAAAATGCGCACGAAGAAAAAACTCCCATCAAACTCTGGTGCATGCATTGGTTGCTGACCCCTGAACCTGTCAGTGTATCCATAGCAACTAATTATGGCTAGTTCTCTTCTGCCAAATATTTTATCGAGATTAACTGATTATTAATGGTGAAGTGGTAACGTTTGTGGCTAATGGTAGGCTGAATATAAATATTAATAATAAAATAATTTTTAAACCAATCAATATATTGAGAATGAGAACTGGTTGTTTTACTGGCTAAATCTTATACATCTCATTTATCTATGTGTTATAACGTATTCGCTGTTTCAGACCAAAATGTACTACTACTCACCAGCAAATGTGCATTATGAAAGTCCAGATAAACAGATGAAAATGCGCGCTCCATCCATGTCTGACCTCAGTTCAAAGAGCCAATCAACATCTTCCTTGTATTGCGTTGCATTGACAACAGACTAAAATAAGCTAAGTTCAAACATTCAATCTAAACAATTCAATAGAATGAAAAGTATCATGCAAATCGTACAACAAACTAAAAACATGGAGTAATTGTGCAAACATTTTGGAGTTTCTGTTTATTGTACCCAAGTAGTTTGAATTAATACAATTTCAGGGATAACAGTATTCAAACATGGAGTTTACATTTTAATTACTTACTTAGGCCTAACTGAGTGATAGCTCAGTAGATGGGGGTGGTGATGGCGCAGTGGATAAGACACATGCCTTTGGTGTGAGAGACCTGGGTTTGAATCCACTGTGTGACACCAATTAAGTAATTAGGAATTAAGTAATAGGAAATTACTAGTCATCCAATTTTTTATATCAGCTATGCATTCCGTCAATTTTGTGAATTGATGCGTTTCATATGGGCGTGAAGAAATCTAGAGCTGAGTATTATCAGCTTAACAGTGAAAATTAATTCCATGCTTCCTAATGATATCTCCCAAGGGTAGTATGTACAGGGTGAACACCAACGATCCTAGTACTGAGCCTTGTGGTACTTCATACTGAACTTTTGATCGATATGACATCTCTTCATTTACTGCTACAAAATAATAACGTCAGATGAGTATGATTTGAACCATGCTAGTGCAATTCCACTAATGTCAACATAATTATCGAGTCTATTCATGTTGTGGTCAAATGGTATCAAATGCAGCACTAAGATCTAGTAACACTAATAGAGAGATACAACCACGATCGAATGATAAGAGCAAATAATTTGTAACTCTAATGAGAGCAGTCTCAGTACTACGACATGGTCTAAATCCTGACTGGAAATCCTTGCAAGTACCATTTATTTCTAAAAAGAACATAGCTGTGAGGATACTGCCTTTTCTATTAATTTTGACTGAAAAGGTAGATTCGAGATCGGCCTGTAATTGACTAATTCTGTATGTTCAAGTTGCATTTTTTAATAAGAGGTTTAATAATGGCCAGCTTAAATGTTTTCTAAACATATCCTTATGACAATGATGAATTAATGATATTAAGATCTATGACCTCTGGAAGCATCTCTTTCAATAGCTTAGACGGTATCAAATGAATCAAATTTTTCCTCAGGGAGACTACAATGCACTGTCTGTGCACAGCCCTCCCCCTTTATGCCTGTCCCCTGGTCACGCTGATCCCCCATGTCATCAAATGAATCAGGATTGACAGGGATATTCACGCTCTTTTCTGCAGTAAAGCACATTCCACAAACAATGCAGTCCTACTGTACGTTTACTAGCAATATAACACCAAAATATTGTACAGTTTTCACAAGACTAACGCGCTATTCCACAAGAAACTGATTAACGTAAACTGTCACTGACTGTCATACAACATTGAACCACGGCGGGTACTGATGTCACTGCCATTACACGATAGGCTGAGGTGCCTCACTTGATCCAAGTTAGCCGTTATGCTTTCTCCAATGGTAATTATATTTAGGGCCCGAGCACCGATGGTGTGAGGACCCTCTTGGAATTGCTCTGTTTATTATTATTAGGGCCCAAGCCCAAAGGGCGAAGGCCCTATTGTTTTCCTAAGGATTATTTATTATTATTATTTTTCTTCTACCTTTTGGACACTTTTGGAGGCCTTAACATGCTCAAAAACTCCTGAAACTTTGCACACATGTCAGAACCCGCGGCCATCAGGGCCGGGCTGAAGATGGTACCCGGGCGTGGCAGGGGGGCTCGACAGCGCCCCCTGGAACGGGGTCCGAAAACATGGTCCATAAATCAAACACGCTTGCATGTAATAATATGAAACTCGGTACACATGTAGATCTCATCGTTTCATATATACTTCGCACTCTAACTTTTTACCCCAGCCAACAGGAAGTCGGCTATTTAGGCTTGTTTGGAAAACGCATGCAAAGGAATGTGAAACACTCCTCCTAGAGAATTCAAACACACGGCACGAAACTCGGTCAGCGTGAAGTCAAGACACTGAGGATGAAAAATTGCCAGGGGATTTTTGATATCTCGAACGGTTTGGCCGTGGCGAGGAAACGAAATTATGGCGAGAAACGTGAAACAGGAAGTGTGTTATAACTACTGCATACATTAACTAATCTTGATGAAACTTCAGCAGTGTGTTCGTTGTAAGAGCCCGATCACATGGATGTGACTATTGTGAGTCAAAGTTATAGCGCCACCAACTGGCAGCAGGAAGTGTGTCACTTTCAAAATGCTTTTAAATCACCCTCTTATTTTTACCCGATTTGCTTCAAACTTCATGTGCATAATGTAGACACATGCCAGATGTAGACCTGTGAAAGGATTATTGATATCTTAGACACTGTTGCCATGGCAATGCATCAAACATTAATATTCCTTTTTTTAAGCTTTTTCATGCTTTTTTATGCTTTCGGGCACTTTTGGGGTTCTTAACGTGCTCGAAAACTCTTGAAACTTTGCACACAGGACAAAACCCGCGGCCATCAGGGCCAGGCTGAAGCTGGTACCCGGGCGTGGCAGGGGGCTCGACAGCGCCCCCTTGAACGGGTCCGACAATTTGGTCCATATATCCAACACGCTTGACCCTATTTGCTTCAAACTTGATGTGTATAATGTAGACACAAGCGAGATGTAGACCTGTGAAAGGATTGTTGATATCTTAGATGCTGTTGCCGTGACAACGCATCAAACTTTAATATTCTTTTTGGATACTTTTGAGATTCTTAGCGCACTTTTGGGGCCCTTAACATGCTCAAAAACTCTTGAAACTTTGCACACGGGTCAGAAACCGCGGCCATCAGGGCCGGGCTGAAGCTGGTACCCGGGCGTGGCAGGGGGGCTCGACAGCGCCCCCTGGAACGGGGTCCGAAAACTTGGTCCATAAATCAAACAGGCTTTACCCGATTTGCTTCAAACTTGATGTGTATAATGTAGACACACGCCAGATGTAGACCTGTGAAAGGATTGTTGATATCTTAGATGCTGTTGCCGTGACAACGCATCAAACTTTAATATTCTTTTTGGATACTTTTGAGATTCTTAGCGCACTTTTGGGGCCCTTAACATGCTCAAAAACTCTTGAAACTTTGCACACGGGTCAGAAAACGCGGCCATCAGGGCCGGGCTGAAGCTGGTACCCGGGCGTGGCAGGGGGGCTCGACAGCGCCCCCTGGAACGGGGTCCGAAAACTTGGTCCATAAATCAAACACGCTTGCATGTAATAATATGAAACTCGCTACACATATAGATCTCATCGGTTCATATATCCTTTGTACTTTTACTTTTTACCCCAGCCCAACAGGAAGTCGGCTATTATCGTTTGTTTGGAAGCGTATGCCCCTGGAATTCGATATACTAATCCTAGAGAATTCAACCAATCGCCACGAAACTCGGTGTGCACGAAGTCAAGACATTGAGGATGAAAAATTGCCAGGGGATTTTTGATATCTCGAACGGTTTGGCCGTGGCGAGGAAACGAATTTATGGCGAATAATGGAAACAGGAAGTGTGTTATAACTTCAGCATACATTAACTGATCTTGATGAAACTTCAGCAGTGTGTTCGCTGTAAGAGTCCGATCACATGGATGTGACTATTGTGAGTCAAAGTTATAGCGCCACCAACTGGCAGCAGGAAGTGTGTCACTTCCTAAAGGCTTTGAAATCACCCTCTTATTTTTACCCGATTTGCTTCAAACTTCATCTGTATAATGTAAATACACTGCAGATGAAGACCTGTGAAGGGATTCTTGATATCTTTGAAACTGTTGCAGTGGCAACGCATCAAACTTTAATTTCTTGTTTGATGCTTTTGATGCTCTGAGTCAATATGGCAAGCCGTTTTAACATTTAATCATTTTAACCTACTAGTCTCTTTTTTCATGCTACTAGTACTTATTTTTTAGATACTAGTATCTATTCCATTAAGTAATAGTACTTATTCATTAGCGACTAGTGCTTATTCTTTAGTACTAGTGCCTATTCCTTAGATAGTAGTGCTTATTCTTTAGATATTCTTTTGAATACGTATTAGTAGCTAATGAATAAGTACTGGTATCTATTTAATAGGTACTAGTATGTAATGACTTAGAACTAGTATTTATTGAATAAATACTAGTATCTATTAATAGGTACTATTATCTAAAATGTCATTTTCTCTCTCTCTCTCTCTGAGCCAATATGGCAAGCCGTTTTAAACATTTAATCATTTTAACATACTAGTCTCTATTTTCATGCTACTAGTACTTATTTTTTAGATATTAGTATCTATTCCATTAAGTACTAGTACTTATTCATTAGCGACTAATGCTTATTCTGTTTAGAATATTCAAAGTGCTTATTCAATTTGTATGCTTATTTATATTTTCAGAGCAGAAAATCAGATTTTTCTGCTTATTCAATATTGCATCTAAAAAGTGACTTGACGTGTGTGTGTGTGTGTGTGTGTGTGTGGTGTGTGTGTGTGTGTGTGTGTGTGTGTGTGTGTGTGTGTGTGTGTGTGTGTGTGTGTGTGTGTGTGTGTGTGTGTGTGTGTGTGTGTGTGTGTGTGTGTGTGTGTGTGTGTGTGTGTTTGTGTGTGTGTGTGTGTTTGAGAGAGAGATTGTGTCTGTTACAGTGACAAGAGTTTTTAAGCCTTGTCTTTTTGGATATATATATATTTTTTATAAAAAAAAAATGTGCATACAACCCATGTATTTTTAATGTATAGTTTGCTTTAAATTAAATTAAGATTGTATGTTTGGTAATTGAACCTAAATAAATGTAAAATGAATGTGCTATATTTCAGATCAATATATTTGTTTTCCTTCATTTTAATCAACACTAACTTTATTCTCATCTGAATTATAAATAACTTATTTCTGTATAAAATAAAAAATCCCGAATAATCCAGACCAACCAGAGCACACTATTTCTACAACATCATCAGTGCTGAAGCGGGACTACCAGAGCCGTTCGGCAGATAGCGAGCAGATATTTTGTGTCACGTCGTGCACAATAACCCTAAAGGCACCAGGGTGGTGATGCCACCGGCTTTATTTATATATATATATATATATATATATATATATATATATATATATATATATATATATATATATATATATATATATATATATATATATATATATATATATATATATATATATATATATATATATATAATATAAATAAATATAGCTGCGAGCAGCGATGAAGGGCCAAAGCCGGCGGTACCGCCACCCTGGTGCACCAGGGTTGCGGTGCCACCGGCTTGGGCCCGTAATCGCTGCTCGCAGCTATATTTATTAGGGCCCGAGCACCGATGGTGTGAGGACCCTCTTGGAATTGCTCTGTTTATTATTATTATTATTATTATTCTTCTTCTTCTCCGCAATGAATCGCATTTTTGAGGGCCTAAACATGCACGAAAACTCACGAAAATTTGCACACGCGTCAGAACTGGCGAAAATTTACATCTGATATGCGTTTCAAAATTGGGCGGGGCAAAATGGCTCGATAGCGCCACCTATAAAGGTTCAACGGAGTGCGCCTCGCGTTACGTTTCACGTACGTGTACGAAATTCGGTACATACATGTAATGGCCCAATACCTACAAAAAAGTCTCTTGGAGCGTAGCCCTTAACACAACAGGAAGTCAGCCATTTTGAACTTCCTCTCAGATTTTTGTGCAGTTTTTGCCATTTTCAGGCCTCGTACTTTAACGAACTCCTCCTACAGTTTTAATCTGATCATCTTCAAATTTGCTGAGTGTAATCTTAAGGCCTTTGCGACGTTAAATTGCGAAGATCTTGAGTTTTCGTCGAAGGGCGTGTCCTCGGCGGCCTGACAAATTTTGATGTTTCTCCATGAAACAGGAAGTTGCTGTAACTCAGGCAAACAATGTCCAATCTGCCCCAAACTTCACACGTTTGATAAGAGTTCTGTCCTGAACACATGTCCATGCTCATATTCAGTTACAGTCACAGCGCCACCTGCTGGCAACAGGAAGTGACATGTTTAACACTGTTGTGGACTCCTGATAACATATAAAAAAGTGCCAGCAAGTGTTAAACATGCTAACAACATACTTGAAACATGCTAAAACATGCTAGCAAGCACTTAGCTAAGTGCTAAAGCATGCTATTACTGCAATTCAATAGGAATTTGCTGTAACTCAGGTATGGAATGTCCAATCTGCCCCAAACTTCACACGTTTGATAAGAGTTCTGTCCTGAACACATGTCCATGCACATAATCAGTTACAGTCACAGCGCCACCTGCTGGCAACCGGAAGTGACATGTTTAACACTGTTGTGGACTCCTAATAACATATAAAAAAGTGCCAGCAAGTGCTAAACATGCTATCAACATACTTGAAACATGCTAAAACATGCTAGCAAACACTTAGCTAAGTGCTAAAGCATGCTATTACTGCAATTAAATAGTAATTTGCTGTAACTCAGGCATGGAATGTCCAATCTGCCCCAAACTTCACACATGTGATAAGGGTCCTGCCCTGAACACATCTACATGAGAATATTCAGTTATAGTAATAGCGCCACCTACTGGCAACACGAAGTGACATGTTTAACACTGTGATGCAGTACTAGCAACATAGTAAATATGACATTGAATTATAAACATGTTATAAACATGTTAAAACATGCTAGCAATTCTTAGCTAAGTGCTAAAGCATGCTAATGAAATGAAACAGGAAGTTGTTGTTACTTAAGAAGCCAATGTCCAATCTGCCCCAAACTTCACACATTTGATAAGAGTCCTGCCCTGAACACATCTACATGACAATATTCAGTTATAGTAATAGCGCCACCTACTGGCAACAGGAAGTGACATGTTTAACAGTGTGATGCAGTACTGGCAACATAGTAAATATGCCATTGAGTTATAAACATGTTATAAACATGTTAAAACATGCTAGCAATTCTTAGCTAAGTGCTAAAGCATGCTAATGAAATGAAACAGGAAGTTGTTGTTACTTAAGAAGGCAATGTCCAATCTGCCCCAAACTTCACACATTTGATAAGAGTCATGCCCTGAACACATCTACATGAGAATATTCAGTTATAGTAATAGCGCCACCTACTGGCAACACGAAGTGACATGTTTAACACTGTGATGCAGTACTAGCAACATAGTAAATATGCCATTGAATTATAAACATGTTATAAACATGTTAAAACATGCTAGCAATTCTTAGCTAAGTGCTAAAGCATGCTAATGAAATGAAACAGGAAGTTGTTGTTACTTAAGAAGACAATGTCCAATCTGCCCCAAACTTCACACATTTGATAAGAGTCCTGCCCTGAACACATCTACATGACAATATTCAGTTATAGTAATAGCGCCACCTACTGGCAACAGGAAGTGACATGTTTAACAGTGTGATGCAGTACTGGCAACATAGTAAATATGCCATTGAGTTATAAACATGTTATAAACATGTTAAACATGCTAGCAATTCTTAGCTAAGTGCTAAAGCATGCTAATGCTATGAAACAGGAAGTTGTTTTTACTTAAGGCAAAGTTCAATCTGCCCCAAACTTCACATGTTTGATAAGAGTTCTGTCCTGAACACATGTGCATGCTCATATTCAGTTACAGTCATAGCGCCACCTGCTGGCAACAGGAAGTGACATGTTTAACAGCATGCTATTATACCCATAATAAAGGACATTTTTGTAACTGACTTTGACATACTCCCACTATATTTATCTACTTAAATGCACATTGCCCACCGTGGTCTGTCTTCTTAAAGCCACCGGGTGGCGATGGCACGGGTGCGAGGGCCCTTTCAATGCTGCTTGCAGCTTTAATTATTATTATTCTTCTTCTTCTCCGCAATGAATCGCATTTTTGAGAGCCTAAACATGCACGAAAACTCACGAAAATTTGCACACGCGTCAGAACTGGCGAAAATTTACATCTGATATGCGTTTCAAAATTGGGCGGGCCAAAATGGCTCGATAGCGCCACCTATAAAGGTTCAACGGAGTGCGCCTCGCGTTACGTTTCACGTACGTGTACGAAATTCGGTACATACATGTAATGGCCCAATACCTACAAAAAAGTCTCTTGGAGCGTAGCCCTAAACACAACAGGAAGTCAGCCATTTTGAACTTCCTCTCAGATTTTTGTGCAGTTTTTGCCATTTTCAGGCCTCGTACTTTAACGAACTCCTCCTACAGTTTTAATCTGATCATCTTCAAATTTGGTGAGTGTAATCTTAAGGCCTTTGCGACGTTAAATTGCGAAGATCTTGAGTTTTCGTCGAAGGGCGTGTCCTCGGCGGCCTGACAAATTTTGATGTTTCGCCATGAAACAGGAAGTTGCTGTAACTCAGGCAAACAATGTCCAATCTGCCCCAAACTTCACATGTTTGATAAGAGTTCTGTCCTGAACACATGTCCATGCTCATATTCAGTTACAGTCATAGCGCCACCTGCTGGCAACAGGAAGTGACATGTTTAACACTGTTGTGGACTCCTGATAACATATAAAAAAGTGCCAGCAAGTGTTAAACATGCTAACAACATACTTGAAACATGCTAAAACATGCTAGCAAGCACTTAGCTAAGTGCTAAAGCATGCTATTACTG
The DNA here is from genome assembly GCA_036326025.1 of Chrosomus eos. NCBI lineage: Eukaryota > Metazoa > Chordata > Actinopteri > Cypriniformes > Leuciscidae > Chrosomus > Chrosomus eos. Next base: position 22,447,385 of record CM070840.1, read on the forward strand.
CAATTCAATAGGAATTTGCTGTAACTCAGGTATGGAATGTCCAATCTGCCCCAAACTTCACACGTTTGATAAGAGTTCTGTCCTGAACACATGTCCATGCTCATATTCAGTTACAGTCATAGCGCCACCTGCTGGCAACAGGAAGTGACATGTTTAACACTTTTGTGGACTCCTAATAACATATAAAAAAGTGCCAGCAAGTGCTAAACATGCTAACAACATACTTGAAACATGCTAAAACATGCTAGCAAACACTTAGCTAAGTGCTAAAGCATGCTATTACTGCAATTAAATAGTAATTTGCTGTAACTTCGAACCTTGAAACCCCGAAACTTCACACATTTGATAAGAGTCCTGCCCTGAACACATCTACATGAGAATATTCAGTTATAGTAATAGCGCCACCTACTGGCAACAGGAAGTGACATGTTTAACACTGTGATGCAGTACTAGCAACATATTAAATATGCCATTGAATTATAAACATGTTATAATCATGTTAAAACATGCTAGTAATTCTTAGCTAAGTGCTAAAGCATGCTAATGAAATGAAACAGGAAGTTGTTGTTACTTAAGAAGACAATGTCCAAACTGCCCCAAACTTCACACATTTGATAAGAGTCCTGCCCTGAACACATCTACATTACAATTTTCAGCTATAGTAATAGCGCCACCTACTGGCAACAGGAAGTGACATGTTTAACAGTGTGATGCAGTACTGGCAACATAGTAAATATGCCATTGAGTTATAAACATGTTATAAACATGTTAAAACATGCTAGCAATTCTTAGCTAAGTGCTAAAGCATGCTAATGAAATGAAACAAGAAGTTGTTGTTACTTAAGAAGACAATGTCCAATCTGCCCCAAACTTCACACATTTGATAAGAGTCCTGCCCTGAACACATCTACATTACAATTTTCAGCTATAGTAATAGCGCCACCTACTGGCAACAGGAAGTGACATGTTTAACAGTGTGATGCAGTACTGGCAACATAGTAAATATGCCATTGAGTTATAAACATGTTATAAACATGTTAAACATGCTAGCAATTCTTAGCTAAGTGCTAAAGCATGCTAATGAAATGAAACAGGAAGTTGTTGTTACTTAAGAAGGCAATGTCCAATCTGCCCCAAACTTCACACATTTGATAAGAGTCCTGCCCTGAACACATCTACATGACAATATTCAGTTATAGTAATAGCGCCACCTACTGGCAACAGGAAGTGACATGTTTAACAGTGTGATGCAGTACTGGCAACATAGTAAATATGCCATTGAGTTATAAACATGTTATAAACATGTTAAAACATGCTAGCAATTCTTAGCTAAGTGCTAAAGCATGCTAATGAAATGAAACAAGAAGTTGTTGTTACTTAAGAAGACAATGTCCAATCTGCCCCAAACTTCACACATTTGATAAGAGTCCTGCCCTGAACACATCTACATTACAATTTTCAGCTATAGTAATAGCGCCACCTACTGGCAACAGGAAGTGACATGTTTAACAGTGTGATGCAGTACTGGCAACATAGTAAATATGCCATTGAGTTATAAACATGTTATAAACATGTTAAACATGCTAGCAATTCTTAGCTAAGTGCTAAAGCATGCTAATGAAATGAAACAGGAAGTTGTTGTTACTTAAGAAGGCAATGTCCAATCTGCCCCAAACTTCACACATTTGATAAGAGTCCTGCCCTGAACACATCTACATGACAATATTCAGTTATAGTAATAGCGCCACCTACTGGCAACAGGAAGTGACATGTTTAACAGTGTGATGCAGTACTGGCAACATAGTAAATATGCCATTGAGTTATAAACATGTTATAAACATGTTAAACATGCTAGCAATTCTTAGCTAAGTGCTAAAGCATGGCATGCTAATGCTATGAAACAGGAAGTTGTTTTTACTTAAGAAGGCAAAGTTCAATCTGCCCCAAACTTCACATGTTTGATAAGAGTTCTGTCCTGAACACATGTGCATGCTCATATTCAGTTACAGTCATAGCGCCACCTGCTGGCAACAGGAAGTGACATGTTTAACAGCATGCTACTATACCCATAATAAAGGACATTTTTGTAACTGACTTTGACATACTTCCACTATATTTACCTACTTAAATGCACATTGCCCACCGTGGTCTGTCTTCCTAAAGCCACCGGGTGGCGATGGCACGGGTGCGAGGGCCCTTTCAATGCTGCTTGCAGCTTTAATTATATTTATCTCCCTATGATAAGACAATCTCTGGATAGAAGATTGCTTACGCAAATGTAAAATAACTTTAAAATTCAATCGACCCAGGAAGGGTTAATGAGTGTGAAGCTATGGGGGTGTTGATGGACTCGATCTACTCCATTTATGTTTTGATCATCGTTCTGAATCTGATCCAGATATAGTCTTTGTCCAAAAGGCATTTTTCTCAACTTTTTGTTTAAAACGTTGCTTTTTTAATTAAACTTACCCACATTCAAGTGTTGGAAAAAAGGATGCATTAAGCTAGAATAAAATGTCTTTAAAATGGAAAGAATTAAAGTACACAAACCCACTTTCTGCGTTAAAAAACAACTTTCAGGATTTACTATTTACTAAAGACACGCAGTGAAGAATTAGCGCTGAAAAGGCGTAGACACAGTTATTTTTGCCGCTGACCTTATTGCAGATGCATTTGTACGAGTTTCCCTTTCAGATGAAAAAATTATGGGAGGAGATTATTTAAATTAATAATTTAAATGAATTGCGTTATCACGGTAATTTGCCCTGTTTTGTATATCTGGCCCATAAAGTGCAAAAATAACATAGTAAACTTTAAATATGATGATATGTCTACTTAAAGAACTTGCAGGTATACATGCAGTATAAAACGACTAAACTAGTAGTTTACGGAGAGTATACTTCATAGTGTACTAATAAAAAATGTGCAACAAGTATTTGACTGGTAAACTATCCATATACAAGTTCACTTGTTGCAGTTCAATAAAAAAAAACTTTTGAACTAGTTGTGTACTTGTATACTAAAAAAGCATTCTTTTATTCACAAAAAAATTATGCCAGTTTAGTCCCAAGAATTAAGGAAACAGTACACTTACAAGTATATATATATATATATATATATATATATATATATATATATATATATATATATATATATATATATATATATATATATATATATATATATATGCTACATTAAAGCCACAACTAGATAGGCCTACAATAGAATATTATGAAATAAATTTAATGTTAAATAAAATAATAAAATGTTAAATAACATTTGATAAAAGTAAGTCAAAGGATATTCACGTTCAGAAAATTCACTTTCTTTGGCAATATCATCCTTCATTTATGACTCTGGGTCAAAGGTACAAGTTCAGCATGACTTGACAGACCACTTGACTGGATCCATTAAACCAATAAAATCGTTACAACACCGCAGAAGATCACCTCAACAAAGAGTCTAATCAATAATGTGCAATAACTGTGGGTAACAAAAACTGATAGGTGAAGATTGTGGCTTAACTTTATTTAAAGGATCCACTGATAAGAAAATGTCTGCTCAGTGAGTTTTACATGCAGTTGTGTAACATCATGTGAATGCACCTGTTCCAACATCAAGGCAGACATCAAGGTTAATATTCTTTGACTTCCACCAGAGTATGTTAGCTGAGTGGAGTGCCAACAATTTACCCTCCGCGCTCAGTTTCATACATACTTTGTTTGCATTACAGTGCAGGAGCAGCATGCGCTATTGTGCGTTCACATATGTTGCGTTTGCAGTGCGCAACTGATCTACGGATTCACTATTTTTTATTTCAAATAACTATTTTTAGTATCAGCGTCTTGTATAAAAATAAAATAAAAAAGTTTTAACATTGCGATTCTATTTGTACACAGTAGCCTAGTTGGTCAACTTTATATATATAGAAAGTTGCTCAAGCAAGTGTCAAAACATTTAAACATGTAGGCCTTATGTTAACATCGCAAGCATTTTAAATTAAAACATACAATTGACACAAACAGCACTCTCATACCTTTTTTTTGCATTCTTTTTGCATTTTTTGCAAATCTTTTTTACAAGAAATATTGTGGGTCACAAAGAACTTGTTTTTCCACCTCAACGAAAAGACGAGTAGGCTATAGCTACATCCATTATGTCGAGTTGTTGAGTTAGTACTGTGTAGTTGTCCTTACTTTAGTCACCCTGGGCTTAAAGGATTAGTTCACTTTTTAAAAAACTTTTTTACTCACCCCCATGTCATCCAAGATGTCCATGTCTTTCTTTCTTCAGTCGAAAAGAAATGAATGATTTTGATGAAAACATTCCAGGATTTTTCTCCATATGATGGACTTCAATAGTAGCCAAAACGGTTCAAGGTCCAAATGAGTTTCAGTGCAGCTTCAAATGACTTTAAACCATACCAGACGATGAATAAGGGCGAAAATAAATAAAACAGTTAAAGTTTTATTAGCACAAATGCTGGCCTTGTTCTGTCCTGAGATGCACGTTCGTGAATCTCCTGTTCGAACTCGTTCATCAAAATGAACAAATCTTTTTTCGAGTCATTTTATTCATTCAATGAACGAAATAACTCGAAAAAAGATTTGTTCATTTTGAACGAGTCTTTTTTCGAGTCATTTTGTTCATTCAACGAACGAAATGACTCGAAAAAAGATTTGTTCATTTTGATGAACGAGTTCGAACAGGATAATCACGAACGTGAATCTCAGGACAGAACAAGGCGAGCATTTGTGCTAATAAAACTTTAACTGTTTTATTTATTTTCGAAATGGCGCATCGTTTCGCTAGGTAAGACCCTTATTCATCGTCTGGTATGGTTTAAAGTCATTTGAAGCTGCACTGAAACTCATTTGGACCTTGAACCGTTTTGGCTACTATTGAAATCCATTATATGGAGAAAAATCCTGGAATGTTTTCATGAGGGGTGAGTAAATTATCAGCAAAAGTTTTTTAAAAAGTGAACTAATCCTTTAAAAGTTAAAAAGAAGATGACAGTGAAAAATAGCAGTATAATTTAATTAAATGCATTCATGGTAAGATTACTATATTTTAATGTCAATCCGTGTTCATTTGGACCACGAACCATGCGCTGTCACTTTAATTCAGCGTGAGCAGCGCGGCAAAAATATTCTCGGTGCGGAAACGATGTTTTCACTGCTGTATAACTGGAACGCATTGGCGGACCGCATCCGCGTGCAGTGTGAAAGCTCTAACCTGTTAACATGGGTACAGAAAAAAATACGCACTGCAAACAGAGTTGGCTATGTGCGAAACAGGCATTTCAATAATCACTCTGCTCCAACTCCGCTCTCGGTTCACCATTTCCCGCTCCTCGCTCACTGATATCAGAAACACCGCTCCGTCTTCGCTCCCTGAGGAAATTTGCAGCTTAAGTAGCCTAAGTAAGAATATTTTCTTAATATTTAGGGCCCTATTGTTTTCCTTAGGATGATTATTATTTTACTACCTTTTGGGCACTTTTGGGGCCCTTAACGTGCTCGAAAACTCTTGAAACTTTGCACACGGGTCAGAACCTGCGGCCATCAGGGCCAGGCTGAAGCTGGTACCTGGGCGGGGCAGGGGGGCTCGATGGTGCCCCCTGGAACAGGGTCCGAAAACTTGGTCCATAAATCAAAAACATTTGCATGTAGTAATATGAAACTCGGTACACATATAGATCTCATCGGTTCATATATCCTTCATACTCCTACTTTTTACCCCAGCCCAACAGGAAGTCGGCTATTTAGGGTTGTTTGGAAAACGCATGCAATGGAATTTGAAATACTCCTCCAAGAGAATTCAAACAAATGCCACGAAACTCAGCCAGCATGAAGTCAAGACATTGAGGATGAAAACTTACCAGGGGATTTTTGATATCTCGAACGGTTTGGCCGTGGCGAGGAAACTAAATTATGGCGCGCAAAGAGAAACAGGAAGTGTGTTATAACTTCTGCATACATTAACTGATCTTGATGAAACTTCAGCAGTGTGTTCGTTGTAAGAGGCTGATTACATGGATGTGACTATTGTGAGCCAAAGTTATAGCGCCACCAACCGGCAGCAGGAAGTGTTTCACTTTCAAAATGCTTTAAAATCACCCTCTTATTTTTACCCGATTTGCTTCAAACTTCATGTGTATAATGTAAACACACGGCAGATGTAGACCTGTGAAAAGATTATTGATATCTTAGATACTGTTGCCGTGGCAACACATTAAACTTTAATATTCTTGTTTGATGCTTTTGAGACTCTTAACATGCTTGAAATTGAATGAAACTCGACAGACACATTACACTTATTAGCCAGTAGACATGTGCAAAGTTTCAGAAACGGGCGTGGTGAGGGCTCAGTAGCGCCACCTTTTGTCAAAAGTGGGGGGATTAGTTTTATCTACAGTAACAAGACTCGGTACGTATATTGTACTCATCGAGCCGGACAACTTTTTAATTTACAGTCATTAGCTCCAACCAACAGAAAGTCAGATATTTTGGTTTGAATATGGTGAGCCTCTCTCTGACCCTACGTCTATGTATGGCAAGCCCTTTTAACATTTAAAAGCTAAGTTTGACTATCCGGAATTAACATTGTAGATATCAACAACATCTTTCTGACAAGTCGTAATTATATTGTGGATAGTTTGTATAATCATTTAATATATCTGTAACGTAATTGTGACTAGTCGAAACAACAGATAGAGATATCTGTAATTCAGTTGTGACTAGGCAAAACTGAATTACAGATATCTGCAATCACGTCATTGAAAACGACATTCAACTCGTCACACATCTTAAATGACAATTGCAGATATCTGTAATTCAGTTTTGACTAGGCAGAATGAAAGTTAAAGATATCTCTAACGTCATTATGCCTAGAGCAAAGTATTTTGCATAAGGTTGCTCTATTGTTGATGTAGGATTTACGCATGAGACAGATTCACATTAATTCCCTTTAATAAAGATTCTTACTTGCATGCTATTCTTGCCATGGCAGTGCAATAACATTAACTTCCTTAGATGAGAAAAAAAAGTTCTTAGTTCAGATTAGTTCTTATTTTTTATTTTATTTTTTAACAGTAAAAACCCATGATACCCTGTTGGTATTGATTTCAGGTTAAAACAGTAGCTAACAGCATTAAAAATATCCTCTGCTCCCCCTAAAGTGAGATGCGGGCCTAATTTGCATAAAGATATCTGCAACGTAATTTCGCCTATAAACTCTAATTCAAGATATCTGTAATTACATTTTGACTAGGCAGAATGAAAGTTACAGATATCTCAAATTTCAGATATCTCTAATCAAAATGAATTTCAAGATATCTATAACTTGATAATAGATATCTACAATTAAATTATGTCTATCCCTAACTCCAGTTTGAGATATCTACAACGCCATTCTGACTAGTCATAATTCCAGTTACAGATATCTACAACGTCATTTCGCCTAGTCAAAACTTAAAAGGATACTTTACCCAAAAATGAAAATTAAGTCATTAATTACTCACCCTCATGCTGTACCAACCCCGTAAGACCTTCGTTCATCTTCGGAACACAAATTAAGATAATTGTGATTAAATCTGAGAGCTGGATCACTCCTCCATAGGCTTCTAAGGGATTGAAACCTGACAGCCCCGAAAAGTCATTAAAGACATCGTTAAAATAGTCCAAATGGCTACAGTGGCTCAATCTTAAGTTTATCAAGCGACGAGAATAATTTTTCAAAAAAAAAAAAAAAAAAATAACGACTTTATTCAACCATCTCTTCTCTTCCGTGTCATTCTCCTAAGCTGTAGACGTAGTGTAACAGCGCAGCGCTTCTGTGTTATACGTCACACGTAGGCTCACTAATGGCCGACGCTGGTCATGTGTGTGATGCGTGTGATGTTCAACCAGAAGCGTTGCACAATAACACGAATAACGAATAACGTGAAATATCCAGGCCCAAAGAGAATACTTGAATAAAGTCACTATTTTAGTTTGTTTTTTTGCGCTCAAAAAGTATTCTAGTAGCTCGATAAACTTAAAGGGGTCATATAATGCCATTGTTGTACAAGTTAATATGAATCTTTAGGGTCTAAATAAAAACTTTGTAATATACTTTTATTAAAAATGATCTTTATTATTTTAAGAAAACACTCATTTTACCTGCTCAAAAACAGCTCTGTTTTCAGCACACCATTTCAGTGCATGTGCCTTTAAATGATAATGAGCTTCGCTGACTCCGCCCCTCTGTTCTGTGCGTACACAGTTTTTGATAAAACAATAATCATAACGCGTTGTTCATTATAAACGTGGGATTATTAATTATATTGAGAACATCGTAACTGTCACGAACTGCTCTGAGACTTGGAGGTGAAGATCCAAATGCAGCTTTAATATAGAATGGTCGTACAGGCAGGGTCAAGAAACAGCAGACAGGACAATGGAGAATACACAGAGAATCCAAGAAACAGGCAGAGGTCAGGGCAGGCAGCAATAATCAGAGTCCAAGAACAATCCAAAGTCAAAAACAGAAACAAAACACGGGAAAACGCTCGGAAATGCAGACACACAGTACAACAAGACTTTGCGGTGAGTAAATGAATTAACATGATATAAATAGACTGAGACTGGCAGGACAACAAGACACAGGTGAATGCAATCAGTGACAATGGGGTACAGGTGAATGTGATCAGTGTGAATGAGTCCAGGCAGTGAGTATGGGAAATGTAATTTGTGAGGAAGTGATCATATTTATTTGTGGAGCGCCCTCTGGTGGCTCTCGAGGGCACTCCAGCTGGTGATCGTTACATAGCCCCCACCCAATGAGCGGCTTCCAGACGCTCCAAAACTGTCCAGGTGGGTGGTGGCATGGAGGCGGATCCGGGGGCGGGATGGAGGGCCAGGTCCGTGGAGCGGAAGAGGACCTGGAGACTGCGGTGGAGCAGGCTGTGCAGGCGGCCAGGGCGGAGCAGGCTGTGCAGGCGGCCAGGGCGGAGGCGATCCTTCAGGCGGCCAGGGAGGAGGCGTACTTGGCGAATCCAACGGTTCAGGAACATAAACGGGTTCAGGGGGTGCGGTGGCCATCTTGTCCGAAGACACTGGCGTGGAGTCGGCCATCTTGTCCGAAGACACTGGCGTGGAGTCGGCCATCTTGTCCGAAGGCTCAGGATCAGCCTCAGGCTCGGCAGGACGAGACTCTGGCCGGCGGACGTGACGTGAAGCTCATCTCTGGATCGCAGAAGCGACGTGAAGCTCAGTCTCTGGATCGGCAGAAGCGACGTGAAGCTCAGTCTCTGGATCGGCAGAAGCGACGTGAAGCTCAGTCTCTGGATCGGCAGACAGCGACGTGAAGCTCAGTCTCTGGATCGGCAGACGCGACGTGAAGCTCAGTCTCTGGATCGGCTGACGCGACGTGAAGCTCAGTCTCTGGATCGCAGAAGTGACGTGAAGCTCAGTCTCTGGATCGGCAGAGTGACGTGAAGCTCAGTCTCTGGATCGGCAGAAGTGACGTGAACAGTCTCTGGCTGTGCAGACGTGACTTGGACAGTCTCTGGCTCGGCGGCCCTGACGTGAAGTGCAGGCTTGGCATGAAGCTCAGGCATGTCGTGGTGAAGCTCAGGCTGGACGTGGCTGACGTGAAGCTCTGGCTGGACGTGGCTGACGTGAAGCTCTGGCTGGACGTGGCTGACGTGAAGCTCTGGCTGACGTGGCTGACGTGAGCTGGCTGGACGTGGCTGACGTGAAGCTCTGGCTGGACGTGGCTGACGTGAAGCTCTGGCTGGACGTGGCTGACGTGAAGCTCTGGCTGGACGTGGCTGACGTGAAGCTCTGGCTGGACGTGGCTGACGTGAAGCTCTGGCTGGACGTGGCTGACGTGAAGCTCTGGCTGGACGGTCTCTGGCTGGACGCGGAGATCAGGTGATGACCTGGCGTACTGCGGAAGGAAGCTCTCCAGACATCGGGCGAGTCCCTCTCTCCAGTTCAGACCGGAGATATCGGGGAGCTCCCTCGGGTCGACCTCCTTGGCCCCCAAACGGTAACAAAGCTTAATTGCCTCGTCTCCAAGAGAGCAAGAAGCAGCGAGAGGAATAAACCCCCAGGTAAACTGGAATAAATCGAGGCTATCCAGGGCCAAGGCCGCGATCTGACCAGCGAACTCCCGGCTCATGCTGGGAAGATCAGATGAGATCTGTGCTGCTGGATCTGAAGTGGCGAAGTCTTCTGTCACGAACTGCTCGAGACTTGGAGGTGAAGATCCAAATGCAGCTTTAATATAGAATGGTCGTACAGGCAGGGTCAAGAAACAGCAGACAGGACAATGGAGAATACACAGAGAGAATCCAAGAAACAGGCAGAGGTCAGGGCAGGCAGCATTAATCAGAGTCCAAGAACAATCCAAAGTCAAAAACAGAAACAAAACACGGGAAAACGCTCGGAAATGCAGACACACAGTACAACAAGACTTTGCGTTGAGTGAATGAATTAACATGATATAAATAGACTGAGACTGGCAGGACAACAAGACACAGGTGAATGCAATCAGTGACAATGGGGTACAGGTGAATGTGATCAGTGTGAATGAGTCCAGGCAGTGAGTATGGGAAATGTAATTTGTGAGGAAGTGATCATATTTATTTGTGGAGCGCCCTCTGGTGGCTCTCGAGGGCACTCCAGCTGGTGATCGTTACAGTAACTTTACATAGAACATATGCTGTAATGTTGCCTACCCTGAGTGCAAACATTAGCCACATTCATCGTGAAGCGTGCAAGCGATTTGCAAAGATTAATATAAATATTAATATAAATTACAAATATTTATATTAATCTTTGCAAATCGCTTGCACGCTTCACGATGCAACAAAATAATAGTTACTAGTCACTATTGAAATAAGTACTAGTATCTAATAAATAGGTACTAGTATCTATTGAATAAGTACTAGTATCTAATTAATAAGTACTAGTATCTAATAAATAGGTACTAGTATCTAATGAATAAGTACTAGTATCTAATGAATAAGTACTAGTATCTATTGAATAAGTACTAGTAGCTAATGAATAAGTACTACTATCTAATGAATAAGTACTAGTATCTATTGAATAAGTACTAGTAGCTAATGAATAAGTACTAGTATCTATTTAATAGGTACTAGTATCTAAAAAATAAGTACTAGTACCTAACAAATAACTACTAGTATCTAATATATATGTACTAGTCACAATTGGAATACATACTAGTCAGAACTGAATAGTTGATATCTGAATGACAGATCCCCATATAAGTCAATGGGAAAAAATTAAATTTGTTACTAGTCACAAAAGAATAGTTACTAGTCACTATCGAAATAAGTACTAGTATCTAATGAATAAGTACTAGTATCAAATAATAAGTACTAGTATCTAATGAATAAGCACTAGTAACTAATTAAGCACTAGTCTCTAATAAATAAGGACTAGTATCTAATGAATAAGTACTAGTATCTAATAAATAAGGACTAGTATTTAATGAATAAGTACTAGTATCTTTAAAAAGGTACTAGTACCTAAAGAATAAGCACTATCTAAAGAAAAGGCATTAGTATATAAAGAATAAGCAGTAGTAGCTAATGAATAAGTACTAGTACTTAATGGAATAGATACTAGTATCTAAAAAATAAGTACTAGTAGCATGAAAATAGAGACTAGTAGGTTCAAATGATTAAATGTTAAAACGGCTTGCCATAGTCAAGTCAAGTCATCCTCATTTATATAGCGCTTTTAACAATGTAGATTGTTTCAAAGCAGCTTTACAGAGACAAACATATAATTTAAGGTAAAGAATGGTTTGGTTTTATAGCGGTTCTTGAATATGTTGTTTCCAGCTAAAGTTAGTTTTGATTGATTCACTTCCGTCGAAATGATCATTTGTTATTAAATTAGGGGCCGCTAAGATGATGGCGTTCTCTCTAAATAGACTTTAAACGCGAACCTGTGATAAACGCTGATGGCGTTTACATACGCGTTAAGAATTGATTCTATTATCTAATATATATATATATATATATATATATATATATATATATATATATATATATATATATATATATATATATATATATATATATATATACACAGTGTTGTGCTAGTTACTAAGAAATAGTAACTAGTTACAGTTACTAGTTACTTCATTCAAAAAGTAACTCAATTACTTTGTTGATTACTTACACCAAAAAGTAATGCGTTACTGTTAAAAGTAACTTTTTAGTTACTTTTTTTAAAGAAAGTTCTTTAATGTTCCCATCAATGCCCTTTTATGCATTATGGTCTATACAAACACAAAACTGACTTAAACAGAAAGTTTTAAACACTATTGTATTTAAGTCAGACCAGCACAAACTGAATATATCACAAGGATTTCTGAAATGAATAACAAAACAAGCATTTTTAAAGCTAGTGACGTGATTGCTTTCTCAACATTGATATGTTCATGCAGCTGACAGTAAATATATGTTTTTACTGCATGTATGAATATTTGAGCAATACAATTTGATCATTCTTGTTAGTTCAAACTAAGTAGGCTACATTAACTAAGGTAACAACAGGTATAATACAATTTAAACTCAATTTAAAATGTATAACATTTTTAAATAAAAAAAAACAATGAATGATACTTGTACAACATTTATTAACCATATTTAATGCTATAATTTGTAGTCTTATTGTAAAGTATTACCAGTTTATGTGATTCAAGCTTAAAGAAGATGGCCATATATTTAAATATCTGCAAAGGCCAGAGCATTAAAATTACATAAATGTAGGCCTATATTACATGTACAGTCTTTCACATTATTTATTAGAACACTTGATGATTAGAACACTTGATGTCGGCTTGAACATATCAATGTTGAGAAAGCAATCACGTCACTATAGCTTTAAAAATACAACTTCGCCGGCTAATGAATGCATAAAAGTGACCAGCTGGATATAAACTAGATGGTAACAATTGCGACATACAACATTTGGGTCAGGTCTGGGTGTGTTTTTGTCACATTGCTTTAATCGCTTGAGGTAAGTTAGCAGTTAGGGGAGCGCGGGGCACAAACTAACGCGGGGTTAGATGTAACACGGACCGTTTACATAGTTAGTCAGGATCAAGCCGGTTGTGTTTCTGCTCTTTTTCTCTCGCTGCCAGAAGACGGTCTCCCATGAATTTTTGGAAAGTTTTGATAATATTTCATGAAGATACTGGACAAAGAGTGTTTTGACACCATGCAAGTAATTTTTTTCATTGTACGTTTTTTTCGGTTTCTGAGCTGGGTGTGTACGTCACCAAATCTTACTTTATATTACCTTAATCGCCGTCTTGTGGGCTAAAACACAGCACCGTTTTGAAACATGTCAGCATCTCCTAGCAACTGTTAGCTATAGGCTTAAAATATGTTTTACACAGCGGGGTTAGTTGTAACACAGTGTTACAACTAAGCCGCCAAGTGTACAATGACAATCAAATGAAAACAGGGAGCCACACAAGTTTTCAGGTTCGAGTATTTATATATTTATTTTGCCACATTAAACTTTGTTGGCTTTCACAAACAATGTTGGAATTAAAATTTTAAAATTTTGTTTACTATGCATTGATCACTTGTTTATTTATTAAAAAATATAGCCTGTTTTTCATGCAATACCCTTTAAATAATAATAATAATTGAGCATGCAACTGCCACACACAAATATAATTAAATTTCAATTACAATATTTGATGATTTTATTTATTTATTTATTTATTTATTTATTTATTGCAAAACTGTGCAGCCCTTTCCTATATCTCTATCCATGATATTGATCCATAATAGAAAGATGATTGGATGAGGGATGGATGTATGGATATCTATCTATAAAGATGCACAAACAATATCAAACTATACAGATAAAATAGTACTGAATTATGTGTGTTACACACAAGTGTTACAACTAACCCCTCTGTCTGTTACAATTAACCCCACATATGGGGTAAGTTGTAACATTTGAACTTCTGTCACTTTCAGTGCAACTACACGAAAATGTTAGGTCCTAAAATAAAACTTTAAGTGTTCATTTGTAGCAGAGATGTGTATGTTGCTTGAGTAAAACAAATATGAATCTAACTTAATTATTTTTTAAATAATTAAGCCAAAACCAAAATGTGTTAGGTTGTGCCCCGCTCTCCCCTATGTTATTCCTCTCAGACGGCAAGCTTCCGTTCTTTCTCTGCTGATGCATCATCTAGTTTTTATTAAAAACAATAAATTACTTTATAATTATATGGCAATGTGTACTTTAGTGTTCTGTATTCATACCGTTTCGCTGTCTGTGTTTTAAATGGGCATCTGAAGTGTCAGCACTCCGTGCAGCTTGTGCTCGCGCTGCCTCACGTGTTAACGTTAACAACTCAGCCAGTGATAGTGTCCTCTCGCTCTGTAAATAATGCTAGTAGTCTCTTCAGTGCTCTCGTACTGTGTAATGACAGCGCATACTTCTCAGCCGCTCCAGCAACTAGCAAATTAATTTAAAAAAGTAACGGACAACGCACCATATGGTAACGGTAACGGAGTTAATTTATTGTTATAAGTAATGCGTTACAGTATTAGTTACTGTCAAAAGTAACTGCGTTACAGTAACGCGTTACTGCCCAACACTGTATATATAATAGCGGTAAAAATCGATGAAAGGGCGAAAGCCGGCGGCACCGCCACCCCGGTGCCTTTATATATATATATATATATTTTTTTTTGTTTTATTTTTTTTTTGTTTTAATGTTTGTGCTTATATATCTACATATTAATAACAGTCTGAGTAATTCCGAGTCTTGAACTGTAAACTGTCCAGTGTTGGCTTTCGAAATATATGTTGGTTATGTGACAATTCAGAATGACTTATGAGCAGCAACCTTTTTATTTTGGGTATGCTATTTATGCCCCACTTACCTAAATGGGAGTGTCTAGTAAGGGGTTAACAAACTATAATTCTTTTTATTTTTGCTAGTAAGGCCTACTTATTGTCAGTGTCATGATTATGTTCTGTTTGGTTCTTGTCATGTCTGTTATACGAGTTGTTGTTAGTTTAGGTTTCGAGAAACAGTCGTGACTAGCTAGTTGATTTCTTCAATGATGCATCGTACTATGGTAGTGAAGCATCGAGTTACGCCGTTGTACAGGAAACTCACCCCTGTTCAGTCCTTTGTCGGTTATTGTTTCGTATGTCTTATACTGAATGTCCAGTAAAGTCTATTTTTAAGTGTTACCCATAATTTATATTCCTTCTTCCTCGACAATACGTTACAGTCAGGAGAAACAAAAAATTCAGTTGCAGGTAAAACAGAAATGTTTATTTTGCTCTCAATGAGCACAGAAGAAAATGGCAGGGACACAAAATGAAGCGAGAGAGACCCCAAATCAACATCCACGGGACCAGGAGCGCACAGCACAACAAAGACGGGACAATGAGTCCAAGCGTCTCCTGTCACACAAGGAGTCCACAGCGGTGACTTGGGAGTCACACAGGATGATGGGGAGGGTGGGGCTGTGCTCTTTCTAAAATCCACGACCATCTCCACTGTCTTCAGAGCGTTGAGCTCCAGACTTTTCTGGCTGCACCATGGGCCGGTTGCACCAGCTGTGCATAAGTTACAACTTAGCTTAGTTTTGATGTAAATGGGCACTAAGATACAACTTACGCATTACTAAATATTTTTGCGTTGCACCATTAAACTTAGTTGAAGCTTAACCTATGTATAAACTAAATATTTACTCCGAAATATAGCCTCCGATCAGGAGTAATGGTTGGAATAAAATAGCAGACAGACTGAACTGCATCTATAAGCTCTTCTTTTACCTGTCAGACTTCAATTCTTTAGACATGATAATGCTGATATTTACATTCGCTTACATTTTAGGAGAAAGAACATTATATGAATAGATTACTTTGTTAGTGGCTCATCAACACGAACCTGTCCTACACACGCCGCTGTGTGCATCGGTCCCATCGGTCCATGTAGTGCATGTCAAATAAAATCAGTCATAATCAATAAATGTTATTTCTTATGTTTTTTTTTGTATCAGTACTTATTAATTTATCCTTAATAATAATAATAATAATTTAATTTCAAATACAGTTTCTAAATGTTATATAAAAACTCTTATTCATGATGATTAAGTATCGTATGTAATGGAAACTTATTTTTACTGTCAGTTAAGTGAGGCAAAAGAAGTTAGAATGAAAGATCAACTGAAATTCCCAGCATTTAAACAACTTCTGCTCACGTATTTGAAGGCTGCTATTGGAAGATCGAGGCTAAACATCATATGCAACGACACATTACTTTACGGAGAGTTTACAACCTACTAGCTACATTCTGCCTTACGAACAAATGGTGCAATGGAATTAAGCACAGAGTTAGTTACAAACTAGTAGTTACTAAGCCTCTAGTGTGGACTTTAATTTCCAATTTAAGAAAGAACTTACGAACGGCTGGTGCAACCCTACCCTGGTCACCAGATAGACGATCTCCCACCTGTAGGTGGACTCATCCCCACCAGAGATGAGCCCAATGAGGGTGGTGTTGTCAGCAAACTTCAGGAGCTTGACGGACTGGTGACTGGAGGTGCAGCCGTGTTTGTACAGGGAGAAGAGAAGGGGGAAAGAACACAGCCTTGAGGGTCTTTTATAGGTGTGACTGTGAATATAATTGGGAATAAGGGGTAACAAGTGGGAGGGGAAACACCACAAAGACAGCTGAGCTTATGGCGAGCTGTCAAAACAAAGACCATGTGCTCAAAGACAATAAAGCATGTAGCCTACAGCGTACCCTGACTTGCACCTCCAAAAATGTAACACGTCAATTCTATGCGGACTGCATGCGCTGTGATTGGTTTGCTAGAACCCCTCCCTCGGGTTACACATGCTCCCTCTGCAAGTGTAATTGGCGGACAACGAGGCAGAAGTATAAATTAAAACCGACGTGTAAGCTGTAGAGGCTAGCCGGTCCTATGCAGAAGTATAAATGAGAAGTATTTATTCTCCAGCCTTTTGGAGAAGAAATACTTAAGTCAGTATGATAGAGAAATTGTAGATGGAAATGCTAAACAGGGCTTGATCTAGGATTCAGAAGTAAAGGAATTTTTATTCTAGCCCATATGGCTGTGAAGATGTGATTAAAACCGTAAATTATTTTAATAGTGTCACATAATTGATAACACTCTAACACTAGATCATAAATCAATTATGTTTTCATCACATCATCACAGCAATATGGGCTATAATAAAAATTATTTTACTACTGAATCCTAGATCAATCCCCATTTTTCATTTCTGTCTGTATGTGCGCCAGAGTAGTGGTGCACATTTGGGACCAACCTGTCAAGTTTTAGGATATCTGCTACAGTTTTCTTTAGGCCCATACACATTTATGAAAATAAAAAGGGAATAATATGACGAAAATAACAAATGCAATAGGGTTCCAGCATCTAATAAAGTGGTATAATTATGCTATGTAAAACTGTAGGTTTTATGCGCCTTAGTTAAAAGATATATAGACGAGCAGGCTTCTCAATACTCAAATTGATGCTTCTCTGTTTCCTCGCTCCTCCATCCTTCAGCCTGTGACCCAGAAACTGATTAAAGTCTTGAAGGACATCTCAATTCTCTAATTGCACTGCAAGGAATGTGGAGTGAGTAAGCTTCCAGAGGAGCTAAGAGCGAGAATGAGTGTTTCTCATTTATTATTTGTGCATCCTTGTTTCCGTTCCTCGTGTCTCAGCCCCATTGGTATATTCTTGATCCCTTGACCGTCACTTCAAAGCATTATCACTCAGCTGTGCTCAAGGGATCTGCTATTTTGTTGTTAAAGTTTGGTTAAGAATTTCATAATAAATAATAATAAAGCAAGATTCCCTGTTGAAATATGTGAGATATATGGTTTATTTATACTGCAAAGGTAACACAGACATTTAAATGATTGTGAGAATGTATATGTACCCCTCGCATCCTATGGGGGGTGGTGCTGATAAAGAAAATTAGGATGCACAATTAAGAAATGAAAAGCACCCACTGACATCCTATACTCCTGACATCACCTATCGTATCTTTGTAACCTCCTATGTACACTAGATGGCAGCAGTTCACACATATGAGTATTACACACACACACCACACACACACACACACACACCACACACACACAACACACACACACACACAACACACACACACACACACACACACACACACACACACACACACACACACACACACACACACACAGAAAGAGGGAGAGTATTATGGTGACAGAATTTCAATTTTGGAGTGGACTATTCCTTAAAAGAAAGTGAAGAAATAAGGGGTTAAACCAGTTTTTTTTTATTTTAACATAAACTGGTATAGCTAGGTCTAACGTTTATTAACAACGTGTGTAGGCTTATATTTATTTGTTAAAGTTTTTTTCTCAGTGCCTAAAAGTTTTTTTCTTCATAAAACACACCAACAAATAGGCTACATTAATCATGACTTACTACAAATAGCAATGGCTGGTAAGATAAATAACTTTTGTGTGCTGCACCCACTCCAGGTGTAGGCTGATGTGCTGCAGAAATTGTTTTAAAATCGAATTTATTGAAATAGCGTTTATATAGCGTTAACTAAAGCTTGGAATTTTTTGGCAGGTGACTGGGTTCTTTTCTGAACCTCATGTGGGCCCTCGCAGGGTTGCCTTGGTTCAAACTGTGAACCCGTCGTCTGATAGTCCATGCTATCGTAACAGCCAAGACGTGAGCCCCTATTGGTCATCCTCACTTCCGTTACTCTTTTGGCATCACCGCGCCACTTCGCGTCACTATCCAGCGCTTTCGGTATCGGACGCGCATTCGTTCGTTTTTAATTCATTCATTCATTCCACAGCAGAGGAGCAGGCGACCCCGATCGGTCTACACTTTCCAGCTGTCCCGTATTGTTTAACGGAACAAGTAGATATGGTAAGGACCACCATCACTTGTAGGCTAGTACATGTTTTTGCGTGGGGTTTTCTCATTGATGAGAACATTAGAATCCCGGTGGATGCTAAATGATGAATATATTTTCTACTAGTAGCTACTTTAGTAAAATCACACCGCAACCTAAAATTCCACTACTTCTCTATCTTCTCACTACTACTATCTCTCTACGTATATTATGCACGTTTTTATACATTTATATTTTACAACTTTTACAACTAAATAGAAACTATCTATTAAGGACTAAACTTAAAAAGTTGTAAAAAGTTTTTTTTTGTCAGGTTAACTAACACATGTGCTTAATGTTAATTTATTCTACATTAACATCTAAATTGATTTGTTTTATTTAAGTTTAAGAAAAAAACACCAATACAAGAAATATGTATAATGTCTCAAGGTAAGAACTGCACATTTTTTCAGTGCATTGTTATTTTTAATGCACTTTCTATATCAGAAATAACCCCTTATTACTCTTATCATTGCTCATGATGTGGCATTTCAGTTCTAATTCTATACACTGTAACCATTCACTCTCTGCTGAGGAAGCCATGCTACAAAGGTTTGATGTCAGGGTAACCTGGGACCAATCCAAATGACCTGGAATAACTCCACTTGCTATCCATATATTACTGTGACAGGGGCTGATAACTCTAATTAGCTGTATGTGAAGTGTTTCTTGACCATTCATATAAGGCCAAAAATGTAATATTCAAAATACTTACATAATAGAGTGTCACTTCATGAAAATGGTAGGCTACTGTGTATAACCACGTAAAAATTAACAGTATAGTTAACACATAATTTACATAGCACTCATATTGCATACAACATGGTGCAGACTGCTTGAAATTTCCACTGTATCAGTGCATTTAAAAAATAGTCTCTACCTCTACATTATGAGGACATCCAGCTGTCCCTGTAATACAAATGGCTAAATAATGTTTTAATAAAAATTTTAAAATGCTGACAGAGGTTATGTTTTGGGCTGGGTTTCGTCTCAGGGCTGGGGAACTCTGGCCCTCAAGATCCACTTTCCTGCAGAGTTTAGCTCCAACTCTGATCAAACTCGCCCTCCTGCAGCTTTCTAGTAATCCTGAAGATATTGATTAGCTTCTTCAGGTGTGTTTTATTAGGGTGTGAAGCTAATCTTTGCTGGAAAGTGGGTCTCGTGGGCCAGATTTTCCCACACTTGGGTTAGAGAATAGAAAATATTATTAGCTTAGTATAAAAAATATTACGTCTATGGAAAGCACATACTTTTGATTGTGTAGCAGAAGAGTTGGCAAGTTTTGGTTAGAGATAAGAGGTTAGAGGCCCCTGGACACAATGTCTTGTAGGCCCCCCTTAGGCAGGCCAAATGTATAGTTTGTCCAATTTTAATTTGGCATTAGGCTAACAGTCTTACTGATTTTTTGAAAAAATTTTTGGAGTAAAGTTCATAAATTATTGTTCTTTCCCATAGGATTTTTTAAAACTATGTTGGGTGGACCTCTGTCCCTCTATGGGGGTTCGGGGGCATGCTCCCCCGCAAGAAAATTTTGTACATTTTAAGGTTAAATGCATAAATCTGGTGCACTTTGAGAGCTCAAAATTAAGAGCTTTAACCGGCTTCAACCTATGAACTGTGACATTGAACAAAGGAAAAGCATTGACTTGTACCTGGACATTAAAGAGGGATCAAACATCTTTTTAGTTATGATATAGAGTCTAAGTCTGTTTTAGGATGCCAAACGATTATTATAATAATGTAATAATGATTTATATAATTATTCCTATTACGTAAAATCCATATAGGCTATAAATGTACTGTATAAATGAAAGTGAATATTTCAAAAGTATATTTTACTTACACTATTGTATAGGAAAATTACAATACTTTTGTCCTAATTTCTTCACTTGCAAGAAATAAAGCTTTTATTTTGGAGAAAACACAGATCACCATGCTGATCGCGTGAGCAAAGTGCGGACTTTTCTTTAAATCACGTAGCACAAACAGAATGCCTATATAGTCTACTTAATTGCAGTCTTGTGCTGTTTTATAAAGGCACAAAGCCATATCACGGTTTCGGTGTTGGGAAAAGGGAGAAGAGAGAGTTCGGCAAAAGGCGGATTCGAACTCGGGTCGAACGCGACAAAAGCTGCTTTCAAGCACCCCTCGCCCTACGACCTACGCCACTGTAGATATTCAGTGAAGGGTATCTTTTTACTCAAAAGACAGGCACGTAGTCCAAATGTATGCTCTCAACTCCCGTTCAAAGTCATAGGCAGCGCAGCGTGTCTCTGTGCAGCGCAAAAGCCCGTGTTGACAGTTTGTTCAATATAAAGCGGGACCAGATACAGTATTTTGCGCGTGCCCTTGCTGCCCTGGGCCATTAGAGGTCTTGGTTGCCTGTAGCCTATGGTTAATCCGGCCCTGGGTGGGTGTTGTAGGCAACTGTATCACGTGCCGTTTGAACTGACGCGCTACAGCGATCTGTCACATTTAAAAGTATCCTTCTCTGTCTAGTCTGTCGGTGTCAGTGTCATCTTTTTCCGCGATTTTTCGTGAGAAAATGCAGTGGTCCAATCAGTAGTTAGAGCCTGAATTTGCTTATAGTAGGTAATTCGGAAATTAGTGCACATGAGTGGAAAAAAAATACAGCACAGAAGAATGTCCAATTTAGCGTGAGATTTCTTTGTTGAGGGTGAGAGCGTGAGATTGAGGCTGAATGCGTGAGTGTCACGCCAGATGCGTGAGAGTTGGCAACCCTGCGCTAGTATCTAGCTAGCCTGTTAACCCGCCACGCATGCGCTCAGTTATTTATTTATTTTTCTCGTGCGCGCCCGCGCCTCTGAGTTCATAAAAAGCCCAGGTGAGTAAGAATCAGTCAACAAACACGGTGAGTAATGTCTTGTCCTGTTATTGTCACCTGCACCTCATGCCACATGTTTACCATAGCCTTCCCCGTCGGCAATATAGGGTTTATATGTGATAAATGCAAGGAGACAGTCAGGCTGACGGAGAAGATTTCAGAATTAGAGACACGCATCCAAACTTTAATTAAGAATAGTAAGTGTGCTCGAGCTTTAGATACTACTTTGGATGCGCCTAGCATAGTGACCTCTTTACACGATTCGGTTCCGGCTGAGTTATTGCCTGTGCAGCCAGGCAGATGGGTGACTGTCAGAGATCGCTCTAGTCGCGGATCAAAAAAACACTCTTCCGTTCCGATTACCATAACAAATCGATTTGCCCCACTCAGTGAAACACCCACTGAGAATTATGTTGATTGTGCCCTTGTAATTGCCGATTCTATTACACGGAACGTGAAAATAGAGACACCAGCCACCATAGAACATGCTTACCGGGAGCCAGAGCACCTGACATCAAAGCAAATTTAAAAGTGCTGGCTAATCCTAATCGTAAATTCTCTAAGATTGTTATTCACGTCGGCACTAATGATGTTCGACTCCGCCAGTCGGAGATCACCAAAATTAATATTAAAGAGGTGTTTGAACTCGCAAGTATGATGTCAAGCACTGTAATTTGCTCTGGGCCCTCTTCCTGTTCGAAGGAGTGATGAGATAGTTAGTAGATTGTGTTCACTCAATGGCTGGTTGTCTAAATGGTGTCCGCAAAATAATATAGAATTCATAGACAATTGGAAAAGTTTTTGGGGCAAACCTGACCTGTTGAAAAGAGATGGTATTCATCCCTCCTGGGATGGTGCTGCTCTTCTCTCTAGTAATGATAAAACATGACAATCTGGGGCTCAGGTCAGAAAGCAGACAAACTGGCTAAACCGCCCGTCTGCTAGCGGCCTCGTGTCACCAAGGTCAGATAAATCGCATCACATAGAGACTCTTTCACCTAGATATCATCATATAGAGACTGTGTCTGTTTCCCGAATTTGGAAATCCAAAACACGTCCAAACCTATCTAAGGTTAAAAATTTAATTGATGGTCAACAAATAAAAAACAAGTATAATACAGATGAGCAAACGATAAAGCTTGGGTTGCTGAATATTTGATCCCTTACTTCAAAAGCGCTCATAGTTAATGATATGATTTCAGATTATAACCTAGATGTGCTGTGTTTGACAGAAACCTGGCTAAAACCAAACGATTACATTACTTTAAATGAGTCCACCCCGCAAGATTACTGTTATAAACATGAGCCTCGTCCGAAAGGCAAAGGGGGAGGTGTTGCTGTAATTTATAGTAATATTTTCAAAACCATAAGAAATCTAGTTTTAAATGTACTTCTTTTGAAGTGTTGGTGCTTAATGTAAAAATATATAGTGTAAACGATAAATCACGTTTGAGAATTCTGCTGGTTGCTGTATACAGGCCACCAGGACACCATACAGACTTTATCAAAGAATTGGCTGACTTTCTATCAGAATTAGTATTGACTGCAGATAAAGTACTAATTGTTGGTGATTTTAATATACATGTAGATAATGAAAAAGATTCATTGGGATTGGCATTTAAAGACATTGTAAACTCAATTGGAGTTAGACAACACGTGTCAGGACCTACTCATTGCAGTAATCTTACTCTAGATCTTATATTATCGCATGGAATAGATGTTGATGCCGTTAAAATTCTGCAGCAGAGCGATGACATCTCCGATCATTATCTAGTCTCGTGTAAATTACATTTAGCCAAGGCTGCAAAGCCGACTCCATGTTATAAATATGTCAGATCTATCACTTCTGCCACTAAAGATTGCTTTATCAATAATCTTCCTAATCAGTTTCATCATCTCAGCATCCTGGATAGCTTAGAAGAACTTGATATTGCAACAGAAACGTTTAACTCTCTTTTTCAGCACTTTAGACACAGTTGCTCCGCTGCGCTTAAAGAAGATTAAAGAAAATAGTCCAACGCCGTGGTACAACGAGCACACTCAGGCCCTTAAGAGAGCAGCCAGAAAAATGGAGCGAAACTGGAAGAAAACAAAACTAGAGGTATTTCGGATTGCATGGAAGGAGAGCTCGATTGCTTACAGAGAGGCTTTAAAAGCTGCTAGATCTGCTTATTTTTCAAGCCTATTAGAAGAAAATAAACATAATCCTAGGTATTTATTTGAAAAAGTGACTAAACTAACAAAAAAGAAAGCTTCAAGCCCAGAAGTTTCCAAGAAAAACAGCAGTAATGACTTTATGAACTTCTTCACTTATAAGATCGATAATATCAGGGACAAAATTATAACTATGCAAACATCTACTACAGTATCGCATCAGGGCGTGCAGTGTAGTCTCCATGATGAAAAACTTGGTTCATTTGTTGCAATAGGAGAGGAAGAATTTTACAAACTCGTTAAATCATCTAAATCGACAACTTATGTTAGTCTAACAATGTATGTTAGACCCTATCCCGACTAAGCTATTGAAAGAGATGCTTCCAGAGGTCATAGATCCTCTTCTAAATATCATTAATTCATCTTTGTCTCTAGGATACGTACCAAAAACCTTTAAGCTGGCTATGATGAAACCGCTTGTTAAAAAACATAACTTGATCCTACAGAATTAGTCAATTACAGGCCGATCTCGAATCTGCCTTTTCTGTCAAAGATACTAGAAATAGCAGTATCCTCACAACTGTGCTCCTTTTTAGAAAGAAATGATATCTGTGAGGATTTTCAGTCTGGATTTAGACCGTACCATAGTACTGAGACTGCTCTCATTAGAGTCACAAATAATTTGCTCTTATCATCCGGTCGTGGTTGTATCTCTCTATTAGTGTTAATCGATCTTAGTGCTGCATTTGATACTATCGACCACAACATTCTTTTAAATAGACTAGAAAACTATGTTGGCATTAGTGGAATTGCACTAGCATGGTTTAAATCATACTTATCTGACTGTTATCAGTTTGTAGCAGTAAATGAACCCAGTAAACAATTACCGTCTTTCAACGTTGAAATATGGTTGAAAAAAAGTCGGTCCACCTTGGATTGGTTTACGACGTGATTTCAACTAAGTAGTTTCGGCTGGACTGTTTGACTACGTGTTTTCAACTGATAATCTAAGACAGGATAAGTCTGTTATATACAGTGCTATGCATACGTTTAGACACAGATGAACTGTATGCTAAAATAAAATTTATAAATTTATAAATTAAATTTGACGTCTTTTCAATTTTCATTTTCAACCTTCAGTGGACCATAATAAGACGTTGATTTACGATAGATGTACGTCTATTCAACGTCTAATAGATGACTTTTTGCTAGCTGGGAAGAGATGTCTTATCGATCACAAGTTCAGTATAGACCTTATTCGCAAACACCGGAAGTAGCTAACCGCGGCCATATTGTTGACATAACAACTGTCCTGCCCATAGCCGCACGCAGATTTGAGTTGAGGTGAGCAGTAGCCTAATGGCTTCATCTCGTCGGTATCAAGAGAAGATAAGCTTGATTTGTGTGGACCCATATCAAATAGACCCAATAGCCTTAAGTATAGATCCGTCCTTATTGCCAGCCGTAACTTTTAACCGGATATTTATAACGTTAACGTTCATACAGTATCCGCATAACGTTAGCTACACTTCGCAGGGCTCCTTTACGATCGTTGTAACAAAATAACACAGTATCACACAAGCACTAATTCCCTACCTAGTATCAATGAGGCATATAACGTTATCAATAGTCAAGTCACCTTTATTTATATAACAGTTAGCGCTTTTTACAATACAAATTGTTTCAAAGCAGCTTCACAGAGATAACAGGAACATGTTATAATAGTATTGTAAAATTCAAAATTAAATGTCCCCAATAACGTTACCTGTGGTAAAATGATAGGAGCAGACATTGCTGTAGGGAGTTGGCAGATTAGTCTGTTTATCCTAGCTAGCCACAAGTCTCTCCTGCGCTGGCTCAACTCCTCTGTCTCACTCCCTTCACGTTTTCTGACAGTCGGTATCGCATAAAAATTAACTCCGGGGTTCTTATTGCTGTTGTTAGAACAGCAGTGTATTACACAGCACACCATCCCGCTGTTTTAAAAAAAATACAGCGATAATACCATGGATAATACCGACGCTGCCTCGCTTGTCAATTGACTGACTGACAGTTGCCGTGGTTTCTATGTCAACAAAATGGCCGCCGCGAACATTGATGACGCAGATCGAAATAAGGTCTATATGGCGTACCACAAGGCTCAGTACTAGGACCGCTGCTCTTCACTATAATTGAAAATATAATTAGGAAACATGAAATTAGCTTTCACTGTTATGTTGATGATACTCCCCAGGTGAAAAAAAAGTACACTAAAATACATTTTATTTAAGTACACTTAGTACACTTCCATAATGTACTTAAAGTGCTCTATTTTCGCACACTAATTTTGTACTTAATATACTAAAAGCTTAACTTTAGTACTTCTTAAGATAAACTTAAGATCAACTAAGTGTACTCAACTGTGCTATTTTGACACACACTGAAGATGAACTTAAATATATTTTTAATATACTATTTCAACCTTTAAAAAAATGTATTTTGTTACCACTTTTAGTATATCTAAAACCCATTTTTAATGCATTTTAATTATACTAATAATTATTTAAAATATAATAATAATATATTATAAATATGTATATATTATACTTAAGGTGTATTCGTTTGTCAAAAAAGTACACTAAAATACATTATTTAAGTGCACTTAGTACACTTCCATAATGTACTTAAAGTGCTCTATTTTGGCGCACTAATTTTGCACTTAATATACTAAAAGCTTAACTTTAGTACTTCTTAAGATAAACTTAAGATCAACTAAGTGTACTCAACTGTGCTATTTTGACACACACTGAAGATGAACTTAAATATATTTTTAATATACTATTTCAACCTTTAAAAAAATGTATTTTGTTACCACTTTTAGTATATCTAAAACCCATTTTTAATGCATTTTAATTATACTAATACATTATTTAAAATATAATAATAATATATTATAAATATGTATATATTATACTTAAGGTGTATTCGTTTGTCAAAAAAGTACACTAAAATACATTATTTAAGTGCACTTAGTACACTTCCATAATGTACTTAAAGTGCTCTATTTTGGCGCACTAATTTTGCACTTAATATACTAAAAGCTTAACTTTAGTACTTCTTAAGATAAACTTAAGATCAACTAAGTGTACTCAACTGTGCTATTTTGACACACACTGAAGATGAACTTAAATATATTTTTAATATACTATTTCAACCTTTAAAAAAATGTATTTTGTTACCACTTTTAGTATATCTAAAACCCATTTTTAATGCATTTTAATTATACTAATACATTATTTAAAATATAATAATAATATATTATAAATATGTATATATTATACTTAAGGTGTATTCGTTTGTCAAAAAAGTACACTAAAATACATTATTTAAGTGCACTTAGTACACTTCCATAATGTACTTAAAGTGCTCTATTTTGGCGCACTAATTTTGCACTTAATATACTAAAAGCTTAACTTTAGTACTTCTTAAGATAAACTTAAGATCAACTAAGTGTACTCAACTGTGCTATTTTGACACACACTGAAGATGAACTTAAATATATTTTTAATATACTATTTCAACCTTTAAAAAAATATATTTTCTTACCACTTTTAGTATATCTAAAACCCATTTTTAATGCATTTTAATTATACTAATACATTATTTAAAATATAATAATAAATTATAAATATGTATATATTATACTTAAGGTGTATTCCTTTGTCAAAAAAAGTACACAAATACATTAAGTGCACTTAGTACACTTCCATAATGTACTTAAAGTGCTCTATTTTCACGCACTAATTTTGTACTTAATATACTAAAAGCTTAACTTTAGTACCTTTTTAAGATAAACTTAAGATCAACTAAGTGTACTCAACTGTGCTATTTTGACACACACTGAAGATGAACTTAAAATATATTTTTAATATACTATTTCAACCTTTAATTTTTTTTATTTTCTTACCACTTTTAGTCTAAAACCCATTTTTAATGCATTTTAATTATACTAATAAATTATTTAAAATATAATAATAATATATTATAAATATGTATATATTATACTTAAGGTGTATTCCTTTGTCAAGAAAGTACCCTAAAATACATTATTTAAGTGCACTTAGTACACTTCCATAATGTACTTAAAGTGCTCTATTTTCGCGCACTAATTTTGTACTTAATATACTAAAAGCTTAACTTTAGTACTTCTTAAGATAAACTTAAGATCAACTAAGTGTACTCAACTGTGCTATTTTGACACACACTTAAGATTAACTAAATTATGCTTTTAACATACTATTTCAGCTTTATTTTTTTATTATTTTGTTATCCCTTTTAGTACTATTGAACCCATTTTTAATGCATTTTTAAATACACGTATAAATTATTTAAAATATAAGTATATATACAAATCATATTTATGTATTGCTCACATATTTTTAATATAGTAAATTTATTTCAAATATATTTTAACTCTGTTAACAGTACCTTTATAAAACAATTAAATAATGGTTTATTTAAAAAGTAGTACACTATGACTGTGTTATCAGTAGCATTTTCTGCCTCATTTATGCTAAAATTATACTTGATAAAATTATATTTGATTAAAGTAAATGTAATTCATGTAATGTAAACACTCATAGTTTAAAAGGATACCACACAATACAGCACAGGTAGGCTATGTACAAACAAACAGCATCTCTTTCTTGAAAAACACTTTAATTTTTTGAGACGTTATTCACACACAAGTCTACAGCATACAGTACTTATCTTAAATATGAACAAAACACGATTTTCTTTTCTTTTTTAAATTTTACAATCATTTCCCAAACAAACCTTAGGGGAAAAAAACAACCAACAACAAAAAAATCACTTAACAGTGTTTTTTTCCCGACACAAACCTTTCGTTATTGCATTTTCTAACAAGCAAATATTGGCTAAGAGACCCTTTTCACAGTCTGTGCGTCATCATATCTGATCTGTAATGTAGGCCTAAAGGATGGCTATTACTTAAGAATTCCGTTAATCTTCGAAAGAAAAACTGAGATATTGTAATGAAACCCGAGAGATTTATATCACTCCGATAAACGATTCACCAAAACAGTTCACGTTTGAAAAAGTTAATCGCAAAAAGCACCTACTACATGAATCGCGTGGTTTCCTCCAAGTCCTCTAAAGAAACACGATCGCTCTTATTTAATAGTTTAAATGTAGACTTCTAAATCTAATCACATTCAAGGAACATACTCAGCAACTGAAGCTCTTTGAGTGAAATGAGCTCATGATCATAAGAACCAATCACAGCCGTTCAACGGCTCTGGAACCAATCAGGACTAGTCACAGGTGTTATGCATTTTGTTCAAATTTAAACAAGTACAACATCTTTTATGAAAACATTAAACATCTTTGGAAAATGTATCTATGATGCATTTCAAATAATATGTTAAAATCCTTGTGGGAATTTCAGTAGTATTAATGTATGGTAAAGTACAACAGCCTTTAATCAAGTAAAAGTGAACAATATTAATTTTAAGTAGGCTTATTGCAATGCTTAACAATAGTTGACAAATGTTTATAATACATTATAAGTTAGTACATTATAAATGTAATCCCCCCCCCCCCCAATATTAAAATTATAAATATATAAATATTAAAATATATTGCAGTAGGCCTAAGTGTTTAAAAAGTACTTTAAACATACTAAAAGCTTAACCATTTTGCTATGTTCTTACACAAAGAGCAACATAAGTATGTTTTCTTTAAATACACTAAAACTTCACAAAAATTGTATGATTGTGTTTAGCATATTTCTTAAAAATGTAACTAAGCATTTATTTATTTATTACCAAAGTACTTGTAGCATACTTTTTAGAAATATATTAAAATTATGCTTGTGTTTAGCATATTTCTTAAAAGTATAATTAAGCATATATTTATTACCAATGTACTTATAGTGCATTTGTTAGAAATATATTAAAATTATGCTTGTGTTTAGCATATTTCTAAAAATTATAATTAAGCATACATTTATTACCAATGTACTTATAGTGCATTTGTTAGAAATATATTAAAATTATGCTTGTGTTTAGCATAGTTCTTAAAAGTATAATTAAGCATATATTTATTACCAATGTACTTATAGTGAATTTGTTAGAAATATATTAAAATTATGCTTGTGTTTAGCATATTTCTTAAAAGTATAATTAAGCATATATTTATTACCAATGTACTTATAGTGCATTTGTTAGAAATATATTAAAATTATGCTTGTGTTTAGCATATTTCTTAAAAGTATAATTAAGCATATATTTATTACCAATGTACTTATAGTGCATTTGTTAGAAATATATTAAAATTATGCTTGTGTTTAGCATATTTCTTAAAAGTGTAATTAAGCATATATTTATTACCAATGTACTTCTAGTATACTTGTTAGAAATATATTAAAATGCAAACAAATTGCACTAAAAATACATTTAAAATATCAATGTATTTAATATACTTTCGCAATTACACTTAAGTACTACTTAAGTAAAAATATACTTTAAATTAGTGTATTTATAGTGCATAATTTTTACAGTTTTATTTAGCACAAAAAGTAAGAATGTACTACAAATATACTTTCTTGTACTTAAGTGTTTTTTTAGTGCACTAAAGTACACTTTTTTTTCACCTGGGTCAGCTGTATATTTCTTCAAAACCTAATGAAACTTACCAATTCACAAAATTAACGGAATGCATAGCTGATATAAAAAATTGGATGACTAGTAATTCTGAAAAAAACAGAGATTGTAATTATTGGACAAAAAACTTCCTCACCTAATAACCTAGAATACTGTCTAACACTTGATGGCTGCTCTCCCAGGTGAAAAAAAAAAAGTACACTAAAATACATTTTATTTAAGTACACTTAGTACACTTCCATAATGTACTTAAAGTGCTCTATTTTTGCACACTAATTTTGCACTTAATATACTAAAAGCTTAACTTTAGTACTTCTTAAGATAAACTTAAGATCAACTAAGTGTACTCAACTGTGCTATTTTGACACACACTGAAGATGAACTTAAATATATTTTTAATATACTATTTCAACCTTTAAAAAAAATATTTTCTTACCACTTTTAGTATATCTAAAACCCATTTTTAATGCATTTTAATTATACTAATACATTATTTAAAATATAATAATAATAATATATTATAAATATGTATATATTATACTTAAGGTGTATTCGTTTGTCAAAAAAGTACACTAAAATACATTTAAGTGCACTTAGTACACTTCCATAATGTACTTAAAGTGCTCTATTTTCGCGCACTAATTTTGCACTTAATATACTAAAAGCTTAACTTTAGTACTTTTTAAGATAAACTTAAGATCAACTAAGTGTACTCAACTGTGCTATTTTGACACACACTGAAGATGAACTTAAATATATTTTTAATATACTATTTCAACCTTAAAAAAATATATTTTCTTACCACTTTTAGTATATCTAAAACCCATTTTTAATGCATTTTAATTATACTAATACATTATTTAAAATATAATAATAATATATTACAAATATGTATATATTATACTTAAGGTGTATTCCTTTGTCAAAAAAAGTACACAAACACATTATTTAAGTGCACTTAGTACACTTCCATAATGTACTTAAAGTGCTCTATTTTCACGCACTAATTTTGTACTTAATATACTAAAAGCTTAACTTTAGTACTTCTTAAGATAAACTTAAGATCAACTAAGTGTACTCAACTGTGCTATTTTGACACACACTGAAGATGAACTTAAATATATTTTTAATATACTATTTCAACCTTTAAAATTTTTTATTTTCTTACCACTTTTAGTCTAAAACCCATTTTTAATGCATTTTAATTATACTAATAAATTATTTAAAGGGTACCTATCATGGAATTTTGAAAATTACCTTTCATGTAGTGTGTAACATAGATCTAAGTGAACGAAAACATCCTGCAAAGTTTTAAATATGAAAGTTCACCGTATACAAAGTTATTATCTCTCAAAAGTAAGAGTCGACTCTGAGTCGTTGATATGAATCGATAGACGAACGATGCACTTTCGTACGTCACTTGTCCAAGTTATTTGAATAAGATACGCCCACTCATTGCATTAGGAGACACCAGGGAAAACATCATGTCGACGAGACGCTGCTGTGTTTTGAAGTGCAACGCAAAAGCAAACTTTTTTCATCTGCCCAGTGAGGAGCATTTGAAGACCGTGGCTACAGTTCATAACTATACCACAGAAGTATTATAGCCCGAACTTGTTCTGTGTTCGCGTCATTTTGAAGATGATTGCTTCACAAACCTAAATGCTATAAAGTATGAATTTGCGAGATGGCTGATACTGAAGGAGGGAGGTTCAGTACCGAGTTTATTTGGATCAGTTTCCTTCTCCGAATCACAATCT
The DNA here is from genome assembly GCA_036326025.1 of Chrosomus eos. NCBI lineage: Eukaryota > Metazoa > Chordata > Actinopteri > Cypriniformes > Leuciscidae > Chrosomus > Chrosomus eos. The sequence goes on from CM070840.1 coordinate 22,479,813, forward strand.
GTAAGTAGGCTGTTGCTTTTATGTTTGTATCATGTTCTATAATTATTTTGTGTGTTGTGTACGCACAGGCACAGCGCAGCTTCTAGCAGCTAACTTAGGTCTTCAATGTCAATTGTATTGAAATATGTGAAGTGTTTGTCGTTGTTAATGGAGTTGTCACAGGGCTCTCGAGTGTCACGCATCACGCATTGAGAGTGACAGTCACTCATTTCGGTCTTTTGTCACGCTCTCCGGCCACACATTGTATTTCTCACGCTGAAAAACTATTTGTAATATATTTAATATGCCGCACTCAGTGCCCAAAACTCACTCACTGTGGAACCGGCAGGATTCACGCGCGTCTCCTCCAGTGTTGCCAGGTCTGTATGCCTGCACTGTTTCCGCGGGTTGTTTGTGTTGTGCACGCTGGTTGACGCGATTGTTTTATCCACTGGAACATGATTGTTATTGAGGAAACACCCGGGAACGCTATTTGAATATTTTTGGCCGTGATTGGGTTAGTTTGATGAGCAATTGGGCTGGTTTTGTTGTGCAGACCTGGCAACCCTGGTCTCCTCGGGTGTTGTTCGTCTGGTGTTGTTAGCCAATCAGAAAATAGCACTGTTGTATCTGGGTAAGATCTAGCGCAACAACCAATGACACCCCGTCGGCTGGGTGTCTAACATATCACCACAGATTAGCGTCACGCAAAGGCGGGGTTTGGAAAAATGACTCGCTAAACGATTCATTTGGGAGTCGGTGAGCAAATCAGGTAAAAATAAATGCATATTATAAGACAACAAAAGTGTTTTTTGTCATTGCATGCTTGTAAAACTGTTGTTGGGGACTCCCAGAACAATATTAGGAACATTTTAAATGCCATAATAGGTACCCTTTAAAATATAATAATATATTATAAATATGTATATCTTATACTTAAGGTGTATTCCTTTGTCAAAAAAGTACACTAAAATACATTATTTAAGTGCACTTAGTACACTTCCATAATGTACTTAAAGTGCTCTATTTTCGCGCACTAATTTGTACTTAATATACTAAAAGCTTAACTTTAGTACTTCTTAAGATAAACTTAAGATCAACTAAGTGTACTCAACTGTGCTATTTTGACACACACTGAAGATGAACTTAAATATATTTTTAATATACTATTTCAACCTTTAAAAAAATATTTTCTTACCACTTTTAGTATATCTAAAACCCATTTTTAATGCATTTTAATTATACTAATAAATTATTTAAAATATAATAAGAATATATTATAAATATGTATATATTATACTTAAGGTGTATTCCTTTGTCAAAAAAAGTACACTAAAATACATTATTTAAGTGCACTTAGTACACTTCCATAATGTACTTAAAGTGCTCTATTTTCGCGCACTAATTTTGTACTTAATATACTAAAAGCTTAACTTTAGTACTTCTTAAGATAAACTTAAGATCAACTAAGTGTACTCAACTGTGCTATTTTGACACACACTTAAGATTAACTAAAATATGCTTTTAACATACTATTTCAGCTTTATTTTTTTATTATTTTGTTATCCCTTTTAGTACTATTGAACCCATTTTAATGCATTTTTAAATACACATATAAATTATTTAAAATATAAGTATATATACAAATCATATTTATGTATTGCTCACATATTTTTAATATAGTAAATTTATTTCAAATATATTTTAACTCTGTTAACAGTACCTTTATAAAACAATTAAATAATGGTTTATTTAAAAAGTAGTAGGGGAGAGCGGGGCACAACCTAACACATTTTGGTTTTGGCTCAATTATTTAAAAAATAATTAAGTTAGATTAAAATTTTTTTTACAGAAGCAACATACACATCTCTGCTACAAATGAACACTTAAAGTTTTTTTCTAGGACCTACCATTTTCGTACAGTTGCACTGAAAGTGACAGAAGTGCAAATGTTACAACTTACCCCATATGCGGGGTTAATTGTAACAGACAGAGGGGTTAGTTGTAACACTTGTGTAACACACATAATTCAGTACTATTTTATCTGTATAGTTTGATATTGTTTGTGCATCTGTATCGATCGATATCCATACATCCATCCCTCTTCCAATCATCCTTCTATTATGGATCAATATCATGGATAGAGATATAGGAAAGGGCTGCACAGTTTTGCTATAAATAAATAAATAAAATCATCAAATATTGTAATTGAAATTTAATTATATTTGTGTGTGGCAGTTGCATGCTCAATTATTATTATTATTATTAATAATAACAGTAATAATAATAATAAAAACTAGCTTAAAATCAAATTTAAAGGGTTTATTGCATGAAAACAGGCTATATTTTTTAATAAATAAACAAGTGATCAATGCATAGTAAACAAAATTTTTACATTTTAATTCCAACATTGTTTGTGAAAGCCCAACAAAGTTTAATGTGGCAAAATAAATATATAAATACTCAAACCTGAAAACTTGTGTGGCTGCCTGTTTTCATTTGATTATCATTGTACAGTTGGTGGCTTAGTTGTAACACTGTGTTACAACTAACCCCGCTGTGTAAAACATATTTTAAGCCTATAGCTAACAGTTGCTAGGAGTTGCTGGCATGTTTCAAAACGGTGCTGTGGTTTAGCCCACAAGACGGCGATTAAGGTAATATAAAGTAAGATTTGGTGACGTAGGCTACACACCCAGCTCAGAAACCGAAAAAAACGTACGATGAAAAAAATTACTTGCATGGTGTCAAAACACTATTTGTCCAGTATCTTCATGAAATCTTATCAAAACTTTCCAAAAATTTGCGGGAGACCGTCTTCTGGCAGCGAGAGAAAAGGAGCGGAAACATAACCGGCTTGATCCTGACTAACTATGTAAACCGTCCGTGTTACATCTAACCCCGCGTTAGCTTGTGCCCCGCGCTCCCCTACACTATGACTGTGTTATCAGTAGCATTTTCTGCCTCATTTATGCTAAAATTATACTTGATAAAATTATATTTGATTAAAGTAAATGTAATTCATGTAATGTAAACACTCATAGTTTAAAAGGATACCACACAATACAGCACAGGTAGGCCATGTACAAACAAACAGCATCTCTTTCTTGAAAAACACTTAAATTTTTTGAGACGTTATTCACACACAAGTCTACAGCATACAGTACTTATCTTAAATATGAACAAAACACGATTTTCTTTTCTTTTTTAAATTTTACAATCATTTCCCAAACAAACCTTAGGGAAAAAAACAACCAACAACAAAAAATCACTTAACAGTGTTTTTTTCCCGACACAAACCTTTCGTTATTGCATTTTCTAACAAGGGTAATAAAGGCAAATATTGGCTAAGAGACCCTTTTCACAGTCTGTGCGTCATCATATCTGATCTGTAATGTAGGCCTAAAGGATGGCTAATACTTAAGAATTCCGTTAATCTTCGAAAGAAAAACTGAGATATTGTAATGAAACCCGAGAGATTTATATCCCTCCGATAAACGATTCACCAAAACAGTTCACGTTTGAAAAAGTTAATCGCAAAAAGCACCTACTACATGAATCGCGTAGTTTCCTCCAAGTCCTCTAAAGAAACACGATCGCTCTTATTTAATAGTTTAAATGTAGACTTCTAAATCTAATCACATTCAAGGAACATACTCAGCAACTGAAGCTCTTTGAGTGAAATGAGCTCATGATCATAAGAACCAATCACAGCCGTTCAACGGCTATGGAACCAATCAGGACTAGTCACAGGTGTTATGCATTTTGTTCAAATTTAAACAAGTACAACATCTTTTATGAAAACATTTAAACATCTTTGGAAAATGTATCTATGATGCATTTCAAATAATATGTTAAAATCCTTGTGGGAATTTCAGTAGTATTAATGTATGGTAATGTACAACAGCCTTTAATCAAGTAAAAGTGAACAATATAAGTAGGCTTATTGCAATGCTTAATAATAGTTGACAAATGTTTATAATACATTATAAGTTAGTACATTATAAATGTAACCCCCCCCCCCCCCCAATATTAAAATTATAAATATTAAAATATATTGCAGTAGGCCTACCTGTTTAAAAAGTACTTTAAACATACTAAAAGCTTAACCATTTTGCTATGTTCTTACACAAAGAGCAACATAAGTATGTTTTCTTTAAATACACTAAAACTTCACAAAAATTGTATGATTGTGTTTAGCATATTTCTTAAAAATGTAACTAAGCATTTATTTATTTATTACCAAAGTACTTGTAGCATACTTTTTAGAAATATATTAAAATCATGCTTGTGTTTAGCATATTTCTTAAAAGTATAATTAAGCATATATTTATTACCAATGTAATTATAGTGCATTTGTTAGAAATATATTAAAATTATGCTTGTGTTTAGCATATTTCTTAAAAGTATAATTAAGCATACATTTATAACCAATGTACTTATAGTGCATTTGTTAGAAATATATTAAAATTATGCTTGTGTTTAGCATATTTCTTAAAAGTATAATTAAGCATACATTTATTACCAATGTACTTATAGTGCATTTGTTAGAAATATATTAAAATTATGCTTGTGTTTAGCATAGTTCTTAAAAGTATAATTAAGCATATATTTATTACCAATGTACTTATAGTGCATTTGTTAGAAATATATTAAAATTATGCTTGTGTTTAGCATATTTCTTAAAAGTATAATTAAGCATATATTTATTACCAATGTACTTATAGTGCATTTGTTAGAAATATATTAAAATTATGCTTGTGTTTAGCATATTTCTTAAAAGTATAATTAAGCATATATTTATTACCAATGTACTTATAGTGCATTTGTTAGAAATATATTAAAATTATGCTTGTGTTTAGCATATTTCTTAAAAGTATAATTAAGCATATATTATTACCAATGTACTTATAGTGCATTTGTTAGAAATATATTAAAATTATGCTTGTGTTTAGCATATTTCTTAAAAGTGTAATTAAGCATATATTTATTACCAATGTACTTCTAGTATACTTGTTAGAAATATATTAAAATGCAAAAAAATTGCACTAAAAATACATTTAAAATATCAATGGTATTTAATATACTTTCGCAATTACACTTAAGTACTACTTAAGTAAAAATATACTTTAAATTAGTGTATTTATAGTGCATAATTTTTACAGTTTTATTTAGCACAAAAAGTAAGAATGTACTACAAATATACTTTCTTGTATTTAAGTGTTTTTTTAGTGCACTAAAGTACACTTTTTTTTCACCTGGGCTGTTAAGTCTTCAGTTAGGAACCTGGGTGTGCTCTTTGATACCAATCTTTCATTTGAAAATCACGTGTCTGGTATATATCTAAATTACGTCATATGCTCTCACTGACAAATGCGGAACAATTAGTTCATGCGTTTATGAGCTCAATGCTAGATTACTGTAATGCTCTTCTGGGTGGTTGCCCTGCACGCTTAATAAACAAACTACAGCTGGTCCAAAACGCAGCCGCTAGAGTTCTTACCAGAAACAGGAAGTATAACCATATTAGCCTGGTTCTGTCAACACTGCATTGGCATGACCTCCGCCTGGACCCGATGACAACGCAGTGCTGAAGTGTCAACTAACCTTTCCCTATGGAGGATCCCTATTCCACTCTACAGATAAAGTGCTGTGGAAATTCCTTTTTCGTGTACCTACCCGAAATGATAAAATAAAATAAAATTCTGCATCAAAATTTATAGGCAAGACAAGTAGTTTGTTAAGGCATGGTTTGTAGCGAATTACAAACCTGCGCACATATATTCAAACGCACATAACTATAGAATCAATTCTTAATGTGCATGTGACCGCCATCAGCATTTATCACAGGTTTGCGTTTAAAGTCTGTTTAGAGAGAATGGCGTCGTCTTAGCGGCCCCTAATTTAATAACAAATGATCAGTTCGATGGAAGTGAATCAATCAAAACTAACATTAGCTGGAAACAACATTATTCAAGAACCGCTATAAAAACAAACCATTCTCTGTTACCTTAAATTATATGTTTGTCTCTGTAAAGCTGCTTTTAAACAACCTACATTGTTAAAAGTGCTATATAAATGAGGATGTCTTGACTTGACTTGGCTCTTTTGGTGTAGGTCGACTTGCGTACGGCTATCTGCCGGAAGCTAGTTATTTTAGGCGATAAAGTTTTAAATATGGATATTTATATGTTTAAATATGGATATGTGGCATCTGGCATGTTATCACATTTCTCTTCTATTCTTTGGGGGAAAAGAAAGAAAAAAAGTATACACTGTAATAATGAAACAAGACCACATAATTGTACTAGACGTGTGAAGATAATATAGAAAAAATTAGTACAAACTGAGAAAGTCAAAAAGTGTTAGGTTGTGCCCTGCCCTCCCCTACTCCATATTTAATTTCATTTACACTACTCAAAAGTTCTTTCTATGATATTGGAGAAAAAATAAGTATATGGATCTGCCAGGGTCTTTTATGTAGTGAATTTTGCTCATGCTTTTGCATAGTGATGCATTTAATACTAAATAAAAACATGTGTTTTGCTATTGTGCTATTTGTATTTTTATAAAAGTTCATAATGTTGTTGCAGATTAAATACAACACGAATAAGATAATAACTATTTTGGATCAGGTTAAATATTGATCATTAATCACTCATACCCCTTTCTCTTCCTGGTCGCTCTACTTAAAGCTATGGGTGGCTAACCTCTTACAATAACAAAGGTAACAAGTGAAATCATGGGACTTGCTGTTATGCTGATGGATCTAATAATGTTTATGGATGAGTGAAAACATTCATGTTTTTTAACATGACTGTGGCATGAAGCAGGTCGCGATTGCTATTAAGATAGCTACAGATATTAGCGCTACACGCGAGTCCCGCGGATATATAAAGGAATAAGGACATTTAATTCTACTGAACTACCGTAAGTGCTGAATTACTACTCACACAGGTCAGTTTATTTGACGAATCAAACTTGTGAATCAAACTCAATCGGTACTCACTAAACTTGGCCGATCTCACAAACCGATCACAATTTGATGACGTCAACACGTGAGGACGTACATGATGCGTGAGGACTTAAATGATCCGGTGTGGAATTACTATGATGTTTCGAGAAACAGTGAAAAAATCGCTCTCAAGTGGAAATCTCAAGTGGAGGAGCATTGTCCAAAACATTTAAAACGACGAACATGATTCGGCACTTAAGGACGAATACGGAAAACTGCCAACTGCAAAAAAGGCAGTTTACCTTAGTGCTCCATCGACGAGTGTTGATAGTGAGCGGCTATTTATTACAGCCGCATACGTTTTGGATGGACTGTCTTCCCAAAATGCAAAAAAAAAAAAATCTTATATTGGACAATGTTTAATTAAACCTTATGAGTTACATCAGACTTTTCCATGTTGGAGTTTAAATGTTTCTATTTATTTTATCCTCTCTCTAACATTGGACAATGCTTAACTAAACCTAATTAGGGATGAGACACGGTTTCCGAATATTCGATTAGTTGATATTATTGTAGAATAACGAATAGGTTGTGCGATTATTGTCTTTAAAAAAAATCCCCACTTTTTTTTTTGTTCTGATGCGGTTAATATAACCAGAGGTTGTCAATGCCAAAAACGCATCTAAAATATGTCAATCAACTCTCAGACACACATTGATGCACATTGTCTCACACCAGAACATGTGAGTGGAGTGGTGATATTTCCTTCAGAGCGAGAGCGTCTTTATGAAGACGTAAAGAATGCCCGCAGTGACATGCAGGTTAGAAAATATGGGAAATAAGTAGGGCTGCTCGTGCACACCTTAAGTTTTTTTTTAAAGTCTACTAGTAGTAGTTCATTTAAGCTATTTGTCTAATTGCATATTTATATTAATATAATTACTCAAATATATATGGGAGAGAATAATAAACCATAATGAGCGTTATCGTAATATATTGCCTATTCCGCATCTCAAGCGCATACATAAAGCTTGCCACAAAGAACCGGCAAAAGTAATGATTATGCAGCATGATACATTTTAATTGTTTATTATTAATAAACTAGTGTTTTCTGGCTGCAAAGGTAAAGTTGGCGATGCTGACTCGCTATCTTCGCAGTGAACACGCCTATAGAGAAAAATGGACACTTTATACAGATTAGCCTATATAAGCAGAGAGTAGCCCATTTCTTTTCGATTTGAATTGTTGTGTTTTTTTAAAGTAGACATTTCAAGCTTTCTATACATATATTTCTCAGGTCTGTGAGGCAAGTAGCTTATACGCTGAGTTTCGGTTCATTTATGAGACGAGCTCCAGTTCACGCGCCGGCACCTCCTTGTCCTAATTATATTGTCAGCTATAAATTGCTTATTATTTATTAAATCCAGGCAATTGGTTGATGAAACATTGATTTAAATTAATATACAATTTATATAAATGAAATTCACTTTAAAGAATGGCTTTCTACAAAACAAAACCTAATTATGTGGTCAAAAACATGTCTGACCCACTCCAAATGTCTCCCGATATATTGGGCATCTTCTGATCCTATCTTACTCATCTCATGCGGTTCAACATAGATGAAATAAAAAAAATAACAACATTATATTTTTTAAACATAAATATGAAATGTATGATTACGTTTTTTAAGTTATACAGGGCTCTCAAGTGTCACGCATTGAGCGTGACAGTCACTCATTTCGGTCTTTTGTCACACTCTCCCGCCATACATTGTATTTCTCATGCTGAAAAAAACTATTTGTAATATATTTAATATGCTGCAGTGCCCAAAACTCTGGCCGTGCCGCTCTCACTGTGGAACCGGCAGGATTCAAGCGCGTCTCTTCTGGTGTTGTTCGTCTGGTGTTGTTAGCCAATCAGAAAATAGCACTATTGTATCTGGGTAAGATTTAACGCAACAACCAATGACACCCTGCTGGGTGTCACTAACTGTGTGCTTTCATGTTGTCATGTTTTGTGTGAACACGTGGCTTATGAGTGTCCTCATTAGCTGCGTGCTCATGTCTCATTTTGTGAGCACATGTCTTGTGATTTGTTTTACTGGCCATGTGCTTGTGTTTTAGTCATATTTGGTGAGCACATGGCTTTTCATGTTATGTTTCATTGTGCCATGTTCTCTCCTGTGGATTGTCAAGCCCCTCCCATCTTGTTACCTGTTTATTTTGCACAAACCTGCAAAATACACAAACCTCCTCCCTCGTTACATGATTGATTAATTTGCCCCACCACTTGTCCTCCCTCATTACCTCCTTCGTGTGTTCTCTCTATTTATTCTCCTTGTGTTTGCATGAACCATGAAATAGGTTCCAAGGTACAAGCCTTAAAAAATTTATAATACAGATTTTTTTATCGTTTCTGCGTGAACCGGAATGATCCTGACAACGTTTTATCTGTACAGAGGTAAAGGGAACGGAAGGAGGCCTTTACAGTGGAGAGACTAGTTGACACTTCAGGACTGTGTTTTTGTTGTGTCCAGGTGCAGGTCCTTCATCAGATCCGGATATGGCCTGGATCCGGCAGACTGCGGTAAACCTCGGGATAAACAGAGAGACTAACATTAGCGTAGACGCCATTCTTTCTTATGATGTAACAAGTAAATCAGAATTTATTGAAAGTGTTCTCGGTTCCGGTTGACCTAATCTATGCAGCCTAACATTGAATTATAGAAATCTATAATGTGTTATGTGTATGCTAAGCCAAAGAGATGTGTTTTTAGTCTAGATTTAAACTGACAGACTGTATCTGCTTCCCGGACCGTGTTAGGAAGATTGTTCCAAAGTTTTGGTGCTAAATAGGAAAAGGATCTACCGCCAGCTGTCGATTTTGATATTCTAGGTATTATCAACTGGCCAGAATTTTGAGATCGCAATAGACGTGAGGGACTATAATGCGTTAAGAGCTCGCTCAAGTACTGGGGAGCTAAACCATTTAGTGCTTTGTAAGTAATCAGCAATATTTTAAAATTTATACGATGTTTAATAGGCAGCCAATGCAGTGTTGACAGAACCGGGCTAATATGGTCATACTTCCTGGTTCTGGTAAGAACTCTAGCGGCTGCGTTTTGAACTAGCTGTAGTTTGTTTATTAAGCGTGCAGGGCAACCACCCAGTAGAGCATTACAATAATCTAGCCTTGAGGTCATGAACGCATGAACTAATTGTTCCGCATTTGTCAGTGAGAGCATATGACGTAATTTAGATATATTTTTAAGATGGAAAAATGCTGTTTTACAGATAATAGACACGTGACTTTCAAATGAAAGATTGGTGTCAAAGAGCACACCCAGGTTCCTGACTGACGACGAAGACTTAACAGAGCAGTTATCAAGTGTTAGACAGTTAGACCAGAAAGGCTGGTAGAGTGTCTTGGGGAGATTAAAAGCTGGATGTGCGCAAATTTCTTGTGTCTAAATGAATTAAAAACAGAACTGATTTTATTTGGCCCTTCAGAGTCTGCAAGTACATCTAAAATTGAATTGGGTACACTATCCCCTTATCTGATGGATCAAGTAAAAAACTTAGGTATAATTTGCGATAGTGCACTGAAATTTGATAAACAAATAAATCAAGTAGTTAAAATGAGTTTCTTCCAGCTAAGATTAATTGCTAAAATTAAGCCCTTTGTAATACGGAAGGACCTGGAAAAGCTAGTCCATGCATTTATTTTCTCAAGATTGGACTATGGTAATGCACTGTACTATGGTGTTCAACACAAAAGTTTAAATAGACTGCAGCTAGTCCAAAATGCGGCCGCAAGACTCTTGACAGGCACTCGAAGAAATGAGCATATTACTCCTGTATTAAGAGAACTACACTGGCTGCCGGTTTTCTACAGGATCAATTTTAAGATACTCTTATTTGTTTTTAAAGCACTACATGGTATTGCTCCGACATATATAGCTGACTTAATTCAGGTGAATAAACCAAAGAGAGCACTGCGCTCCGAATCACTAAATCTCTTGGTAGTCCCGCGCACGTACAGGAAAATGAGAGGAGATCGCTCCTTTGCAGCGGCTGCTCCCAGGCTGTGGAATAGTTTACCCCACTATATCAGGGAATGTTCTTCTTTTATTGAGTTTAAAAGACATTTAAAAACTTATTTTTTCAGTCTGGCGTTTGAACATTCATGAGTGCTGTGCTAGTGGAGTAATAGGTCATTATTGAAGCCACTTAGATTTTGAGGTATCTGTGGCAATGCTTAGAATTTAAATTGTGATTTTATGAATGTTATTTTATCTTTTGTACAGCACTGTGTTCAACTTCTGTTGTATTATTAAGTGCTTTATAAATAAATTGAACATTGAACATTAGTCTAGGTTATTAGGTGAGGAAGTTTTTTGTCCAATGATTAGAATCTCTGTTTTTTCAGAATTTAGTAATAGGAAATTACTGGTCATCCAATTTTTTATATCAGCTATGCATTCCGTTAATTTTGTGAATTGGTAAGTTTCGTTAGGTTTTGAAGAAATATACAGCTGAGTATCATCAGCATAACAGTGAAAGCTAATTCCATATTTCCTAATTATATCTCCTAATGGTAGCATGTACAGAGTGAAGAGCAGCGGTCCTCGAGATTGGCCTGTAATTGACTAATTCTGTAGGATCAAGTTGCGTTTTTTTAACAAGCGGTTTAATCATAGCCAACTTAAAGGTTTTTGGTACGTATCCTAATGACAAAGATGAATTAATGATATCTAGAAGAGGATCTATGACCTCTGGAAGCATCTCTTTCAATAGTTTAGTCGGTATAGGGTCTAACATACAAGTTGTCGATTTAGATGAATTAATAAGTTTGCAAAATTCTTCCTCTCCTATAGCAACAAATGAATCAAGTTTTTCATCATGGAGACTACACTGCACTGTCTGATGCGATACTGTAGTAGACGTTTACATAGTTATAATTTTGTCCCTGATATTATCGACCTTATAAGTGAAGAAGTTCATAAAGTCATTACTGCTGTGTTTTTTGGAAATGTTGTGGCAAAACTTCTGTTAAACATCATCACTGCGTAAGAGACACTCAGAGTCAAATTAATAAAAAGAGAAATATTTATTTTTGCAAGAATAGGCCCAGTCGCCAACACAGCCGTTACACTGTGAAGTGAGTGGCGCGCAGCAGGAAGACATGAGACAGCCTTTATACTCTTTTCAAGGTTCCTCCTCACCCGCTGTACCTTTCACCCACTCAGATAAGGTCCCCACTGCTGTTCAGTTTCTACTTAAGGACACAAACTGTTACTGAAATAAACTAGCCAGATCTGACCATCCCTAAATCAAGAGGTCCTGTCCCATATGTTCCTGAAACATCACGCACAAGCACGTACACACATATACTTTTACACATTGAATAGGTTCTCTCTCTTATGATATCTGTTAGGAATAAATGACTATTAGCTTTCTTTTTAGTTAGTATAAATACCTAGGATTATGTTTATTTTCTTCTAATAGGTTTGAAAAATAAGCAGATCTAGCAGCTTTTAATGCCTCTCTGTAAGCATTCGAGCTCTCCTTCCACGCAATCCGAAATACCTCTAGTTTTGTTTTCTTCCAGTTGCGCTCCATTGCGCTTCCAGCGCTCCAGTTGCGCTTCCAGCGCTCCATCTTTACTCAGTATTGACTTGGTCGCCTTCTCCACTCAGCCATTGCTGACTTGCCTGAGACTTTCAAGCGCAAGAGTGCAGTTCCACTGAAGTTTTTCAGAGGCTCCTGGGGCTTATGGCATCTGCAGCTGCGGCAACGCCGCTCGGATTGCTTTATATGAGACCGCTTCAGCTTTGGCTTCGCGACCAAGTCCCGAGGTGTGCATGGCAACACGGCACCCTCCGAGCACCAGTTACTCCGACCTGCCGTCAGTACTTCACCCCGCGGTCGAACCTCAGTTTCTATGGGCCGGAGTGCCCCTGGAACAAGCTTCCCGGCATGTTGTTGTCTCAACAGATGCCTCCACGGGCTGGGGCGTCATGTGCAATGGACATGCTGCCGAGGGCTCCTGGACAGGACCCCAGTGTCTATGGCATGTCAATTGCCTCGAGTTGCTGGCAGTACGCCTGGCCCTGCACCGCTTTCGAGCGTTGCACTGGGGTCAACACGTACTAGTCCGATTAGACAATTCCGCCACTGTAGCGTACATCTACGAGCAAATCGCTCGCCATCTCTTATGGAGTCAAAAGCGTCTGAGGTCGCTTCGAGCCATTTACATTCCCGGAGCCCTGAACTGTGCAGCCGACGAGCTCTCACGGCTTCAGCCCCTCCCTGGAGAATGGCGACTCCATCCCCAGTCGGTTCAGCTGATTTGGGACCAGTTCAGGGACGCACAGATAGATCTGTTTGTCTCTCACGACTCGACCCATTGCGACCTGTATTATTCCCTGACCGAGGGCACGCTTGGCATGGATGCACTGGTGCACAGCTGGCCGCGGGGGCAGACCTTGCGCAAGGTCAAGGAGGACGAGGAGCAGGTCCTTCTGGTTGCGCCGTATTGGCCCACCCGGACTCGGTTCTCCGAACTTGTACTTCTTGCGACAGCACCTCCTTGGCCAATTCCTCTGAGGAAGGACCTCCTTTCTCAAGGACGGGGCACCCTGTGGCACCCTCGTCCCGATCTTTGGAGTCTTTGGAGCCTCCACGTGTGGCTCCTGGACGGGGCCAGGCAGGTTTGAGTACCCTAGCACCAGCGGTGGTGGCTACCATCACTTCCGCTAGAGCGTCGTCCATGAGACACGTGTTGAAGAGGAACCTCTTCGTCAGCTGGTGCTCTTCTCGCCGAGAAGACCCCCGGTGATGCCCGATCGGTGTTGTGCTTTCCTTCCTTCAAGATGGGTTGGAGCGAAGGCTGTCTCCCTCCACCCTCAAGGTTTATGTTGCCGCTATCGCCGCACACCATGACATGGTAGAAGGTAAGTCCATTGGGAAGCACGACCTGATCGTCAGGTTCCTGAGAGGAGCGAGGAGACTGAATCCTCCTCACCCTCCTCTCGTTCCCTCTTGGAACCTCGCGGTGGTTCTAACTGCCCTGCAGAGTGCTCCCTTTGAGCCTTTGCAATCAGTGGAGCTTAAGCTCCTGTCAATGAAGACAGCGCTCCTGGTTGCACTGGCCTCTATCAAGAGGGTAGGGGACCTGCACGCATTCTCCGTTGACGAAGCGTGCCTGGAATTCGGGCCGGCCTACTCTCACGTGATCCTGAGACCCCGGCCTGGATATGTGCCCAAGGTTCCCACCACTCCCTTCCGGGACCAGGTGGTGAACCTGCAAGCGCTGCCCTCGGAGGAGGCAGACCCAGCCTTGGCACTGCTCTGTCCAGTACGCGTTCTCCGCGCTTATGTAGACAGAACGCAGTGTTTCACGACCTCAGACCAGCTCTTTGTCTGTTATGGTGGGAAGCTAAAGGGAAAGGCTCTCTCCAAGCAAAGGCTGTCTCACTGGATAGTCGACACCATTGCTTTGGCATACCAGCAGCAAGGTCAACCGTGCCCCCTTGGTGTGACTGCCCAATCCACCCGGAGTGTGGCATCCTCTTGGGCTCTAGCGCATGGCGCCTCGCTAAAAGACATCGGCAGAGCTGCAGGCTAAGTGACACCTGAATCGCTTCAACTAGCTAGTATTGGACCCGCACAGGTGTCTTCGCTTGCTCGCCATTCCACTCCACGGACTGGATACGTGCGATATTCTCCTCAGGTGAGCTTTCCCGAAAGCCCTGAGTTCCTCCAGCACTCTTGACGTCAGCGCCAGTGTCTCTTGCCTGTGCGTCGGCTAGGTGCCTTCCGTGTGCATGGTCCCTCTCCGGAGCAACCCCCACATGTGTATTCCCACTGTAAGCCTTTCTGAGCATGTGTCTTTCCCTTGGCAAGCCACCTTGGCACCCCTGGGGTTGAAATATTCCACCTGCGGCTGGACACCCCAGTGTTTTCCATATGCATCCTTCGGGTCATATGTGTATTCTCTAAGTCCCCCCCCCCCTCTGGGTTGGCATTATTTTGCATATTTCTTCTAAACTATGGGATATGCTCCCCAGTGTACCTTGGTATTCCTGTGTTAAATAGGAGTCCTTCGTCTGTGCTAGTCTCACGACAGGGATCTCAGATTTACGCAGGGCACTGGAAGACAGCTGTGAAGGTGGTGTGATTGGACTGGTAACCCCATTCGTCGTCATCCGATGTAACTCGGAGTGACAACGAAAGGGAACATCTCGGTTACGGATGTAACCCTCGTTCCCTGAGTAGGGAACGGAGACGTTACGTCTGCCTGCCACTTCCACTGTACCGCGGGGATCGTCTGAGTTCAGTCTCGGCTCCTCAGCGAAGAAACAAATCTGCATATTGCTGGCGTCCTCCTTTTATACCACAAGGTAAGGCAGAGTTACGTCATGCAAATTCCGCAGACCCATGACATTTCTTTGCCATTGGCTGGTTTTGTATACTCGAAGTCGATAGGTGTTCTAAGCGAAACCCCAGTCGTCGTCATCCGACGTAACGTCTCCGTTCCCTACTCAGGGAACGAGGGTTACATCCGTAACCGAGACGTTTCCCGGGTTCGGCTGGCCGTCTCCTCGTGCCTGGATAGATGTCTTGGGCGGCCAATCATGTGGTGTGTTGGCGGATGGATGGAAAGTTTTTGAAGTTGGAAGCGGGCTTTGCAGTCGAATCGTTTAACCAAAACTTTGCAGCAAAACTTAACTTAGAACCGAGACTCTCAACGGAAAAGACAAGAAAGGTAAGACAAAAAGAAAAGTGAGACGAGAGTAGTTAGATGGCTTGAATGAAGCTGTTTAACCCATGTTCTTCTGATCTTGATTTGGGTTCTTTTGTCTGCTCGTCTACATGGTTACTCGTCTGTCCTGTTAGCCCGTCATGGCTTCTCCATGACTTCTGTAAATCTACTCTAGCGAAAAATCTCAGGCTTTGTTCGGGTCCTAAGATTTTAACAAAACAAAACAAGTCTCCTCGTGCCTGGATAGGGTTACGGTTTCAGACTTCTCCATTTATATATGTCTTATATTAAGTATATTAAGCATCGGAATCAGGATCGGGATCGGTATCGGTATCGGTATCGGTCGATCACCATGACAAGAAATCGGTACTCGGTATCGACTGCAAAAATCCTGGGCCCGTATTCATAAAGATTCTAAGAATCCTCTCTGAAAACTCTTAATTTAGCTTAAAAACTTTTACGTAGGAGTCTTAGCTTAAAGTGTTAGTTCACCCAAAAATGAAAATTAAGTAATTAATTACTCAATTATTAATTTATTAAAAGTATTAATTAATTGCCTAAGGGAATGAAACTTGACGGCCCAGAAAGTCTTTAAAGAAAATGTTTAAATATTCCATGTGCCTACAGTGGCTCAACTATAAGTTTATCAAGCGACGAGAATACTTTTTGTGCGGAAAAAAACAAAAATAATGACTTTATTCGACTATACCATTACTTCCTTGTGGGCCTTGAGACGAGAGTTGAAGAGATTTCCAGAACGCATGCGCGAGAACTGAGATGAGGAAGTTCTTCTTCGACTACTTCTTGTTACCCGGCTGCTCACCGCTTAGGAGTATTACCGCCACCTACCGTATAAAAGCGTATGCAGTGTGCGTCTTCCTCTGCTTGTAAACAGAAAGTTTTGCGCTTCCGGCACGTCATCTTATACGGTAGGTGGCGGTAATACTCCTAAGCGGTGAGCAGCCGGTAACAAGAAGTAGTCGAAGAAGAACGTCCTCATCTCAGTTCTCTAAATATCTTAAAGTAGTGATTACTTTAATTTCTGGCGGTATGGCATTCCTGTGCTAAGAAATTAGCGTGTCTCTAATAAGATCAGTCACAAACATGATCCCTGCACGATCTCATCTATAGCGTCTTATTAACTCACTGTCATCTATTGTCTGCAGGGGTGCCGCCAGAAATTCTGGGCCCTATGGAAACCAAAATTTCTGGGCCCCCTACATTTTTTACAGATAAAATGTAACCCAATAAACATGCCCAGTATACTTTAAAAAGGATACTTAGCACATTGCATAGTTAAAATGTCTAAAGATGAGTACAAAAAAACAAGATTTTTTTTTTTGAAATATGTACTTGTTTACATAAAAGGGAGAACATGT
Organism: Chrosomus eos; assembly: GCA_036326025.1. Classification (NCBI taxonomy): domain Eukaryota; kingdom Metazoa; phylum Chordata; class Actinopteri; order Cypriniformes; family Leuciscidae; genus Chrosomus; species Chrosomus eos. The sequence goes on from CM070840.1 coordinate 22,496,892, forward strand.
ATTATCTCAATTGCTGACTCTGCATCTGTATAAGTCAAACACACACACACGTAATAATAACCTTATTATTTATTGCCCTATTTAGTTTTCTTAATATAAAATATGAAAATATATATTTTGTAAACTTATAGCCAATGGTTACTACAGACACATGTTTTATTCAATTTTATATTATTTTTTTCTGGGGCATTTTATTCACATTAAGAACGTCAAGTTTGACAGCATCGATTGTAGCAGCAGCACTGTGACTTCACAGAACACAGAGCCCGATCTCATGAAAGTGCGTATACCACGAATGTTATTTCTCGCGCCATTTATACTCCAAAAATAGTTTTTGCGTGTATATTCGCGTGCATATGATACGCACTTTATGGCGTGTAATCCGCACTTACCCCCCTCCCCCTAATCCTACCCAAGGGGTTTCAGTGCGTAGCATGCACGCAAAAACCATTTTTGGTGTATAAATGGCACGAGAAATAACATTCGTGGTATTGATACGCACTTTCATGAGACTGCGTTGGAACACACGACACATACACGGCAAACTGATTTTGTAATTTTTGAAGCGTGTAGTAGTAATGGGCGATATAAACGATATGCGATATAAACGATATAAAATTGGTCTACGATAGAGATTTTTATTCTATTGCACTATCACGATAATGCATGTTGACGCAATTTTCCCGCAAAAATTTAGAGCCACGAGCTGCAACCGGCAGCAACGCATCGTCATATTCGTCATCTTGAGTAAACATGCGTCTGAAAGCGAAACGGAGGAGCTAGTGAAAAAGACCGGTGCAACATCCATTATTTGGATTATGTTCGGATTTAAGCCGTCCGACAAACAGCAGCAAACTATACTCTGTAGGGGCAACAGTTCTGGCTAACACCTGTTTCACACATACTCCGTTTGCGGTTCATATGGCATATGCGGTGTGTATTTTTTCCGTACCCATGTTAACAGGCCTGCACACAGAGGTGTAAAGTACTTGAGTAATTTTACTTGATTACTGTACTTAAGTACTATTTTGGGGGATTTTTACTTTACTTGAGTACAATTAAAAATCAATACTTTTACTTTTACTTAATTACATTTTTTAAGAAAAAAAAAGTACTTTTTACTCCTTGCAATTTAATTTACAGTCAAAAAGTACTTCTTTTTTGGAGATCACTTCATTCTATTTTCCCTTGCTATTACCAAACCAATTGAATTGCGCTGATGCCCAGTTTAAATTAAAATGTTATTTATTCTACCAATGAGATTCAACCGGTTCAAGGTCCAAATGACAGTTTCATTGCAGCTTCAAATGGCTTTAACCGATACCAGACGATGAATAAGGGTCTTATCTAGCCAAACCATCGCTCATTTCAAAAATAAATAAAAAAGTTTGTTTTATATGCTCTTACAAATGCTCGCCTTGCTCTGTTCTGTGATGCACATTTGTGACGTCACGTAATACACAATTACGTTGAAAAGGTCACGCGTAGGCAGAAGTACCGAGTCAGTGTTTACAAATGTGAGGAAGAAGGACCATATACACATATTCAAATGTCTTTGTGTCAGTTTATCGTTTAAAATGCCCATTTCGTGTGCGTATCCTGGGTGTTTTAATATTAAAAAGGCTAAAAGAACATTTTCGTCAGGACAGAAGCGTGACCTTTTCAACGTCTTCACGACGTTCAAACTGTCATTTGGACCTTGAACCGTTTAGGTCCCATTGAAGTCCATTATATGGAGAAAAATCCTGGAATCTTTTCATCAAAAACCTTCATTTCTTTTCGACTGAAGAAAGAAAGACATGGACATCTTGGATGACATGGTGGGGAGTAAATTATCAGCAAAAGTTTTTTAAAAAGTGAACTAATCCTTTGACTTAAATGCAAGGTTTTACAACTTTGAGTAGCATGTTGCGTACTGGCATTAGATAGTCTTAAAGTTTGATAACTAAATACAGTTCTAAAGCAGGATAAAACCTTGTATGGTTCATTCACTTTATGTTTTAAGATATTAAAATCTTAAACGGAATCTCTACTTTTCATTCTTGCTGTTACTTTTACTTCTTTAATACTCAAGTACAATTTTAATGTGGTACTTTTTTACTTTTACTCAAGTACGATTCTGGCCAGATACTTTTACTTGTAATTGAGTAAAATTTTCCCTCATTACTTGTACTTCCACTTGAGTAACAATTTTGAGTACTTTATACACCTCTGCCTGCACGCGGATGCGGTGCGGCAATGCGTTGAGATCGTCAGCACAGAGTCTGTGCTGCACGTGCTGAATTAAAGTGACAGCGCATGGCTCGTGGTCAAAATGAACACGAATTGATATGAAAATATAGTAATCTCTCCTTAAATGCATTTATACTACTATTTTTCAATCATTTTCTTTTTAACTTTAAGCTCGGGGTAATTAAAGCAAGGAAAACTACACAGTTAAGTTACCTCAACAACGCAACAATAATGGATGTTTGTCTCTTGTGGAGGTGGAAAAACAAGTTCTTTGTGACCGCAATATTTCTTGTAAAAAAGATTTAAATGCAAAAGAAAAGGTATGGTAAGCTGTTTTTGTCAATTGTGTATGCTTTAATTTAAAATGTTTGCAATTTTAACATAAATGTAGTAAATGTAGTTGCTTGAGCAACTTAATATATACTACATGTATATAAGTAATACGTTTTTAAGTGTATTAAGTTTAAAAGTGAATAGTGCGTATTACTAGCCTACTGTCTGTACAAATAGAATCGCAATGCTGAAACTCTTTTATATTATTTTATAAAAGACACTAATAATAAAAATAGTGATTTGAAATAAAAAAAAAATAGAGGATAAATGTTGTGTTTGTCGTAGATCAGTTGCGCACTGCAAACGCACCATGTGAAAGCACAATAATGCATGCTGCTCCTGCACCGCATGGCATACCACCCCAACATGCACTCCATATGCACTGCACACGGAGTATGTGTGAAACAGGCATGCACTAAAGGAAAGAAACCCAATACTTTAAGCTTTTTCTTTGTTAAAGTCTCTGCAGCTAGTGTACTTGGATTTTATTCATCTGCAACATTATGTTGTATAATTACAGTTTTGCATAATAAATGTTCTCAAAACTACATACGTTTCTTTTAAAACAAATAGCCTACATAGCAGTTTGGCTTTCCTTATGGTCTATAACCTGTTCTGAAATTGTTCTATTATAATTTATATATCGCGATATATATCGTTATCGCAAGATGCTGCAATGTATATCGCAATATGGATTTTAGGCCATATCGCCCATCCCTAGCGTGTAGATAACTTTTTGTTTTGTAAAGTTATCATCATGTGGCGAACACAGTAGATAAGACGTGTTTAGAGGCTTCAATCTTCGTGAAGTTTCGCGCTCAGGTTCGTCTGAGACGGGGACGGGGGACGTGGGGGGAGGAGGACGTGTGCAGCAGCCGCTGAATCTGTGTTTCATAATTCAGTAATTATTTTACTAAGCTAGCTAAGTTAGATAAAAGCGGGTCATGTGGCAACAAAAATAAGTAGGCTAACTCTGAAAGTTTTGGAATACAGGAATAGGGTAAGCTACCTTTCTTTTTGAAAAACTGTGACACATACTGTCGACTTTGGCGTTCTCTGTCTTCTCTTTCCTTCATTTCTTTCCGTTTTTGATGCCCTGTTTTTTGATGTGACATGCCTGCGTGTGTCACTGTCTGCACTGCATTATAGCAAGTGCAATAAGCAAGAGACGCTACACCAGAGCCATAGAAAGAAAGAGTTTTTACACGTGCATAGACCGCTATAGAAACTTAGGAATGCGGAAGTAACGCGTGTCGTGGAGCAGCCGTTAGTTCCAAAACACTGATAGTTCCAGCATTGAACCCCATTCATTTTCAGTGCTTCTGAAGTACGCTCGCTGGTAAATTAATGAAATTACTGTATTAATCTCTCGTGAATCTAGTCTTTAGTTATATGTTATGTAGCCAGGTTTAGTAAATGTTTATTGGAAGATAATAGGTTAATTGCAGCGATAGCTTACGTGACCAACACTTCACTAACGTTAGCTAACTTACGGTAACCTGATGTAAATAATATATAATATTTTTAATAATATTTTATATATGTATATATATATATATATATATATATATATATATATATATATATATATATATATATACTATATATGCATATATATATATATATATATATATATATATATATATAAATATACATATATGTATATGTATATATATATATATATATATATATATATATATATATATATATATATAAATATACATATATGATATATATATATATATATATATATATACATATATAAAATATTATTAAAAATATTATATATTATTTACATCAGGTTACCGTAAGTTAGCTATATATATATATATAGTTACACACTACATGAAAGGTAATTTTCAAAATTCCATGATAGGTACCCTTTAAATAGACTAATCCTAATTAAAGCTACAAACGTTCTTTAGTCAAGAGCAGTCAGAAATTTTCTGTTACCTTATTTCTTTGATTAACTTTACTGACATACATCATTATTGGCTTGCCAATAAAAGAAAGAAAGAAGAAGAAGCAGTATTATTGGCTGACATTTAGCAGACACTTTTATCCGAAGCGACCTACAACTGAGGACTAAAGACAAGTCAAGTCATTGTGAAAAAGCAAAAACAACGCAAGAAGGGCTAAAAATACAAAGTTCAGGCATTGCACAGAGTAGCATAAGCCAGATAAAGGAAAAGGATATATATATATATATATATAAAGTCTGAACCGTGAATATATATATATATATATATACACGGTTCAGACTTTATTTAACTAATTTAAGACTGCTCTTATGAGAGTACTCATAACAGATAAAACAGATATTTTGGCACAATTGTGCGCTTATTGTTCATTCAAGCGGGATAAGTCTGCATGATAAGAACTACCTAAAACGACAGAAACTAACTTTGGAAAAATATTTGTAGTATATGGGTATTTTAGTTTATATCAGTTGATTACATGGTGAGGGCGGTGCTTAAAGGAGCATTTCACCCATTTCAACATGAATCTTTATTGAAAGTGGATCATATATGTAGTCGAAATGTAAAATAATTTTTGAATTTGTTGCCCTCTTGACCGAGAAAAGACAGAAAATAACCGATGGGTGCATTTGTATGAAAGACTACAACACCCACAATGCACCACATTGCACAGCTCCGCAAGCCACACCCACTAATCCGGAACTGTGCGCACATCAAAGAAATCATTCTTTCGTCAACAAGGCTAACGTTAGCTGCCACCAGAGTTTGAAATTCATTTCACGCAAAATTTCTAGTAAGTGATAATGAAAGTAAAGAGACGCACCGACCGGTCTCGTATCTCTCACAGAGGAGCGGAAGCATAAACGGCAGATCGAGAGAGGAACAGGCCTGATTTTATGTTGTGTGTGGACTTCAGTCTTCAATGAGGGGCTGTTGGCTTATACTTTCGTTGTGTATTTGTTCATTTTACTATTAAAATGTTTAAATGTTCGCCGATTCCAGCCTCCTTCTTCCCACAACAACAAACCCCGTTAACGTTAAGTTACATTGGCAAATTCATTAGTGAATTACTCCTCGTTTGTATTTCTTTCTGAATATGGTGTATTACTGCATGATACCTGGATGTTCAGTCAGGCGAAACTATGGTGGTTCACATCACAACACAAACGTCCCTTCGTTGAAATTCTCTGCAGCAGACGGACTCTATCTGTGTCCGTAGCGCACAGCGAGAGCACAGGCACAGCAGTCCGCCTCAGCTCGAGCCAGTCCGGGCTCCTCGACCGCGACAGGCAGCCGCCTCCTGTTCCTCCATCAGCCTCAGCTGCTCTTCACTATATTGCGGCTCGTAAAGATAGCCACGAACATCGGATTCGAGCAGCAGACTTTCAAAATCCTCTTCTTCCATATCATGTATAGTTTCTTCAGTCATTGTCATACTTCCTATCTCCACAGCGCTTGTTAGCTTAGCTTCCAAAAACAAGATGGCGGATATTGATTTCGGTTTCTGCAAGTGAAGTCCCACCCACTGATCTGTAATAGGCCTGTAGGGTGAGTGGGTCCCACACCCTTGAATAATAATGAGCTAATGTTTGTAGTCTATACACTTTTCAATGAAATTTATCTTCCGTCCTATTGTGACGCAAAATGACGATATTTACGTCACGATAGGACGGAAGTAAAACACTTAAATCCTTTTTTCTCCCATCTCATAAAAAAAACAAGCAAAATTCCACCATCATTATAATATATGACTGGGTTTCTAACAATACAAACCTTAATGCAAATGGGTGAAGTGACCCTTTAAGACCAGCCACCAGGGGGGCGATCAAAATACTTTTGCTTTCAGATCAACCTATAGCGAGAATTTGGGACATGCCTACTGTTGCAGGTGGAGCCAAAGGGTGTTTAGCAGCTGTAGGACCATGACTGATGCGTTACATGGAAAAAGACATTCAGCTTCAGTTATAGAAGTCAAAATTCACTGCATTTAGAGCTTCAAAGTAGGTCTTATATTTCACGGTATGAGAAATTTTGTTTCACGGTAACAATATATATCTCAATATAGTTATTTTAATTTAATTTTATTTTTGTTAATAAAAATAAGAACAAAGAAGCAAATTTCAAACAGTTGGACAAATACAATAGAGCAAAGATAACAATTAAATAAACGTTGTTCCCTTTCAGTCGCTCACGTTCGATGTGACGTCGACGTGGCGATGTAATGGGATCACTTCAGGGAGCCCTATCAACTTCGAGTGTCTACAGAACAAGCCAATGAACATTGGCGTGCGTGCAAAACGTCACGCGCCCCGCAGCGCGGGTATAAACAGGAAGCGGTGCACGCACTCATTGTCTTTCGCTTCGGAGCCGAGCTTTCGTTTCGACTTTGAGTTTCTGTAGACTGCTGCAACGTTGAAGACTGCTTCAAAAGGAAAATACTCTGTTCCAGTGCTAGTGCGAAGGCGCGATCAGCGGTGGCCGCGAGCATTACAGCTCACAACTGCTGTTTTCACAGCATTGTTTATGTGTGTCTAGTATGTGTATGTGTCGGTCTCGGTGGGCGTTCCTCTTTGAGTGTGTACCCCGATTTCAACACGGCTATCTCTGGGTGCTAGCCTTGATATCTAGACGCACCCTAGCGGCAGTGTGGTCTAGCAACTCTCCATAGACTTTTGAGCTGGAAAAACCAAAAACTGGTCAGGCCAATCACATCGTGTATAGAGTCGGCGGGCGGGCTTAACACAATGACGGCACAGTTTATGACGTTCCGCGTGATTTCCATAGATGATTTCCCTCCTACTTCAAAACAATGAAGATGCAGCGGTCTTTCGAATCGGCTTTGGCCGCGACTCTGGAGGACTTGGAGTTAAGAAAACGTCACTTAAGTCATTCTTAAAAATGACCTGATACGGCAAAAGTTTAATATATCAATTAGCTCCGCTGGTGGAAAAACGCATGGGACTCACTCATCCACAGCCGTTCGTTGCTCTGGTTGGTTGTAGCGTTATTGCGTGCAGAGGGATTTTGAAAGGTAACCGTTTATCCCGCCCCTCGGATTGAGGCATGTCAATGGAGAGTTCCCAGACCTAACATCTTGATGTAGCTCTGGCATGTCAGGCTACCTGGGTGCTTCAGCACTGAGAGAGTTATTTTTTCTTTTCTATATTTTTTGTTTTCAACTAAAAGAGCAACACAAGCGTGACCCTGCGTCCTTTTCAGGATGTCATTCCGCTTGTGCGTTTCTGGATGCGGTCGTTCCCTGGCGCCAGCAGACGGCCACAATAGTTGCCTCTCGTGTTTGGGCATTCAGCACGCTGAAGCAGCTTTTGTGAATAGTTCATGTTCTCATTGCCGGAATATGACTATGGCAGCGCTTAGATCAAGACTCGCTTACCTCATGTGAGGTGCAGTCCCCTCGCCTATGCCCAGATCTAGTGTTTATTCTGGACCTCAGAATAAACCTACTTCTGCGCATGGTCAGGGTGATCTGAGGTTTACCGTGAGGGCTTCCCGCCGAGGCAATCTCCGCGGGCCCCTCACGCCTCTCAAGCGCTGCCGCCGTTGGAGCCCCCAAACGAGCGCGCTGGTCCCTCTCATGGATGGCCAGCCATGTCCTTTGGGGCCCCACCTTACGATCAGATGTCGATCGCAGCATCGGAGGGGGAGCTTCAGTCCTCTGGAGATGAGGATTCGGCTGCGTTACCTCCCTCTGGGAGTGTGGCGTTGCCCGAGTCAGATCCAGAATGGGCGGCTATGCTTTCCCAGGCTGCCGAGAAGGTCGGGCTTGTGTGGAACCGTCCACCACGCCCCGAGCCTTTTCGGTCGGACGATTGGTATCTCGGGGGCGGGCCGTGCTGGTTCTCAGCGCTCCGCCCTAGTGCCATTCTTGCTGGAAGTGCATGAGGAGCTAACTGGGACGTGGAAGGCGCCGTATAGTGCCAGAAGCCGTCCGAGTGGCTCCTCCCTCCTCACCACCCTCGACGGCGGGGTGGCTAAGGGGTATGTGGATGTCCCCGCGGTGGAGCGTGCCGTCGTGATGCAATTGTGTCCGGCGTCCGCTTCCTATTGGCGGGGCAATCCACGCCTCCCGTCCAAGGCATGTAAATTTTCTTCCGGTCCTACGGCGAAGGCTTACAGAGCCTTTAGACAGGCTGCTTCGGCCCTCCATGCCATGCCGCTTCTACAGGTCCATCAGGCCCAGGCGCTCATGGACATGAACGAGGGTGGTTCTGACTCAGAACTCCTCTGGGAGCTCCGTGTGGCAACCGACCTCGCTCTCCGAGCGACGAAGGAAACCGCACGTTCAGTCGGTCAGGCCAAGGAGCGCCACCTCTGGCTCAACCTGGCGGATATGAGGGACACCGATAAATATCGGTTCCTGGATGCCCCTCTTTCCCAGGTTGGGTTATTTGGCGATACGGTCGAGAGCTTCACCCAACAGTTCTCGGCCACCCAAAAGCAGACGGAGGGTATCCGACACATCCTGCCCCGGCGGACCGCTGCTGCTCCCACCCATCCGCCGACCGCAGACCCTCCGTCCGCTCGTCGCCGAGGCCGTCCTCCTGCGGCGTCCTCCACTCCCGCTAAGCCTCAGCAGCAGCAGCCACAGTCCAGGCCTCAGCGTGGAGCAGGCCGCAGGAAGTCGACCACACCCGTCCACCCCACTGCTAAACCAGGAGGCAAGCGCAGGTGCAAACGATCCTGAGACGGGCGACCCAGAGGTGGACCAAGTTGCTCTTCAGGAGATGGTGAAGCAACGCTCCTTCCGCCGGTGGAGGGCCGGGTGGAGAATCTTTTGTTTCCTTTTCTTTCTGTTCCGCCACTGACCCACGGGCCAGTGGTACCCCCCATTTTCAACAAAAGAGCAATTTCTGAAACCTCTGGGTCCCCAAGAGGGCGGGCTTGGCGGTCGACGACGCTATGCCTTGTCACCCTCAAGCCCCTCTTTCATCGCCAGCGAGCAGCAGTGGCTGTGTTCTGGACGCACTGACGCCTCTGCACACTCACTCTGCCCTTCGACAGAAGCAGGTACGTGTTGCACCACACACTCAGACCCCACTTCGGGCCGCTATGCCGTCCGAGTCGGGTCCCTGCATTCTGCCGCGCTGCCCCACCCCGGGTACGTCTGTGGTGCCTTTGGTTCCGCTTGCGCAGTGTCTGGGAGCCTGGCTAGCGCTTCCCAGCCCGTCTCGCTGGCTCATCCGTACTGTCAGACTCAGCTATGCGATTCAGTTCGCCCCGCGCCCCCCTGTATTCAGGGGCATTCTGTTCACCCGTGTTCTGGCGGACAGTGCCCCTGTGCTCAGGGCAGAGATCGCAGTCCTACTGGCGAAGGACGCGATCGAGCCCGTCCCTCCAGCCGATATGAAGACTGGCTTCTACAGCCTGTACTTCATTGTACCCAAGAAAGGCGGTGGGTTACGGCCAATCTTGGACCTGCGTGTCTTGAACCGGTCAATGCAGCCTGTGGAGAGCGGCTTGTGCCGGGTCCAAGTGACTCCGCACTGTCGCCAAACTCTCAGCTTGTGGTCCCTGATACAGACCCTTCTTACCTGCGGGCAGGTGTTCCCCTAGAACAAGTGTCCAGGCATTCAGTTAGAGTTGTTAGCAGTACATCTTGCATTGAGCCGCTTCATAACGCCACTACAAGGCAATGGAGGCGGGTCCGGATTGAATTCCCCCCGGATCCGGTACGGAGTCCGGACTTTGAGAAGTACTGCTCTAGGGGATACAGTGAATAAGCTAAAGTCCCAAAAAGTTGTCATGTTCCTTTAACTACTTTGATGTGAAAAATAAGAAATGGAAGACTTAAAGGGATAATTCACTTTGAAATTAATTTTTGGTATGTTTTAGCTTACCTCAGAGGCATCCAAGATGTAGGTGTCTTTGTTTCCGCAGTAGTTTCAATTTTGATATTTTTAGGTCAAACCATTCTTGTCTGTCAGTCATATAATGCAGGTCCATGGTCACCCCCTCAAAGAGCATGCACAGAGAAGTCCAAATTAAACATGACTTAATGACTCGTAAATGTAAGGACACATTGATGGCCTAAGACACGAAACGAGTGGTTTGTGTGAGAAAACAAACAGTATTTATATCATTTTTACCTCTTGTAAACACAGCCACGTCCAAGTGATCTGACGGCGCGGGCGCTTCGGTCTTTTCTGGGAACGTCACTCATACAATTGTTTTATTTTTAATTTTTTTTTACATTTTTTTCTTTTACGACGGTTTTAACATCCCGGATAAGCGCAAATTAGTACCATTTTAATTAGCCGTCTTACCTACAATCTCTGTTCTGTGTAAACAATAAGTGACGTACACATGCGAGACATCACTTCCGGTGCTTTCCGGAAAAGACCGAAGCGCCTCTCTCTGTTTCTCTGTGCATACTCTTTGAGGGGGTGACCATGGACCTGCATTATATGACTGACAGACAAGAACGGTTTGACCTAAAAATATCAAAATTTAAACTACTGCGGAAACAAAGACACCTACATCTTGGATGCCCTTGAGGTAAGCTAAAACATACCAAAAACTAATTTCAAAGTGAACTATCCCTTTAAGTCCTGATGAGAAGGATGAGTACATGCCTAACCCTGATTTTACAGCTGGTCCGTTTGTGACTCGTAGAAAACCTGTTTGAGAGCTCATACATACATTGAGTGAACTGTATATTAATTCTGAAGAGGATGATTCCATTGCAGATGCTGACCCACAACCTCGCTCTACCACCTGATGAAAAGTCAAGTCAAGTCAAGTCATCCTCATATATATAGCGCTTTTAACAACGTAGATTGTTTCAAAGCAGCTTTACATAGACAAATACATGATCATTTGTTATTAAATTAGGGGCCGCTAAGACGACGCCGTTCTCTCTAAACAGACTTTAAACGCAAACCTGTGATAAACGCTGATGGCCTTCATATGCGCATTAAGAATTGATTCTATAGTTATGTGCGTTTGAATATATGTGCGCAGGTTTGTAATTCGCTACAAACCATGCCTAAACAAACTACTTGTCTTGCCAATACATTTTGATTCAGAATTTTTATTTTATTTTATCATTTCGGGTAGGTACGCGAAACCGGAATTTTGACAGTGCTTTATCTGTAGAGTGGAATAGGGATCCTCCATAGGGAATGGCTAGTTGGCACTTCAGCACTGCGTTGTCATCGGGTCCAGGCGAAGGTCCTTCGTCAGATCTGGAAATGGCCTGGATCCGGCAGGCTGCGGGAAAACCTCGGGATAAACAAATACACTAAATTAGCGTAGATGCCATTCTTGTTATGATGTAACGAGTACATCAGGATTTAAGGGAAGTGTTCCCAGTTCCGGCTGACCTAATCTATGCAGCCTAACATTTAATTATAGAAGTCGATAATATATTATGTGAATGCTAGGTCAAAGAGATTGTTTTTTAGTCTAGCTACCATGTTAGGAAGATTGTTCCAAAGTTTTGGTGCTAAGTAGGAAAAGGATCTACCGCCAGCAGTTGATTTTGATATTCTAGGTATTATCAACTGACCAGAATTTTGAGATCGCAACAGACATAAAGGACTATAATGGGTTAAGAGCTCGCTCAAGTACTGGGGAGCTAAACCATTTAGTGCTTTGTAAGTAATCAGCAATATTTAAAAATTTATACAATGTTTAATAGGCAGCCAATGCAGTGTTGACAGAACTGGCCTAATATGGTTATACTTCCTGGTTCTGGTAAGAACTCAAGCTGCTGTGTTTTGAACTAGCTGTAGTTTGTTTATTAAGCGTGCAGGGCAACCACCCAGTAGAGCATTACAATAATCTAGCCTCGAGGTCATGAACGCATGAACGAATTGTTACGCATTTGTCAGTGAGAGCATATGACATAATTTAGATATATTTTTAAGATAGAAAAATGCTGTTTTACAGATACTAGACACGTGAATTTCAAATGACATATTGGTATCAAAGAGCACACCCAGGTTCCTAACTGATGACGAAAACTTAACAGAGCAGCCATCAAGTGTTAAACAGTTATTCTAGGTTATTGCGTGTGGAAGTTTTTTGTCCAATAATTAAAATCTGTTTTTTCATAATTTAGTAGTAGGAAATTACTGGTCATCCAATTTTTTATATCAGCTATGCATTCCATTAATTTTGTGAATTGGTAAGTTTCGTTAGGTTTATATATCCTAATGGTAGCATGTACAGAGTGAACAGCAGCAGTCCTAGTACTAAGCATTGTGGTACACCATACTGAACTTGTGATCGATAAGACATCTTAAGGACAGACAAGGCGAGAGAAAAGGAGACGGAAGCATGAGGAGTGACAGAGACGAGAGAGGAATTTCTTTTTTTCTTGGTCCAGTTCCCAAAACGCACTGCCATCTGGTCCTCCACCAGCTGGGTGATCTTCTCCATGGTGCCTGGCCGTAGCGCTGGATAGAATTAGGTCCTCGGCATTAGTGGCCAAACACGGCTCCCACGGAATGGCCACAAAGGCTGATCCGCCCTGGCCATCTGCTCAGCCTGCTCCGCCCTGGTCTCCTTAATTGCCGGTACTGTCCTGGAGTCTTCAATCCCTGTGGACCCTGCTGACTCCAGGACACAGGAAGACTCCAGGACACAGACTTTGTCAGTCTTATGTAGTGTGTGTGTTCATCTGCCTGTCTGTACCTGTTGGACGTTTATTAACAGTAGAAGTTTGTATTGGAGCCTTTTCGCCTCTTCGTCTTCTTCTGCCTGCACCACACACCATGACAACTATATAATATGATTGTGTGTGTATGTATTGATATGTCGGGCACATAGGTCAGTGGGGAATGGAAGACATGAGACTGGTCACTGAGACCTGGGCAGACACAAGCCTGCATTATCAACACATTTTCAAGAGAAAATCTAATTTTTGTTTTTATGCTCGTTTCTTATGTTTCAGAATCACTTTGAAATGTTTGACAGGCTGTTGAATTCTATAGTGGACAACCTATTTGGAGAAAGAGGTTTGTACTTTTAACCCTTTTCTATGTTAATGTTATCAATTGTGCCATTTTGAACCATGTAGTTTAGTGCCATGCAGTTATCTCAAGTTTGCTTTCATTTAGTGAAATAATACACAACCTGCATCTGGTGACAAATGCTGTGACGCAGAGTAAATAGTTATTATATATTCATGTTCATGTGCAACAGAAACTTTGCAAAAAAGTTTAATGCAGTACAGAGTCAATCTTAACCAGGTCAAAGAATACCCATTATAAGCCCTATTTGGATGGGAATAGTTTTCTAAACGACGTTTGAGTCATAATTCTTGATAAGACCTGACGTCTGTTATTTTATGTATCGATTCAGACGAGACCAACATCTCTTTATTTATTCAACATGTTCTCATGAAATACCTATATAGCACAAATATTATTTATCGGGTTAAGTTTTACACACCATAAAGTAATAACCCATATGCATGCGAAAACTGCGTATCATATGCACGTAAAAACTAATTAAACTACTCCATCATTTCTAGTCATACAGACTTAAGAAATATGACAAAATAAACTGTCTATTTTTTATGTGTCCATTTACAATTGAAACGAAACTTTGTGCTTTTGTAAAATAAAGAAAATGAACAGGGTGTGCATTCTGCCTCTCCATCTCCGTGAACTTTTTTTCTTGAGCACGTCTAAACTGAAACAAAACTCAGCGAATACTATTCACCCAGCCATGAGCAATATATGTTTATAATCATTTAAGTTTGTACTTTTAAATGATCTGATTCAAAACGAAAACAAATTTTCTCTGTTTAAGTAATTTGTATAAAAAGATTTCCAGTTTCTCAAACGCTTGCTCATTATTTTCATTTTGACCACACCCAAGTGTGCAAAAGAGACTGATATGCAAATCTCCAGGAAGGGACGCGCTCATTACCTCAAAAACAAAGCACCAAACTGCTCTCCTCTGCTTTTCGTCGAGTTCGGAAGACACGCAGTGAGCTTACATTGGATTTAGTTAACTTACCTCAGAAGAAGAAGAACGCGATTTGAAGACAAGAAAGATGTAAGGTAAGAAATGTATTATGAATTATATTATTTAAGTGTTATTGTTGGATAAACTTAACATTCCAGTTGATCTGTTGCTAGACTAAAATGTATGAAATCGACAGAAACATGTTGAAATATGAACTACAGCCTAAACAGGCAGGAAATGTATGTCTGTACGACACAAGGATGTTTTTATGTTTGATAATAAAACACAGCTTTATGTTAGGCTTGTATGGTCAGGGGATCTCTGGATAATCCGTAATTTGTTTGTAATAATAAAACGTAAATAACGTTTTTTCTGTTTTTTGTTTCAAAACGAAAAACCAAATAGCCTAACCGTTTTTGGTGTTAGAATCAAAAAACGAAAAACCAATTAAAAACGGCCCGTTTTTCTTTTCAGTCAATTCGTTTTTCGTTTATAAACCAAAAACGGAAGTCATGTGGTCTATTCCTTTTTTGGAAGCGACAGTAACCGGAAAAACTTTCAAAATAAAAGTAACTATAGTTAGCGAGGTGATTGTAGACTAAAACTGAACTAATATAACGTTTTTTAGTACAACTAAAGTAGCACTGGGTGTGAAAAAAACACTTCAGTTAACTGAAATAAAAATTAAAACTAACAAAATAATAACTCTCTCTGGCTATTAGGGAGAATTGCGTGGAGCTTGATTGACAGGTGTTCTAACCAATCATACTTCGCCATCCGCCATTTTGTCCGAAAAAGCAGCCAGTAGGGCTGTTCGATTCCGGATTTTTTGGAATCGTTCCGATTCCGATTCCTGTTTCTGGAATCGAAAAGAATCGATTCCAAGAATCGATTCCTCACTATTTTTTTTTTCAATGCCAACACCGTGTAACATTGTCGCGTCTTACCGTTCCACACAGCGAGAAACTCTCTACATCGGGCGTGACAAAGCGACCGTTGCAAATCCAGTTGTCCTTCCTATTAGCTAGAATATCGAGCACTGCTTGGTCATAAATATAACGAGGCATTTACTTCCATGTATGAAAACGGGTCTGGGGTGAAATAGATTAGAAGGATATTCCATATTTTAAATCATCAATCTGATGCATTTTGAGATGCATTTTTTGCAAACCTGGGGAGAGAAACTTAACTTCAGCAGCCATGGGTCAAAAATATTATGGCCTCCGTAACGTTAGCTAATAATGTTCCACCGGAGCATTATCTAGCTGGCCGTGGCGTTCTCTTACGAGAGTATCTCTCGTACTGCGTAATATCTTACGCTATGGGGAAACACTCTTTCCTCGAGATATTGAAGCCAAAAATTATCCTTAATTTTTAATCATGCAAAACGCTTTTGCAGCAGCAAGCAGACAAGGGCGAGACAGCTCGCGCGCCCATTGGCTGCCTTGCTGGAAAAGCTGCAGCCTATCGAGTGAGGCACTGCGTGACGTAATGACGAATGGGGGCGCTTCGCGCCCATTTCGTCATGTCCCGCCAGTAAAGGCGTGGTCTCGCCCTATAATACCCTCGATAGCTGTATTTCCTCTGATTTTTTCATTCTTCACGCGAAGCTCACGCATCGCGGGATCCAGAGTGAGAAGCCGCGCCGTTGACTTGTAGCCTTCTCAGCGGGACGTGCCATCTTCTGAAGTCGCTGGCCCAGCCGCCTTCAACTGCCGTACCTGCTGCGCTTTCCGGCGTACTATATCCTTTTACTCTGCTAAGTGTGTGTGTGTTTGCTTACGTGACGCAACACCCATTTCTACTGTTCTAAAAGAGCTGCGTCTTTTTAAAGATGCCTTCCTGTGGTTCTTGCCGAGCCCCACTCAGCGACGAGGACCGCCACGTCATCTGCGTGTCCTGCCTGGGTGAGGATCACGCGGCCACCGCGCTCGCTGACGGCGGATGCCATCATTGTGAACGCTTGCCTATGGTGACTCTGCGGACTCGCCTAGCTTCGTTCTCCGAGCCCGCATCCCAGCCCGCCGTGATGCCGCGCCGCAAGAAGCGCCGCGCCCTGCGCGCGCCCGAGCTATTTCCAGCCCGCCAAAGCTCGCCGGTTCGCCCGCCAGCTTCGCCGGCTTCGCTCGAGTCGCTCCCAGACGGACAGCGGCCGCCGTCTGCCGCCGCGTCCGCACTTGAGCTCGACAAACTTACCGGAGACGGCATTGAAACTGAGCCGATGCGTCCGCTCTCTCAAGCCGTGGATTACATCGGTCTGAATGGTGAGATACATTTGTGGCTAACGCTATCCGAGATGACGGAAGCTGAGCGCTCCGTGTTCCTCGACGTTCTCGCTCTGCTGGACGCCGCCCCCCTCAGCGCGGGCCCCGGCCGAGGATTGAGATAAAGCCCGAGGTCTCAAGGCCTTCCTAGTCTCTCTAGGAAAGCGACGGTGTTCAGTTCCCGCTGCGGCCGGATTTTCACCAAAACTTCTCGCTCGTTCAGTTCCAAGCAATGTGACTGTTCCAGTGTATTTCGCAGTGAGCAAGCTGGTTCCACAGCCCGCTTGCCTGCGCACAAAGGCCGTCGTTTCGGCTAACTAGCAGCGCCGCCAGGCCCGAGATCAAACACCGCGCTCTCGCTCTGCTGGACGCCGCCCCCCTCAGCGCGGGCCCCGGCCGAGGATTGAGGTAAAGCCCGAGGTCTCAAGGCCTTCCTAGTCTCTCTAGGAAAGTGACGGTGTTCAGATCCCGCTGCGGCCGGATTTCCACCAAAACTTCTCGCTCGTTCAGTTCCATGCGTTGTGACTGTCCCAGTGTATTTCGCAGTGAAGCAGCCGGTGTCTCAGCCCGCTTGCCTGCGCACAAAAGCCGTTTCTATGGCTACCCAGATAAATCCAATAAAGAGTGCATTTTCTGGTGTTCCGGCCACGGCCGATGGTGTTACGAGTGTTGTAAGAATGCCCACGTCCCAGTGCCCATTCCCACACCCAGACACAGCCCGCCACGGTGCAGGGCTAGCACAAATAAAACCAACTCATGTTGGTTGTGCAGAAAATGTAGTGAACGCGCCCATACAATGCCCGCTTACACTACACGATGCGTGTCCCTTGGTTTCTGTAAAAACGAAACTAACACACATTTAGTCGGCGCGAGCCGACAGTGTTCTCAGTGCAGTAAATGTGCCCGCTGTTTTCGCATTTCCTCACTGACACGCCGAATCCCACGGGATTCACCCCCGCTCGCTTTCTATGCACAACCCGTCACAGAGAAGCTGCCAGGCTGCCCGCTGTGATTAGCGCGCACCTCGCACGCTGTGAACACAGCGTTGATTCAGTCGGCGCGAGCCGAGTGTTCTCCGTGCAGAAAATGTGCCCGCTGTCTCGCGCCCGCATTTCTCACAGACACTCCGAATCTCACGGGATTCGCCCCCGCTCGTCTTCTCTGCACAACCCGTCACAGAGAGGCTGAGCGCGGCCAGGCTGCCGGCTGTGATCAGCGCGCGCCTCGCACGCTGTAAACACAGCAGTGATTTAGTCGCGCGAGCTGACAGTATTCTCAGTGTAGTAAATGTGCCGCATTTAGTAAATGTGCCCACATTCCCTCACACGCGCCGAATCCCACAGGATTCGCCCCGCTCGCTTTCTCTGCGCGTCCCGCCATAGAGAAGCTGAGCGCGGCCAGGCTGCCCGCTGTGATCAGCGCGCCCCCCGCCTCGAACGCTGTAAACACGGTGCTGTGTTCCCAGTACACAGGGGCTCTCGAGCCGCCGTCCTGCCGCGGCCAGAGCCCCGATTTCATTCTACCCCTAGCTATTCACGCAGATGCGTGGTCAAGGCTTCCCGGGGTATCAGAATGGGTGTTGAACACTATAACGAGAGGCTGTTCGCTACAGTTCGCTCGACGCCCCCGCCGTTATACGGCGCGAGTCGAAACTACGGTGTATAGCGAAGTGTTTCATCTACTTCGAGCCGAGATAGCGAAACTACTGAGAAAAGGGGCTATAGAACCTCTATCTCAGGGCGAAGGGGGCTTATACAGCAGATATTTTCTGGTACCGAAAAAAGATGGTGGGCTCAGACCCATTCTAGATCTGCGACTGCTGAACAGAACGCTCGGGAAGCGCCAGTTCAGAATGCTTACGACCAGGAAAATCCTCGCGCAAGTGCGCCAAGGAGACTGGTTCATGTCAATAGATCTGAAAGACGCCTATTTTCAAATACAAATAGCGTCCCATCACAGGCGATTCTTGAGATTCGCCTTCGAGGGCCAGGCATATCAATACACAGTCCTGCCGTTCGGCCTGTCCATAGCACCCCGTACGTTCACGTAGTGCATGGACGCGGCCCTCGCCCCCCTGAGACTTCGGGGCATACGAGTTTTGAACTACTTGGACGATTGGCTGATTCTATCTCGTTCACGAACGGAGCTCATAGAACACAGGGCCGCATTACTCGAGCACCTCGAGGAGCTGGGCCTTACAGTCAATTGGGCGAAAAGCTCACTGTTCCCCAGTCGGAGAATTTCCTTTCTGGGAACAGTGTTAGACTCGCTATCCATGACAGCACGCCTGTCACCGGAGCGCGGATTGAATATTCAGCACGTCGCGAGATCCTTCCGCCACGGCTCTATAGTCCCGCTCAGAAGGTTTCAGAAAATGCTGGGTCTGATGGCCTCAGCAGCCTCCGTACTCCAGTTGGGCCTGCTCCGCATGCGCCCACTGCAGCTATGGCTAAAAGCACGAGTTCCCCCAGGGCGTGGACCGCGGGTCTATTTCGCCTCAGGGTCGACCTTCAGTGCGTTTCAGCTCTGAAACCGTGGAAAGTGACCGACTGGTATCAGTCAGGTGTGAGTCTGGGGATCGCCTCGGGTGTGAAGGTGGTGTCTACGGACGCCTCCACATCGGGGCGGGGAGCGCTGCTCGAGGGCAGACCGCTAGCTGGCCTATGGTCAGTACGGGAGAAGCTCCTTCACATAAACTGCTTGGAATTAATAGCAGTTGACAAAGCGCTAAGGCGCTTCTGTCCCCAGATAATAGGCCACCACGTATTGGTCCGGTCGGACAACATGTCAGTGGTGGCGTACATAAATCGCCAGGGCGGCGTCAGGTCCCGAAACCTTTACAGGCTGACGGAACGCCTCCTGGTCTGGGCTCAGCACAACCTGCTCTCGCTGAGAGCGGCGCATGTGCCTGGTCACCTAAATGTGGGGACAGACAGGCTGTCCAGAAACAACGTCCCAGCAGGAGAATGGTCTCTGCACCCGCAGACGATCCAGCTGCTGTGGGAAACGTTTGGCAAAGCGCAGGTGGACCTGTTCGCGTCCCAAGAAAACGCTCACTGCCTGAGATTCTTCTCGAAAAGCCGGGACGCGCTGGCCCATGTTGGCCCCGCCGCCCCCCCTATATGCTTTTCCCCCTGTCTCACTCCTGCCTCAGGTGTTGGAGCGAATCAGGAGGGAGGGATGCCCAGTGCTACTCATAGCTCCGCTCTGGACAAACCAGTCGTGGTTCCCTGTCCTGATGCAGCTGACCAGCGCTGCCCCATGGCCTTTACCGTTGAGGAGAGACCTCCTCTCTCAGGCGGGAGGCTCGATTTGGCATCCTCGCCCGGATTTGTGGTCCCGGCACGCATGGGCCATCAACGGGTACCCGCTGACCTCCCAGAGGGAGTGTTAAACACGATCGCGTAGGCTAGAGCCCCGTCTACCAGACGGCTCTACACCTCGAAGTGGTCTGTGTTCTCTGCTTGGTGTCAAGCGTAGAGCTTTTCACCTGTAGACTGCGGGGTTACGGAAGTGCTTTCCTTCCTTCAGGAGCTACTGGATAAGGGCAGGACCCCTTCCACGCTCAAAGTATACGTGGCGGCCATAGCAACGTTTGTAAAACCGGTGTCTGGCCAGTCACTAGGAAAGAACGACTTAGTCGTGCGTTTCCTTAGAGGAGCTCGGAGGCTAAACCCTCCCAGGCCCCTTCAGTTCCGACATGGGACCTTTCCACGGTCTTGGAGGCCATGAAAGGTGCCCCATTCGAGCCAATCCAGTCGTCAGACATCAAACACTTGTCTTTCAAGACAGCGTTTCTTATGGCTCTCGCTTCAGTGAAGCGCGTAGGGGACTTGCAAGCGCTCTCAGTGAGCGCGTCATGCATGGAGTTTGGACCTAATGACTCAAAGGTCATACTCAAACCGAAGCACGGCTACGTGCCAAAATCCCTCAACACACCGTTCAGGGCACAGGTGATTTCCCTGTCTGCCCTTCCGGTTCTCAATGAGGAGAAGGACGCGAGTCTCCTATGCCCTGTCAGGGCACTAAGGGCTTATGTGTCTCGCTCGTCTGGTTTCAGACAGACTGAGCAGCTTTTCGTTTCGTTTGGCGGCCGTGCTAAGGGACTTGCCACTTCGAAACAGAGCCTATCCAGATGGATAGTCGGTGCCATAGCGCTGGCTTACACTTCTAAGGGCCTACAGTGCCCTTTGGGTGTTAGAGCGCACTCCACAAGAGGCATGGCCTCCTCGTGGGCATGGTCTAGCGGGGTTACCCTGCAAGATATTTGTATGGCCGCGGGCTGGGCCTCGCCGTCTACATTTATAAAATACTATAACCTGGAGGTTCCCGCCTTGCAAGCTAAGCTTTTGGCGGTATAAAGTTCAGTGCTATCTGCCCGCTGTGCGGCTCAGATACTGAGTTTGACCTGCGTATTGCTCACTGACCGGTACAGCAGCTCATTAAATTGTCGACACACTTGTGGCCACCCAGTTCAGGCTGAATGTTCACCCTGACGGTATGGTCTATTTGTCACATGATCAGCTCCTTCGGATGCTATTTACAGGGAATGATGCTTCTAGCCTCTCTTCCCTCACTCTCTGTGAGTTTATGGTGATTATGCACTATATGCGCCCCGGGCTTCGGCCCCTGGGACTTTGGTGTTGGATCCCTACCAGCACGGCGTGTTGCATGGTGTTCCCCATAGCGTAAGATATTACGCGGTACGAGAGATACTCTCGTAAGAGAACGTACTCGGTTACTAACGTAACCTCGGTTCTCTCTAGAGAGGGAACGAGTACTGCGTATCTTGCCGTGCTTGGAATACGTTCTGGTTCGCTTCGGCGTTGAAAAATCAGAGGAAATACAGCTATCGAGGGTATTATAGGGCGAGACCACGCCTTTACTGGCGGGACATGACGAAATGGGCGCGAAGCGCCCCCATTCGTCATTACGTCACGCAGTGCCTCACTCGATAGGCTGCAGCTTTTCCAGCAAGGCAGCCAATGGGCGCGCGAGCTGTCTCGCCCTTGTCTGCTTGCTGCTGCAAAAGCGTTTTGCATGATTAAAAATTAAGGATAATTTTTGGCTTCAATATCTCGAGGAAAGAGTGTTTCCCCATAGCGTAAGATATTACGCAGTACTCGTTCCCTCTCTAGAGAGAACCGAGGTTACGTTAGTAACCGAGTACGTTCTCTGCTGTGTTCAGCGACTCGTCAACTTTACCAGCGCAGTTAAAAAAAAATCAAGTAGAATTTCTATAACTCTAGTGTTGAACTGATAATCACTCTTTTGTGTGTTAAACACAATCTAATTAATACAGGCAACTTCATTATAGCTAAAGAAAAACAACAAATCAAAAAAAAATATGATCAACCTATGACAAAAATGATATTATACTAGATTAGTGGATACCTCAGTAAAATTTAGTCTAAAAAAACAATAATTGTATAAAATCAATTATAATTATTTAGTGAAAAAAAATCATTTATTGGGGAACAAATAAGAGTAGCACAAAATCTGGTAAACCTTTACACATCGTATGTTGTAAAATATACATTCATGAAAAAGATAAAAAATCTATTATACATATATATATATATATATATATATATATATTTTAATATATATATATGACATTTTTTAAATGTATAGCACAGCTGTTTAATGAGGCAGAGGAACAGAACAAAAAAGGCTATTAATAATCTTTCATTGAGCAAAAAGTAGCCTGATATGATTATGAAAGACTCCAATACAGCGCGGCATTTTATTTGTCATTTTATGCGAAACCATAGAGCTTTATCTACAGATCAAGTATAATAATAGTAACATTGAATCATCTTGGAGAGAGTTTTATCGTAGACTGTCGTAAACGAACGTGACGCGCTGTTTGAACGCTGGAGAATTACTGACAGGGAAAAGTAAAAGTTTACGTGAACTTGAATTTAATGACTTAAATATTCATTTCTATTTCACATTATACTATATTATGGCTTCATATATTATTTGTGTGAACGGCCCTAAGATGTTTTATCATTGGGGATGTTGTTTTGCTAAATTTGTTGCAATTTGGCATTAACATTTTTTTTGTCGAATCTCACGTAACGTAGCGCCGACCTTGGAGGCATTCGTCGCGTGAGTGTGATTGATTTTTGTCGATTGATTTCATAAATCAGATTTATTACTTGTCCTAAATTACAACGAGTAAGATCAAACCCCGCCAAGCAACGGATTCTAAAGATTTCATTGGGTCAGTCATTGCACTTATTGCCTATCACAATGCTGAAATAATCATCCTACCCTATGGGATGATTATAGTATCAAAATGATTAACACGTGCAAGCACACTTATCAATGAACTTGATACATGTTGCAGAAATGTTTTATCCATGCCTTTCAACTTGCGTGTGCAAAATTCAAAATTGAATGAATGTGAAGCAATTTGTACAAATGGAGACATTTTTGTGAATACAAATGTTTTCCTTTGTATTAGTGTATCATAATTTGCACATACAACACAGACGATGTGCATGTGTGGATCAGGTGACACGCGTGCATTCATTGACTCGTTTCTGAGTCGATCCTATTTGATTCAATTGGATTTTGAGACTTTCATTTCGCGGGTTTCGCCTTGCACGATCCACACACAGCTGTCTGAGAAAACCTGCTACCACTAGATGGCAGTATTCTGCTGAATCAGACAACGGCAGCATAATCAGGCGTTCTTCCGCATTTAAAGGGTTAGTTCACCCAAAAATGAAAATTCTATCATCGTTTACTTACCCTCAAGTTGTTCCAAACCTCTGTGTTTATTTGTTCTGCTGAACACAAAGGAAGATATTTGGAAGAAAACAGATCTCATTCCCCATTGACTACCATAGTAGGTATTTTTTCCTACTATGGTAGTCAATGGGGAATGAGATCTGTTTTCTTCCAAATATCTTCCTTTGTGTTCAGCAGAACAAATAAACACATAGAGGTTTGGAACAACTTGAGGGTAAGTAAACGATGATAGAATTTTCATTTTTGGGTGAACTAACCCTTTAAGACGCTTAATGAGAGTGATATTGAAGCACCAAATTTAGTACACAATAATATAGGCCTACCCTATTAATTAAGCATACGTTATAGAGGCAAACATTAGGTCAGATTATGAACAACACCCATAGAAAACCATTATAAAACGCTTAACGTGCAATCGCGCATTGCATGTTCTGTTCAGTAAGGTGTATGGCTACTGAGTTTAAATATCACCGTCTTACTGCATTGACGTTAAGCTTTTTCTTTATAATATGCTCCATGGGAGGAAAACTCTATAGCCTACAGACAAGAGACTACATGATTCATTTGAGTGAATCATGATGAACGCAACGCACGGCGTTTCAAGTTAATAAAATTTTCCTTCCTGTTAAAAAAAAGGTGAAATTTCGCAGTTGCGTTCATATGCTTATTTTTATCTGACTACACATTGTATACAAGCTTTGGAGTTTGAAAATGTCTGTTTTTAAATATTAAAGACGATTTTCGCATTACATTTGTTTTCCCTTGACCCACTGTTATAGGCTACGATGAGTTTTAACAATATGCAACCATTGTATATCGACATGAAATATTAGTTGAAAATCAACTGGCCTGTAGCTGCAATTTTAAAATTATAAAATTCTAAAATTGTATTAACTTGAAACGCTGTGCATTGCGTTCATGTAGTCTCTTGTATGTAGGCTATATAGTTTTCCTCCCATAGAGCATATTATAAAGAAAAAGATTAAGCAGTAAGACGGTGATATTTCAACTAGCCATACACCTTAATGAACGTACATGCAACGCACGATTGCACGTTAAGCGTTTTATAATGGTTTTCTATGGGTGTTGTTCATAATCTGATCTAATGTTTGCCTCTATAACGTATGCTTTATTAATAGGGTAGGCCTATATTATTGTGTACTAAATTTGGTGCTTCAATATCACTCTCATTAAGCGTCTTAAATGCGGAAGAACGCCTGATTATGCTGCCGTTGTCTGTTTCAGCAGAATACTGCCATCTAGTGGTAGCAGGTTTTCTCAGACAGCTGTGTGTGGATTGTGCAAGGCGAAACCCGCGAAATGAAAGTCTCAAAATCCAAATGAATCAAATAGGATCGACTCAGAAACGAGTCAATGAATGCATGCGTGTCACCTGATCCACACATGCACATCGTCTGTGTTGTATGTGCAAATTATGATACACTAATACAAAGGAAAACATTTGTATTCACAAAAATGTCTCTATTTGTACAAATTGCTTCACATTCATTCAATTTGCACACGCAAGTTGAAAGGCATGGATAAAACATTTCTGCAACATGTATCAAGTTCATTGATAAGTGCGCTTGCACGTGTTAATCATTTTGATACTATAATCATCCCATACTACCCGGCCTAAACCATACTCTGTGTCACGACTGGATCCATTTATTTAGTCTGAACTTTATTTATTTCCAGGTGACGTGATTGTGTTGACAAATGAAATCGGTTACAGGCCGCGGTTTGTGTTAAAAAAAATCTTAAAGGAGGAGTCGATTCCCCTTAATGGAATGTTTCCAACCTTTGGAATCGACTCTCAATTCCTAACGCCTCGGAATCGATTCTTTTTGGAATCGATTCCCAGCCCTAGCAGCCAGTAGAGTTAGTAGATTAACATGGGAGGATTTGAACTTAAATGAATATGAAAATGTAAAATGTACAATGAATATACTGACGCCTTTCCGCGGTTAAAACAACATTACTTCTTATGTTCGTTCATGTTTATTTGATGCTATATTTAACTGATGCTCTACAGCGATCTCTCACGGCACATTAAAGAGCCACAAAACGGTATTTATTGTTTAAATTTCTTTCAAAAAATGACCACATTTGAAAGCTGAGACTTTGTTTTATATCTAAAAAATAACCGAAAAGTATCCTGGTCTGTCCTGTCTGTCCGCGTGTTGTCAGTCTCCTCTCTGCTCCGCGATTTACTTTTCACTGCGTGAGAACATGGTGAGAGCATGAGAGCGGCGTAGCTTGTCGGGCATAGCGACAGTAACTAAGGAGGGCTGGTCTTTGCGAAGGGTCAATTAAACATTTGTAAGACCATTGGTGACCTGTAACTTCAGATTAAGACAAGTTAACTCATTTTATATGTAGCTTAGGATAGCAGGTAGGTAGCCTATTTATTTGTAAGTTTCTATTAAATTCACATTTTAGTTTTGTAACATATTTATAGCCCTTCTTGGTATGTCGAAGCTCAACCAGCAGAGGTCACTCTACCCCCTTCTGTGCACAACAGGCAACAAGGGTTTGACCTTTTGACTTGTGTTTATATCAAAACAAAACTCTTCCAAAACAAATGTATAAAGTTGTATACTTTTTATTTTCCTTTGCATTTTTCTTCTCATTAGTTATGTAGACCTACTTATGTGTGAAACCTAGCATTACCCAGTCAATAATGATCTCTAGCTCTGGGAATTTCAGATCTTTTAGTGCTTTTTTTGGGTTTAATTCTGTTTGATGAACCACCAGGGAAAGGCAGTGCTCTGTACTCTTGGTACTTGTGTAAAGTAAAATAAAAGTGAAGTTTTTAATCATTTAGTTTTTCTCCCTGGTACTTGTGTCAGGGCCTCCCAGAGTTTCCCCAATACCTGGAGGATGTGAGCCTGTGCACTGTGTGCAGGGTTTAAAGCAGCACCGGGTAACTTTTCAACCTTTATAATATATTTCCATGTCTCTTGTGATGGTACATCGACTTACAATAGGTTGAATGACACGTCTGCCATAGCCTGACGGGGTCTGTAGCGTTTTTAATCGTACTTTTAACCCTTTATGACCTGCCATAGAACAATTCCACCAGAGTATATCTTTGTATTTTTACATGCTGTGCTGTCATTTTTTTGAGCATTTTCATATGCCATACATCAAAATAATCCTTACTCTCCCAGTTTGAAGGCTATGTTTGTAATAAATCAATAGTAACTATATAAATATCTCAAAAGTGCAATAAACAAAAATAATTTTTTTTTATTTTTTTTTACATATTTTCTTCAATACAAAAAATTAAATGTCAAATTCAAACTTGTCAATGAGAAAAACGTGCACAAAACAATTTAAAAACTATACAGAATTGATTTGAACTGTTTACATAAATTAGTTTTTAAGATATACTCATTTTTACACTCATTCAAAAAAAAGGCGAGTACTTTCGTTTAGACATAACGCTGCGCGCGCGCCGCGTGGTGTGTGTGTGTGTGTGTGTGTGTGTGTGTGTGTGTGTGTGTGTGTGTGTGTGTGTGTGAATGTCCTTGTATTTGTGAACGTCTAAAGGAGAAAGAAATAATAAAATAAAGCGATGGTAAAAAGACAATAACGATATAAGGAACATATAGCAAATGGGAGTCAAACGGGAGTCAAACGCATGGTCAAATGACGCAGCGTGTGACGTCACAACACGTGACACACCCGGGGGTCATAGTGCACAGAACGTGATACGTCAATGAGTCATCGGAAGACGTAAATATCAATCGCAGATCTACAGAACATGTGTGGAAAGACGTGCAAAGCATTTTTGTGTTGTTGTTTTTTGTAAACGAATATTACGCAGTTTGTACAGACTGATTAGAGGGTGAAAACAACGCAACATGGGCATGGAGGCTTGATCTGAACATGTTACATCTCTGGTTTTGTATGCAAAAAGAATGATTGAGCTAGCCAGATTTGGTTTCAGTTTCTATAGGCTTTTAAACAGACACACGCAAATGGGAGCGCCGACGCTCCCGTCGGTCTTAAAGGTGCAGTGTGTAACATTTTTGACTATTTATTAACAGAAATGCAATATGACATCCATAACGACACTCGGTTACTAACGTAACCTCGGTTCTCTCTAGAAGAGGGAACGAGTGTTGCGTAAGCTAGCTTACGCTACGGGAAAACTCCTTTTCTCGAGAATACTGAAGCCAAAAAATTATCCTTTAATTTTCTCATATTTAAAACGCATGCTTGCACAGAGCAGACCTAGAATAGGCAGCTCGTGCGCCTATTGGCTGCTCTGCGGCAAGATGCTGCAACCTATCGGTGGACTGGGAGTGACGTCAGCACCAATAGCAGCGCGGGTGCCCGAGTGCGTCACGTCCCGCCAGAATAGGCGTGGCTTACCTCTACATAAGCCGGTCCAGATAGGGTGTTCTTTGGTTTTTCACACTGAAGCGAAATAAGAACGCAGCATTAACACGGCCGGGTTACGCAACACTCGTTCCCTCTTCTAGAGAGAACCGAGGTTACGTTAGTAACCGAGTGTCGTTCTCTTACGAGAGTACTCTCGTGTTGCGTAAGCTAGCTTACGCTACGGGAACCCAGTTTAAAGCGCCGTGTATGCTGAGACCATTCACATTAAGTCCAAGGGCCAGTGCCCGGGGAACACGTAATAGTGAAGATATGTGGGCCGACACAAAGTGAGCCCTAACACATATTGACCATATGGTGACGCCTCATATGTATAAGGGAGTGCATAACACAGTATAACAGTCAGCGTGTATGACAATCTCATACAGATAACACTTTGGCCTGCAAAGCAGGGACCTCCAGGTTATAAAACCTTATAAATGTAGACAGAGAGGCCCAGCCTGCCGCTCTACAAATATCATGGAGTGAAACACCACTAGTCCAAGCCCATGATGAGGCCATACTTCTAGTGGAATGGGCTCGAACACCTAAAGGCCATTGAAGGCCTTTAGACTTGTAAGCCAAGGCGATAGCATCAACTATCCATCTGGAAAAGCTCTGTTTCGAGGTAGCTAGCCCCTTCGTGCGGCCACCAAACGAAACAAACAGCTGTTCTGACTGCCTGAAGGCAGCGGTTTGTTGAACGTAAACTCTTAAAGCCCTGACCGGGCAAAGGAAGTTTACATCGCTGTCACTGTCGGTTCCCGGAAGGGCCGGCAGGGAAATGACTTGCGCTCTGAACGGAGTAGAGAGCACTTTGGGGACATAACCGTGTATTGGTTTGAGCGTAACTTTAGAATCATTAGGCCCAAATTCCAAACATGACGCTCTCACAGAGAGCTCGTCGCGGGACTCGTGTTTTCAGCCAGCGCTGGAGGGGGTGCATGCGCAGCAGACCCAACCGAAGCACTGCAGAGGCCGCATACGAACCGACGGGGGGCGCGGCGGATTCATCCTTCTAGCTCCCCTAAGGAAGCGGATGACCAGCTCATGTCTTCCCGGTGACTGACCGTGCGTCGATTCTGCGAACGCCGCCACGGCCACCACATAAACTTTGAGCGTGGATGGGGACCTCCCCTTATCCATCAGCTCTGGTAGGAAAGTGAGCAAATGCGCAACCTCACACGACCGTGCATCCAGATCTCTGTCGGTGCACCACTTGGAGAACACTGACCATTTAGACGCGTAGAGCCGTCCCGTGGAAGGAGCTCTAGACTGCGTGATCGTGCTCATCACTCTTTCTGGCAGGGTAACGAGTACCCGTTGATCAATCATGGATGGGGATGCCAGATCTAGCCGCGAGCCTGAGAGAGGAGATCTGCCCTCACCGGAATAGGCCACGTAGCTGCATGTGACAGCCGTACTAGTTCCGGAAACCAATTCTGATTCTCTCAGTGCGGAGCTATGAGGAGCACCGAGTGGCGCGTTTCCCTGACTCTCTTGATTACCTGTGGTAACAGAGAGACCGGAGGGAAAGCATACAGAGGGAGGCTGGGCCAGACCTGGGCCAGGGTGTCCTGGTTCTTCAAAAAGAACATCGGGCAATGAGCATTGTCTTTTGACGCAAATAGGCCGACTTCCGCTCTGCCGAATAGGCGCCACAGTTTCTGGACCGTTTGGGGGTGCAGGGACCATTCCCCCAGGGGAACGTTGTCCCTGGACAGTTTGTCTGGACCGTCATTCGAATGGCCAGGCACATGCGCCGCCCTCAGCGAGCACAGGTGCATCTGGGACCAAACAAGGATGCGTTCCGTCAGATTGCAGGGGTTCCTGGATCTGACACCACCCTGACGGTTTACATAGGAAACCACAGACATGTTGTCCGAGCGAACGAGAACGTGTTGGTCCTGTATGAACGGGAGGAAGCGCTTCAGCGCGTTTTCGACCGCTATCATCTCAAGACAGTTTATGTGAAAGCACTTCTCTTGGTCTGACCACTGGCCAAAGGCCGGTCTGCCTTCGAACAGCGCGCCCCAACTCGAGTTGGACACATCTGTCGAAACTACTTTCCAATAAGAGAAGGTTCCCATCGTCACTCCCTGCTGGTACCAGTCGGCTACTAACCAGGGCTGCAGAGCCGCTATGCAGGTCTGAGTCACTCTGATTTTCTGGCCGCCAGAAACCCAGGCTCGGCGAGACGCGCAAGCATTCAACCAGTGATGGAGCGGGCGCATGCGCAATAGGCCCAGCTGGAGCACCGCTGCAGCTGATGCCATACAGCCCAGCATCCGTTGAAACGTTTTCAAAGGGAGAAAGCTGCCCTTCTGGAAAAACGCGGCTAGGTGGCGAACACAGCCAATATCAGCCAGTCGTCCAGATAGTTCATTATTCGCAGCCCCTGAGTTCTCAGGGGGGCGAGCGCTGCGTCCATGCACTTCGTAAATGTATGGGGTGCTAGAGACAGGCCGAGCGACAGGATGGTGTATTGATATACCTGACCGTCGAAGGCGAATCTCAAAAATTGCCTGTGACGGGGTGATATCTGAAACAGAAAATAGGCATCCTCCAGATCTAGAGAAATAAACCAGTCCCTCGGGCAAACGTGCGCGAGGATTTTCCTGGTTGTAAGCATTTGAACGGTCTTTTGCAAGCACCTTGTTCAAATGTCTCAGATCTAGGATGGGCCTGAAAGCTCCGTTCTTCTTGGGTACAAGAAAATATCGGCTGTAAAAGCCTGACTCGCTAAGAGAAGGCGGTACTTTTTCTATAGCCCCTTTGCACAGCAGTATTGCTATTTCTGCGTGAAGTAGGTGTGCTACTTCCGCATTCACTATCGTCGCGGACCGGGCTCGAAAGCGCGGGGGGGGGCGAATGAATTGAAGTGTATAGCCCTGCTTTATTGTGCTGAGAACCCATTCTGAAATCCCTGGGATAATTTCCCACGCAGCTATGTGAGCCGCTAGGGGGCGAATGGCCTCCGGGTTCAGATCGCAGCCGTTTGCGGGCTTGTGAAACTGAACCGGAGCCGAAAGCGTGGCGCGCGCGCTCTCGGTTCTGGGCAATGGCTGCTCACTGAAAGCCGAGACCGGCTGATTTATGTGAGGAGTCCCAATCATAAGGGATGGGGAGCATTTTATTCTCACTTTTTGACGCGCGAGCAGCGCTTTGGGCGGAAAAGCTTTCTGTAAGCGTGAGCGCGTGTGCGCGGGCACGAGACTTGCAAGTGTATGTGACGCCCCGATCATAACGGATAGGGAGCGTCATATCAATGCCCTGTGTTTCGTTTTAACACGCGGGCGGCGCCCGGGGGGAGGTGTGTGTTAGTAAGCGTGAACGCTCTCCGGCGGGCACGAGACTTACATTCATAACCTGTTTTATTGAACGTGTAACAGAGCGGCCAGATAGTGGGCACGGACCTGTGGACACATTTCTTATATTCAACACTCGAGCGGCTTCTCTGCGCTTTATGAGAGTGTGCTCTGTGAGTGACACGAGATTTGATGTGCTTGTGTGTAGGGGTGAACACTGGGGCGTGGGCACTTGCACTACACTTAAACACCAACGGCGTGAGCCGGATAACCAGACAGTATACTCCTTTGAGATTTCTCTGGGTCGCCGTGAAAACGGCGTATGTGTGCAGGCGAGAGGGTAAATGAACCGGCTCGTTGGCTGCTAAATGGACCACTGCAGTAGCCTTTTTGAAGGGGACTGACAGGGAAATAAACTTTGACTGTGGTCCAGCCGTGAGTCTTTAGTGATAGAGCGGGCAGAAAAATAGGCGTGGACGCGAACTCGCGGACACATTTCCTACGTTCAACACTCGAGCTGTTGCCCGCTTTAAGGGAGTGGGCTCTGTGAATAACACGAGCGTGCTTTCGTGTAGGGGTGAACACTGAGATGTGGGCACCTTTCTACACTAAAACACCATCGGCGTGAGCCGGATCTGCATAAATGTTATCTGCTGCGGGAGCCGGGATCGAACACGGGTCTCCGGCGCGAAAGCTTAGGGTTTAGCCACTGAGCCATAGGGAAAACAACGTAAGCTTTAGTTGCCGCGAGCAGATAAGAGAGAGAGAGAGCGTCATCACAGTTTTCGTGTGTGTGTCGGCACTGTTTACAGGCGTGCGTGTATTACAGGCACACTACTGCAGTATAGACATTACCGGCCGCTCGTACTAGGAGGAGCTGGAAAATGTTTGAGAAGAAGAGGGAGTTTGTCAGGCCTCGGCGGGACAAAAAACCACACTTTCTTTTGACGGTGACGTCTCGGTTCGCGCGCTCGCTTCCTGTACGTAAGAAAGCTGGTCGCGAGCTCAGAGAGGAGAGCTGCATAAATTTTTTCTACTGCGAGAGCCGGGATCGAACACGGGTCTCTGGCGCGAAAGCTTAGAGTTTAGCCACTGAGCCACGGGGGAAACAACATAAGCTTGAGTAGCGCGAGCAGCCACGGTAGCTCCCTTGTAACGTAAAGGAAGCTAGCCGCGGTTAGAACAGCAGTCCATTGATGCGTGTCCCTCAACCTCAGACGCGACGGCAGTGAGGCTCGTGAGCGGCAGCTGCGCGTCGGTGAAGGGAGGCGCGGAAGGTGAAAAAGCGAGGCTCGAGGGAGGCTTTCCGGCGAGCGCGTCGCTGTGGCTATAGGCTCCGGCAGCCCTTGGGAACGGCGCTTATCACTGCGCGGTCCCACAAGGGGCAGAGTGACTGCTTCTGCGGGGGCGCGCTAGCTTCCTTGTAACGTAAAGGAAGCTACGCGCGGTTAGAACAGCAGTCTATTGATGCGTGTCCCTCAACCTCAAACGCGACGGCAGTGAGGCTCGTGAGCGGCAGCTGTGCGTCGGTGAAGGGAGGCGGGGAAGGTGAAAAAGCGAGGCTCTAAAGGAAGCTACGCGCGGTTTCGTCCCAGGCGGGAAGCGCACTTTTTTTTTTTTTTTTTTTTTTGGGTAGCCGTGAAAACGGCTTTTGTGTGCAGGCGAGCGGGTAACGTAACGGGCTCGTTGGCTGCGAAATACACTACTCCAGCCGCCTCCGTCGAGGGAGCTGTGAGAGCGATGCGTGCTGCTTTCAATGGCGGTCCGGCCGCGGCGAGACTCGCGCATTGTCGCTGAGAGGGGCTCGACACGAGCCGCATTTGGAAACTCGAGGCATTTGAAACAACGCCTCTTGCTCTTTTAGAATACTAGAGAAGGATATGGGCGCCGGATAGCGCATATGAAAAGGATATATAATATGAAAAGGATATGGGCGCCGGATAGCGCAGCAGGTAAGGCGATGAAGCGGCGAAGGCGGCTTCCAACTGCAGTGCAGAGGGCTCGTCCCGCTGAGGTGCTTGTTTCGACGGCGCGGCTTCTCTGGAGAGTCAGCGATGTGAATACTTCGCTGAAGTGGAGAAAAATCAAAGAACACCCTATCTGGACCGGCTTATGTAGAGGTAAGCCACGCCTATTCTGGCGGGACGTGACGCACTCGGGCACCCGCGCTGCTATTGGTGCTGACGTCACTCCCAGTCCACCGATAGGTTGCAGCATCTTGCCGCAGAGCAGCCAATAGGCGCACGAGCTGCCTATTCTAGGTCTGCTCTGTGCAAGCATGCGTTTTAAATATGAGAAAATTAAAGGATAATTTTTTGGCTTCAGTATTCTCGAGAAAAGGAGTTTTCCCGTAGCGTAAGCTAGCTTACGCAACACGAGAGTACTCTCGTAAGAGAACTATGTGTTCAGTTGTGTATAAAGAACTTACTTAATAAACCGTAATGTTTTTATTACCTTAGAATTAGGCATTTATATCTACATAGGCGCGGGAATCCCCTTCTATGAAGGCCGCCATATTATGACGTCATATTTCTACCGTAGCCGACAGCGAACAAACAGCGTTACAGAGCGCGTTTCGTCACTACCTTGAAAGAGAAGCCGCAGAAAGCTAGAAGAAGCTAGTCATAAACACCGTGAGTGTTTTCCCTTGTCAGTGATGTAAATATGTAGTTGGATTGTTTCATGTGATTTTATTCTTCACCCTCGCTGTGTTATGGCTTTGCTATGTGGGGATAGCAGATGTGCTGGTTACGTTCGTGAGACAGCTGATTAGTAGGCTACTCTTGTCATTGACCGGAAAACAGTTACAGGAATCACCAACCCGTCGATCTTGGAAGCATTTTAAGTCGATCGAGTTTCCAAAATCAGAGAAAAAAGGCTATTGTGTGTAATAAGTGGTGTCTATGGGATGCGGAGGCACGCGTGCTGTTACAATCACGTCATTTTTGCCGCACGCAAAAGAGAATGTGCTGGTTACGTTCGTGAGACAATCAGCTGATTACTATTGTTTACAACAACTGTGACGAGATCTGTCGTGTCGACAGCTCAGACCAATATTATTATATTATGTATTAAGACCCTTGATCCTCACCTGACTATGGCTTTGTAAACTTTATCCATGATGTGGTTTATAGTGGACTGTGGTACTCCATGTTAGCTGTGGCTTGTTTTACTCTGGCTCACTACGACGATGTTTGTCCCGTTTTAGCCACCGTAGCAGTGGGCTGAGCCCTTAGTGTAAACTCGCAAACGAACCGCTAGATGTCGCCAAAAAGCTACACACTGCACCTTTAAAGGGTTAAACTTGGGGTTTCGGGTAGTAACCGGCGAACAAAGAGAACTACAAAATTTGACTGCTTTACGGCATATACGTCACTTCCACCACCACCCCCACTTCCTTAAAATCAGACGTGCGAGCCAAATGTTATAGTCATGGCCGAAGCAGCACAGAAAAACAAGAAAGCAAAGGTTTTATCGGAGCAAAGCAAAAAGAGAAAGTGATCGCATTAAAGGCAGAACAAGGATCAACACTGTGCCAGCGTTTTCTCGCTGGCGTGAGCTAAAGGAGGAGGAGGGGTGCCCGACCGATGCGGACTTGGCTGTCATGCTTACTAGTAAGTATATTGCTTGCATACTAGCTAGGGTGACCTGACCAGACGTCCCGTTTTTCCCGGGACAGTCCCGTATTTCAACTCTAATTTTAGTGTCCCGACTTATTAAATTGAATACGCGCAGGACAGAGAGGGAGAGAGAGAGCGAGAGACCTTGCGTGTGTGCTAGAGTAGCCTACGCATTAATACGCACGCGCGCGCATTATTGATATAATAATATAGCTTGATATTATAATATTGACGATATATGGTTATTATCATTCATTCATTCATTCATTCATCGCGATCATTTGTCGTTAGAAAAAATAAAATAAAACCCATGAAATTATATTCATATGACATGCTGAAATATATGCCACTGTACCTGGGATGAAGACATTTCACACGCGACGCAAGCTAGCAGAACACCTGCATGTGACCTCCTACAGTGTTCACGGCTATCATGGATGTCAACAAATGCATGTGCTACATTCATGACGGTTTACGACAGTAAGTAGAGGACAATACTGTTTCCCAACTGTAGGGGGGGACCCCGAGAGCAAAAGTTAAATTTTACCTGGTGTTACTTTAAGGACTGATGATAGTAGCAAGACTGGCCCATCACCCACATATTGAAATAAGTGTGTAATAAGACTAATTGTGACTTTGGTGCTACAAGTGCGGCACCCAGTGTCACTAGTTATGCTTCTGTTGGAAATAGTGAAGACACAAGTGCCACTAAATGGAGTGTAATGGAAACTGTTAAAAGGAGTGACCAGGGCACAAATTAGTAGTTGATTTTCCTTTATTATCCATGCAGCCCAACAAACAATACTACTATTATGTTTATGGTTAAAATTGAACATTCACCCAAACAAATTTAGTTTTCTTTTTAGTTGTCATGGGTAGAACTATTCTTTATGCTTTTCATTAAGTTATATGTAGGGTTGCCAACTTTCTGATTTGGAAATAAGGAACGGGGGGTGGGGGGTGGTGGGTGGGAGGGTGGGGGGGGGGGGGTGACATGCCCCCACGGAAGAAAATTTTGAAAAATAACCACTGAAATTCATACATTTCATAGCACATTATAATGCAACTTATTAGGCAAAGTTGCATTATATATATTTTTTATATTTTATTTTTTATATTTTATATGTCCCCACGGAAGAAAATTTTGAAAAATAACCCCTGAAATTCATACATTTTATAGCACATTATAATGCAACTTATTAGGCAAAGATGCATTATATATATTTTTATATTTTTTATATTTATTTTTTATATTTTATATGGCCCCACGGAAGAAATTTTTGAAAAATAACCCCTGAAATTCATACATTTTATAGCACATTATAATGCAACTTATTAGGCAAATATGCATTATATATATTTTTATATTTTTTATATTTTATTTTTTATATTTTATATGGCCCCACGGAAGAAATTTTTGAAAAATAACCCCTGAAATTCATACATTTTATAGCACATTATAATGCAACTTATTAGGCAAAGTTGCATTATATATATTTTTATATATTATATTTTTTATATTTTATATGCCCCCACGGAAGAAAATTTTAAAAAAGAACCCCTGAAATTCATACATTTTATAGCACATTATAATGCAACTTATTAGGCAAAGTTGCATTATATATATATTTTATATATTATATATATTTAATATGTTTTATTTTTAACTTAAACAAATACAACATATAACATTCAAAACTCATCAGCTTACTGCATTTGAAGAAAAATAAACACATCCGTTTTCTGTAGCCTTGTGCAAACTTATTCAATATAATTAGACTTCTAGAATGTTCTTTCCAGTGCAAATTTTTTTATTTTTAATGTAGTAGTTTTTCTTATCATAGCCTACAAATGTCTAATTTTACTCGATTTACTGAAGCCTGTAAAACAAACGCATTTGCAGCTGCACAGCCGTGTGTATATCTGCTGCAGAGCGTCTGGCTCGCTCATAGGCTGCGCTGCTGACACTGACATCCAATAGCGCTGGCGCATCTGACGTTCGACCAATGAGCCAACTCTACGTCCTTACACGTCAGAGCCCGTCAAGGGGGCGCCAAGTCCCCGAATTTGCCATTATAGCAGCGGGTCTTCGTTCATAGTCTGTCTGTGAAGATATATTAAAGGTATGCGCGTCTGTCATGGATTTACACTGAACTGATTTTCAAAAATACGGAACAAAGTGCGTTCCGTATCAGTTCAATACGGAACAAGCCTTTTATGTGTCAAATACGGAACGATTCCGTATTATACGGAACGGTTGGCAACCCTAGTTATATGTATTGTTGTTATTCTAGTTCTCATGGCTGTGCTGTGTTTATTTAATTTGCTTGACTGTTTCTTCTTTTGATTCTCCCTCAGTTGTTTTCTTACGTTAGCTGTTTATTGCTGTTATTTGGCTGGTTGTCTCTTGGTTTTGTGTTTGTTTGTCTTTTCTCTGCCTCAGGCCCCCATCCCCGTTCTCTTACTGGTGTTGTCCTTTCTCTGTGGTGTCTGTTGTATGGTGTCTGTGGCCCCCATCCCCAAATCAATTTATAATCAAATAAATAATAAAACAAATCAGGGCTCGAAATTAACTTTTTTACCTGGTAGCACTGGTGCTCCCAACTTCAAAAAGTTAGGAGCACCAGCAAAAATTTAGGAGCACCCACCAAATTTGACGTTGAGCTCTGCCTGTAAAGCGGAACGACCGGCAGCATTCTGATGATTAAAAGCCTTAATAATCGAACCTGATTTGTTTTCCACACACTTGTCCCTGCATTTTTTTGTGCTTGGCACTCTCTCCTTGTTTAACCAAGCTCTTGCGCTTAAAATGTATTGGTTTTCGGTGGTGGCCGATGGACACTGTCATCCTTTCTTGCCCTGTTTTTTTTTTTTTTTATTAAAGCTGTGATTTTACCACTGTATTTCATAGCTTTGTAAGATAAAATCCTTCTTTGCTAAACCTAATCATCATTTTGGTATATCATCATATCAATTTCATAAACTACAATAATAAAGTAGCATTAAAAAGTTTATTTTAACTAATTTTCTACCATATACAATTGAATACAATTAGCAGCTAGCTAACAACAACTTGATTTGCACTTTTTGTTTCTGGTTTCACCTCACTCCAGTCTAAACTAAAAGTTTTGGGGTTTTTTGGTAAGTTTTCTTCACATTGTCATATAAATAACCTGAAAATACTGTAGTTTATTAAGGTTAAATCTTCCTAACCACTCTTACTAAAAATAAATGGGGTAAGCACACTTACATTCTCATTTTAAGAGGTGTTCTGAGTATATGTGGTTTGATTTGTTAACATTAGTTAATGCATTAGGCTAACTAACATGAACCATGAGCAATACATTTGTTACTGTATTTATGAATCTTTGTTAATCTTAGTTAATAAAAAATACAGCTGTTCATTGTTTGTTCATGTTACTTCACAGTGCATTAGGCTAATTAATGTTAACAAATACATCTTTTGATTTCAATAAGGCTACTATTAATGATTAAATTAGCATTAACAAAGATTAATAAATGCTGTAGAAATGCAGTTTATTAATAGTTAATGTTAACTAATGTAGTTAACTAGAGTTTAATAAATTCAACTTTATTGTAAAGTGTTACCGATTTGTTATACACCGATGCAGACGTCTCGTGAGTTCAGTGTTGGACAGATCAGTTGTTTTAACCATTCATAAAAGTGAATCAGTTCAAAGGAGTCATTAGTTCGCAAATCGCACGTGCCATTAGCGGACGTGTAGGATACGGCACGCATTGTTGTGTGATTATCCCAGCAGTTTAGGACATCGCACAAGATTTGTGTCAACACAGAAAACATTTCATCACTGGATAGTTTGTTTTGTTTATTGAAATTGAGGTTTATGTCAACGGAATGTGCGGAACGCTTTTTTTTTGCACAATTCCCACCCTGGGGTAATTCAGGAGAAAAATCTCTGAATGCTTCACGTGAAACTTCGGTCTTCTTACCTTTTACCATCGTGTCAATTCTCGATTTCGATTAATATGCGTGAGGTAGGGAGAGCAAGACTGTTTTTTAGACTGTGAGAGTGCGTGCGCGCGCGACCGTCTCTCTCTCTCTCTCTCTCTCTCTCTCTCTCTCTCTCTCTCTCTCTCTCTCTCTCCTCTCTCTCTGCTCGTTATTTCAGTAATATGAGCCCTGTCACAAGCGCAGCAGTCAGTCATCTATCACTCACCGATCAAATAGGGCTTTGGCGGTCGCCAAAAAAAATCAATGCAGGAAAAACCTCGTTTCATCTTCTCTATTATTCAGCCTTTTAGTCGCGCGGTAGTCAGCTCCCTGTCACGTGACAACGGAGCGCAGCGTAACTGAATGGAAGTGATTGACAGCTAATATTAACCAGAGGTGGAAAGAGTACTAAAATTTTGTACTCAAGTAAAAGTACTATTACTTCAATAAAATTTTACTTAATTACAAGTAAAAGTACCGGTCTAAAAATCTACTCAAGTAAAAGTAAAAAGTAGCTCATTTAAAATGTACTCAGAGTAAAAGTTACTGAGTAACTTTAACAGCGGGGGTGGGGTGGGGGACTCTCCTGTGCAGGGCTGTAACGGTATGAGAGTTTCACAGTATGATAACTGTCTCAGAAAATATCACGGTTTATATAAACTGTATTATTAAATTATGGTTATTATTATCATCAGTTAAAATGACAGTTAAATAAATGAAAATATCACGGTTTATATAAACTGTATTATTAAATTATGGTTATTATTATCATCAGTTAAAATGACAGTTAAATAAATAAAACATATCTAATCAACTAATTTCAATAATTGATTATGAATTAGATTAGCAACTTTTTATCATTAATAACTTATTAACATTTTTAAAAATAGAGTTCTATGAAATGTTTCTTATTCAGAATTTTTTTCTTTTTATGATTTAATACGAATATATTATCAAAAACGGTGGTAATCAAATAAAAGTTTAGCAAACGTTTTATCCTTTTAGTTTTTGGCAAAGTGCTACAAATCAGATTTACTCAACCATGGACAAATAATATTCCTTAAATAATGTTTAAATAAATTGTGGTATTATTATTGTTGTTGTTAATATTATTATGATAAGTAGGTACATTATATTGTAGGCCTAAAATAGTAATATATCTGTCATCATTTCTTCTAGTAAAAGGGTCATTCTACAGAAACGTCCACTTTTGGTATGGCAAGATGTCTTAAATGTATTTCTTTTTCTAACATTTAAACTTACACCACATTATTAGATTACCCTTGGATTTATGAATATGCATAAATGACAGCTTAATGATTTTTTATATTTTTTGTGCATGTATTTAAAGATCGCATGCACCATTTTTTGTCACTGGTGTTACCTTACTTCTTTGGCAATATTAAATCTTTTTATAAAAACATCTTATTGACCTCAAAATAAACCATTTTTCCCTCTGTACATGACTGTGGGGACGAGCACTTCTGTGGTGTTTGGAATTCTATATAATTAATAAAAAACAAAATATTGCCACTTGATGGCTCAAGAAGTGTGTAATTGTTCAAATTACATATTGTTTTATTTTCAAATGTAAAGAAATTGTAATTCTAAAGTGTTTTTTAAGTGTAATATTTCTGTAATGGATAGGGACAGAAAAATGGACATTTCCGTAGAATGACCCAAAACCGAACTTTTATTTTGACGGGTTGTTAAGTCCTGTTTTAGTGTATTTGACAATGTTTTTTCTTAAATAAAATTATGAAAATGCTCATTAGGCGTTCTCTCAGAGCAGCTCTGGAAAATTCATGTTTTCATGTAACGTTACTCGTATTGTTTGTGAGATGCTGAAAACACCAAGAGCGCGTCGCGTACTTCAGTATGTAGTAAGTAGACGAAACTGCACAGCTCATTCACCCAGAGACAAGCAGAAAAAGCAGATTATAATTTACATAGCAGTTTTAGATCATGTCGCGATTTGATTTATTGTACAGATTTACTTTCGATTTATTCATCCATACATCTACCAGTTTGCGTGTTTTACGTGACATATCTGCATTATACTGTAAATTCCATTTCTTTCTATATCCAAAGTATTCCCTGACCAGGGCTTCACATACCACTATGTGCGCGAGTGAGATCTCGACAGCATTTCGCGTTCAGCTGGCTCTGTCTGCATCACTGTCTGTCTTGTCCGTCACCTTCTCCATATTGTTTTGTGATTTTAGCGCGTATGTTCTCCCGCCCTTCAATCAATCAATGCTGTAGTTTCCGGAGCGCGATGTTTTCACCCAAAGCATTTTTTTTTTACTCAGTAACGGATATGTTTTAAAATGTAGCGAATTACAATACTTCAAACAAAACATACTCAAGTAAAAGTAAAATTACAGATTTTAAAAACTACTTAAAAAAGTAGAAGTACACAAAAGAACTACTCAATTACAGTAACGCGAGTAAATGTAATTCGTTACTTTCCACCTCTGATATTAACCTATCTAAAATCTGCTTTAAAGTTATGAACGTAAGGATGAAGTTTGATTGGATGTAATCGTTGGATAGAATGATGGTCCGGCCACCGCGTATCAGCGCCTGATCAGCGCACATAAGGTACACACTGTGCAGTAATTTGCGAACGTTTTGTAGAGAAATAAAAACAGGTCGCACCACAACCATTATTGCACTCGCACAGATGCTCCCAAATATATTTTTAGGTCGCACAGATTAAATTTCAGGAGCATATGCGACCAAAATGGTCGCAATTTCGAGCCCTGCAAATGAGTATTGTAATACTCTTGTTAAGTGTAAAATGTGTCTGGCGCAACATGTTATCCAGCTCCTCAGGCTGTGGTGCAGCACTAACTAAACAACCTTCATGGCAAGTGGTCCAGACAAGGTCCCTGCCATGAGTAAAGCAATTCATCAGTTTCCAATATGATGGTTCAAATTTCACAAATCTCCCTTTTATTTTACTTTACACAAGTACCAAGGAGTACAGAGTACTGCCTTTCCCTGGTGGTTCATCAAACAGAATTAAACCCCAAAAAAAGCACTAAAAGATCTGAAATTCCCAGAGCTAGAGATCATTATTGACTGGGTAATGCTAGGTTTCACACATAAGTAGGTCTACATAAGTAGGTCTACATATCAACAGTTTGTTGGTTTGATAATTACCTATCAGGTAGATCTCAGTGCGTACAGGTAGATGGTCTCACTTCCAGCCCTCTTAGTATAACCAAGGGTGTGCCCCAGGGGTCAGTGCTGGGACCACTTCTATTTATATTATATATCAACAATCTTGATCAAAACGTCTCCAACGCAAATTTTCATTTTTATGCCGATGATACTGTGATATACTCCTCAGCTCCAACTCTAAACCAAGCTCTTTGTCAGCTACAATTTGCTTTTGATACTGTACAACGTACCTTGTTTGATTTAAAACTTGTTTTGAATGACAACAAAACAAAACTTATGTTGTTTTCCAGTGCAAAATCAAAGTCACGGAACCGTCTACCTATCATTACTTCTCAGGGCTCCGAGATTGAGTTTGTATCTCAATACAAGTATCTAGGTATCCTAATTGATGACTCGCTCTCTTTTAAACCTCACATTCAACAGTTAGTAAAAAAACTAAAGCTGAAATTGGGTTTTTACTTTAGAAACAAGTCATGTTTTTCATTTGAGGCCAAAAGGAGGCTCGTTGCTGCCACTTTCTTGTCGGTACTGGACTATGGCGATGTTATATACATGCATGCATCCATCACAAGCTTGAAACTGTTGGACACTGTTTATCATGGAGCTCTTAGGTTTATCACAAACTTTAAAGCGCTTACTCATCACTGTTCTCTGTATGATCGGGTTGGTTGGTCTGCATTGTCTACCCGTAGACTTAATCATTGGTACATTCTTATCTACAAGGCAATTCTTGGTCTGCTTCCCCCATACCTCCAATCTTACATCGAAAAGAAAAGTACAGGAAGATATTGTCTTCGTTCTGAGGACTATTATTATTATCTGTCCCAAAAGTCCGGACCGAATTGGGAAAAGGGGCGTTCAGGTATGCGGCCCCCTGTGCTTGGAATCAGCTGCAAAATGTCCTGAATCTTCAGGTGCCTGTTTCATTGACTGATTTTAAATTGCTTTTAAACAACATGGAGGCTACACAAACTGGCTGTAGATGTTATGATTGATTATTCGGACGATCCTTACTGTTGTTATCCCTTGTGATAATGCATATGAAACTGATTCTTTTTATGACTTTATATCTATTCATTGCTGGCACAAATTGTTATATGTTGATGTCATATCTTAGATGTTTTATGTCTGTAACCTTGTTAATTGTGCTGCTGCCTGTCTTGGCCAGGACGCTCTTGGAAAAGAGATTTTTAATCTCAATGAGTTTTTCTGGTTAAATAAAGGTAATAATAATAATAATAACTAATGAGAACTACTAGCTGCATACAAAATATTTCATCTACTTTACACTGGAGAAAAATGAAAATAAAAAGTATACAACTTTATACATTTGTTTTGGAAGAGTTTTGTTTTGATATAGACACAAGTCAAAAGGTCAAACCCTTGTTGCCTGTTGTGCACAGAAGGGGGTAGAGTGACCTCTGCTGGTTGAGCTTCCACATAGCAAGAAGGGCTATACATATGTTACAAAACAAAAATGTGAATTGAATAATAGAAACTTACAAATAAA
This sequence comes from Chrosomus eos, assembly GCA_036326025.1. Taxonomy (NCBI): domain Eukaryota; kingdom Metazoa; phylum Chordata; class Actinopteri; order Cypriniformes; family Leuciscidae; genus Chrosomus; species Chrosomus eos. The sequence continues at coordinate 22,540,390 of CM070840.1, forward strand.
TAGGCTACCTGCTATCCTAAGATACATATAAAATGAGTTAACTTGTCTTAATCTGAAGTTACAGGTCACCAATGGTCTTGCAAATGTTTAATTCTCCCTAACAGCCAGGTCCGTACGTACGTTTTGATAGTTTGTTTTTTCGTGTGAACCACAAAACAATATAACGAGAAACCACCTTTTTTTCATTTGTCGTTTCAAACCAAAAACAAAGAAACGGTAGAAAAAGAGCCGTTCTCCCGTTTTTGGTTCTGAATCCAAAAACGAAAAATGACAAAATCAAATAAAAATACCGTTTTTCTGTTTTTTTGTTTCAAAACGAAAAACCAAATAACCGTTTTTGGTGTCAGAATCAAAAAAACGAAAAACCAATTAAAAACGGCCCGTTTTTCGTTTTTGGCCATCATTTTTTGTCACGTGGTCTATTCCTTTTTTGGAAGCGGTACTAACCGGAAACACTTTCAAAATAAAAGTAGCTATAGTTAGCGAGGTGATTGTAGACTAAAACTGAACTAATATAACGTTTTTTAGTACAACTAAAGTAGCACTGTGTGTGAAAAAAACACTTTAGTTAACTGAAATAAAAATTAAAACTAATAAAATAATAACTCTGGCTGTTAGGGAGAATTAAACATTTGTAAGACCATTGGTGACCTGTAACTTCAGATTAAGACAAGTGAACTCATTTTATATGTATCTTAGGATAGGAGGTAGCCTATTTATTTGTAAGTTTCTATTATTCAATTCACATTTTAGTTCTGTAACATATTTATAGCCCTTCTTGCTATGTGGAAGCTCAACCAGCAGAGGTCACTCTACCCCCTTCTGTGCACAACAGGCAACAAGGGTTTGACCTTTTGACTTGTTTATATCAAAACAAAACTCTTCCAAAACAAATGTATAAAGTTGTATACTTTTTATTTTCCTTTGCATTTTTCTCCAGTGTAAAGTAGATCAAATATTTTTTTTATGCAGCTAGTAGTTGTCATTAGTTATGTAGACCGTGTAAAACCTAGCATTACCCAGTCAATATTTTCAGATCTTTTAGTGCTTTTTTGGGTTTAATTCTGTTTGGTGAACCACCAGGGAAAGGCAGTGCTCTGTACTCTTGGTACTTGTGTAAAGTAAAATAAAAGTGAAGTTTTTGAAATTTGAACCATCATATTGGAAACTGATGAATTGCTTTACTCATGGCAGGGGCCTTGTCTGGACCACTTGCCACGAAGGTTGTTTAGTTAGTGCTGCACCACAGCCTGAGGAGCTGGATAACATGTTGCGCCAGACACATTTTACACTTAACAAGAGTATTACTATACTCATTTGTTTTATTATTTATTTAATTATAAATTGATTTGGGGATGCCACAGACACCATACAACAGAACAGACACCACAGAGAAAGGACAACACCAGTAAGAGAACGGGGATGGGGGCCTGAGGAAGAGAAAAGACAAACAAACACAAAACCAAGAGACAACCAGCCAAATAACAGCAATAAACACCTAACGTAAGAAGACAACTGAGAGAGAATCAAAAGAAGAAACAGTCAAGCAAATTAAATAAACACAGCACAGCCATGAGAACTAGAATAACAATAATACATTTAAATAAATAACTTAACCCTCTGAGGTCCTTCGTTTCAGAGTCACACTCAGGACCTTCGGGTCTAAATGGGCCGGAAGGGTTGAATTCATATTTATTAAAACAAAATCATCATTTTTTTTTTACTTGTTTTTTATAATATTTTTTTTCTTTTTTGGTGTTTTGAGATAATTAAATGATTTATAATTAATATTTATGCAACAATTATGACCCGTTTCCCCCCCATTGAATATAATAGAAAATTATAAAAAAAAAAAAAAAAAAAAAAAATTCTTTAAAGCTGTATTTCATTTTAGAGTCAAGCCTAGGCCTCATGAAAGCAATTTTTGAAATGAGATGGATGCCATCTGGTGGACAAACTGAGCATTTAAAAAATGCAAAACACATACTGGTATGTAATCTGAATTTATTAGTGTTTACGTGTATAAAAGTGTGTGTGTGTGTGTGTGTGTGTGTGTGTGTGTGTGTATGTGTCTGTTTTGCACTCTTGATGTTTTATAGATTCACCTCACTGTTGTGTGCTTTTTTTCTGGATCGTGGCTGATTTGTAGATTGTACACACAAAAAAAGATTATTCAAATCCTGTCCCCAATTTTTTTGGGTGTTCATACCAAGTACCAACAAAGTCACCAAATTTCAGACCATTCCGATGAAGCTATGATTTAAAAAAATATATATATTTAAATGATTCGGGTCCATTTGGGCCGAAAAGCATAAAGAATACTAGGTCCATTACACTCCATTTAGTGGCACTTGTGTCCCACTATTTCCAACAGAAGCATTACTAGTGGGTTCCGCACTTGTAGCACCAAAGTCACAATTAGACTTAGTAAACACTTATTTCAATATCCAATTCCACAAAAGTAGTGCCACAATTCAAAGATATGGCTTACCATAAACCATGATGTAAATATCTGAAAGTGACAAGGCCCTTTTCTGGTGCTGGAGGAAGGAGTGGTGTGCTGCTTTGTCCTGCAAGTCCAGCATTTATTTGAAGAGAGAGTGATGGTAGGTGATGGGCCAGTCTTACTACTATCATCAGTCCTTAAACCCTGCACACAGTGGACAGGCTCACAGCCTCTATTGGGTCAAATCTGGAAGGTCCTGAGATGAGTACCAGGGAGAAAAACTAAATGATTAAACTTCACTTTTATTTTACTTTACACAAGTACCAAGAGTACAGAGCACTGCCTTTCCCTGGTGGTTCATCAAACAGAATTAAACCCAAAAAAAGCACTTAAAGATCTGAAAGTCCCAGAGCTAGAGATCATTTTAGACTGAGTAATGCTAGGTTTCACACACAAGTCTACATAGGCCTAACTATGAGAACTACAAGCTGCATAAAAAATATTTCATCTACTTAACTAACATAATAAGTAGGCTATATTACACTGTAGAAAAATGCAAAGGAAAATAAAAAGAATACAACTTTATAGATTTGTTTTGGAAGAGTTTTGTTTTGACACAGAAGGTGTAACAGTAGATGGTGGAAGCTGAGAGTGTTTATCAAATATAGTGCCATAGAAAGAGGAGCTGGAAGGCAGGTGAAGATCTGCACACCCTTCAAACTCAGTGATCAGCTTCTGTTGGTAGCAGTGCTTGAAGGGGGTAGAAAGACCTCTGCTGGTTGAGCTTCCACATAACAAGAAGGGCTATAAATAATATGTTCCAAAACTAAAATGTGAATTAAATAATAGAAACATATAAATAAATAGGCTACCTGCTACCTGAGTTCACTTGTCTTAAATCAGAAGTTACAGGTCATCAATGGTCTTACAAATGTTTAATTCTCCCTAGCTAGAGTTATTTTTTTATTAGTTTTAATTTTTATTTCAGTTAACTAAAGTGTTTTTTTCAACACCTAGTGCTACTGTACTTGTACTAAAAAATGTTATTAGTTCAGTTTTAGTCTACAATCACCTCGCTAACTTTTATTTTGAAAGTGTTTCCGGTTAGTACCGCTTCCAAAAAAGGAATAGACCACGTGACTTCCGTTTTTGGTTTATAAACGAAAAACGAATTGACTGAAGTTCAAAGACTATCTTCATTTTTTGTTCAAAAAGGAATAACGATAAAAATGATCTCCAAAAACGAAAAACGGGCCGTTTTTAATTGGTTTTTCGTTTTTTGATTCTGACACCAAAAACGGTTATTTGGTTTTTCGTTTTGAAACAAAAAACAGAAAAACGGTATTTTCGTTTTATTATTACAAACGAATTACGGATTATCCAGAGATCCCCTGACCATCGATACAAATATGCATCTGGTTCTAACTGAACTGAAATTTGTGTGACCAGTGTGGAACATGAATCAGTCTGTGGCTCAGCCTCCAATGAGGGCAGCTGTCAACATTGAACATTGAAAATAAGGGAGATTTCTACACGATTCTTACCCACAAACTTTAAAAATAAAGCACTAATCATTAAAAGTCTAGAGTTTATAACTACATATGTGTGAGAGAGAAAGAGACTGGTGTGTGTGTTTGTGTGTGTGTGTGTGTGTGTGTGCGCGCGTGTGTGTGTGTCTTGGAGAGAAAGAGACAAAGACAACAAAGCCTTGTTTATATCGCGCGTCCGCACGAGCGCGGCAAAAATGACGCGTTGGGTGCGCAAGACCGGCAAGACCTCATTTCGCTTGGCTGTGTGCACAGCTTTTTTTGTAACAGCGCGCGCGGCGCCGCATCCAAGGATGAACGACTTCAAGCCGAATCTGTCCGAGCTTGTAGGCCTACGTCTCTCACAATCAGCCCGTAAAAATACAGGATATTTTACGGGAAAATACTAAAACGGGAAAAGAGCTAAAATACGTGAGAAACCCGGAAAAAACGGGAGGGCTGACAGCTATGAATGAGGGTATGACTAAAAAAGTTAACACTTTAGTTTTGTGTCTAATGCTCACTAACTAGTTTCATTAACATGCAGATGCAGGGTTTTATAATTACTGAGGTCCCGGATCTACATATCCCAAAAAATTGGATAACAATAACTTTAAAAACATTTCATGCAGGTGATTATTTTCCTTATGTCAGTGAAGAAATTAAACATATGGTCAACTGATAGGTTGATTTATGAATAATTTTTCTCAGAAGCGTTCATTTACTGAAAGCTACTAGGAAAGGTAGCCTAACTAAGTTTATTAAATTAATTCACAATATATACACATTCATTATTAATCTTGTGCCCAACATGATGCAAACGGCTTTGTTAATGTTTCTTGTCACCTCACAATGACCGTAATTATTACATTACATGAATCACGTTACATAAGCCTATTTTCAGTATATTAGTTTGCCTGATTATTTTTGTAAGTCGTTTAACATTTATGATCTAAAAAAACTGTCAAATATGAAATGTTTAGTTTAGCTACTTACATCTCGCACTTGACCATAAACTGAAGCGTCAGTCACTCTGCTGAAATTCGCGCGCAGCAACGTCTGTGAACATAAAGCCCGCGGTCAGGGGATCTCTGGATAATCCGTAATTCATTTGTAATAATAAAACGAAAATGGTCAGGGGATCTCTGGATAATCCGTAATTCGTTTGTAATAATAAAACGAAAATACCGTTTTTCTGTTTTTTGTTTCAAAACGAAAAACCAAATAACCGTTTTTGGTGTCAGAATCAAAAAACGAAAAACCAATTAAAAACGGCCCGTTTTTCGTTTTTTGCCATCATTTTTATCGTTATTCCTTTTTGAACAAAAAATGAAGAGAGTCTTTGAACTTCAGTCAATTCGTTTTTCGTTTATAAACCAAAAACGGAAGTCACGTGGTCTATTCCTTTTTTGGAAGCGGTACTAACCGGAAAAACTTTCAAAATAAAAGTAGCTATAGTTAGCGAGGTGATTGTAGACTAAAACTGAACTAATAGCATTTTTTAGTACAAGTACAGTAGCACTGGGTGTTGAAAAAAACACTTTAGTTAACTGAAATAAAAATTAAAACTAATAAAATAATAACTCTGGCTGTTAGGGAGAATTAAACATTTGTAAGACCATTGGTGACCTGTAGCTTCAGAATAAGACAAGTTAACTCATTTTATATGTATCTTAGGATAGGAGGTAGCCTATTTATTTGTAAGTTTATATTATTCAATTCACATTTTAGTTTTGTAACATATTTATAGCCCTTCTTGCTATGTGGAAGCTCGACCAGCAGAGGTCTCTCTCTCTACCCCCTTCTGTGCACAACAGGTAACAAGGGTTTGACCTTTTGACTTGTGTTTATATCAAAACAAAACTCTTCCAAAACAAATCTATAAAGTTGTATACTTTTTATTTTCCTTTGCATTTTTCTCCAGTGTAAAGTAGATGAAATATTTTCTTATGCAGCTAGTAATTCTCATTAGTTATGTAGACCGTGTAAAACCTAGCATTACCCAGTCAATATTTTCAGATCTTTTAGTGCTTTTTTGGGTTTAATTCTGTTTGGTGAACCACCAGGGAAAGGCAGTGCTCTGTACTCTTGGTAGTTGTGTAAAGTAAAATAAAAGTGAAGTTTTTGAAATTTGAACCATCATATTGGAAACCGATGAATTGCTTTACTCATGGCAGGGGCCTTGTCTGGACCACTTGCCATGAAGGTTGTTTAGTTAGTGCTGCACCACAGCCTGAGGAGCTGGATAACATGTTGCGGCAGACACATTTTACACTTAACAAGAGTATTACTATACTCATTTGTTTTATTATTTAATTATAAATTGATTTGGGGATGCCACAGACACCATACAACAGAACAGACACCACAGAGAAATGACAACACCAGTAAGAGAACGGGGATGGGGGCCTGAGGAAGAGAAAAGACAAACAAACACAAAACCAAGAGACAACCAGCCAAATAACAGCAATAAACAGCTAACGTAAGAAAAGAACTGAGAGAGAATCAAAAGAAGAAACAGTCAAGCAAATTAAATAAACACAGCACAGCCATGCGAACTAGAATAACAACAATACATTTAAATAAATAACTTAACCCTCTGGGTTCCTTCGTTTCAGAGTCACACTCAGGACCTTCGGGTCCAAATGGGCCGGAAGGGTTGAATGAATGAATGAATGAGGCATTTATATAGCGCTTTCATATGTACTTCTGTACACCCAAAGCGCTTTACAATCATATCAGGGGTTATCTCCTCAACCAGCACCAGTGTGCAGCATCCACTTGGATGATGCGACGGCAGCCACAGTACAACGGCGCCAGTGCGCTCACCACACACCAGCTATAGTTGGAGAGGAGAGAGAGAGTGATAGAGCCAATTCAGTGGATGGGGATTATTAGGAGGCCATGATGGGCAGGGGCCAATGGGTGGAATGTGGCCAGGACACCGGGGTTACACCCCTACTCTTTACGAGAAGTGCCATGGGATTTTTAATGACCGCAGAGAGTCAGGACCTCGGTTTAACGTCTCATCCGAAGGACGAATTCATATTTATTAAAACAAAATCATCATTTTTTCTTTACTTGTTTTTTTATAATATTTTTTCTTTTCTTTTTTGGGTGTTTTGAGATAATTAAATGATTTATAATTAATATTTATGCAACAATTATGACCCATCCCCCCCCCCCCCCCATTTAATATAATAGAAAATTATTTAAAAAAAATATATATATTTTTCTTTAAAGCTGCATTTCATTTTAGAGTCAAGCCTGGGCCTCATGAAAGCAATTTTTGAAATGAGATGGATGCCATCTGGTGGACAAACTGAGCATTTAAAAAATGCAAAACACATATGTAATCTGAATTTATTAGTGTTTACGTGTATAAAAGTGTGTGTGTGTGTGTGTGTGTGTGTGTGTGTGTGTGTGTGTGTGTGTGTGTGTGTGTGTGTGTGTGTGTGTGTGTGTGTGTGTGTGTGTGTGTGTGTGTGTGTCTGTTTTGCACTCTTGATGTTTTATAGATTCACCCCTTCACTGTTGTGTGCTTTTTTCTGGATCGTGGCTGATTTGTAGATTGTACACACAAAAAAGATTATTCAAATCCTGTCCCCAATTTTTTTGGGTGTTCATACCAAGTACCATCAAAGTCACCAAATTTCAGACCATTCCGATGAAGCTATGATTTAAAAAAAATTTTTTTTAAATGATTCGGGTCCATTTGGGCCGAAAAGCATAAAGAATACTACATGTGACAACAACAACAAAAAAATTGTTTGGGTGAATGTAAATTTTACCATAAACATAATAGTAGTATTGTTTGTTGGGCTGGTGATAAAGGAAAATCAACCACTAATTTGTGCCCTGGTCACTCCTTTTAACAGTTTCCATACACTCCATTTAGTGGCACTTGTGTCCCACTATTTCCAACAGAAGCATTACTAGTGACACTGGTGCCGCACTTGTAGAACCAATGTCACAATTAGTCTTAGTACACACTTATTCCAATATCCAATTCCACAAAAGTAGTGCCACAGTTCAAAGATGTGGCTTACCATAAACCATGATGTAAATATCTGAAAGTGACAAGGCCCTTTTCTGGTGCCGGAGGAAGGAGTGGTGTGCTGCTTTGTCCCAGTCCAGCATTTATTTGAAGAGAGAGTGATGGTAGGTGATGGGCCAGTCTTGCTACTATCATCAGTCCTTAAACCCTGCACACAGTGGACAGGCTCACAGCCTCTATTGGGTCAAATCTGGAAGGTCCTGAGATGAGTACCAGGGAGAAAAACTAAATGATTTAACTTTTATTTTACTTTACACAAGTACCAAGAGTACAGAGCACTGCCTTTCCCTGGTGGTTCATCAAACAGAATTAAACCCAAAAAAGCACTTAAAGATCTGAAAGTCCCAGAGCTAGAGATCATTTTAGACTGAGTAATGCTAGGTTTCACACACAAGTCTACATAGGCCTAACTATGAGAACTACAAGCTGCATAAAAAATATTTCATCTACTTAACTAACATAATAAGTAGGCTATATTACACTGTAGAAAAATGCAAAGGAAAATAAAAAGAATACAACTTTATAGATTTGTTTTGGAAGAGTTTTGTTTTGACACAGAAGGTGTAACAGTAGATGGTGGAAGCTGAGCGTGTTTAGCAGATATAGTGCCATATAAAGAGGAGCTGGAAGGCAGGTGAAGTTCTGCACACCCTTCAAACTCAGAGATCAGCTTCTGTTGGTAGCAGTGCTTAAAGGGGTTAGAAAGACCTCTGCTGGTTGAGCTTCCACATAGCAAGAAGGGCTATAAATAATATGTTCCAAAACTAAAATGTGAATTAAATAATAGAAACTTATAAATAAATAGGCTACCTGCTACCTGAGTTCACTTGTCTTAATCGGAAGTTACAGGTCACCAATGGTCTTACAAATGTTTAATTCTCCCTAACAGCCAGAGTTATTATTTTATTAGTTTTAATTTTTTTTTCAGTTAACTTAAGTGTTTTTTTCAACACCCAGTGCTACTGTACTTGTACTAAAAAATGCTATTAGTTCAGTTTTAGTCTACAATCACCTCGCTAACTATAGCTACTTTTATTTTGAAAGTGTTTCCGGTTAGTATCGCTTCCAAAAAAGGAATAGACCACGTGACTTCCGTTTTGGTTTATAAACGAAAAACGAATTGACTGAAGTTCAAAGACTATCTTCATTTTTGTTCAAAAAGGAATAACGATAAAAATTGATCGCCAATAAGACGACAAAAACCGCCGTTTTTAATTGGTTTTTCGTTTTTGATTCTGACACCAAAAACGGTTATTTGATTTTCGTTTTGAAACAAAAAACAGAAAAACGTTATTTTCGTTTTATTATTACAAACGAATTACGGATTATCCAGAGATCCCTGACCGCCCGCCTACTTTGATTGATTGGTCATCTCAAATATTCTGACATTGACGAGCAGTGACAGACCAATGAGGCTCAGATGAACACACACACACACACACACTGTCCTCTGTTTTGTGACGTGCTCTCTAGAGAGCTCGCGCGTATGGATTGAAAATAGACTCTATACCTTCCACAAATGCACGCGAGAGATCCACATGCGCGCACAAACATCCACAAATGCACGCGAGAGATCCGCAAGACTTCAGTTGTCTCGTAAATCAGAAAACGAAATGAATCCAGCCCTTTAAAAGATTCAGCTCGAAGGCCGGTTAGCGCCTCTGGAGGAAGACACCATATCGCATCGTTTCAGTAATGTTGTGGACCGATAGGCTTGTGGACAGATCAGCTCGTGCGCATTTGTGAATCAAGGCCGCGGAACAACAGTCTCAAGTCACGTGATTCGCTGTTCATGAAATTACAGGTACAGATAATAAAGCATTGTGGATTGTGAGCAAAGCAATGTGAGTAAGGACAATAATGCATGTATTGCTGTGTGTGGATCTCGCATGCATTCGTGGATCGCTGTGTGTGTGTGTGTGTGTGTGGTGTGTGTGTGTGTGTGTGTGTGTGTGTGTGTGTGTGTGTGTGGTGTGTGTGTGTGTGTTGTGGGCGCTGCGGTATATTAAATATATTACAAATAGTTTTTCAGCGTGAGAAATTACAATGTTTGGCGGCGGGAGAGCGTGACAAAAGACCGAAATGAGTGACTGTCACGCTCAATGCGTGACATTTGAGAGCCCTACTGACTTCACATATTTCAATACAATTGACATTGAAGACCTAGAAGCTGCGCTGTGCGTACACAACACACAAAAGAATTATTTAGCATGATACATAAAACATAAAAGCAACAATTAATATTAATAATACTTACAGGTTGTGATTCGGAGAAGGAATGATCCAAATAAACTCGGTACTAATCCTTCCTTCAGTATCAACGTCTCGCAAATCCATACTTTATAGCATTTAGGTTTGTGAAGCAATCATCTTCAAAATGATGCGAACACAGAACAAGGTGGTTGTATAAATAACAAAACCCTTTATCTGATCTACCTGTAGCCACTTAGTCTTCAAATGCTCCTCACTGGGCAGATGAAAAAAGTTGGCTTTTGCGTTGCACTTCAAAACACAGCGTCTCGTTGACATGATGTTTAGTTTTCCTGCGTCTTCGAACGCAATAAGTGGGCGTATCTTATTCAAATAACTTGTACAGGTGACGTCATAAAGTTAGACGAAAAGCATCGTCCGTCGAACGATTCATATCAGCGACTCAGAGTCGACTCTTAATTTTGAGAGACAATAACTTTGTATACGGTGAACTTTCATGTTTAAAACTTTGCAGGATGTTTTTGTTCACTTAGATCTAGCCTATGTTACACACTACATGAAGGGCAATTTTCAAAAATCCATAATGGGTACCCTTTAACGATTTATAGGCCACATGCTATTGATATTATTATTTGGAATTAAAATCGCCCCACACCATCATGGGGTAGGCTACTTTCCATAAGATCATCTCTCAATGCAAATCAAACCAGCTATTAGGCTAACTGAAATAAAACCATGTCTATATTGTGAAGGGTAGTCAACTTTAGCATGGGTGTGTTCACTTATTCTAAGGTGTGTGTGTGTGTGTGTGTGTGTGTGTGTGTGTGTGTGTGTGTGTGTGTGTGTGTGTGTGTGTGTGTGTGTGTGTGTGTGTGTGTATATATATATATTTATATATATATATATATATATATATATATATATATATATATATATATATATATATATATATTAAATCGCAATTTTAACCAGAAAAATCTACAATGCATGCCCAAAGTCGTGCAGCCATAAAGTTTCTATTTATATCAGCATGTTCACAGGTGTTTATTTATTTATTAAAAATTTTTTAAAGGGACGAGATGCCACTGATGAGTCCTGCTGACTTCAACATTCAACAGTCTCTATACATGAACATAGTAAAATGAAAAATCAAACACCCTGGAAATGACAGGTATGTACTATGTTTCAGGAATGGCACAAAGTTGTGTGACTGTTCAAGCCTCTGTCTTTAGATCAGTGTGTTTACTAATGTGCTTTTTTGTCCTTTGCTGTGTATCGTTGGATTATGTTGTGTTGTAAATAAATCTAAACAATCTAAAAGCCATTCTTTGTGCAAGGCTCCTCATAATGATAGGGCCTGATAGCACATAATAAGGCCATTATGGGAGGGTATTTGTCTTTCTCAGGTGTGAAATGCATATTAATGAGAGATTATGCCTACTCGCATAAAGCTTTCTCAAACAAAACATGTCATACAAATGATAAATCACTTTATTGTCTTATATGAATGAGTAGTCAGGATGATTCTCACATAGTTTTGGAGCAAATATTCTAGACTATGTGATACAAATTTCAAAAGTCTTGTGAAAAAATAATCAATATGTGTTTTATGGCCTAATTTCAGAAACTTTCATTTTTAGTTTTTTCAATAACCATGCATAAACAATATTCTCTCAAAAATACACACATGTACATACATGTTGCTCACATATTATGGTATCCCTGTTTGTGCTAAATATAGTGTAATTACACCTGTGCCATTAATATGTTTACAAGCAACTGAAAAAAGCACAAATGTCAGGGCATGTCAAAACATCTCAAGGACCCCAAAAACACCTTAGACCCCAGAGGGTTAACCCCCCGGAGCCGTGTGGAGCAGACGCACACACAAAATGAAGGCATGAGACTATAGAACATTCCCAATGCAGAACGAACGAACACACACACACACACACACACACACACACACACACACACACACACACACACACACACACACACACACACACACACACACACACACACACACACACACACACACACACACACACACACACACATTAAACGAATGGGGGGGGGGTCATATAATTGGGGGTAACATTTATTTTTTCTTCAATTTTTAAATAAAAATCAATCAGTCACAATGCAGACTGCTCACATATATGAAGTGGTTAGATTTTAACAAATTTACAATGTAGAACAACCACCTCCCACCAACCCCACCACCCCATACAAATGCTAAATAAATGGTGAAATTATAACAGCATTTTTTTTAAATGATGAATTGAAATAAGCATTTTCAAATAAATATTCTTCAAGATTTTACTTTATAGTATAGGTTAAAAACTGTATATAATATAATATACTTTAATAATACATTATTTAATATAAGTGTTTCATATTATGTATTTATACTATTACTAAACTATACTATAATACATGAACCTGGCACAAAACAGTTTGATGAGGTAGCAGTCTTGATTTATTTCACTCGATTTACATATTAACTTTGTGTTCTTAAGTAAAAAGATTACTTGGATTCAGATCTTGTGAAATAGCCCATAATCAGTTTGGTTAGAATCTCGGTTGTGTCACAATACTACTTATATTACTAATAGCACTCAGATAGCTAGAGTACTTTGTACAGCACTGTACCAGCATGTCATATTTGGTTCAGGCAATACATGTCCAATAAAGATTAGGAGCTGGCAAAATCCAATTTTTCCCCATGAGGAAAACAGCTAAATAATCATAGTCATGTTGCAGAATTAAGAGGTGCATGTGACGGTTTCGCCATTTTTCTGCGTTTTACTGTGTGTTGCACCACTTGTAAGTGGGTGGTAATGTCATGGTTTCTGCCGCCTCTAAAAAATCACTCTCAAAGTCTTGGGGTTTTGATGCCAGAAGATAGACTTTATTATCAGAGATATACTATCTCAGATTTTATCAATGATATAAAGAGTTGGTTTGTAAACCAACCAACTGGGTTTGTACTCGCTTATATACATATGATCTACTAAGGCATGGCTAATACATTCCATACTTGACACTATTATTTATCATATTTTTACCATTTTGTTCTGTGACTCCAGTCTGTTTAAAAGAAGTAACATTCAGTCTCTTGTACGTTACGTGTGTGAGCATGTGCAATAAGTTTGCTAAATTCTACATATAGCCCCTTTAACACCACCTGTGAAATAGTTGTCTATGAATAATGTCAAATGAATAATGGGTCGAAAGCCTCTAAACAAATTATGCTGCATTGTAATCTGACATTTGATGGTGGTACCGTTGTGTTGTCCTCTACTATCAGGTTGGTAATCGAAAATAAATTCCAATTCTGAGATCGTTTACTTGTTATAAAATTTTAATTTCAATCTATTTGTGTGCATGTTATTTTAAACCATTCGAGAGGAAGATTTTTATTTATTAAATGTATATTAGTTAGGCTAGTTGTGTTTGCTGTGGTATTTTTTATTAAAACCATAGGCAAAAGTCCCTTGTGTAGGTTTTCTTTAGGATTTGTTGATTTTGAAGTTCTTTTTTATTCTTTGCTTAAAGTAGGAAATACCTTTGCAGCAAGCATCCTGATGCCATCCACCCAGCTGAGAGTAAATATGTGTTGCACACTTTTTTCTTAATATCAAAATAAACAACAAAAATTACAGCATGAAGAAAGCGGGAGTTGAAGGGTAACTAAACCCTAAAACAACTTTTGTTTTAGTAAATGACTTCTAAGACTGAGGCTTTATTAATGCTGTTCATTGTTCAAGAGGCTACAATTTGCAAGAGCTCACCAAAATTGGACAGTTGAAGACTGGAAAAATGTTGCCTGGTCTGATGAGTCTTGATTTCTGTTGAGAAATTCAGATGGTAGAGTCAGAATTTGGCGTAAACAGAATGAGAACATGGATCCATCATGCCTTGTTACCACTGTGCAGGCTGGTGGTGTGGTGTAATGGTGTGGGGGATGTTTTCTTGGCACATCGTTTAAATGCCACGGCCTACCTGAGCATTGTTTCTGACCATGTCCATCCCTTTATGGCCATCATGTACTAGAGCCCGACCGATATATCGGCGAGCCGATATTAGGCATTTTCCTAACTATCGGTATCGGCATTTATAATGGCCGATAAATAAATATAAAAAAAATGAGGAGTGCGGTGATTAATGTTGCTGCCAATAAAGCACATAAAAGCTGTCACAAAGAACTGGCAAAAGCAATGATATGAATACATGAAATCTAGCAAATAGACATTTTAATTGTTTATTAATGACAAGTGTTTTCAGTCAGTGTTGCTGCAAAGATGAAGTTGAGGATGCGGACTCGCGATCTTTGAACGCACCAGAGAGAAATGTAGCCTGCATAAGCAGATTACATAATAAGATTACATAAGCAGAGAGCAGTTTGTCTTTCGTTTTGATTTGTTCTGTTTAAAAGTAGACATTTCAATAGATATATTTCTCAGGTCTATACGCTGAAGTTTCGGTTCATTTATGAGACGAGTTGCAGTTCACGCGTCGGCGCATCCGTTTCCAGATCTATTGTCTGCTATATTTACTTCTTATTTGTTAAATCCAGGCATTTGGTTGATGAAACATTGATTAAAATTAAGTTATAATTAATACAAAACGAAATTCACTTTAATGAAAAAGTTCAAGGTCTGTGTGAAAGTTTTAAAGCACTTTAGTTCCGCTTTCGGAGCTGTCACGTCCGTGTTTTTCCTCATAAATGCGAACACAGAAAATAAAATAAAATGAATATTATACGTTCTGTTGAGAGCCAACCTTTCTTCATCCGGTGGGTAGTAGACTATTAGCCTACTTTTGATTTGCGCAGTGTAATTCACAGAATTGATTTCTCTGCTACCAGCCTCCGTCACGTATTGTGTGAGCTTGTGACTATTGCAAGCGCGCAGCTGAGAAGTCCTGATTATATTGTCTGCTATATTTACTTCTTATTTATTAAATCCAGGCAATTGATTGATTAAACATTGATCAAAATGCGTTGCGCGAGCGACAAATCTCAGACAGTAAACGGATGCCCCATTCTGCTTTGTAACGGGTGCTTTTCCGCGTCTCGGGTAAACAGCTGTTGCGACGCCAGCAATAACGGCCGCGTCCGGTGTGTAGACAGTGTAAAGCTTATTCTGCCTATAACGCTACGTTACAACATCAAGCAATATTCCAATCATTTATATAATTATTATACTTTATATAAGGCCATTTTGTATTAAGAGTAGCCTAGTTTCACGTTTATCATTTATGTCAAAAATTTTAGAAAAAGTGGTGCTTAATCAATTACAGGATTTTTTAGAACTGAATAAGATTGGTGAAGTCTACCAGTCCGGTTTTAAGAGGCTACATTCGACAGAGACTGCCCTTGTAAAAGTGTTTAATGATTTATTGATGACAGTGGATTCTGGTGATTCAGCAGTGTTAGTTTTATTGGACTTAACCGCAGCCTTCGATACAATAGATCACGCTGTATTGCTGTCGCGGCTAGAGGAATGTGTAGGGATTCAGGGGAAGGCCCTAAATTGGTTTAGGTCATATTTGACTAAAAGAAGTATGGCAGTGAAATGCGGCCAGTATA
Source organism: Chrosomus eos (assembly GCA_036326025.1). Lineage (NCBI taxonomy): Eukaryota > Metazoa > Chordata > Actinopteri > Cypriniformes > Leuciscidae > Chrosomus > Chrosomus eos. Next base: position 22,556,226 of record CM070840.1, read on the forward strand.
CATCAAGTTTTACACCTCTGACATGTGGTGTACCACAAGGCTCTATCCTGGCCCCAACACTTTTTTCACTTTATATGCTCCCGTTGGGAGCTATTTTTAGGAGGTATGACATTGCTTTTCATTGCTATGCAGATGACTTGTAAATATACTTACCAATAAAGAACGGAAGTAGCCTGGAGTCTCTAATGTCCTGCCTGTCTGAACTTAAAGCATGGTTGGCCTCTAACTTTTTATATCTTAATGAAAATAAGACTGAGGTGGTTGTATGTGGGTCCAAAAGAACAAGAAGCGCAGCGGACTTAAATTTCGGCCAACTTTCAATACATGTTAAAGAACATGTTAAGAACTTGGGTGTTTACATCGACAGCTCTCTGAAGCTAAATGCTCAGATAAACCAAGTGGTGAAGACAAGTTTCTTTCATTTAAGAAACTTGGCCAAGTTGAAATCGTGTTTGACGTATAAGAGCCTTGAAATTGCTATTCATGCGCTTATATCGTCAAGACTTGATTATTGCAACTCTTTATATAAGGGTTATAGCGGCTGTAGACAACTAAAAACAAAAACTTGCAGCCGCGAGGGGCTAAACACTGAGAGATTGAAACTGTGACGCGCAATAACTCAGCTCCACTCGACGATCTTATTTAAATCCTTTATTTCACTTCAACACCTAAAGGTACAACTGGCACTGCAGTTACCAAGTCATCATAAGGGTTCCGTGTAAGTGCGGAAGTGCGCGAGTGCAGGTGCTGTTGCGGGTGCGGTCAACAAAAAGTGTTCGCTCCCAGGCTCACCCCCTCTCTCTGTCAAAGCCATAACCCAGGTGAACCAGTGAAGCAAACATATAGACCACTATCATCACTTCCGCCCAAACTCCGGTGGACACGCCCACCACCTACAATACAAGTGCGGTGAATATTATGAATGAAACCAGATAGTACACGTGGGAGACTTACGCTGGCTCCTACATTCCGGCCCCTAATTATTTTAACACAATAATTATACAACTGCACATTATGTAGGAAATCAATACATTTTTTTTTAGGATAAGGCAGTCCATTTAAAAGTGTCCTTTCTTCAGTTATGTAAAAGAAAGAAGGCCCGTATGACAGTCAAGTTTAAAGTCAAAGTCTATGAAGTTCAAAGGTCAGTTGGATATCCTTATGGCTCCTCTGCTTCCTGTAAAAGGCAAATCTTGGTAATAGGCCTGTCCAAATAGCTGGTCTTCGTCCTAATTCGCACTTGACGAACAAGTCCTCTTCTGTCAGAGATAGTTTGCACAATCCTTCCTGTAAGCCATGAGTTGCGAGGTGCTGAGTCGTCGACTATGAGTACAATATCTCCAGTAAGGAAATTGCGCTTGACACCAGACCACTTCTGACGCTCCTGAAGAAGAGGCAAGTATTCCTTAATCCAACGTTTCCAAAACAAGTCAGAGATGTACTGAACTTGTTTCCATCTGCGACGAGCGTAGATGTCCTCCCTTTTGAACTGACCCGGTGGCAAAGATGGCATGATCTTGAGTAGCAACAGATGGTTAGGGGTTAGTGGTTCCAAGTCGTTGGGATCAGTGGATGCCTTGGTAATTGGACGGCTGTTAATAATAGCCTCTGCTTCACAGAGAACTGTGTGAAGACTTTCCTCATCAAGGGTCTGCAACTTCAGGGTAGAATTCAGAGACCTTCCTCACAGACCTTATCAACCTTTCCCACACCCCTCCATGATGTGATCCTGTGGGGGGATTGAAAACCCACTTAATTCCTTTCTGAAGGAGAGTGTTGTTGATCAAAGCAAGATTCCAACCTTCCATTGCCTCTCTCAATTCTCTCTCTGCACCAACAAAGTTGGTTCCATTGTCTGAGCGCAGCTCTAATACTTGTCCACGTCTTGCTATAAAGCGTCGAAGAGCATTAATAAAGGAATCTGTGTCCAAGGACGATGCAACTTCGATGTGGATCGCTCTTATAGAAAGGCATGTGAAGAGAACCCCATACCTCTTCAATGTACTCCTTCCTCGCTTAACTTCAAAAGGTCCGAAGTAGTCAACTCCAACCCGAGTGAATGGAGGTTCATCTGGAGAAACTCTATCGCGGGGTAAATCTGCCATCTGCTGCTGCCCTGGAGCTGCATGCAGTCGTCGACAGACAATACATTTAGACAGGGTTTTTCTTATAGCCACACTAGCCCCAAGGATCCAATATCTTTGGCGCAGGCTAGCTAGCATGTGATTACGACCACTGTGTCCCACCTCTTGATGTATGTGCTGAAGAATTATGTCAGAAATGTGTAAATCTTTTGTCAATATAACAGGATGCTTCGTTTCTTCCGGCATTGCTGCTCTGCTAAGTCGTCCTCCAACTCTCAGAACACCATCTTCAAGTATTGGATTGAGCTTGTAAATGTGACTAGTTCCTTTCACACTTTCTCCCTTTTGCAAGCTGTTGAACTCTCCTGGAAACCTCCTCCTCTGACAAAACTTAATAATCTCCATCTCAGCTCTTCTGAGTTCATCAACTGAAAGAAGACCACTACCAGTCAGAGCCTTGATACTCTGCATCTCCTTTTCTATTTCTTTTCCTTGTTGGTCCTTATCCAAGCCGGAATGAGCAAGAGTCAGGCTCAGTTGCTTCCTCTTCTGACTGAGGTACATTAATAGACTCTTCAGCTTAAGGAACCAACCAACCGTCTTCTTCAGACGGATCCAAGAGGAGAAGTAATTAATCAAGCGAGTGACTGCATCGATACTCTCTTCAGCCTGCACAGCATTCACAATCAAACTCATTTTAACCTCAGGGTCATCTGGCAGGATTCTCATAGAGCCATCTGGGTTTTCAGGCCACCCTTCTTCGGGCCCAACAAGGAACTTAGGTCCTGACACCCATGTGTTATCTTTCAGGAGTGATGTCACCTTTACTCCTCTGGAGGCTAAATCAGCAGGATTGCTTGTGGTGTTAACATATCTCCACTGCGATGGATTTGATACACTCAGTATCTTTGAAACCCGGTTGGCTACAAAGGTACGAAACCTTGTGGTCTCATTGCTGATGTACTTCAGTACGGAAGTACTATCAGTCCAAAAAATTGAGTCCTGAAGTTGCATCTGCAGCTCCTTCCTCCACAACTCATCCATTCGACCTGCAACCATGGCAGCAGTCAACTCCATACGAGGTATGGTGATTGGTTTTAATGGAGCCACTCTAGCTTTACCCATTATGAAAGCACAATGAACTTGTCTGTCTATGTTGTTTAATAACAGGTAAGTCACTGTTCCATAGCCGCTCTCACATGCATCTGCAAAGTGATGTAACTGAGCAGAAATCACCTCTCCAAAATCCATTGGTTTTAGGCATCTGTCGACTTCAAACTTGTCAAGCTGCCAGAGCTCTTTCAGCCAACTTCTCCACTCCTGTGCAGACAAGTCTGGTATGACGTCATCCCAACCAAGGTCCTTTCTGCACAAATCTTGAAGGATCTTTTTGGCAGATAAGACCACAGGCGCCAAGATTCCTAAGGGGTCATAGATTGAACTGACCGTGGAGAGGATCCCTCTTCTGGTTAGGGGTCGATCTTTGATGAGGACTTTGAACTTAAAAGTGTCGGACTGAACACACCACTGTACGCCCAATGCTCTTTCTACAGGAAGTGTGTCATTGTCCAAATCCAAATCCTTAACCTCTTTTGCTCTCTCTATTGCAGGTATAGCTGCCAGCACGGCACGTCTGTTGCTGATCCACTTCATGAGTTGAAAGCCCCCTTTCGAACAAAGGGCACGAAGATCTTGGTAGAGTGCTATCGCCTCCTCCTCAGAAGCCACTGATGTAAGGCAATCATCCACATAGAAATTATGCAGGACTGTTTCTATTACTTTGGAGCTGAATTGCTCTCGATTATCTTCCGCACACTTTCTGAGAGCAAAGCTTGCACAGCTTGGCGAAGATGTGGCTCCGAACAGATGCGCAACCATTCTGTGCTCCACTAGGCTCTGCTTATGGTCTCCATCCGGCCACCAGAGAAACCTCAACAGATCCGAATCCTCAGCAGGTACTCTGACTTGGTGAAACATAGCCTCGATGTCTGCCATGAGGACAACAGGCTCCTTTCTGAATCTAGTCATGACTCCAATTAGCATGCTGGTAAGATCTGGTCCCTGTAGGAGCTGAGCATTCAAAGATGTTCCCTGGAATGTAGCTCTGCAGTCAAAAACGACCCTGATCTTTCCTTTCTTCGGGTGATATACACCATGGTGTGGTATATACCATACCCTGCCGTCGCTCCGATCCAAACTCTCAGTTGGTACCGTCTCTGCATATCCCTTGGAGATGATGTCATTCATAAATGCTGTGTAATCAGCATGAAATGGAGCATCCTTTTCAAACCTCCTTGTGAGGCTCATAGCACGCTGTTCGGCAACTCTTCTGTTGTTTGGCATATTTACATCCTTTTTCCTTAAAGGTAACCCAACACTATAATGGCCATCTACCAACTTAGCAGATTCTGTAACATACTCCATGAACTGACAGTCTTCTCTTGATAACCCCATCTGCTCATCCTGAATACATTCAGGAAAATCTGCCTTTAGCTGCTGCTTCCACAGATCATTGAGGTTGGCAATAGAGATCCTATTGACAGTGACATCCGGCTGTCCACAGGTAGTTTCTCTACTTTCATAGCCCCTAAGTGGTCCATTTACAGTCCAGCCCAGCATTGTTTTGACTGCATATGGACCCCCCTCCATGCTTCGAACGACTTGCCATGGCTCCAGTGCTCTGGGAACGTTGGTTCCAATCAGTAGGTCTATATCTGAATCAATCTCTCTTATATGGACGTCTTTCAGATATGGCCATCGCTGGAGGTCTTTCTGGTGAGGAATGTTGCCTCGATGAACTGGCATGTTTTTCTGCGTGTAAATATCAGGCAGTTCACAAAAGCAATCACTATCTAATTCAGCCACTTCCAAATCTGAAACAATATGGCTTCCAACGACCTTCTCCTGACCCATAGTCCGCAAGAGAATACCAGTTCTTCTTCCCCTGACATTCAGCTTATTCATCAGCCGCTCTGTACAGAATGACGCTGAACTCCCAGGATCCAAGAAGGCATATGTAATTAACACCTTATGCCCTTTCCTAGGTTTAACTTGAACTGGAACTATGGAGAGTGTACAGTCTTGGTCACCGGCCCCAGTGAGACCACTGGATTGAACAGAGATCAGAGCACTGCCCACTGCAGTCTCAGATTCTCTTTTAGTTTGCACTAAATTCTTTTCTTTCTCTTTTGGATAAATGTGGAGTACAGTAGGGTGCCTCAGACTGCATACCTTGCATGAGAGACGCTTCCTACAGTCTCGGCTCATGTGCCCAATGCACAAACAGCCAAAACACACCCCCTCTGTCTTTAAGAAAGTAATCTTCTCATTATGCATCCTCTTTTCCAACTGGCGGCACAGATCCAATGTGTGCTCACCTCCACAAAACATACAAGCCTTCATACCAGCTGAACTTCCCTCTTTTAATTTTAATACAGGTTCAACTTTCCTTTCCACTGTTGCAATGGTGGTAGCAAAGCTACTCCCCTTGGCTCTAGAGCGAGGCTCAAACCTAGATTTCCTTACGTCCCTGTTTACTGTTGTTGATGGTGTATCCTGTATATCCCCGAATAGTGGATCACTTGCGATCTTTACTTGTCTTTCAATGAAGCCAACAATATCGGTAAATGTGGCTCTCCGGCCACTCCTTTCCTGCAACTCACAAGCCACAGTTCTCCATCTGTCCCTATGTTTATAGGGCAACTTTTTTATGATGGTCAGCATATTGGTAGGCATGTTCAACTCTTCCATATATCTAAGATCTTCCATGGCGTTACAACATCCTCGTAGAAAAAGACTGTATGCCTGTAGAGATTTCACATCTTCAGGTCTTATTGGTGTCCATGAAAGAGCCTTTTCCATGTAAGCTGAAGCAATTTTCTGTGCATTACCAAACTGCTCTTGTAGCAAAGCCTTAGCCTTGGCATATCCTCTGTCTTGTGCCATATGCTGACAGCTTCTGACAAGCTCCCTTGGCTGCCCCCTGGTGTACTGTTCTAAGAAGTACAAGCAGTCTTTCGGATTGTCAGCCTTCTCTTCTATGCTATGTTCGAAAGCCCTCATGAAGGTATGATATTGCAACGGATCGCCGTCAAAAACCTGAATGTCTCTTTTAGGCAGAAATGAGAGAGATTGCTGCTGAACCAATAAAGCAGTTATTTCATTTTGTTTTTCCAAAACCGTAATTATTTGATTTTGATCACTGCTGCTTGTCACCAGTGTTGCCGATTGATGACTGCTGTGCTGAAACAGTGGACGTGACTGTGCTGTATCTTGAGGTCCCGTGGCTTCAGGTCGTCCTGATGATGTTGGTTGAGATCGTGCTGGTTGAATAACATTTTTTACTTGAGGTTTTGTACCCAAGAAATGTGGATTGGGCTGTCCCTGTATTGGGATATTCCTATCAGGCACAAATGTTTTTGCATCGGCACTAAGTGTTTTGGTTTTCCTTTGTCGTCCCCTTTCCAAATAAGAATTCATGCCATTGGACTTTACAGATGGATGACTTGAAACACGAGACCCTCCTGAGCCTCTCAACACATTCACTTTAGCCGCTGATGCGGCTATTTCCACTTCAAGTTCAAACTCTTCACGTTTTTTCCTTAGCTGTTCCTCTTGTTCTTCTAATGCATGTTTGTCTTTTAGTAGTTTTTGTCTTGCAATGAGAGCAGCCATATCTGCCTCAGCTTTAATGCGTGCTGATGATGTTGTTGACACACTGGACCTTGATCCAGCCGAGCTCTGCCTACTATTAGAACATTTACTTCCAGTGTTTGACACACTATCACTTGGTTTGACTTCATCTTGTGTGACAGAAGCTTGAACATTCTGCCCAGAGTGATTTGAAACATTAGACTCATTATCATGAGGTTCATCCAACCTGTGCATTAATTCCTTTTGTGATACAAATATGGGAGCATCACTTGTGGCAACATGAGCAATAGTACTGCTTGTTGGTCTCCCTATTTCAGAAAGCCATCCCTTTGCATCCTCCATAAATCCATTGTGGCATTTTAGTACATTCACAAACCATACATTTTGCTTTTCCTGCTCCTCTTCAGGAAGTATGGGAATCACAGACTCATGTAATGCAGTAGTTTCATCCACCATTTGACTCATTTTCTCAAGATGAGATCGCACTTGTGGGGCATTGTCATCATTTTGCATGAGATCCTTTATTGTCTGTATTAGACCTTTAATTTTATCATTTTTTCTACGTTCCTTTTGCAGTGTTTCAATTTTATTCACCAAGGCCTTGGAAGTGAGCTTGATTTCTCTCCTTTGTTCATCCATCTCTGAACCATTGACATTTAAATTCGATTTTGATCCACTTGTTGCCATTTCCCTATGCACCACAGATCATCCAAAAATCCAAGCCGTTCAATCAATCCACCGCTGTATCATAAACCACATCCAAAGACCAACAACAAACAACACCGGCAAGCAACAATACGTCCCCTATGGACAAGCGGCAGTAACCTATTCACACTGTGTTCAAACAAACATCTTACACAGCACAAATTGACAAGTTACTACATACCGCTTCTGTTGCTGCGTTGATTGTGGCCGGGTCTTTATCCTCTGAGTGGTAATGAATGAACCGCCATCCAATACAGCAAAGCTCCAAACATTTCCGTGTTTCCTTTGATATCCAAATCGTTCCGTTGTGATCCGCGGAATCCGTGTAAACGGCTCGTTTCCGAACAACACTCTGGTTTAAAACGCTTTTTTGTTGACTAAATATAGCGGCTGTAGACAACTAAAAACAAAAACTTGCAGCCGCGAGGGGCTAAACACTGAGAGATTGAAACTGTGACGCGCAATAACTCAGCTCCACTCGACGATCTTATTTAAATCCTTTATTTCACTTCAACACCTAAAGGTACAACTGGCACTGCAGTTACCAAGTCATCATAAGGGTTCCGTGTAAGTGCGGAAGTGCGCGAGTGCAGGTGCTGTTGCGGGTGCGGTCAACAAAAAGTGTTCGCTCCCAGGCTCACCCCCTCTCTCTGTCAAAGCCATAACCCAGGTGAACCAGTGAAGCAAACATATAGACCACTATCATCACTTCCGCCCAAACTCCGGTGGACACGCCCACCACCTACAATACAAGTGCGGTGAATATTATGAATGAAACCAGATAGTACACGTGGGAGACTTACGCTGGCTCCTACAAGGGTATTAATCAAGCTTCTATTTTTCGGCTGCAAAAGGTCCAAAATGCGGCAGCGAGACTATTACTGAATATTAAAAAACGAGAACACATCACTCCATCTCTGATCGCTCTACATTGGCTCCCTGTACAATATAGAATCGATTTTAAAATTCTTTTATTAGTATTCAAATCACTCCATGACCTTACACCGACTTATTTATCAGCTCTGCTAATTGAGTATCAATCAGGAAGAACTTTGAGATCATCAGGTCAAAAGTTGCTGAAAATTCCACAGACTAAGTTAAGACAGAAAGGGGATCGGGCTTTTGCAGTAGTAGCGCCAAGACTCTGGAATAGTTTGCCATCTTATGTAAGGGATGCTGACTCTGTACATGCTTTTAAAGCACAACTTAAGACATATCTGTTTGCCATGGCGTATTCATCTTAAATGTTTTTATGTTATTTTAATTTTTTTTTTTGATTTTTTTTTTTTTTTTGTTACTATTGTAGTATGTTTCTATTGCTATTTTACAGTGAGAATGTAAAGCACATTGGCCAACTTGTGTTGTTTTAATAGTGCTATACAAATAAAGATGACATTGACATTGACATTGACGTTTATAGGTACATTTTGCTTACTACTTATTTAAGTATAAAAGTCTGTATGTAATTAAAAACGTTTTCATTATGATATTATAAATTTTACTTTAGTAAAAAGATCTGAGATCTTCCTCCACTGTTAGAGATTAGAGGAATTAAGACTAAAAATAGAAGATAATGTCAGTGACACTTTTGATATATTAATTGATACAAGTTGTTAACGTGACTAAGACTTCATATAAAACTTAATATAAAATTAAAAGACAAAGTCATTAGTGAGGATTAACAGTATTTAGAATATAATATAATATAACATGCAATGCAAACTAGTTTGGTTACAGCTCAAATGTATCATTCTCATTCTATCATTCCCCCTGTCTCCATTACATATCTTTGTCACACAAGTGTTTGATCACCACATTTGAGTGGTCATTGCAAAACGTTTATATATTTATTCTCAGTGGTGGAAAGTAACTAATTACAAATACTTTTGTTACAGTACTTGAGTAGATTTTTTGATTTTTTTCTACTTTCTTGAGTATAATTAAATTGTGGTACTTTTACTCTTACTTGAGTAAAATAAAAATAAAGTATTCAACTTCTCTACATTTATTTTTCATACAAAGTACTTTGACAAAGGTGCCGACGGAGCAACAGGGCAAGCTGACATTTGACAGACACTTTTTATACTACTGCGGTGGAGCCCTGCGCTTCAGCCAATAACAGAAAGAACTGAAGCAGTTCAGCCAATAACAGACAGGTCTGACTCGGGTGCAAAACCAATCAAAACCTCCAGTTCGGCTGGGGGGCGGGGCGTTCAAACCGCGCTTTGACATTCAATCACTGGCGCTTGTGTTTTGAATCAGTGGCGCTAACGTTTCAATATTTCAGTATGTAAGTATTCTGCTCATATTTAATTATGGCAACTACTGAAATGGGTCATACCATTGTAATACCAGAGCACTGACCAGTTGAAGTAAATAAAAAAGCTCGGCTCATAACATGGACGCAGTTATTGCATGGATGGAGCAAGATCAATGTAAGTGTTTAAAATACATGCACACAGTTCAATTAATAGTAAAGCTCGCCCTCTTTAACAATACAGATAAACTAAATATACGAAGCAAACTTTGTACAAAGCTGAAAAAACAGTGAAATAAGATCGCATGATTTATATGTCAATCAGATGCATGTAAAAGTGTAGTTCGTTCCTATAGCAACAGTGGGCTCCCAGCACATTTTCGGTAGGCTACAATGAAAAAAAGATAATTTAACATGTTAACCATAGCCCACTTAATTTTTTATTCATACTGTTATATTGTTTTTCATACCTTTTTTTTTAATCGGACCTCTCGCTTAATCTTCTTTGCTTTCAATTATGAAATGATTCAAATCAAAACATTCAAATGATCTTACTTGGACTTACTTTTCGAAATTAGTACTAAAAATTTTGCTCTTGACAACAGAGAAAGCTAGTAGTCTATATGTGGAGCACTTTTATCATGGATGGATGCACTTTTTTGGGCTTCAAATTTTCTCCAGTCATTCACTGCCATTATAAAGCTTGGAAGAGCCAGGCCATTTTTTAATATAACTCTGATCGTATTCGACTGAAAGCAGAAAGTCATATCTTCTAGGATGACTTGGGGGAGAGTAAATCATGGGCTAATTTTAATTTTTGGGTGAACTAACTCTTTAAAGGTATACATCATTCTTTTGAAAATACCTGATAGTTTGATGAACACAGATATATTATAGCTATAATGTGTTGGTCTTCATGTTTCATCAGTCAAAACATCACTATTTGCATGTTATTATATCAATATAAAGCATTTCCTGAAATGTGTAAGTTTAATACTTCTATGCATCAGTACTGGGCCTTCAGTATGAATGAAACAGATGACATGAGAGTGTTTAGCGCTCCATTTCGCTATCATCTCCCCATTTTGGGTGAAAATAGAAAAATACTAAAGTACTTTGTAACGTAGTAACTTGAGTAGTTTTTAAGCAAACTACTTATTTACTCTTACTTGAGTCAAAATTATATTTCAGTACTTCTACTTGTACTCAAGTAAATTATTACTTAAGTAGCAATACTTTTACTTAAGTACAATTTGTCAGTACTCTTTCCACCATTCTGTTTAAATACTGTGTATTCTATATACAGTACCCATCCACACCAATAGGAAAGTGTGTCCAAACTTTTGACTGGTACTATAATACACATAAATAATATTGCTACTGTACAATAATATCGGCCGATATATCGGTATCAGGATTTTTTTTTTATCGGTATCGGCTTTGGCCCCCAAAAATCCATATCGGTCGGGCTCTATCATGTACCCATCCTCTGATGGCTACTTCCAGCAGGATAATGCACCATGTCACAAAGCTCGAATCATTTCAAATTGTTTTCTTGAACATGACAATGAGTTCACGTACTAAAATGGCCCCCATAGTCACCAGATCTCAACCCAATAGAGCATCTATGGGATGTTGTGGAATGGGAGCTTTGTGCCCTGGATGTGCATCCCATAAATCTCCATCAACTGCAAGATGCTATCCTATCAATATGGGCCAACATTTCTTAAGAATGCTTTCAGCACCTTGTTAAATCAATGCCACGTAGAATTAAGGCAGTTCTGAAGGCGAAAGGGGGTCAAACACAGTATTAGTATGGTGTTCCTAATAATCCTTTAGGTGAGTGTATGGTGTAAAAACATCTGACTGCTGCCTTCAGGTTGAACGGTGGCTACTGCAGTTGAATTTTCCTATTGGATGTTGTGGTACTGCGTGACTTAAGCAGGCACCAGCTCACCACGCCCTTGCCTACACAGAGAAGTGGTTCTCAGGTCCATGCCCCCCCTCCGCTGGACTCTGCCCACTTTTCCAGCACTTTAAGAAAGCATCTGATCATAGTAATGTAGATATGTTTGCACCAGCTCTGTGATTCACTGGCATGATAGTTTGATTATAAAGTATATTTGAGGCTACAGACTAGGTCTGGCTGTGAGACAATAGTTTGAATTAATTCCTTTTCTATAAAAGTCAGGGAAGGTTTAATTTAAATTTTGTTACAAGCTGGCAATACAAAAAGTGATTAATACATGAAATGTTTTACATATAGCCCCTGATGCATACTGCCAGCTAGGGCTGTCACTTTTGAGAAAAATCACATTCGAACGGATATCGAATATCAAGCAATATATTCGAATATATTCGAATATCTACGAGTAAAATGTAAAAGTTAATGAACAACCTCGATCCATCAGGAAACGCCATATATGGTCGCTGTCGCTGAATTTAACTGTCCTTCATGAAGAGTTTTTCTTTTGCGTGAAGAAGCCGTTCGCCGGAGATGTGTTAAAAGATAGCGGAGTACATTCATGATTCATGATACACACATTCATACCAGTATAATAATCCTCCTGGCGCCGGGTCTGGGTGAGTAATTTACTCTCTTACCTTTGTTCTTTGACACTTTAAGACCAGCCGTTGCTGAAGGAGACGCGATCTGACCACACAGAGATGGATCTGACATGCGTCCCATTTTCTCGCAAATCTCTACGTTCATTTAAGGCTTTATTTAAATAATTTAAGACTGCTCTTACATTCATTTGACATAATTTGTGTGTTATGGTTTGTTCAAGCCCGAAAGAGAACTCGATACTTACACGCGTCTTTTCTGTGGGTCGTGTGTGTGTGTGTGTGTGTGTGTAATAGGCAGGAATTATAGCGCGGTTTCTTTTGTCTTGTCTTTATCTTCCATTTTCAAAACAAGCTGGCTATATTGGCTATTATTCGCTTGATTTGGTCATGGGCTTACGCTACAATATGTTTAGAGCGGCCGCTACTGGATGAGATGGCAAACAATAAATAAAAAGCAAATGATAAGACTGTAAAAAATGCGCAAAACATGGCACTTTAAAAACCGGATAGTTTATTTATATTCGATTTCGGATATTTCACGTCATATTCGAATGCATATTCGAATATCGAATAAAAAGTGACAGCAATACTGCCAGCAGCACCTCCACCAATGCCTAATATAGGTCAGCTGCAGGGCCATCAGCCAGGGACCAACTCTCACTGACTTTTCGCTCCTTTAATCCTGGAATCTCTCCTAGAGGTAGAGTGGTGATATCTAGTGGCTGAGTTGATAACTTGCTTTATTTACACCGGTTTGATAAATTCAGACCAATTTGCGGATGTGGAACAATCACCAACACGAGAGGTGTGATTTATGCCATGAACAGTGCAATGGTGAGGCTAGAAATTTGAAAGCGAGTAGACCTTGGTGAAAGAGGGTGGACCTTAATGCCTACTTTCAAATTACATAATTTTACAATACATACAATAAACAAAACATATTTGACAAATACGATTTGTTAAATGTGATTTATTGCCAGCCAACAGTTTTATGAAACCAGCTAAAAGCATTTATAAATAAAATAACCAATGAACAGAATAAGAAAAATAAACAAAGGTATAATCATAGAAGGAACGCGTGTAAGGCTGGGCAAGGCTTAGTCTTACCTTGACAACGCGCTTGAGACTAGTGTGGAATTTTCTCACTCAAACCACTGCATGCTGCTTCTGATTGTTTTTATAGGTAAAAGCTGCTTATAACTGCTGGTCTAGGATATTTTTGTCCGTAATAATAGCATGTTAGTGATTTGCCCAACGATCCAGTGAATATCTGTGTTTGTGCACTGGAGAGCATCAAATTTACAACATGTTTATAACATAACTTCTTGAGATTGTGGGCAATTGCTATATTGTCCAGCGGCAGCATGTCTTAGTTGCTCACAGCAGCATGTTGTGTATGTATAAGCAGTAGGAAATCCTGTACTTGTTTTGCAGCAGCAGCAGCAATAACCAGCAATAACAGCAGCAGTGGCGTAGCAGATCTAATCAACCAAGACCAAACATATCAACATTATCATATCCATTACTATTCCAAACACTCAGAGAGTTTTCATGACAGAACTAAGATAAAGTACAGCTTTTAGTGATTAAGGGACTGCTCTTTGCACCCTTTCTATGCGACATATAATCAGTTCAGAAGTCTTTGGTTTTGCATGTTTGACCAGCGTACATGCTGGCCCTAAAGTAGTCTTGCCACTGGAACAGCTTAATGCTGGCTCATTCTGCACATTTTTTCCAGAGCCAATGAATAAGCTCTGATGACAACACATCAGGCCAAGCTCACTCTCAGTTCTGCCTTTTACAATTGTAAAAACTCTTTTCATCTTAAAATGAAAAGAAAAGTGCAAAACTGCCAAAAAATAGTACGACGACAACAGCATGATGTAGAGTATGAGCCGGTCGATTTTGGGGAATTTGTATAAAATAATTCATAATTATTCATACAGGTTTGGACCAGATCAACTTTACATTTAATTAAATCTCCCGAGTAGGGATGATAATATGTTAACCTGAATCTGCATTCATGTGTATCTCGACAACTAACCATAAACTGGTTATAATTAATTGCATAGATCACGTTTTACAGACAGGTAAAATTTAGCTCAATTGTAAATCAATATTCAATCACAACGGATTATAATTAAATATTAATGTGTCAATTAGTTTTCAAGTTTCAAGTTTGTGTTTATTTATATAGCCCATTTAAAAACAGCAAACAGGGCTGACCAAAGTGCTGAACAATACACAAGATAAAAAAAAAAAAAAAAAAGGATAAACCACACATTCATGGCAGAAGCTCACAATGAGTTAAAAGCTAAAGAATAAAAAATAGGTTTTAAGAGAGGATTTAAAAACTGCTAAAGATTGAGCAGCTCTGATGTAAACCAGCCTAGGGCCAGCAACAGCAAAGGCTCTGTCCCCTCTATTCTTTAACCATGATCTGGGGACAGACAGAAGTCTCTGATCACCAGACCTCAGGTTTCGTGTGGGGTTGTGTGGGCAGAGTAGCTCAGACAGATAGCTTGGTGCCAGGTTATTTACGGATTTAAAAACAAATAAAAGAATTTTAAACTCGATTCTAAAATGCACAGGTAGCCAGTGCAGAGATTTTAAGATAGGTGAAACATGATCAAATTTGCGTTTTCTTTTGAGGAACTTTGCAGCAGCGTTCTGTGCTAATTGGAGACGAGCAATAGAGTGTTTGGGTATGCCAAAGTAGAGAGAGTTGCAATAGTCCAACCGAGATGTAATGAGCGTATGTATAGCAATCTCTAGTGTTTTCTCAGAAAGGGAAGATTTAATTTTAGAGAGAAGACGTAATTGAAAAAAGCAAGCACTAATCACCGTATTGATTTGTTTTTCAAATTTAAGGTTTTGATCCCAGAGAACACAGGTTCTTAATGCAAGATGACTTTGGATCAAGATAGTCCAGATCAATGTTGCTGCTATTATAGTTGTCATGGGGGCCAAAGACTATAACCTCGGTCTTGGATTCATTCAAAAATAAGAAATTTTGAGAAAACCACATTTTTGCTTCTTCTAGGCATGCAAAAAGAGATCTTAGAGCAGTATCTTTGTTGCGTTTCAGAGGGAAATAAATTTGTGTATCATCTGCATAGCAGTGAAATGATACACCATGCTTTCTGAAAATGGAGCCCAGAGGAAGCAAATATATGGAAAAAAGAATGGGTGCGAGAATAGACCCCTGCGGCACTCCACAGGAGAGTTGGGCTGGGGAAGAAGAAACATTACCCAGTTTGACAGAGAAACTTCTATTTGTTAGATAAGATCTAAACCAGCTGAAGACAGTTCCCTGGATGCCCACAGAGTATTCTAGTCGGGATAATAGAGTTTTATGATCAACTGTATCAAAGGCCGAGGTTAAGTCTAACAGTATTAGGATCACAGAGTCACCAGCATCGGTCGCTAACAGTATATCATTAGAAACCCTTAAAAGAGAAGACTCTGTGCTGTGTAGAGGCTTAAAACCAGACTGGAAAGTTTCAAGAATTTGATTTGTGCTAAGATGAGATTGGAGTTGATTGAGAACGGTTTTCTCCAATACTTTTGTTATAAAAGGAAGGGTCGAAATAGGTCGAAAATTATTAAAATCCCTAACATCGAGTGAAGGTTTCTTGAGCAGAGGTGTAACAGTAGCTTGTTTTAGTGTATCAGGGATAGTCCCTGTGCTCAAGACTTTTTTCATAAGAGACACCAAACATGTTCCAACCGAATCAAAAGTTTGTTTCAAGATAAGGGGAGAAAGAACATCAAGAGAGCAGAAGGAAGGTTTCGAAGGAAGGTTTTAAATGATCAACAATTTCTCTGAGAGATAGAAGAGAAAAAGGGTCAAAGACACTCCATTTGGGTGAAGAACAGCCCAGTTCAGGCAACGCATTAGCAGATGATTGCAACTGGGATCTTAGAGAGATGATCTTCTCACAGAAAAACCTTGAGGAACCTTCACATAATGATATTGAAGGATTTGAAATCACAATTATAAGAGGATTGAGAGCAGACTTTAACACAGAAAATAAGGCTTTTGAACTATGATGATTTTTAAAATTAAATTAGAAAAATACTTAGACTTAGCAGATATCATAGCTTTCTGAAAAGCACTGAGGGAGTTTTTCAGCATTTCATAAGAAATGTGTAGCTTATCACTTTTCCATTTGCGTTCTGCTCTTCTACATGCTCGCCTCAGAGAGCAGATGGTATCATTTTGAGCCATGGTTCAGTCTTAGGTTTTGACTTCTTAGCTTTTAAAGGAGCAGTGGTATTTAAAACCTCAGAGCATACAGTATTAAACAGACTAAGATGTTCTTCAGCATCCAAGTCGGGTAAGGGTGACTCCATGGACAGAGACAGACACACCTCATTAAAAGAGTTAGTGAATTCCTCATGGAAACAGGGAGAAAAGGAACGAGTCCATTGTGCAGTAGATGAAATGTGCGATCTTGTAGGACGAAGGGACATAGAAAACATTACAGGCATATGATCAGAGATCAGAGTCTTAAAAACCTGAACATCAGTAATGGAAACGCCATGAGAGAGTACCAGGTCCAGAGTATGTCCATGAGTATGTGTGGGATCTTTCACCCACTGAACCATGTTAAATGAGATTTAAAAACTCCATTGTTAGAGGCTTTGACTGACAGCACACATGAATATTAAAATCCCCTAGCAGAAGAATTTTGCTGTTATTAGTTACACATTCGCCCATAAAAGCAGTAAATTCACTTATAAAATCTTTCGCTAAGTGAGGGGGACGATACACCAGAGCTAACAAAACAGGATCGTCAAATTCCAGTCGCAGCAGCTGTACTGGAGGAGTACTGTGTGTAGAGTGTAGACGGAACAGAGTGACAGTAGCTACTAAAACTGTTTTTTAAAATTACCGCTAGACCACCTCCGCGTCCAGCGGGGAGAGTTAAAGAATGTGCAGCCTTCCGGAATCAACTCAGCAAAAGGACTTCAATTACCAACCTTCATCCAAGTTTCTGTGATGCACATAAATCCAGTGCGTGGGTAGTGAAAAAGTCATTTAAAATGAACGTCTTATTGACTGATACCGAGTCAGAGATCGTGGGAGAGAGGACTCTATTAAAAAAACGAAGATTCTCTCGAGTAGCTCCACCACGACGAACACGGATAGGAGGGTAGCAGGGGATCGTCGAAGTAGAATCCGGGAGAATGGTCCGAAGCCAGCGAACAGGTGGATCGATCAAACACCAACCAGCACAACGGCCAACGCCTAGATTCCACGTCGTCATGGAGACGAAGCTAGACGTGCGCCCGGCCAGTAGCGGCTTTTTCAGTTTGACAGCAATCCCTCCGCGGTTGCCGCGTCTCCTGCGGCGCTTTATGCGGGGAACTCCATTAGGCCAACTGTGCAGACATTCTGGAATATCCCAGGTAGAGTGTGGAGAGCATGATTGTGGTCCAGCCACAGAGCTTTTTGACTCTGGGTTAAATGTGGCCACAAAAGAGTCTTGAATATCCAGAAGTAGCTGGCGATCATAAACCAGAAGCGAGTAGCAGTTTGATGCAGATAAAAACACACATAAGAAGCAGAGACGTCAGACGGCATGCCACATACACCGACGCCATCTTGAGCCTCATTGGTCTTGTCTTCATTTAAGACCCAATCTGTCTGTTCTGCTCTCGCTGGAACACATCTAGCTGGAATTAGGTCTATCTGGTTTCCTCTCAGGTATCCCGGTGAATTGAATTTGATCTTGTGATCTGCTTGTCCAGCAAGCTCATCACGCGAACATTATCAATTCTCATACCGGAATAATTTCGGAGACAGGAAAGATAAGACAGTTTAACCCCTTTGACAACACGGAAAAACACCTTCTTAATGCTCTGAAAGCTTGATAAAGAGATATACTTGCAAGTGAACTTGGCTCTCTTTTGTGTGGCTGAATGGCTGCGTTCTTTGAGCAGGCCTCGTCTCCTCTGTGTGTCGTTGGAGCGTCACGTGGGTCCGAGGATGATCCAGCGCGCGCATGTTCGAACCAAGGTTAAAAGTCTTTGAGGTAAAATTACCAAAGAAATAATTCAGGCTGAGTTCATTTCACTTTGTGGAAGGGAACAAAGTCGAATACAGAAAACAAAACTTTAACTAACAAAGAAAAGAAAAGATCCTCGAAAGGGGGATCACACAGAGTTACATCTGTGCGAGGTAAGAGTTCAAGGCAGTAAGAGCGTAAGAGAGAGAGGGGGAGCTCGGCGCGTCTCTTTTAAAGACATTTCGGTTCACGCCTCTCCTGGCTTGAATGCACCAATCAGCTGGGAGAAAAGTGCGCGGCAAAGGTTTTCCTTTGTCTCATCGAGATCGACTTTGCATGTTTTATGATGATGTAAAATGCGTTCAATTTTACTCGAGAGATGATAAAACATAGTAACACACATCTTATGGTTTGTACACATATATATATATATGGTTTGGTCAGATCAAGAGGATTCTAAAAATATGAAGAACGACTTATAAATTGGAAGATACAGCAAAGTTACATTAAAAGGCATACTTTCCAAGCATTTGTAGTTATTTTAGAACTACAATGCTATCACAGGTAACCATAGGACCTGGGTAACAGACACACATACAAGCATATCAAAATATATGGCAAAAAAGGAAAATCGCCGGTGCAACACATACATCCTCTCAGTAATTCGTTTATTTACGGTACATAACAGTGACTAACGTTTCGATGTGGTTACATCTTCATCAGAGTCCTTGGAGATAGTGGGTAATGGAACCATTAATAAGGATCATCAACAGGTGTGCAAAGGGGGCGTTAACCACCCAAAGACGCACCCATCTAAACCAAGGTGTCACACTCAAACAATCAATCATTAAAAAGTAAATGTCCAGACACAAGACAAATACATAAAATGTGCACAGTATAATGGGAATCGAAATATCAACATCTCACAAAATGTACTAGTAGGCCTATGTTTAAAATCTTTAGAGAAAACATGATAGGCTTAATTCTTCATTTAAACCTAGGGGTTCTAGAGTGTTAAGCGTATGTATCCAGAACGCTTCCCTGCATAGAAGTTTATTGATAATATCACCTCCTCTAGATGGGAGTGTCATTTTCTCAATTCCACAAAATTTCAAAGATGCAGGGGCACCATGGTTGGCCTGCTTATAATGCCTCGCCATGGCATATGTTAGATTCTGGGTACGGATTGCTGTTTTATGTTCAGCTATTCGTAGTTTCAACTGACGTTTTGTTTGACGTATGTACACCAGTCCACAGGGACACTTCAACATGTATATTACGTGAGTACTGTTACAATTAATAAATGAAGAAATAAAATATTTCTTACCAGTACGTGGATGTGAAAAGTCCTTTGTATTGGTCGAATTGGAGCATTATAACATGTATAACAACAAGCTAAGCAATATTGAGAAGGGACAAGAAATGACAACTCAAACTGAGGGATATAGGGGCTTTCAAGTTTAATTGTTTAACTTGTGAATGTGTAAAAAAGCATCCATATGAAGATAAAATGATGCCATAAAGAATCACATGCACAAGGTATGATTTGTGAAATTGCACTTAATATTGCAAGCCTAAATTAAATTTGCATGTGCAAGAGAATATTTATAAAGGTTTAATGGGGTCCAGGAACGCACCCGTGCGTTTTGCTTGTTTTTTTTTAGCAATGCAAAAAAAAAAATTAAACTGCTCTGTTAATTTTGATCTTTCATTTTCGTGTTATACATCAATTGATCCTGTTCAGTTTCTATTTTTTTTCTGTATACTCACAATAAAAATAAAGTGTTTTGCTTTTTGCCAAATAAAGAAAAATGAACATGATGCGAGCGAGTTCTGCACTCTCTCTGTCAGTGAACTTTAATTTGAAACGCGTTCGGAAATTATCTGTAACTCCACGAAAATTCAGTCAAACAGGCTAACGTACCCGAAGGGCATAAAGCTAGAGATATTTTTCTAGCATCTTTTAAATTAAGTAATTTATATTAAAAACAAATATTCTCAGCTTCTGTAATCTGTATGAAAATAGAGCGATTCCAGTCGAGCTCATTACGAGCTCATTTACTTTAATTCATTCACGCCTGCTCCCGGAGCGCGCTATTCATAAGATAATGTGTTAAGCCATCTATGTAAAACAGGTAAACGCCCCCAAGCAAATGCATTAAAGGCTTCAAGTTTCATCATTCAGTCACCTGCAGATCATGGCACGATACAGGTGTAGAAGCTCTTCAGCTCGTCCTGGATACTAGCGACGAAGAATCCACATTTTCATCAGAAGAAGAGCGCGACTACTCTGATGACGACTGTTTGTATTTTGAAGAGCGACTTGATCCAGCCGTGGATAGAATTTCAGATGAGTAAGTATTTAGTCTTACTTCCATTAGTTGACAAGCTATTCAATATAAACATATAGCTTATTATACTGGGTGGACTATTTTCCACTTTCCATCCAGAGTATTGACATTTGATATATTCATTTGTGCATATCTATACCATGAATTTAATATCTCGTACCATTTCAACGTCAAAAATGTTTTTGTTTTTAGTGCATATGCTACGCACTGTAAACCCCAGTTAGGAAATTTGTATGTGTAAATGATATGTTTAGATCATTATGTATGAAAGCTAGAATTTAGAAGTTATTTTAGAAAATAGGCCTACTAGATTATATTTGGACTATTTTAAATGCTGCCTCATTATTATCATTGACGATGCATGCTCGCATATATCAGTTGTAAATGTGTGTAAATGTGTACAAATATACTCAGTTAATGAATTGCGCAAATGTGTTTGTTTGCGGTGTGCCTCTCCGGTAATGGCCCATTGACACGCATATAGGCTTATTGCACGCGTCTAAAATTATTTACATCAGTTATTCATTATAGACTAATGCTACTATGGTTATATTTATGTAATAATTTTCCTCAACTTTTTTAAAAGGAATATAGCTTCATCACTACCTCCGCCTGCAACTCGGAGTGCGCTTAGCAACACAGTCAGAAATCAGAAAGAGTAAGTACATATTTACCTACAATTTTACAGATGTTAGTTCAATTTTGTTTATACTTAGTGTTAAGGCATTAAGATTTTTTATTCCTCTTTTTAGTCAATTTTAGCATGGGTGTGTTTTACTTATTCTAAGCAGTGTGTGTGTGTGTGTGGTGTGTGTGTGTGTGTGTGTGTGTGTGGTGTGTGTGTGTGTGTGTGTGTGTGTGTGTGTGTGTGTGTGTGTGTGTGTGTAATTAAATCGCAATTTTAACCAGAAAAATCTACAATGCATACCCAAAGTCATGCAGCCATATAGTTTCTCTTGATATAAGCATGTTCACAGGTGCATTATACAGGTGTTTATTTATTTTTTTACAGGGACGAGCGAGATGCCACTGATTAGTCCTGCTGATTTCAACATTCACAGGAGACTGTACATGAACATGATAAAATGAAAAATCAAACACCTTGGAAATCACAGGTATGTACTATGTTTCAGGAATGGGACAATGCTGTGTGACTGTGCAAGCCTCTGTCTTTAGATCAGTGTGTTTACTAATGTGCTTTTTTGTCCTTTGTTGTGTATCTTTGGATTATGTTGTGTTGTAAATAAATCCAAACAATCTAAAAGCCATTCTTTTTTAAATCTCCTCATTCTATGTGCAAGGCTCCTCATAATGATATGGCCTGATAGCACCTAATAGGGTGGGATAGCATCCTATGGGAGGGTTTTTGTCTTTCTCAGGTGTGAAATGCTATACATATTAATGAGAGATCACGCCTCCTTGCATAAAGCTCTCTCAAACAAAACACGTCATACACATTCTAAAAGACTTTTTCGTGACTTATCTGAATGAGTAGTCAGGATGATTCTCACATAGTTTTGGAGCAAATATTCTAGACTATGTGATAAAATTTTTAAACGTCTTGTGAATAAATAATCAATATGTGTTTTGTGGCCTTATTTCAGAAACTTTTATTTTGAGTTTTTTCAATAACCATGCATACATAATATTCTCTCAAAAATACAAACATGTACATACATGTTGTTCACATATTATGGTAGCCCTGTTTGTGCTATATAGAGTGAATTTACACCTTTGCCATTAACATGTTTATAAATAACTGAAAAAAGCACACATGTCAGTGCATGTAAAAACATCCTAAGGGCCCCAAAAACCCATTGGTCCTCAGAGGGTTAAATCGCCTTTCAAGTGTACGAAAAAGTATTTGCAGCGTTTGACTCTTATTCATAAATGTAATGCATGCATTGTGAAACTGCAGCTTCATGCTAAAATAAAATAACGTAAAATTAATATGATCTGTATTCTTCTGACTTCCCCTTTCCCACGCCAAAATATGGCCAAAAGCATTGCAAGCCTGTGAACAGCAATTTGCTAGGCAGAAAATTCAGGAATTCAGGAGAGTCAGGAACTGCAAAACAGATTGATCCCGTAAAATCAACCTTTGTGTAAAATTTTTTACATTTGTGTAAAAAAATACACTGTTGCAAATGTCTGAATTACTTGTGTACATGGGGCAAAAAAAGTTCCCGAAATAGCCAGATTTGTACAGTTTCGTCTTACTTTTTGCTGCACTTACAGTTTTGGCACGATTCTCTCACTCACTGAGTTTTGCCAACACAAGGAGGAGGGCGGGTCCACCTTCTTCATGTAGCCAATCAAATGAGCTTCTAGTGATACAGTTATATCACTGAATAGAGATTCACTTCCACTAATGCTCACAAATCAGTGTTTTCATAAAAGTAAAAGCTCTTTTCATGTAATCATGATGTTATATTGTGCCATGTTTATCAAAATTAAACTGATAAAAAATAAAGACCCCACTTCAATGGTATTTAAATTTAAACGTTTATGTACTGCTTAATACGGACAGCATCTGTTTGTATAAAAATAAAGTTCTACACAAGACCATTCAGAGACATTTTACTTTAATACTTTATGTATTTGACCAATATTGTATTTAATTCACTTCATCTGTGATAAAGTAGGCAAACACTACACGAGAGTCACTACGGGAAGCAGAAAGTGTCCGACTTCACGTCTCCGTTTTCAGCTCCTCCAAGACTGCAAGTAGCAACCCTCGCCAATCGGTTTGTTTGTTTATTTATTTAATAAGGGACAATTCACATTAATGAACATAAGGACAATGTCCAAATGTAAATGAGCCAGATTTAGCCGTACAGACTAATTTTCATCCGGAGTCCTTGGCAGGTTGTTATTATAAAAACTGTAAAAACATTGCATACAGACAACATTAAAAACATAAGCAGATTACATAGATACAGTCAACATCAAGCAAGCACAAATGATGACACAGAATATATCAACCTGTGAATACATTAATACACTACTGCAGATTATGACAACATTGATTGTCCAGCAACCACTGTTTTATAGTTTTTGAAAAGATGGTGAGAGAAGTAATATTTCTTACTTCTGTAGGTATTGTGTTCCAGGAACGCGCTGCGCTGCTCGGTAGGAAAAGTCTGACTGTTCAAAGGAACTTTTCTTATATGGTATTTTACAGTCACCTCTAGAAGTAGCTCTGGTAGATGAGTAAAAATTGTGCAAGATATCAGCAAATTTGACCATATTTTCCCAGTTTAAAAAAAATATTTCTTTAAAATATTACAAAGATTAAATGAATTTGACTTCCATGAGTCAATGAATATGAACAATGAATATCCATTGTTTTCAAAGCCAGTTTATAAACTGTTTCTACTGACTGTAATGCAGTCCTCCCTGTCTGCGTCCAGCTGGTCATACAATAGTTCATATGTGACAATATCATTGCATAAATGTACAACTTTGAGGCCTCTGTAGTTAAATTACTTGTAATATATCTAAAATTTACCAAATTTAATAAATTTAATTCTGTTTACAACTTTTTTAACTTGTGATTTAAATGTCAGTTGCGTGTCTAGTATTATACCTAAATATTTAAACTCCTGTACAACTGACAGCGTTCTTCCTGCTACTGTAACCTCTGGGTCAGGATCTTTATTTGCCGATTTCGAAAAGAACAT
Organism: Chrosomus eos; assembly: GCA_036326025.1. Classification (NCBI taxonomy): domain Eukaryota; kingdom Metazoa; phylum Chordata; class Actinopteri; order Cypriniformes; family Leuciscidae; genus Chrosomus; species Chrosomus eos. The sequence goes on from CM070840.1 coordinate 22,580,541, forward strand.
GCATACAGATTTACTAGTATTAAACAAGAGTTTGTTAGCCAATTTGAAATATTGACCATAGAAGCTGATAGTTCCCTAGCAGCTTACTTCTTGTTTTGGGCATGGACATATACGACTGTATCATCAGCATACATCTGATAAGTTACTGCAGAAGGACAAACTTCAGGTAGGTCGTTAATATACAGACTGAACAACAGAGGACCCAAAGTTGAACCTTGGCGAACACATTGTTTTCTATCTGAAAGGTATCCATTTGATGACACTAGATGAAAAATTAAACTTTGATAACTTTGAAACAGTAAATCATGAGGTTTTAATAACAAAGTCTTTCTTCAAATCAAGGAAGACCGCCCCAACTACACATCCTTGGTCAAGTTTAGCCTTTATTTTTTCCAAAAGAAAACAATTAGCCGTTTCAGTTACATCCAGACGAAGTCAAACGCACCTATTAAACTAAAGGATTAGTTCACTTTAAAAAAAAACTTTTGCTGATAATTTACTCACCCCCATGCCATCCAAGATGTCCATGTCTTTCTTTCTTCAGTCGAAAAGAGATTAAGATTTTTGATGAAAACATTCCAGGATATTTCTCCATATAATGGACTTCACTGGAATGCAAACGGTTCAAGGTCCAAATGACAGTTTCAGTGCAGCTTCAAAGGGCTTTAAACGATACCAGACGATGAATAAGGGTCTTATCTAGCTAAACGATCCGTCATTTCAAAAATAAATATAAAACTTTACGTTTTATGAGCACAAATGCTCGCCTTGCTCTGTTCTGTGGTGCGCGTTCGTGACTCTCCTGTTCGAACTCGTTCATCTAAATGAGCAAATCTTTTTTCGAGTCATTTCGTTCATTCAACAAACGAAATTAACGAAATGACCATCTCCGGCATCTCCGACGGGCTTCTCGGGAACACCACCACTCAACGAACAGGTTACACTTCAAGGCGTAGGCGTGCCTCGTAGAGGGCACTGTCGGCAAAGTGATAGTGTCTAACACCGCTGGGGTAGATCACCTAAGTCCTGTGTGGTCTCGTGGAGGTTCCAGAGGTCTGGATAAGGGTGCCATAGGATGCCCCATCTCTGAGAAGCAGGTCCTTCCTCAGAGGAATGCGCCAGGGAGGGGCTGTCGTGAGGAGCATTAGTTCTGGGAACCAGGTTCGGTTAGGCCAGTACGCCGCGACTTGCAAAAAGACCTGCTCCAGCACTGGCTTCACGGCAGAGTCCCGAGATGGGCATAGCAACGTTGCACATCTGTACATCTGAGGTCGGGCTGTCACAATTCGAGCAGCACACAGGTTACCTTGTGCGGCCCGAAAGCGTCTCCAAATCAGCTGGATTGTTTGGGGTGGAGTCAGCATACTCCCAGGAGTGTGGGCTGTCGTGAGAGCTCGTCGGCTGCACGATTGACCTCACCCAGAATGGTGAACAGCACCAAGCGACCTTAGATGTACAGATGTACCTCAATGCAAGCTGCAGACCCGAAGACCCAGATGGCTGAGGTGCTGAAGCACAAGGTCCCTAAGTTGACACAACTGCTCTCTCGAGTGGGCCAGTATGAGCCAGTCATTTAGATAGTTGAGGATGCAAGCGCTGTGTTCCCTCACCGGAACAAGAGCAGCTTTCACGACCTTAGTAAAGACGTGAGGCGACAGGGACAGCCCGAAGGGGAGTATTTTGTACTGGTGTGCCCGACCCTTGAAAGCAAAACATAGGAACGGTCTGTGTTAAGGTAGAATCGAGACATCGAGGACAGTATGGGTCCTTCAGGTCAATCGCTGCAAACCAATCTTAGGGTTGAATGCATTTGAATATATGTCTTTGTGTCAACATTTTGAAGGGGAGCTTAATTACAAGATCCGAATTGAATGCCACATGTTGTCATCTCGATACTAAGGTCGATACTAAGGTGGCTTTGCTACCTGCTGTGAGCTGTGCATTTGTTT